>JAJTUV010001073.1:0-747500 GCA_021653895.1 Mastomys natalensis
GGTGAGTGCCAATATGTCTGTGGTCATACCCTAAGAAGAGATAATGTCTTAGAACTTTTGCCCAGTTTCGTTCTCAATTCTATTTGCTGTTCCTCTCTTTCTTTCTCCCTCTTGCCCTCTCGCTCTCTCTCTCTCTCTTACTCACTCCCTCTCCCTGTGTCTGTGTATTTGTATTTGTCTCTTGTAATGTATCACACCCATACACATAGCTCTAGCATACAAACATACACACACACAAACACAAATTAACAAAAAAATAAGGTAGAAATCTGCTCTCCTCACAGGTTTCTGCAATGTGGAAAATGACAACCCAGCCATGTGCCCTCAGGCAATTGAGCTTGATATTGATAGATGGCTGGTTTTCCCCAAGGTCCATCATGAGAACTTTCATCCAACGGAATCTCAAGGGATGGACTAGGTGTGGGTTCCAGTATACCTGTGCTCTTACCTTAAGGAGAGATAATGTCATGGAACTTTGACTCCGTTTTTTTTCTCATTTCTATGAGCAAATTTCTGTCCTCCTCTCTCTATCTGTCGATGTGTGTGTGTGTGTGTGTGTGTGTGTGTGAGTGTGTCTGTGTGCTGTGTGTGTGTGTGTGTGTGTGTGAATGTGTGTGTCTACTGTTCTTTACCACCCACATACAAAAGCTGTACCACATACACCAGCACACACCCGAGAACACACACACAATCATGCATATATACACACATACACCATCACAAACACACAGACAAATACACGTCCAAACACAATCACGCCAACACTCAAACAAGCAATTTATTTTCGTATTAATTTATTGACTAATTTTTAATCATGTTTAGTCCCTTTTAGATTCGCTAGCTTAATTCTTATTGTTTGCCAGAATGGTCTTCAGTGAAGTGTGTGCAGGGCCTGAGAGCTTGTACCAGTTGCTTGCAGGGGGAGGGGGAGAAGTGGGTATGTGTAAACCATCCATGTCCAGGAGTTGCAGGCATTCTGACAGTGGGGAGCATTTGAGTTTCACTTTTTCCAGAAGAGATGGCTGTAGTCCTTTCGTGCCTTGGCCATGAGAGGAGCAGGTCTCTTAGCAGGGCCCTTCTTGCATCCTCTTTCTCCAGATGACATGTGGGGAGCGCTCTGGGTTGTGGGATGGGCAGAAGCCTTAGGAAGCCTGTTTGAATTTTGAGCATAGGCAGCTCTTCTAGGTCCAGGCTGTCCTTGTTGGTCAGGACTCTTGTGCTGGGTGTGGAAGAAGATCATCTTTGTCTGTCGGGCTTGCAGCCTCTTGTCACTTGTGTTTTGGATGCGGGCTCTGATTCTTTGCAGCCTCGCCTCTTGGGACTCTTGAAGCTGTAGGAGTGCAGCAGACTCAGGCCTGCTCTGGGTTGGCTTGCGGGTCTGGGTCTCTGGCTGGGGTGTTTCATCCTGCTGCCCTGGCTCAGCTTCATCCTTGGGAGGCTGGCAGTGAGCAGCATTCCTGATGCCAAGGCACTCCTCAGAAAGGAGCCTTTGGTGGGATTTCTGCTTCTGAGGGGCCGCAGGCCTGCTACCTGAATAGACTTGGGTCTTGTGGTTCTTCCTCAGAGCCCACCCCCAAGTTGAGGATTCTTGATCCTGTTGAGAGAAGCAGGGATCCAGGACAACATCCCTTGGGAAGCAGGCTTGGCCAGTGGAGTGGGACTCTGGAATGGCACAGTCAGTGATGGGACTGGGAACCTTGGAGTTCCTAGACTCACCTCGAGGCACCTTTGCAGGAGGCCTCTGCACCTCAGCCAGACAGGGGGAATCCCTCTTCCTCTTGCGGCGGTGTGGTGGGACAGAAGAAGAAGAAGAAGAAGAAGAAGAAGAAGAAGAAGAAGAAGAAGGAAGAGAAGAGAAGAGGAAGAGGAAGAGGAAGAGGAAGAGGAGAGGAAGAGGAAGAAGAGAAGAAGAAGAAAGACCACTGCTGCTCAGTGGTCAGGTTTTCCCTTGGATCCAGGTTTCGACTGCTAGGTGCCCAAGGATCAGACCTTATGCGGGATGTTTGGCTCGGTTCGGGCGAGAGATCTTGCCTGGTCCACAGTGGCTGAGTTGAAGAAAGACCTCTCTTCCAGCTCCTAGGATTTCCTGGGGTGCTGGTTCCTGGAGCTTCTCTTCTGCAGTGTTGCTCTGGTACTCTCTTGTGAGGCTCATCTCCAAGCCAAAGTCCTGAGGGGCCTGCGGGGACGCTGTGGACCACTTGGCTACTAAGTCCTTAACAAATTGGACTAGAAGCTGCCTTTTCTTCAAGTGCTTGATGGTCTCTCTGAAGCCAATCTCTGCCAATCTGTCATGTAGGACCGGCACAGTAGACATTTCCATCAGTGTTTGGTAGATCTTTCTTTGGTCGGTCTGCTGACAAAGGCGGTCCAGGAGCCTCTGCAGGACAGCTGCCTGAGAGCCTGACTCCATGTCCCCTCAGAGAGGCAGGATGCAAAAACCTGGGATCACTCTGCAAGCTGGACTCTGGTCGTTTCCGCCTCGAGTCAGGTGTGTGACCTCCTGAGCCGAAGACACCTAAAGACAGAGCCACAGCCTAATGGTCCTCTCCTCTGCCGGCATCCCCCTTTTATAATTGCACTGGGCGTGGCGATCCTCCCTAAGCCACGCCCACTGGCCAACTCTCAAGCCTTCCTGTCTACTTCCCAGCCCTAACCTGAATAGAACCGCCACCCTCTCCCCCATCCCACCCTGACTTATAGCCAATTCAGAGAGGATTCTTTGCAATTTCCTCAGTTAGGCTGTAGGGAGAGCCAAATCTCAAGGGCAACCCATAAACCTATATAGGGCATGCCATGAATTTCTTCCCACTCCAGCATGGTGACAGAAAGAAAAGAAAGGAAACCACCCAACCAAACATGAAACAAAAGCAAAAGCAAAAGCAAAAGCAAACAATCGGAAAAAAAAAAAAAAAAAAAAACGGAAAGAAAGAAAGAAGGAATGATAGGAGGATGGAGTCTGCTCATCTCACACTTATTTCCAGAACAAAAAAATGCTGACACAGTCATGTGACCTTGGGCATTTGAGCCACCTGAAACCAAGAACTTTTCTAGTGAAGGCCAGCTAGTTGGAAAAACCAATTTGCTGCAGATCTCACTTGGCTTCTGATTCCTTCCTTCTTCCAATCACCTCTTTGCCCATGGCTGTCCACACAGGTGCACAGCACAACAGCCTCGACACACCTTTGCAATTCCAAGCTGATACTGGGATTCTAGGTGTCTAGTGTCAGGGTCATTTGGAGACAGGCCTTCATTTTGATTCAATCTGCCTGCCTCTTTTCTTCTTTATGTCTTTCACTGTATTTCTCATTGTTATTGTTTCTCTCTGTTTCCATCTCTCCATTACAAAGTACTAGTGATTACTCAATACTTACTTTATAAACTGCTGGTTTCCTCGGTGCCTTCTGTTGACCTGCTCATGTGACCTTGGTTCCCAGGGACTCTCCAAGTGATGGGCTTCTTAGGGTGAGTGCCAATATGTCTGTGGTCATACCCTAAGAAGAGATAATGTCTTAGAACTTTTGCCCAGTTTCGTTCTCAATTCTATTTGCTGTTCCTCTCTTTCTTTCTCCCTCTTGCCCTCTCGCTCTCTCTCTCTCTCTTACTCACTCCCTCTCCCTGTGTCTGTGTATTTGTATTTGTCTCTTGTAATGTATCACACCCATACACATAGCTCTAGCATACAAACATACACACACACAAACACAAATTAACAAAAAAATAAGGTAGAAATCTGCTCTCCTCACAGGTTTCTGCAATGTGGAAAATGACAACCCAGCCATGTGCCCTCAGGCAATTGAGCTTGATATTGATAGATGGCTGGTTTTCCCCAAGGTCCATCATGAGAACTTTCATCCAACGGAATCTCAAGGGATGGACTAGGTGTGGGTTCCAGTATACCTGTGCTCTTACCTTAAGGAGAGATAATGTCATGGAACTTTGACTCCGTTTTTTTTCTCATTTCTATGAGCAAATTTCTGTCCTCCTCTCTCTATCTGTCGATGTGTGTGTGTGTGTGTGTGTGTGTGTGAGTGTGTTGTGTGCTGTGTGGTGTGTGTGTGTGTGTGTGAATGTGTGTGTCTACTGTTCTTTACCACCCACATACAAAAGCTGTACCACATACACCAGCACACACCCGAGAACACACACACAATCATGCATATATACACACATACACCATCACAAACACACAGACAAATACACGTCCAAACACAATCACGCCAACACTCAAACAAGCAATTTATTTTCGTATTAATTTATTGACTAATTTTTAATCATGTTTAGTCCCTTTTAGATTCGCTAGCTTAATTCTTATTGTTTGCCAGAATGGTCTTCAGTGAAGTGTGTGCAGGGCCTGAGAGCTTGTACCAGTTGCTTGCAGGGGGAGGGGGGAGAGTGGGTATGTGTAAACCATCCATGTCCAGGAGTTGCAGGCATTCTGACAGTGGGGAGCATTTGAGTTTCACTTTTTCCAGAAGAGATGGCTGTAGTCCTTTCGTGCCTTGGCCATGAGAGGAGCAGGTCTCTTAGCAGGGCCCTTCTTGCATCCTCTTTCTCCAGATGACATGTGGGGAGCGCTCTGGGTTGTGGGATGGGCAGAAGCCTTAGGAAGCCTGTTTGAATTTTGAGCATAGGCAGCTCTTCTAGGTCCAGGCTGTCCTTGTTGGTCAGGACTCTTGTGCTGGGTGTGGAAGAAGATCATCTTTGTCTGTCGGGCTTGCAGCCTCTTGTCACTTGTGTTTTGGATGCGGGCTCTGATTCTTTGCAGCCTCGCCTCTTGGGACTCTTGAAGCTGTAGGAGTGCAGCAGACTCAGGCCTGCTCTGGGTTGGCTTGCGGGTCTGGGTCTCTGGCTGGGGTGTTTCATCCTGCTGCCCTGGCTCAGCTTCATCCTTGGGAGGCTGGCAGTGAGCAGCATTCCTGATGCCAAGGCACTCCTCAGAAAGGAGCCTTTGGTGGGATTTCTGCTTCTGAGGGGCCGCAGGCCTGCTACCTGAATAGACTTGGGTCTTGTGGTTCTTCCTCAGAGCCCACCCCCAAGTTGAGGATTCTTGATCCTGTTGAGAGAAGCAGGGATCCAGGACAACATCCCTTGGGAAGCAGGCTTGGCCAGTGGAGTGGGACTCTGGAATGGCACAGTCAGTGATGGGACTGGGAACCTTGGAGTTCCTAGACTCACCTCGAGGCACCTTTGCAGGAGGCCTCTGCACCTCAGCCAGACAGGGGGAATCCCTCTTCCTCTTGCGGCGGTGTGGTGGGACAGAAGAAGAAGAAGAAGAAGAAGAAGAAGAAGAAGAAGAAGAAGAAGAAGAAGAGAAGAGGAAGAGGAAGAGGAAGAGAGAGAAGGAAGAAGAAGAAGAGGAAGAAGAAGAAGACCACTGCTGCTCAGTGGTCAGGTTTTCCCTTGGATCCAGGTTTCGACTGCTAGGTGCCCAAGGATCAGACCTTATGCGGGATGTTTGGCTCGGGTTCGGGCGAGAGATCTTGCCTGGTCCACAGTGGCTGAGTTGAAGAAAGACCTCTCTTCCAGCTCCTAGGATTTCCTGGGGTGCTGGTTCCTGGAGCTTCTCTTCTGCAGTGTTGCTCTGGTACTCTCTTGTGAGGCTCATCTCCAAGCCAAAGTCCTGAGGGGCCTGCGGGGACGCTGTGGACCACTTGGCTACTAAGTCCTTAACAAATTGGACTAGAAGCTGCCTTTTCTTCAAGTGCTTGATGGTCTCTCTGAAGCCAATCTCTGCCAATCTGTCATGTAGGACCGGCACAGTAGACATTTCCATCAGTGTTTGGTAGATCTTTCTTTGGTCGGTCTGCTGACAAAGGCGGTCCAGGAGCCTCTGCAGGACAGCTGCCTGAGAGCCTGACTCCATGTCCCCTCAGAGAGGCAGGATGCAAAAACCTGGGATCACTCTGCAAGCTGGACTCTGGTCGTTTCCGCCTCGAGTCAGGTGTGTGACCTCCTGAGCCGAAGACACCTAAAGACAGAGCCACAGCCTAATGGTCCTCTCCTCTGCCGGCATCCCCCTTTTATAATTGCACTGGGCGTGGCGATCCTCCCTAAGCCACGCCCACTGGCCAACTCTCAAGCCTTCCTGTCTACTTCCCAGCCCTAACCTGAATAGAACCGCCACCCTCTCCCCCATCCCACCCTGACTTATAGCCAATTCAGAGAGGATTCTTTGCAATTTCCTCAGTTAGGCTGTAGGGAGAGCCAAATCTCAAGGGCAACCCATAAACCTATATAGGGCATGCCATGAATTTCTTCCCACTCCAGCATGGTGACAGAAAGAAAAGAAAGGAAACCACCCAACCAAACATGAAACAAAAGCAAAAGCAAAAGCAAAAGCAAACAATCGGAAAAAAAAAAAAAAAAAACGGAAAGAAAGAAAGAAGGAATGATAGGAGGATGGAGTCTGCTCATCTCACACTTATTTCCAGAACAAAAAAATGCTGACACAGTCATGTGACCTTGGGCATTTGAGCCACCTGAAACCAAGAACTTTTCTAGTGAAGGCCAGCTAGTTGGAAAAACCAATTTGCTGCAGATCTCACTTGGCTTCTGATTCCTTCCTTCTTCCAATCACCTCTTTGCCCATGGCTGTCCACACAGGTGCACAGCACAACAGCCTCGACACACCTTTGCAATTCCAAGCTGATACTGGGATTCTAGGTGTCTAGTGTCAGGGTCATTTGGAGACAGGCCTTCATTTTGATTCAATCTGCCTGCCTCTTTTCTTCTTTATGTCTTTCACTGTATTTCTCATTGTTATTGTTTCTCTCTGTTTCCATCTCTCCATTACAAAGTACTAGTGATTACTCAATACTTACTTTATAAACTGCTGGTTTCCTCGGTGCCTTCTGTTGACCTGCTCATGTGACCTTGGTTCCCAGGGACTCTCCAAGTGATGGGCTTCTTAGGGTGAGTGCCAATATGTCTGTGGTCATACCCTAAGAAGAGATAATGTCTTAGAACTTTTGCCCAGTTTCGTTCTCAATTCTATTTGCTGTTCCTCTCTTTCTTTCTCCCTCTTGCCCTCTCGCTCTCTCTCTCTCTCTTACTCACTCCCTCTCCCTGTGTCTGTGTATTTGTATTTGTCTCTTGTAATGTATCACACCCATACACATAGCTCTAGCATACAAACATACACACACACAAACACAAATTAACAAAAAAATAAGGTAGAAATCTGCTCTCCTCACAGGTTTCTGCAATGTGGAAAATGACAACCCAGCCATGTGCCCTCAGGCAATTGAGCTTGATATTGATAGATGGCTGGTTTTCCCCAAGGTCCATCATGAGAACTTTCATCCAACGGAATCTCAAGGGATGGACTAGGTGTGGGTTCCAGTATACCTGTGCTCTTACCTTAAGGAGAGATAATGTCATGGAACTTTGACTCCGTTTTTTTTCTCATTTCTATGAGCAAATTTCTGTCCTCCTCTCTCTATCTGTCGATGTGTGTGTGTGTGTGTGTGTGTGTGTGTGTGTGTGTGTGTGTGTCTGTGTGCGTGTGTGTGTGTGGTGTGTGTGAATGTGTGTGTCTACTGTTCTTTACCACCCACATACAAAAGCTGTACCACATACACCAGCACACACCCGAGAACACACACACAATCATGCATATATACACACATACACCATCACAAACACACAGACAAATACACGTCCAAACACAATCACGCCAACACTCAAACAAGCAATTTATTTTCGTATTAATTTATTGACTAATTTTTAATCATGTTTAGTCCCTTTTAGATTCGCTAGCTTAATTCTTATTGTTTGCCAGAATGGTCTTCAGTGAAGTGTGTGCAGGGCCTGAGAGCTTGTACCAGTTGCTTGCAGGGGGAGGGGGGAGAGTGGGTATGTGTAAACCATCCATGTCCAGGAGTTGCAGGCATTCTGACAGTGGGGAGCATTTGAGTTTCACTTTTTCCAGAAGAGATGGCTGTAGTCCTTTCGTGCCTTGGCCATGAGAGGAGCAGGTCTCTTAGCAGGGCCCTTCTTGCATCCTCTTTCTCCAGATGACATGTGGGGAGCGCTCTGGGTTGTGGGATGGGCAGAAGCCTTAGGAAGCCTGTTTGAATTTTGAGCATAGGCAGCTCTTCTAGGTCCAGGCTGTCCTTGTTGGTCAGGACTCTTGTGCTGGGTGTGGAAGAAGATCATCTTTGTCTGTCGGGCTTGCAGCCTCTTGTCACTTGTGTTTTGGATGCGGGCTCTGATTCTTTGCAGCCTCGCCTCTTGGGACTCTTGAAGCTGTAGGAGTGCAGCAGACTCAGGCCTGCTCTGGGTTGGCTTGCGGGTCTGGGTCTCTGGCTGGGGTGTTTCATCCTGCTGCCCTGGCTCAGCTTCATCCTTGGGAGGCTGGCAGTGAGCAGCATTCCTGATGCCAAGGCACTCCTCAGAAAGGAGCCTTTGGTGGGATTTCTGCTTCTGAGGGGCCGCAGGCCTGCTACCTGAATAGACTTGGGTCTTGTGGTTCTTCCTCAGAGCCCACCCCCAAGTTGAGGATTCTTGATCCTGTTGAGAGAAGCAGGGATCCAGGACAACATCCCTTGGGAAGCAGGCTTGGCCAGTGGAGTGGGACTCTGGAATGGCACAGTCAGTGATGGGACTGGGAACCTTGGAGTTCCTAGACTCACCTCGAGGCACCTTTGCAGGAGGCCTCTGCACCTCAGCCAGACAGGGGGAATCCCTCTTCCTCTTGCGGCGGTGTGGTGGGACAGAAGAAAGAAGAAGAAGAAGAAGAAAAGAAGAAGAAGAAGAAGAAGAAGAAGAAGAGAAGAAGGAAGAAAGAGAAGAGGAAGGAGAGAAGAAGGAAGAAGAGGAAAGGAAGAGAGAAAGGAAGACCACTGCTGCTCAGTGGTCAGGTTTTCCCTTGGATCCAGGTTTCGACTGCTAGGTGCCCAAGGATCAGACCTTATGCGGGATGTTTGGCTCGGTTCGGGCGAGAGATCTTGCCTGGTCCACAGTGGCTGAGTTGAAGAAAGACCTCTCTTCCAGCTCCTAGGATTTCCTGGGGTGCTGGTTCCTGGAGCTTCTCTTCTGCAGTGTTGCTCTGGTACTCTCTTGTGAGGCTCATCTCCAAGCCAAAGTCCTGAGGGGCCTGCGGGGACGCTGTGGACCACTTGGCTACTAAGTCCTTAACAAATTGGACTAGAAGCTGCCTTTTCTTCAAGTGCTTGATGGTCTCTCTGAAGCCAATCTCTGCCAATCTGTCATGTAGGACCGGCACAGTAGACATTTCCATCAGTGTTTGGTAGATCTTTCTTTGGTCGGTCTGCTGACAAAGGCGGTCCAGGAGCCTCTGCAGGACAGCTGCCTGAGAGCCTGACTCCATGTCCCCTCAGAGAGGCAGGATGCAAAAACCTGGGATCACTCTGCAAGCTGGACTCTGGTCGTTTCCGCCTCGAGTCAGGTGTGTGACCTCCTGAGCCGAAGACACCTAAAGACAGAGCCACAGCCTAATGGTCCTCTCCTCTGCCGGCATCCCCCTTTTATAATTGCACTGGGCGTGGCGATCCTCCCTAAGCCACGCCCACTGGCCAACTCTCAAGCCTTCCTGTCTACTTCCCAGCCCTAACCTGAATAGAACCGCCACCCTCCTCCCCCATCCCACCCTGACTTATAGCCAATTCAGAGAGGATTCTTTGCAATTTCCTCAGTTAGGCTGTAGGGAGAGCCAAATCTCAAGGGCAACCCATAAACCTATATAGGGCATGCCATGAATTTCTTCCCACTCCAGCATGGTGACAGAAAGAAAAGAAAGGAAACCACCCAACCAAACATGAAACAAAAGCAAAAGCAAAGCAAAAGCAAACAATCGGAAAAAAAAAAAAAAAAAAAACGGAAAGAAAGAAAGAAGGAATGATAGGAGGATGGAGTCTGCTCATCTCACACTTATTTCCAGAACAAAAAAATGCTGACACAGTCATGTGACCTTGGGCATTTGAGCCACCTGAAACCAAGAACTTTTCTAGTGAAGGCCAGCTAGTTGGAAAAACCAATTTGCTGCAGATCTCACTTGGCTTCTGATTCCTTCCTTCTTCCAATCACCTCTTTGCCCATGGCTGTCCACACAGGTGCACAGCACAACAGCCTCGACACACCTTTGCAATTCCAAGCTGATACTGGGATTCTAGGTGTCTAGTGTCAGGGTCATTTGGAGACAGGCCTTCATTTTGATTCAATCTGCCTGCCTCTTTTCTTCTTTATGTCTTTCACTGTATTTCTCATTGTTATTGTTTCTCTCTGTTTCCATCTCTCCATTACAAAGTACTAGTGATTACTCAATACTTACTTTATAAACTGCTGGTTTCCTCGGTGCCTTCTGTTGACCTGCTCATGTGACCTTGGTTCCCAGGGACTCTCCAAGTGATGGGCTTCTTAGGGTGAGTGCCAATATGTCTGTGGTCATACCCTAAGAAGAGATAATGTCTTAGAACTTTTGCCCAGTTTCGTTCTCAATTCTATTTGCTGTTCCTCTCTTTCTTTCTCCCTCTTGCCCTCTCGCTCTCTCTCTCTCTCTTACTCACTCCCTCTCCCTGTGTCTGTGTATTTGTATTTGTCTCTTGTAATGTATCACACCCATACACATAGCTCTAGCATACAAACATACACACACACAAACACAAATTAACAAAAAAATAAGGTAGAAATCTGCTCTCCTCACAGGTTTCTGCAATGTGGAAAATGACAACCCAGCCATGTGCCCTCAGGCAATTGAGCTTGATATTGATAGATGGCTGGTTTTCCCCAAGGTCCATCATGAGAACTTTCATCCAACGGAATCTCAAGGGATGGACTAGGTGTGGGTTCCAGTATACCTGTGCTCTTACCTTAAGGAGAGATAATGTCATGGAACTTTGACTCCGTTTTTTTTCTCATTTCTATGAGCAAATTTCTGTCCTCCTCTCTCTATCTGTCGATGTGTGTGTGTGTGTGTGTGTTTTGTGTGTGTGTGTGTGTGTGGTCTGTGTGCGTGTTGTGTGTGTGTGTGTGAATGTGTGTGTCTACTGTTCTTTACCACCCACATACAAAAGCTGTACCACATACACCAGCACACACCCGAGAACACACACACAATCATGCATATATACACACATACACCATCACAAACACACAGACAAATACACGTCCAAACACAATCACGCCAACACTCAAACAAGCAATTTATTTTCGTATTAATTTATTGACTAATTTTTAATCATGTTTAGTCCCTTTTAGATTCGCTAGCTTAATTCTTATTGTTTGCCAGAATGGTCTTCAGTGAAGTGTGTGCAGGGCCTGAGAGCTTGTACCAGTTGCTTGCAGGGGAGGGGGGAGAGTGGGTATGTGTAAACCATCCATGTCCAGGAGTTGCAGGCATTCTGACAGTGGGGAGCATTTGAGTTTCACTTTTTCCAGAAGAGATGGCTGTAGTCCTTTCGTGCCTTGGCCATGAGAGGAGCAGGTCTCTTAGCAGGGCCCTTCTTGCATCCTCTTTCTCCAGATGACATGTGGGGAGCGCTCTGGGTTGTGGGATGGGCAGAAGCCTTAGGAAGCCTGTTTGAATTTTGAGCATAGGCAGCTCTTCTAGGTCCAGGCTGTCCTTGTTGGTCAGGACTCTTGTGCTGGTGTGGAAGAAGATCATCTTTGTCTGTCGGGCTTGCAGCCTCTTGTCACTTGTGTTTTGGATGCGGGCTCTGATTCTTTGCAGCCTCGCCTCTTGGGACTCTTGAAGCTGTAGGAGTGCAGCAGACTCAGGCCTGCTCTGGGTTGGCTTGCGGGTCTGGGTCTCTGGCTGGGGTGTTTCATCCTGCTGCCCTGGCTCAGCTTCATCCTTGGGAGGCTGGCAGTGAGCAGCATTCCTGATGCCAAGGCACTCCTCAGAAAGGAGCCTTTGGTGGGATTTCTGCTTCTGAGGGGCCGCAGGCCTGCTACCTGAATAGACTTGGGTCTTGTGGTTCTTCCTCAGAGCCCACCCCCAAGTTGAGGATTCTTGATCCTGTTGAGAGAAGCAGGGATCCAGGACAACATCCCTTGGGAAGCAGGCTTGGCCAGTGGAGTGGGACTCTGGAATGGCACAGTCAGTGATGGGACTGGGAACCTTGGAGTTCCTAGACTCACCTCGAGGCACCTTTGCAGGAGGCCTCTGCACCTCAGCCAGACAGGGGGAATCCCTCTTCCTCTTGCGGCGGTGTGGTGGGACAGAAGAAGAAGAAGAAGAAGAAGAAGAAGAAAGAAGAAGAAGAAGAAGAGAAGAAGGAAGAGGAAGAGAGAAGAAGAAGAAGAGAAGAAGAGGAAGAAGAGGAGAAGAGAAGAAGAGAAGACCACTGCTGCTCAGTGGTCAGGTTTTCCCTTGGATCCAGGTTTCGACTGCTAGGTGCCCAAGGATCAGACCTTATGCGGGATGTTTGGCTCGGGTTCGGGCGAGAGATCTTGCCTGGTCCACAGTGGCTGAGTTGAAGAAAGACCTCTCTTCCAGCTCCTAGGATTTCCTGGGGTGCTGGTTCCTGGAGCTTCTCTTCTGCAGTGTTGCTCTGGTACTCTCTTGTGAGGCTCATCTCCAAGCCAAAGTCCTGAGGGGCCTGCGGGGACGCTGTGGACCACTTGGCTACTAAGTCCTTAACAAATTGGACTAGAAGCTGCCTTTTCTTCAAGTGCTTGATGGTCTCTCTGAAGCCAATCTCTGCCAATCTGTCATGTAGGACCGGCACAGTAGACATTTCCATCAGTGTTTGGTAGATCTTTCTTTGGTCGGTCTGCTGACAAAGGCGGTCCAGGAGCCTCTGCAGGACAGCTGCCTGAGAGCCTGACTCCATGTCCCCTCAGAGAGGCAGGATGCAAAAACCTGGGATCACTCTGCAAGCTGGACTCTGGTCGTTTCCGCCTCGAGTCAGGTGTGTGACCTCCTGAGCCGAAGACACCTAAAGACAGAGCCACAGCCTAATGGTCCTCTCCTCTGCCGGCATCCCCCTTTTATAATTGCACTGGGCGTGGCGATCCTCCCTAAGCCACGCCCACTGGCCAACTCTCAAGCCTTCCTGTCTACTTCCCAGCCCTAACCTGAATAGAACCGCCACCCTCTCCCCCATCCCACCCTGACTTATAGCCAATTCAGAGAGGATTCTTTGCAATTTCCTCAGTTAGGCTGTAGGGAGAGCCAAATCTCAAGGCAACCCATAAACCTATATAGGGCATGCCATGAATTTCTTCCCACTCCAGCATGGTGACAGAAAGAAAAGAAAGGAAACCACCCAACCAAACATGAAACAAAAGCAAAAGCAAAAGCAAAAGCAAACAATCGAAAAAAAAAAAAAAAAAAAACGGAAAGAAAGAAAGAAGGAATGATAGGAGGATGGAGTCTGCTCATCTCACACTTATTTCCAGAACAAAAAAATGCTGACACAGTCATGTGACCTTGGGCATTTGAGCCACCTGAAACCAAGAACTTTTCTAGTGAAGGCCAGCTAGTTGGAAAAACCAATTTGCTGCAGATCTCACTTGGCTTCTGATTCCTTCCTTCTTCCAATCACCTCTTTGCCCATGGCTGTCCACACAGGTGCACAGCACAACAGCCTCGACACACCTTTGCAATTCCAAGCTGATACTGGGATTCTAGGTGTCTAGTGTCAGGGTCATTTGGAGACAGGCCTTCATTTTGATTCAATCTGCCTGCCTCTTTTCTTCTTTATGTCTTTCACTGTATTTCTCATTGTTATTGTTTCTCTCTGTTTCCATCTCTCCATTACAAAGTACTAGTGATTACTCAATACTTACTTTATAAACTGCTGGTTTCCTCGGTGCCTTCTGTTGACCTGCTCATGTGACCTTGGTTCCCAGGGACTCTCCAAGTGATGGGCTTCTTAGGGTGAGTGCCAATATGTCTGTGGTCATACCCTAAGAAGAGATAATGTCTTAGAACTTTTGCCCAGTTTCGTTCTCAATTCTATTTGCTGTTCCTCTCTTTCTTTCTCCCTCTTGCCCTCTCGCTCTCTCTCTCTCTCTTACTCACTCCCTCTCCCTGTGTCTGTGTATTTGTATTTGTCTCTTGTAATGTATCACACCCATACACATAGCTCTAGCATACAAACATACACACACACAAACACAAATTAACAAAAAAATAAGGTAGAAATCTGCTCTCCTCACAGGTTTCTGCAATGTGGAAAATGACAACCCAGCCATGTGCCCTCAGGCAATTGAGCTTGATATTGATAGATGGCTGGTTTTCCCCAAGGTCCATCATGAGAACTTTCATCCAACGGAATCTCAAGGGATGGACTAGGTGTGGGTTCCAGTATACCTGTGCTCTTACCTTAAGGAGAGATAATGTCATGGAACTTTGACTCCGTTTTTTTTCTCATTTCTATGAGCAAATTTCTGTCCTCCTCTCTCTATCTGTCGATGTGTGTGTGTGTGTGTGTGTGTGGTGTTGTGTGTGAGTGTGTCTGTGTGCGTGTGTGTGGTGTGTGTGTGAATGTGTGTGTCTACTGTTCTTTACCACCCACATACAAAAGCTGTACCACATACACCAGCACACACCCGAGAACACACACACAATCATGCATATATACACACATACACCATCACAAACACACAGACAAATACACGTCCAAACACAATCACGCCAACACTCAAACAAGCAATTTATTTTCGTATTAATTTATTGACTAATTTTTAATCATGTTTAGTCCCTTTTAGATTCGCTAGCTTAATTCTTATTGTTTGCCAGAATGGTCTTCAGTGAAGTGTGTGCAGGGCCTGAGAGCTTGTACCAGTTGCTTGCAGGGGGAGGGGGGAGAGTGGGTATGTGTAAACCATCCATGTCCAGGAGTTGCAGGCATTCTGACAGTGGGGAGCATTTGAGTTTCACTTTTTCCAGAAGAGATGGCTGTAGTCCTTTCGTGCCTTGGCCATGAGAGGAGCAGGTCTCTTAGCAGGGCCCTTCTTGCATCCTCTTTCTCCAGATGACATGTGGGGAGCGCTCTGGGTTGTGGGATGGGCAGAAGCCTTAGGAAGCCTGTTTGAATTTTGAGCATAGGCAGCTCTTCTAGGTCCAGGCTGTCCTTGTTGGTCAGGACTCTTGTGCTGGGTGTGGAAGAAGATCATCTTTGTCTGTCGGGCTTGCAGCCTCTTGTCACTTGTGTTTTGGATGCGGGCTCTGATTCTTTGCAGCCTCGCCTCTTGGGACTCTTGAAGCTGTAGGAGTGCAGCAGACTCAGGCCTGCTCTGGGTTGGCTTGCGGGTCTGGGTCTCTGGCTGGGGTGTTTCATCCTGCTGCCCTGGCTCAGCTTCATCCTTGGGAGGCTGGCAGTGAGCAGCATTCCTGATGCCAAGGCACTCCTCAGAAAGGAGCCTTTGGTGGGATTTCTGCTTCTGAGGGGCCGCAGGCCTGCTACCTGAATAGACTTGGGTCTTGTGGTTCTTCCTCAGAGCCCACCCCCAAGTTGAGGATTCTTGATCCTGTTGAGAGAAGCAGGGATCCAGGACAACATCCCTTGGGAAGCAGGCTTGGCCAGTGGAGTGGGACTCTGGAATGGCACAGTCAGTGATGGGACTGGGAACCTTGGAGTTCCTAGACTCACCTCGAGGCACCTTTGCAGGAGGCCTCTGCACCTCAGCCAGACAGGGGGAATCCCTCTTCCTCTTGCGGCGGTGTGGTGGGACAGAAGAAGAAGAAGAAGAAGAAGAAGAAGAAGAAAGAAGAAGAAGAGAAGAGAAGAAAGAGAAGAAGGAAGAGGAGAGAGAGAGGAAGAGGAAGAAGAGAAGAAGAGAAGACCACTGCTGCTCAGTGGTCAGGTTTTCCCTTGGATCCAGGTTTCGACTGCTAGGTGCCCAAGGATCAGACCTTATGCGGATGTTTGGCTCGGGTTCGGGCGAGAGATCTTGCCTGGTCCACAGTGGCTGAGTTGAAGAAAGACCTCTCTTCCACTCCTAGGATTTCCTGGGGTGCTGGTTCCTGGAGCTTCTCTTCTGCAGTGTTGCTCTGGTACTCTCTTGTGAGGCTCATCTCCAAGCCAAAGTCCTGAGGGCCTGCGGGACGCTGTGGACCACTTGGCTACTAATCCTAACAAATTGGACTAAAGCTGCCTTTTCTTCAAGTGCTTGATGGTCTCTCTGAAGCCATCTCTGCCAATCTGTCATGTAGACGGCACAGTAGACATTTCCATCAGTGTTTGTAGATCTTTCTTTGGTCGGTCTGCTGACAAAGGCGGTCCAGGAGCCTCTGCAGGACAGCTGCCTGAGAGCCTGACTCCATGTCCCCTCAGAGAGGCAGGATGCAAAAACCTGGGATCACTCTGCAAGCTGGACTCTGGTCGTTTCCGCCTCGAGTCAGGTGTGTGACCTCCTGAGCCGAAGACACCTAAAGACAGAGCCACAGCCTAATGGTCCTCTCCTCTGCCGGCATCCCCCTTTTATAATTGCACTGGGCGTGGCGATCCTCCCTAAGCCACGCCCACTGGCCAACTCTCAAGCCTTCCTGTCTACTTCCCAGCCCTAACCTGAATAGAACCGCCACCCTCTCCCCATCCCACCCTGACTTATAGCCAATTCAGAGAGGATTCTTTGCAATTTCCTCAGTTAGGCTGTAGGGAGAGCCAAAATCTCAAGGGCAACCCATAAACCTATATAGGGCATGCCATGAATTTCTTCCCACTCCAGCATGGTGACAGAAAGAAAAGAAAGGAAACCACCCAACCAAACATGAAACAAAAGCAAAAGCAAAAGCAAAAGCAAACAATCGAAAAGAAAAAAAAAAAAAAAAAACGGAAAGAAAGAAAGAAGGAATGATAGGAGGATGGAGTCTGCTCATCTCACACTTATTTCCAGAACAAAAAAATGCTGACACAGTCATGTGACCTTGGGCATTTGAGCCACCTGAAACCAAGAACTTTTCTAGTGAAGGCCAGCTAGTTGGAAAAACCAATTTGCTGCAGATCTCACTTGGCTTCTGATTCCTTCCTTCTTCCAATCACCTCTTTGCCCATGGCTGTCCACACAGGTGCACAGCACAACAGCCTCGACACACCTTTGCAATTCCAAGCTGATACTGGATTCTAGGTGTCTAGTGTCAGGGTCATTTGGAGACAGGCCTTCATTTTGATTCAATCTGCCTGCCTCTTTTCTTCTTTATGTCTTTCACTGTATTTCTCATTGTTATTGTTTCTCTCTGTTTCCATCTCTCCATTACAAAGTACTAGTGATTACTCAATACTTACTTTATAAACTGCTGGTTTCCTCGGTGCCTTCTGTTGACCTGCTCATGTGACCTTGGTTCCCAGGGACTCTCCAAGTGATGGGCTTCTTAGGGTGAGTGCCAATATGTCTGTGGTCATACCCTAAGAAGAGATAATGTCTTAGAACTTTTGCCCAGTTTCGTTCTCAATTCTATTTGCTGTTCCTCTCTTCTTTCTCCCTCTTGCCCTCTCGCTCTCTCTCTCTCTCTTACTCACTCCCTCTCCCTGTGTCTGTGTATTTGTATTTGTCTCTTGTAATGTATCACACCCATACACATAGCTCTAGCATACAAACATACACACACACAAACACAAATTAACAAAAAAATAAGGTAGAAATCTGCTCTCCTCACAGGTTTCTGCAATGTGGAAAATGACAACCCAGCCATGTGCCCTCAGGCAATTGAGCTTGATATTGATAGATGGCTGGTTTTCCCCAAGGTCCATCATGAGAACTTTCATCCAACGGAATCTCAAGGGATGGACTAGGTGTGGTTCCAGTATACCTGTGCTCTTACCTTAAGGAGAGATAATGTCATGGAACTTTGACTCCGTTTTTTTTCTCATTTCTATGAGCAAATTTCTGTCCTCCTCTCTCTATCTGTCGATGTGTGTGTGGTGTGTGTGTTGTGTGTGTGTGTGAGTGTGTCTGTGTGCGTGTGTGTGTGTGTGTGTGTGAATGTGTGTGTCTACTGTTCTTTACCACCCACATACAAAAGCTGTACCACATACACCAGCACACACCCGAGAACACACACACAATCATGCATATATACACACATACACCATCACAAACACACAGACAAATACACGTCCAAACACAATCACGCCAACACTCAAACAAGCAATTTATTTTCGTATTAATTTATTGACTAATTTTTAATCATGTTTAGTCCCTTTTAGATTCGCTAGCTTAATTCTTATTGTTTGCCAGAATGGTCTTCAGTGAAGTGTGTGCAGGGCCTGAGAGCTTGTACCAGTTGCTTGCAGGGGGAGGGGGGAGAGTGGGTATGTGTAAACCATCCATGTCCAGGAGTTGCAGGCATTCTGACAGTGGGGAGCATTTGAGTTTCACTTTTTCCAGAAGAGATGGCTGTAGTCCTTTCGTGCCTTGGCCATGAGAGGAGCAGGTCTCTTAGCAGGGCCCTTCTTGCATCCTCTTTCTCCAGATGACATGTGGGGAGCGCTCTGGGTTGTGGGATGGGCAGAAGCCTTAGGAAGCCTGTTTGAATTTTGAGCATAGGCAGCTCTTCTAGGTCCAGGCTGTCCTTGTTGGTCAGGACTCTTGTGCTGGGTGTGGAAGAAGATCATCTTTGTCTGTCGGGCTTGCAGCCTCTTGTCACTTGTGTTTTGGATGCGGGCTCTGATTCTTTGCAGCCTCGCCTCTTGGGACTCTTGAAGCTGTAGGAGTGCAGCAGACTCAGGCCTGCTCTGGGTTGGCTTGCGGGTCTGGGTCTCTGGCTGGGGTGTTTCATCCTGCTGCCCTGGCTCAGCTTCATCCTTGGGAGGCTGGCAGTGAGCAGCATTCCTGATGCCAAGGCACTCCTCAGAAAGGAGCCTTTGGTGGGATTTCTGCTTCTGAGGGGCCGCAGGCCTGCTACCTGAATAGACTTGGGTCTTGTGGTTCTTCCTCAGAGCCCACCCCCAAGTTGAGGATTCTTGATCCTGTTGAGAGAAGCAGGGATCCAGGACAACATCCCTTGGGAAGCAGGCTTGGCCAGTGGAGTGGGACTCTGGAATGGCACAGTCAGTGATGGGACTGGGAACCTTGGAGTTCCTAGACTCACCTCGAGGCACCTTTGCAGGAGGCCTCTGCACCTCAGCCAGACAGGGGGAATCCCTCTTCCTCTTGCGGCAGTGTGGTGGGACAGAAGAAGAAGAAGAAGAAGAAGAAGAAGAAGAAGAAGAAGAGGAAGAGGAAGAGGAAGAGGAAGAGGAAGAGGAAGAGAAGAGAGAAAGAAGAGAAGAAAGAAGACCACTGCTGCTCAGTGGTCAGGTTTTCCCTTGGATCCAGGTTTCGACTGCTAGGTGCCCAAGGATCAGACCTTATGCGGGATGTTTGGCTCGGGTTCGGGCGAGAGATCTTGCCTGGTCCACAGTGGCTGAGTTGAAGAAAGACCTCTCTTCCAGCTCCTAGGATTTCCTGGGGTGCTGGTTCCTGGAGCTTCTCTTCTGCAGTGTTGCTCTGGTACTCTCTTGTGAGGCTCATCTCCAAGCCAAAGTCCTGAGGGGCCTGCGGGGACGCTGTGGACCACTTGGCTACTAAGTCCTTAACAAATTGGACTAGAAGCTGCCTTTTCTTCAAGTGCTTGATGGTCTCTCTGAAGCCAATCTCTGCCAATCTGTCATGTAGGACCGGCACAGTAGACATTTCCATCAGTGTTTGGTAGATCTTTCTTTGGTCGGTCTGCTGACAAAGGCGGTCCAGGAGCCTCTGCAGGACAGCTGCCTGAGAGCCTGACTCCATGTCCCCTCAGAGAGGCAGGATGCAAAAACCTGGGATCACTCTGCAAGCTGGACTCTGGTCGTTTCCGCCTCGAGTCAGGTGTGTGACCTCCTGAGCCGAAGACACCTAAAGACAGAGCCACAGCCTAATGGTCCTCTCCTCTGCCGGCATCCCCCTTTTATAATTGCACTGGGCGTGGCGATCCTCCCTAAGCCACGCCCACTGGCCAACTCTCAAGCCTTCCTGTCTACTTCCCAGCCCTAACCTGAATAGAACCGCCACCCTCTCCCCCATCCCACCCTGACTTATAGCCAATTCAGAGAGGATTCTTTGCAATTTCCTCAGTTAGGCTGTAGGGAGAGCCAAATCTCAAGGGCAACCCATAAACCTATATAGGGCATGCCATGAATTTCTTCCCACTCCAGCATGGTGACAGAAAGAAAAGAAAGGAAACCACCCAACCAAACATGAAACAAAAGCAAAAGCAAAAGCAAAAGCAAACAATCGGAAAAAAAAAAAAAAAAAAAAAACGGAAAGAAAGAAAGAAGGAATGATAGGAGGATGGAGTCTGCTCATCTCACACTTATTTCCAGAACAAAAAAATGCTGACACAGTCATGTGACCTTGGGCATTTGAGCCACCTGAAACCAAGAACTTTTCTAGTGAAGGCCAGCTAGTTGGAAAAACCAATTTGCTGCAGATCTCACTTGGCTTCTGATTCCTTCCTTCTTCCAATCACCTCTTTGCCCATGGCTGTCCACACAGGTGCACAGCACAACAGCCTCGACACACCTTTGCAATTCCAAGCTGATACTGGGATTCTAGGTGTCTAGTGTCAGGGTCATTTGGAGACAGGCCTTCATTTTGATTCAATCTGCCTGCCTCTTTTCTTCTTTATGTCTTTCACTGTATTTCTCATTGTTATTGTTTCTCTCTGTTTCCATCTCTCCATTACAAAGTACTAGTGATTACTCAATACTTACTTTATAAACTGCTGGTTTCCTCGGTGCCTTCTGTTGACCTGCTCATGTGACCTTGGTTCCCAGGGACTCTCCAAGTGATGGGCTTCTTAGGGTGAGTGCCAATATGTCTGTGGTCATACCCTAAGAAGAGATAATGTCTTAGAACTTTGCCCAGTTTCGTTCTCAATTCTATTTGCTGTTCCTCTCTTTCTTTCTCCCTCTTGCCCTCTCGCTCTCTCTCTCTCTCTTACTCACATCCCTCTCCCTGTGTCTGTGTATTTGTATTTGTCTTGTAATGTATCACACCCATACACATAGCTCTAGCATACAAACATACACACACACAAACACAAATTAACAAAAAAATAAGGTAGAAATCTGCTCTCCTCACAGTTTCTGCAATGTGGAAAATGACAACCCAGCCATGTGCCCTCAGGCAATTGAGCTTGATATTGATAGATGGCTGGTTTTCCCCAAGGTCCATCATGAGAACTTTCATCCAACGGAATCTCAAGGGATGGACTAGGTGTGGGTTCCAGTATACCTGTGCTCTTACCTTAAGGAGAGATAATGTCATGGAACTTTGACTCCGTTTTTTTTTTCCATTTCTATGAGCAAATTTCTGTCCTCCTCTCTCTATCTGTCGATGTGTGTGTGTGTGTGTGTGGTGTGGTGTGTGTGAGTGTGTCTGTGTGCGTGTGTGTGTGTGTGTGTGAATGTGTGTGTCTACTGTTCTTTACCACCCACATACAAAAGCTGTACCACATACACCAGCACACACCCGAGAACACACACACAATCATGCATATATACACACATACACCATCACAAACACACAGACAAATACACGTCCAAACACAATCACGCCAACACTCAAACAAGCAATTTATTTTCGTATTAATTTATTGACTAATTTTTAATCATGTTTAGTCCCTTTTAGATTCGCTAGCTTAATTCTTATTGTTTGCCAGAATGGTCTTCAGTGAAGTGTGTGCAGGGCCTGAGAGCTTGTACCAGTTGCTTGCAGGGGAGAGGGGGAGAGTGGGTATGTGTAAACCATCCATGTCCAGGAGTTGCAGGCATTCTGACAGTGGGGAGCATTTGAGTTTCACTTTTTCCAGAAGAGATGGCTGTAGTCCTTTCGTGCCTTGGCCATGAGAGGAGCAGGTCTCTTAGCAGGGCCCTTCTTGCATCCTCTTTCTCCAGATGACATGTGGGGAGCGCTCTGGTTGTGGGATGGGCAGAAGCCTTAGGAAGCCTGTTTGAATTTTGAGCATAGGCAGCTCTTCTAGGTCCAGGCTGTCCTTGTTGGTCAGGACTCTTGTGCTGGTGTGGAAGAAGATCATCTTTGTCTGTCGGGCTTGCAGCCTCTTGTCACTTGTGTTTTGGATGCGGGCTCTGATTCTTTGCAGCCTCGCCTCTTGGGACTCTTGAAGCTGTAGGAGTGCAGCAGACTCAGGCCTGCTCTGGGTTGGCTTGCGGGTCTGGGTCTCTGGCTGGGTGTTTCATCCTGCTGCCCTGGCTCAGCTTCATCCTTGGGAGGCTGGCAGTGAGCAGCATTCCTGATGCCAAGGCACTCCTCAGAAAGGAGCCTTTGGTGGGATTTCTGCTTCTGAGGGCCGCAGGCCTGCTACCTGAATAGACTTGGGTCTTGTGGTTCTTCCTCAGAGCCCACCCCCAAGTTGAGGATTCTTGATCCTGTTGAGAGAAGCAGGGATCCAGGACAACATCCCTTGGGAAGCAGGCTTGGCCAGTGGAGTGGGACTCTGGAATGGCACAGTCAGTGATGGGACTGGAACCTTGGAGTTCCTAGACTCACCTCGAGGCACCTTTGCAGGAGGCCTCTGCACCTCAGCCAGACAGGGGAATCCCTCTTCCTCTTGCGGCGGTGTGGTGGGACAGAAGAAAGAAGAAGAAGAAGAAGAAGAAGAAGAAGAAGAAAAGAAGAAAGGAAGAGAAGAAGAGGAAGAGGAAGAAGGAAGAGGAGGAAGAAGAGGAAGAAGAGGAAGAAGAAGAAGACCACTGCTGCTCAGTGGTCAGGTTTTCCCTTGGATCCAGGTTTCGACTGCTAGGTGCCCAAGGATCAGACCTTATGCGGGATGTTTGGCTCGGTTCGGGCGAGAGATCTTGCCTGGTCCACAGTGGCTGAGTTGAAGAAAGACCTCTCTTCCAGCTCCTAGGATTTCCTGGGGTGCTGGTTCCTGGAGCTTCTCTTCTGCAGTGTTGCTCTGGTACTCTCTTGTGAGGCTCATCTCCAAGCCAAAGTCCTGAGGGGCCTGCGGGGACGCTGTGGACCACTTGGCTACTAAGTCCTTAACAAATTGGACTAGAAGCTGCCTTTTCTTCAAGTGCTTGATGGTCTCTCTGAAGCCAATCTCTGCCAATCTGTCATGTAGGACCGGCACAGTAGACATTTCCATCAGTGTTTGGTAGATCTTTCTTTGGTCGGTCTGCTGACAAAGGCGGTCCAGGAGCCTCTGCAGGACAGCTGCCTGAGAGCCTGACTCCATGTCCCCTCAGAGAGGCAGGATGCAAAAACCTGGGATCACTCTGCAAGCTGGACTCTGGTCGTTTCCGCCTCGAGTCAGGTGTGTGACCTCCTGAGTCGAAGACACCTAAAGACAGAGCCACAGCCTAATGGTCCTCTCCTCTGCCGGCATCCCCCTTTTATAATTGCACTGGGCGTGGCGATCCTCCCTAAGCCACGCCCACTGGCCAACTCTCAAGCCTTCCTGTCTACTTCCCAGCCCTAACCTGAATAGAACCGCCACCCTCTCCCCCATCCCACCCTGACTTATAGCCAATTCAGAGAGGATTCTTTGCAATTTCCTCAGTTAGGCTGTAGGGAGAGCCAAATCTCAAGGGCAACCCATAAACCTATATAGGGCATGCCATGAATTTCTTCCCACTCCAGCATGGTGACAGAAAGAAAAGAAAGGAAACCACCCAACCAAACATGAAACAAAAGCAAAAGCAAAGCAAAAGCAAACAATCGGAAAAAAAAAAAAAAAAACGGAAAGAAAGAAAGAAGGAATGATAGGAGGATGGAGTCTGCTCATCTCACACTTATTTCCAGAACAAAAAAATGCTGACACAGTCATGTGACCTTGGCATTTGAGCCACCTGAAACCAAGAACTTTTCTAGTGAAGGCCAGCTAGTTGGAAAAACCAATTTGCTGCAGATCTCACTTGGCTTCTGATTCCTTCCTTCTTCCAATCACCTCTTTGCCCATGGCTGTCCACACAGGTGCACAGCACAACAGCCTCGACACACCTTTGCAATTCCAAGCTGATACTGGGATTCTAGGTGTCTAGTGTCAGGGTCATTTGGAGACAGGCCTTCATTTTGATTCAATCTGCCTGCCTCTTTTCTTCTTTATGTCTTTCACTGTATTTCTCATTGTTATTGTTTCTCTCTGTTTCCATCTCTCCATTACAAAGTACTAGTGATTACTCAATACTTACTTTATAAACTGCTGGTTTCCTCGGTGCCTTCTGTTGACCTGCTCATGTGACCTTGGTTCCCAGGGACTCTCCAAGTGATGGGCTTCTTAGGGTGAGTGCCAATATGTCTGTGGTCATACCCTAAGAAGAGATAATGTCTTAGAACTTTTGCCCAGTTTCGTTCTCAATTCTATTTGCTGTTCCTCTCTTTCTTTCTCCCTCTTGCCCTCTCGCTCTCTCTCTCTCTCTTACTCACTCCCTCTCCCTGTGTCTGTGTATTTGTATTTGTCTCTTGTAATGTATCACACCCATACACATAGCTCTAGCATACAAACATACACACACACAAACACAAATTAACAAAAAAATAAGGTAGAAATCTGCTCTCCTCACAGGTTTCTGCAATGTGGAAAATGACAACCCAGCCATGTGCCCTCAGGCAATTGAGCTTGATATTGATAGATGGCTGGTTTTCCCCAAGGTCCATCATGAGAACTTTCATCCAACGGAATCTCAAGGGATGGACTAGGTGTGGGTTCCAGTATACCTGTGCTCTTACCTTAAGGAGAGATAATGTCATGGAACTTTGACTCCGATTTTTTTTCTCATTTCTATGAGCAAATTTCTGTCCTCCTCTCTCTATCTGTCGATTGTTGTGTGTGTTGTGTGTGTGTGTGTGTGAGTGTGTCTGTGTGCGTGTGTGTGTGTGTGTGTGTGAATGTGTGTGTCTACTGTTCTTACCACCCACATACAAAAGCTGTACCACATACACCACACACACCCGAGAACACACACACAATCATGCATTATACACACATACACATCACAAAACACACAGACAAATACACGTCCAAACACAATCACGCCAACACTCAAACAAGCAATTTATTTTCGTATTAATTTATTGACTAATTTTTAATCATGTTTAGTCCCTTTTAGATTCGCTACTTAATTCTTATTGTTTGCCAGAATGGTCTTCAGTGAAGTGTGTGCAGGGCTGAGAGCTTTGTACCAGTTGCTTGCAGGGGAGGGGGGAGAGTGGGTATGTGTAAACCATCCATGTCCAGGAGTTGCAGGCATTCTGACAGTGGGGAGCATTTGAGTTTCACTTTTTCCAGAAGAGATGGCTGTAGTCCATTTCGTGCCTTGGCCATGAGAGGAGCAGGTCTCTTAGCAGGGCCCTTCTTGCATCCACTTTCTCCAGATGACATGTGGGGAGCGCTCTGGGTTGTGGGATGGGCAGAAGCCTTAGGAAGCTGTTTGAATTTTGAGCATAGGCAGCTCTTCTAGGTCCAGGCTGTCCTTGTTGGTCAGGACTCTTGTGCTGGGTGTGGAAGAAGATCATCTTTGTCTGTCGGGCTTGCAGCCTCTTGTCACTTGTGTTTTGGATGCGGGCTCTGATTCTTTGCAGCCTCGCCTCTGGGACTCTGAAGCTGTAGGAGTGCAGCAGACTCAGGCCTGCTCTGGGTTGGCTTGCGGGTCTGGGTCTCTGGCTGGGGTGTTTCATCCTGCTGCCCTGGCTCAGCTTCATCCTTGGGAGGCTGGCAGTGAGCAGCATTCCTGATGCCAAGGCACTCCTCAGAAAGGAGCCTTTGGTGGATTTCTGCTTCTGAGGGGCCGCAGGCCTGCTACCTGAATAGACTTGGGTCTTGTGGTTCTTCCTCAGAGCCCCCCCAAGTTGAGGATTCTTGATCCTGTTGAGAGAAGCAGGGATCCAGGACAACATCCCTTGGGAAGCAGGCTTGGCCAGTGGAGTGGGACTCTGGAATGGCACAGTCAGTGATGGACTGGGAACCTTGGAGTTCCTAGACTCACCTCGAGGGACCTTTGCAGGAGGCCTCTGCACCTCAGCCAGACAGGGGAATCCCTCTTCCTCTGCGGCGTGTGGTGGGACAGAAGAAGAAGAAGAAGAAGAAGAAGAAGAAGAAAAGAAGAAGAAGAAGAAGAAGAAGAAGAGAAGAAGAAGAGAGAGGAAGAGGAAGAGGAAGAAGAGGAAGAAGAGGAAGAAGAAGAAGACCACTGCTGCTCATGTGTCAGGTTTTCCCTTGGATCCAGGTTTCGACTGCTAGGTGCCCAAGGATCAGACCTTATGCGGGATGTTTGGCTCGGGTTCGGGCGAGAGATCTTGCCTGGTCCACAGTGGCTGAGTTGAAGAAAGACCTCTCTTCCAGCTCCTAGGATTTCCTGGGGTGCTGGTTCCTGAGCTTCTCTTCTGCAGTGTTGCTCTGGTACTCTCTTGTGAGGCTCATCTCCAAGCCAAAGTCCTGAGGGGCCTGCGGGGACGCTGTGACCACTTGGCTACTAAGTCCTTAACAAATTGGACTAGAAGCTGCCTTTTCTTCAAGTGCTTGATGGTCTCTCTGAAGCCAATCTCTGTCCAATCTGTCATGTAGGACCGGCACAGTAGACATTTCCATCAGTGTTTGGTAGATCTTTCTTTGGTCGGTCTGCTGACAAAGGCGGTCCAGGAGCCTCTGCAGGACAGCTGCCTGAGAGCCTGACTCCATGTCCCCTCAGAGAGGCAGGATGCAAAACCTGGGATCACTCTGCAAGCTGGACTCTGGTCGTTTCCGCCTCGAGTCAGGTGTGTGACCTCCTGAGCCGAAGACACCTAAAGACAGAGCCACAGCCTAATGGTCCTCTCCTCTGCCGGCATCCCCCTTTTATAATTGCACTGGGCGTGGCGATCCTCCCTAAGCCACGCCCACTGGCCAACTCTCAAGCCTCCTGTCTACTTCCCAGCCCTAACCTGAATAGAACCGCCACCCTCTCCCCCATCCCACCCTGACTTATAGCCAATTCAGAGAGGATTCTTTGCAATTTCCTCAGTTAGGCTGTAGGGAGAGCCAAATCTCAAGGGCAACCCATAAACCTATATAGGGCATGCCATGAATTTCTTCCCACTCCAGCATGGTGACAGAAAGAAAAGAAAGGAAACCACCCAACCAAACATGAAACAAAAGCAAAAGCAAAAGCAAAAAATCGGAAAAAAAAAAAAAAAAAAAAACGGAAAGAAAGAAAGAAGGAATGATAGGAGGATGGAGTCTGCTCATCTCACACTTATTTCCAGAACAAAAAAATGCTGACACAGTCATGTGACCTTGGGCATTTGAGCCACCTGAAACCAAGAACTTTTCTAGTGAAGGCCAGCTAGTTGGAAAAACCAATTTGCTGCAGATCTCACTTGGCTTCTGATTCCTTCCTTCTTCCAATCACCTCTTTGCCCATGGCTGTCCACACAGGTGCACAGCACAACAGCCTCGACACACCTTTGCAATTCCAAGCTGATACTGGATTCTAGGTGTCTAGTGTCAGGGTCATTTGGAGACAGGCCTTCATTTTGATTCAATCTGCCTGCCTCTTTTCTTCTTTATGTCTTTCACTGTATTTCTCATTGTTATTGTTTCTCTCTGTTTCCATCTCTCCATTACAAAGTACTAGTGATTACTCAATACTTACTTTATAAACTGCTGGTTTCCTCGGTGCCTTCTGTTGACCTGCTCATGTGACCTTGGTTCCCAGGGACTCTCCAAGTGATGGGCTTCTTAGGTGAGTGCCAATATGTCTGTGGTCATACCCTAAGAAGAGATAATGTCTTAGAACTTTTTGCCCCGTTTCGTTCTCAATTCATTTGCTGTTCCTCTCTTTCTTTCTCCCTCTTGCCCTCTCGCTCTCTCTCTCTCTCTTACTCACTCCCTCTCCCTGTGTCTGTGTATTTGTATTTGTCTCTTGTAATGTATCACACCCATACACATAGCTCTAGCATACAAACATACACACACACAAACACAAATTAACAAAAAAATAAGGTAGAAATCTGCTCTCCTCACAGGTTTCTGCAATGTGGAAAATGACAACCCAGCCATGGCCCTCAGGCAATTGAGCTTGATATTGATAGATGGCTGGTTTTCCCCAAGGTCCATCATGAGAACTTTCATCCAACGGAATCTCAAGGGATGGACTAGGTGTGGGTTCCAGTATACCTGTGCTCTTACCTTAAGGAGAGATAATGTCATGGAACTTTGACTCCGTTTTTTTTCTCATTTCTATGAGCAAATTTCTGTCCTCCTCTCTCTATCTGTCGATGTGTGTGTGTGTGTGTGTGTGTGTGTGTGTGGAGTGTGTCTGTGGCGTGTGTGTGTGTGGTGTGTGTGAATGTGTGTGTCTACTGTTCTTTACCACCCACATACAAAAGCTGTACCACATACACCAGCACACACCCGAGAACACACACACAATCATGCATATATACACACATACACCATCACAAACACACAGACAAATACACGTCCAAACACAATCACGCCAACACTCAAACAAGCAATTTATTTCGTATTAATTTATTGACTAATTTTTAATCATGTTTAGTCCCTTTTAGATTCGCTAGCTTAATTCTTATTGTTTGCCAGAATGGTCTTCAGTGAAGTGTGTGCAGGCCTGAGAGCTTGTACCAGTTGCTTGCAGGGGGAGGGGGGAGAGTGGGTATGTGTAAACCATCCATGTCCAGGAGTTGCAGGCATTCTGACAGTGGGAGCATTTGAGTTTCACTTTTTCCAGAAGAGATGGCTGTAGTCCTTTCGTGCCTTGGCCATGAGAGGAGCAGGTCTCTTAGCAGGGCCCTTCTTGCATCCTCTTTCTCCAGATGACATGTGGGGAGCGCATCTGGGTTGTGGGATGGGCAGAAGCCTTAGGAAGCCTGTTTGAATTTTGAGCATAGGCAGCTCTTCTAGGTCCAGGCTGTCCTTGTTGTCAGGACTCTTGTGCTGGGTGTGGAAGAAGATCATCTTTGTCTGTCGGGCTTGCAGCCTCTTGTCACTTGTGTTTTGGATGCGGGCTCTGATTCTTTGCAGCCTCGCCTCTTGGGACTCTTGAAGCTGTAGGAGTGCAGCAGACTCAGGCCTGCTCTGGGTTGGCTTGCGGTCTGGGTCTCTGGCTGGGGTGTTTCATCCTGCTGCCCTGGCTCAGCTTCATCCTTGGGAGGCTGGCAGTGAGCAGCATTCCTGATGCCAAGGCACTCCTCAGAAAGGAGCCTTTGGTGGGATTTCTGCTTCTGAGGGGCCGCAGGCCTGCTACCTGAATAGACTTGGGTCTGTGGTTCTTCCTCAAGCCCACCCCCAATTGAGGATTCTTGATCCTGTTGAGAGAAGCAGGGATCCAGGACAACATCCCTTGGAAGCAGCTTGGCCAGTGGAGTGGGACTCTGGAATGGCACAGTCAGTGATGGGACTGGGAACCTTGGAGTTCCTAGACTCACCTCGAGCACCTTTGCAGGAGGCCTCTGCACCTCAGCCAGACAGGGGAATCCCTCTTCCCCCTTGCGGCGGTGTGGGTGGGACAGAAGAAGAAGAAGAAGAAGAAAGAAGAAGAAGAAGAAGAAGAAGAAGAAGAAGAAGAAGAAGAAGAAGAAGAAGAAGGAGGAGGAAAGAGAAGAAGAGGAAGAAGAAGAAGACCACTGCTGCTCAGTGGTCAGGTTTTCCCTTGGATCCAGGTTTCGATGCTAGGTGCCCAAGGATCAGACCTTATGCGGATGTTTGGCTCGGGTTCGGCGAGAGATCTTGCCTGGTCCACAGTGGCTGAGTTGAAGAAAGACCTCTCTTCCAGCTCCTAGGATTTCCTGGGTGCTGGTTCCTGGAGCTTCTCTTCTGCAGTGTTGCTCTGTACTCTCTTGTGAGCTCATCTCCAAGCCAAAGTCCTGAGGGGCCTGCGGGGACGCTGTGGACCACTTGGCTACTAAGTCCTTAACAAATTGGGCTAGAAGCTGCCTTTTCTTCAAGTGCTTGATGGTCTCTCTGAAGCCCAAACTCTGCCAATCTGTCATGTAGGACCGGCACAGTAGACATTTCCATCAGTGTTTGGTAGATCTTTCTTTGGTCGGTCTGCTGACAAAGGCGGTCCAGGAGCCTCTGCAGGACAGCTGCCTGAGAGCCTGACTCCATGTCCCCTCAGAGAGGCAGGATGCAAAAACCTGGATCACTCTGCAAGCTGACTCTGGTCGTTTCCGCCTCGAGTCAGGTGTGTGACCTCCTGAGCCGAAGACACCTAAAGACAGAGCCACAGCCTAATGGTCCTCTCCTCTGCCGCATCCCCCTTTTATAATTGCACTGGGCGTGGCGATCCCCCTAAGCCACGCCCACTGGCCAACTCTCAAGCCTTCCTGTCTACTTCCCAGCCCTAACCTGAATAAACCGCCACCCTCTCCCCCATCCCACCCTGACTTATAGCCAATTCAGAGAGGATTCTTTGCAATTTCCTCAGTTAGGCTGTAGGGAGAGCCAAATCTCAAGGGCAACCCATAAACCTATATAGGGCATGCCATGAATTTCTTCCCACTCCAGCATTGGTGACAGAAAGAAAAGAAAGGAAACCACCCAACCAAACATGAAACAAAAGCAAAAGCAAAGCAAACAATCGAAAAAAAAAAAAAAAAAAAAAAACGGAAAGAAGAAAGAAGGAATGAAGGAGGATGGAGTCTGCTCATCTCACACTTATTTCCAGAACAAAAAAATGCTGACACAGTCATGTGACCTTGGCATTTGAGCCACCTGAAACCAAGAACTTTTCTAGTGAAGGCCAGCTAGTTGGAAAAACCAATTTGCTGCAGATCTCACTTGGCTTCTGATTCCTTCCTTCTTCCAATCACCTCTTTGCCCATGGCTGTCCACACAGTGCACAGCACAACAGCCTCGACACACCTTTGCAATTCCAAGCTGATACTGGGATTCTAGGTGTCTAGTGTCAGGGTCATTTGGAGACAGCCTTCATTTTGATTCAATCTGCCTGCCTCTTTTCTTCTTTATGTCTTTCACTGTATTTCTCATTGTTATTGTTTCTCTCTGTTTCCATCTCTCCATTACAAAGTACTAGTGATTACTCAATACTTACTTTATAAACTGCTGGTTTCCTCGGTGCCTTCTGTTGACCTGCTCATGTGACCTTGGTTCCCAGGGACTCTCCAAGTGATGGGCTTCTTAGGGTGAGTGCCAATATGTCTGTGGTCATACCCTAAGAAGAGATAATGTCTTAGAACTTTTGCCCAGTTTCGTTCTCAATTCTATTTGCTGTTCCTCTCTTTCTTTCTCCCTCTTGCCTCTCGCTCTCTCTCTCTCTCTTACTCACTCCCTCTCCCTGTGTCTGTGTATTTGTATTTGTCTCTTGTAATGTATCACACCCATACACATAGCTCTAGCATACAAACATACACACACACAAACACAAATTAACAAAAAAATAAGGTAGAAATCTGCTCTCCTCACAGGTTTCTGCAATGTGAAAATGACAACCCAGCCATGTGCCCTCAGGCAATTGAGCTTGATATTGATAGATGGCTGGTTTTCCCCAAGGTCCATCATGAGAACTTTCATCCAACGGAATCTCAAGGGATGGACTAGGTGTGGGTTCCAGTATACCTGTGCTCTTACCTTAAGGAGAGATAATGTCATGGAACTTTGACTCCGTTTTTTTTCTCATTTCTATGAGCAAATTTCTGTCCTCCTCTCTCTATCTGTCGATGTGTGTGTGTGTGTGTGTGTGTGTGTGTGTGAGTGTGTCTGTGTGCTGTGTGTGTGGTGTGTGTGAATGTGTGTGTCTACTGTTCTTTACCACCCACATACAAAAGCTGTACCACATACACCAGCACACACCCGAGAACACACACACAATCATGCATATATACACACATACACCATCACAAACACACAGACAAATACACGTCCAAACACAATCACGCCAACACTCAAACAAGCAATTTATTTTCGTATTAATTTATTGACTAATTTTTAATCATGTTTAGTCCCTTTTAGATTCGCTAGCTTAATTCTTATTGTTTGCCAGAATGGTCTTCAGTGAAGTGTGTGCAGGGCCTGAGAGCTTGTACCAGTTGCTTGCAGGGGGAGGGGAGAGTGGGTATGTGTAAACCATCCATGTCCAGGAGTTGCAGGCATTCTGACAGTGGGGAGCATTTGAGTTTCACTTTTTCCAGAAGAGATGGCTGTAGTCCTTTCGTGCCTTGCCATGAGAGGAGCAGGTCTCTTAGCAGGCCCCTTCTTGCATCCTCTTTCTCCAGATGACATGTGGGGAGCGCTCTGGGTTGTGGGATGGGCAGAAGCCTTAGGAAGCCTGTTTGAATTTTGAGCATAGGCAGCTCTTCTAGGTCCAGGCTGTCCTTGTTGGTCAGGACTCTTGTGCTGGGTGTGGAAGAAGATCATCTTTGTCTGTCGGGCTTGCAGCCTCTTGTCACTTGTGTTTTGGATGCGGGCTCTGATTCTTTGCAGCCTCGCCTCTTGGGACTCTTGAAGCTGTAGAGTGCAGCAGACTCAGGCCTGCTCTGGGTTGGCTTGCGGGTCTGGGTCTCTGGCTGGGGTGTTTCATCCTGCTGCCCTGGCTCAGCTTCATCCTTGGGAGGCTGGCAGTGAGCAGCATTCCTGATGCCAAGGCACTCCTCAGAAAGGAGCCTTTGGTGGGATTTCTGCTTCTGAGGGGCCGCAGGCCTGCTACCTGAATAGACTTGGGTCTTGTGGTTCTTCCTCAGAGCCCACCCCCAAGTTGAGGATTCTTGATCCTGTTGAGAGAAGCAGGGATCCAGGACAACATCCCTTGGGAAGCAGGCTTGGCCAGTGGAGTGGGACTCTGGAATGGCACAGTCAGTGATGGGACTGGGAACCTTGGAGTTCCTAGACTCACCTCGAGGCACCTTTGCATGGAGGCCTCTGCACCTCAGCCAGACAGGGGAATCCCTCTTCCTCTTGCGGCGTGTGGTGGGACAGAAGAAGAAAGAAGAAGAAAGAAGAAGAAGAAGAAGAAGAAGAAGAAGAAGAAGAAGAAGAAGAAGAAGAAGAAGAAGAAGAAGAAGAAGAAGAGGAAGAAGAGGAAGAAGAGGAAGAAGAAGAAGACCACTGCTGCTCAGTGGTCAGGTTTTCCCTTGGATCCAGGTTTCGACTGCTAGGTGCCCAGGATCAGACCTTATGCGGGATGTTTGGCTCGGGTTCGGGCGAGAGATCTGCCTGGTCCACAGTGGCTGAGTTGAAGAAAGACCTCTCTTCCAGCTCCTAGGATTTCCGGGGTGCTGGTTCCTGGAGCTTCTCTTCTGCAGTGTTGCTCTGGTACTCTCTTGTGAGGCTCATCTCCAAGCCAAAGTCCTGAGGGGGCCTGCGGGACGCTGTGGACCACTTGGCTACTAAGTCCTTAACAAATTGGACTAGAAGCTGCCTTTTCTTCAAGTGCTTGATGGTCTCTCTGAAGCCAATCTCTGCCAATCTGTCATGTAGGACCGGCACAGTAGACATTTCCATCAGTGTTTGTAGATCTTTCTTTGGTCGGTCTGCTGACAAAGGCGGTCCAGGAGCCTCTGCAGGACAGCTGCCTGAGAGCCTGACTCCATGTCCCCTCAGAGAGGCAGGATGCAAAAACCTGGATCACTCTGCAAGCTGGACTCTGGTCGTTTGCCGCCTGAGTCAGGTGTGTGACCTCCTGAGCCGAAGACACCTAAAGACAGAGCCACAGCCTAATGGTCCTCTCCTCTGCGGCATCCCCCTTTTATAATTGCACTGGGCGTGGCGATCCTCCCTAAGCCACGCCCACTGGCCAACTCTCAAGCCTTCCTGTCTACTCCCAGCCCTAACCTGAATAGAACCGCCACCCTCTCCCCCATCCCACCCTGACTTATAGCCAATTCAGAGAGGATTCTTTGCAATTTCCTCAGTTAGGCTGTAGGGAGAGCCAAATCTCAAGGGCAACCCATAAACCTATATAGGGGCATGCCATGAATTTCTTCCCACTCCAGCATGGTGACAGAAAGAAAAGAAAGGAAACCACCCAACCAAACATGAAACAAAAGCAAAAGCAAAAGAAAAGCAAACAATTCGGAAAAAAAAAAAAAAAAAAAAAAAACGGAAAAGAAAGAAAGAAGGAATGATAGGAGGATGGAGTCTGCTCATCTCACACTTATTTCCAGAACAAAAAAATGCGACACAGTCATGTGACCTTGGGCATTTGAGCCACCTGAAACCAAGAACTTTTCTAGTGAAGGCCAGCTAGTTGGAAAACCAATTTGCTGCAGATCTCACTTGGCTTCTGATTCCCTTCCTTCTTCCAATCACCTCTTTGCCCATGGCTGTCCACACAGGTGCACAGCACAACAGCCTCGACACACCTTTGCAATTCCAAGCTGATACTGGGATTCTAGTGTCTAGTGTCAGGGTCATTTGAGAAAAGGCCTTCATTTTGATTCAATCTGCCTGCCTCTTTTTCTTCTTTATGTCTTTCACTGTATTTCTCATTGTTATTGTTTCTCTCTGTTTCCATCTCTCCATTACAAAGTACTAGTGATTACTCAATACTTACTTTATAAACTGCTGGTTTCCTCGGTGCCTTCTGTTGACCTGCTCATGTGACCTTGGTTCCCAGGGACTCTCCAAGTGATGGGCTTCTTAGGGTGAGTGCCAATATGTCTGTGGTCATACCCTAAGAAGAGATAATGTCTTAGAACTTTTGCCAGTTTCGTTCTCAATTCTATTTGCTGTTCCCTCTTTCTTTCTCCCTCTTGCCTCTCGCTCTCTCTCTCTCTCTTACTCACTCCCTCTCCCTGTGTCTGTGTATTTGTATTTGTCTCTTGTAATGTATCACACCCATACACATAGCTCTAGCATACAAACATACACACACACAAACACAAATTAACAAAAAAATAAGGTAGAAATCTGCTCTCCTCACAGGTTTCTGCAATGTGGAAAATGACAACCCAGCCATGTGCCCTCAGGCAATTGAGCTTGATATTGATAGATGGCTGGTTTTCCCAAGGTCCATCATGAGAACTTTCATCCAACGGAATCTCAAGGGATGGACTAGGTGTGGGTTTTCCCGTATACCTGTGCTCTTACCCTTTAAAGGAGAGATAATGTCATGGAACTTGACTCCGTTTTTTTTCTCATTTCTATGAGCAAATTTCTGTCCTCCTCTCTCTATCTGTCGATGTGTGTGTGTGTGTGGTGTGTGTGTGTGTGTGTGTGAGTGTGTCTGTGTGCGTGTGTGTGTGTGTGTGTGTGAATGTGTGTGTCTACTGTTCTTTACCACCCACATACAAAAGCTGTACCACATACACCAGCACACACCCGAGAACACACACACAATCATGCATATATACACACATACACCATCACAAACACACAGACAAATACACGTCCAAACACAATCACGCCAACACTCAAACAAGCAATTTATTTTCGTATTAATTTATTGACTAATTTTTAATCATGTTTAGTCCCTTTTAGATTCGCTAGCTTAATCTTATTGTTTGCCAGAATGGTCTTCAGTGAAGTGTGTGCAGGGCCTGAGAGCTTGTACCAGTTGCTTGCAGGGGGAGGGGGGAGAGTGGGTATGTGTAAACCATCCATGTCCAGGAGTTGCAGGCATTCTGACAGTGGGGAGCATTTGAGTTTCACTTTTTCCAGAAGAGATGGCTGTAGTCCTTTCGTGCCTTGGCCATGAGAGGAGCAGGTCTCTTAGCAGGGCCCTTCTTGCATCCTCTTTCTCCAGATGACATGTGGGGAGCGCTCTGGGTTGTGGGATGGGCAGAAGCCTTAGGAAGCCTGTTTGAATTTTGAGCATAGGCAGCTCTTCTAGGTCCAGGCTGTCCTTGTGGTCAGGACTCTTGTGCTGGGTGTGGAAGAAGATCATCTTTGTCTGTCGGGCTTGCAGCCTCTTGTCACTTGTGTTTTGGATGCGGGCTCTGATTCTTTGCAGCCTCGCCTCTTGGGACTCTTGAAGCTGTAGGAGTGCAGCAGACTCAGGCCTGCTCTGGGTTGGCTTGCGGGTCTGGGTCTCTGGCTGGGGTGTTTCATCCTGCTGCCCTGGCTCAGCTTCATCCTTGGGAGGCTGGCAGTGAGCAGCATTCCTGATGCCAAGGCACTCCTCAGAAAGGAGCCTTTGGTGGGATTTCTGCTTCTGAGGGGCCGCAGGCCTGCTACCTGAATAGACTTGGGTCTTGTGGTTCTTCCTCAGAGCCCACCCCCAAGTTGAGGATTCTTGATCCTGTTGAGAGAAGCAGGGATCCAGGACAACATCCCTTGGGAAGCAGGCTTGGCCAGTGGAGTGGGACTCTGGAATGGCACAGTCAGTGATGGGACTGGGAACCTTGGAGTTCCTAGACTCACCTCGAGGCACCTTTGCAGGAGGCCTCTGCACCTCAGCCAGACAGGGGGAATCCCTCTTCCTCTTGCGGCGGTGTGGTGGGACAGAAGAAGAAGAAGAAGAAGAAGAAGAAGAAGAAGAAGAAGAAGAAGAAGAAGAGAAGAAGAAGAAAAAGAAGAAGAGGAGGAAGAAGAGGAAGAAGAGGAAGAAGAAGAAGACCACTGCTGCTCAGTGGTCAGGTTTTCCCTTGGATCCAGGTTTCGACTGCTAGGTGCCCAAGGATCAGACCTTATGCGGGATGTTTGGCTCGGGTTCGGGCGAGAGATCTTGCCTGGTCCACAGTGGCTGAGTTGAAGAAAGACCTCTCTTCCAGCTCCTAGATTTCCTGGGGTGCTGGTTCCTGGAGCTTCTCTTCTGCAGTGTTGCTCTGGTACTCTCTTGTGAGGCTCATCTCCAAGCCAAAGTCCTGAGGGGCCTGCGGGGACGCTGTGGACCACTTGGCTACTAAGTCCTTAACAAATTGGACTAGAAGCTGCCTTTTCTTCAAGTGCTTGATGGTCTCTCTGAAGCCAATCTCTGCCAATCTGTCATGTAGGACCGGCACAGTAGACATTTCCATCAGTGTTTGGTAGATCTTTCTTTGGTCGGTCTGCTGACAAAGGCGGTCCAGGAGCCTCTGCAGGACAGCTGCCTGAGAGCCTGACTCCATGTCCCCTCAGAGAGGCAGGATGCAAAAACCTGGGATCACTCTGCAAGCTGGACTCTGGTCGTTTCCGCCTCGAGTCAGGTGTGTGACCTCCTGAGCCGAAGACACCTAAAGACAGAGCCACAGCCTAATGGTCCTCTCCTCTGCCGGCATCCCCCTTTTATAATTGCACTGGGCGTGGCGATCCTCCCTAAGCCACGCCCACTGGCCAACTCTCAAGCCTTCCTGTCTACTTCCCAGCCCTAACCTGAATAGAACCGCCACCCTCTCCCCCATCCCACCCTGACTTATAGCCAATTCAGAGAGGATTCTTTGCAATTTCCTCAGTTAGGCTGTAGGGAGAGCCAAATCTCAAGGGCAACCCATAAACCTATATAGGGCATGCCATGAATTTCTTCCCACTCCAGCATGGTGACAGAAAGAAAAGAAAGGAAACCACCCAACCAAACATGAAACAAAAGCAAAAGCAAAAGCAAACAATCGGAAAAAAAAAAAAAAAAAACGGAAAGAAAGAAAGAAGGAATGATAGGAGGATGGAGTCTGCTCATCTCACACTTATTTCCAGAACAAAAAAATGCTGACACAGTCATGTGACCTTGGGCATTTGAGCCACCTGAAACCAAGAACTTTTCTAGTGAAGGCCAGCTAGTTGGAAAAACCAATTTGCTGCAGATCTCACTTGGCTTCTGATTCCTTCCTTCTTCCAATCACCTCTTTGCCCATGGCTGTCCACACAGGTGCACAGCACAACAGCCTCGACACACCTTTGCAATTCCAAGCTGATACTGGGATTCTAGGTGTCTAGTGTCAGGGTCATTTGGAGACAGGCCTTCATTTTGATTCAATCTGCCTGCCTCTTTTCTTCTTTATGTCTTTCACTGTATTTCTCATTGTTATTGTTTCTCTCTGTTTCCATCTCTCCATTACAAAGTACTAGTGATTACTCAATACTTACTTTATAAACTGCTGGTTTCCTCGGTGCCTTCTGTTGACCTGCTCATGTGACCTTGGTTCCCAGGGACTCTCCAAGTGATGGGCTTCTTAGGGTGAGTGCCAATATGTCTGTGGTCATACCCTAAGAAGAGATAATGTCTTAGAACTTTTGCCCAGTTTCGTTCTCAATTCTATTTGCTGTTCCTCTCTTTCTTTCTCCCTCTTGCCCTCTCGCTCTCTCTCTCTCTCTTACTCACTCCCTCTCCCTGTGTCTGTGTATTTGTATTTGTCTCTTGTAATGTATCACACCCATACACATAGCTCTAGCATACAAACATACACACACACAAACACAAATTAACAAAAAAATAAGGTAGAAATCTGCTCTCCTCACAGGTTTCTGCAATGTGGAAAATGACAACCCAGCCATGTGCCCTCAGGCAATTGAGCTTGATATTGATAGATGGCTGGTTTTCCCCAAGGTCCATCATGAGAACTTTCATCCAACGGAATCTCAAGGGATGGACTAGGTGTGGGTTCCAGTATACCTGTGCTCTTACCTTAAGGAGAGATAATGTCATGGAACTTTGACTCCGTTTTTTTTTCTCATTTCTATGAGCAAATTTCTGTCCTCCTCTCTCTATCTGTCGATGTGTGTGTGTGTGTGTGTGTGTGTGTGTGTGTGTGTGAGTGTGTCTGTGTGCGTGTGTGTGTGTGTGTGTGTGTGAATGTGTGTGTCTACTGTTCTTTACCACCCACATACAAAAGCTGTACCACATACACCAGCACACACCCGAGAACACACACACAATCATGCATATATACACACATACACCATCACAAACACACAGACAAATACACGTCCAAACACAATCACGCCAACACTCAAACAAGCAATTTATTTTCGTATTAATTTATTGACTAATTTTTAATCATGTTTAGTCCCTTTTAGATTCGCTAGCTTAATTCTTATTGTTTGCCAGAATGGTCTTCAGTGAAGTGTGTGCAGGGCCTGAGAGCTTGTACCAGTTGCTTGCAGGGGGAGGGGGGAGAGTGGGTATGTGTAAACCATCCATGTCCAGGAGTTGCAGGCATTCTGACAGTGGGGAGCATTTGAGTTTCACTTTTTCCAGAAGAGATGGCTGTAGTCCTTTCGTGCCTTGGCCATGAGAGGAGCAGGTCTCTTAGCAGGGCCCTTCTTGCATCCTCTTTCTCCAGATGACATGTGGGGAGCGCTCTGGGTTGTGGGATGGGCAGAAGCCTTAGGAAGCCTGTTTGAATTTTGAGCATAGGCAGCTCTTCTAGGTCCAGGCTGTCCTTGTTGGTCAGGACTCTTGTGCTGGGTGTGGAAGAAGATCATCTTTGTCTGTCGGGCTTGCAGCCTCTTGTCACTGTGTTTTGGATGCGGGCTCTGATTCTTTGCAGCCTCGCCTCTTGGGACTCTTGAAGCTGTAGGAGTGCAGCAGACTCAGGCCTGCTCTGGGTTGGCTTGCGGGTCTGGGTCTCTGGCTGGGTGTTTCATCCTGCTGCCCTGGCTCAGCTTCATCCTTGGGAGGCTGGCAGTGAGCAGCATTCCTGATGCCAAGGCACTCCTCAGAAAGGAGCCTTTGGTGGGATTTCTGCTTCTGAGGGGCCGCAGGCCTGCTACCTGAATAGACTTGGGTCTTGTGGTTCTTCCTCAGAGCCCACCCCCAAGTTGAGGATTCTTGATCCTGTTGAGAGAAGCAGGGATCCAGGACAACATCCCTTGGGAAGCAGGCTTGGCCAGTGGAGTGGGACTCTGGAATGGCACAGTCAGTGATGGGACTGGGAACATTGGAGTTCCTAGACTCACCTCGAGGCACCTTTGCAGGAGGCCTCTGCACCTCAGCCAGACAGGGGGAATCCCTCTTCCTCTTGCGGCAGTGTGGTGGGACAGAAGAAGAAGAAGAAGAAGAAGAAGAAGAAGAAGAAGAAGAAAGAGAAGAGAAGAGAGAAGAGGAAGAGGAAGAGAGAAGGAAGAGGAAGAGAAGAGAAGAAGAGGAAGAAGAAGAAGACCACTGCTGCTCAGTGGTCAGGTTTTCCCTTGGATCCAGGTTTCGACTGCTAGGTGCCCAAGGATCAGACCTTATGCGGGATGTTTGGCTCGAGTTCGGGCGAGAGATCTTGCCTGGTCCACAGTGGCTGAGTTGAAGAAAGACCTCTCTTCCAGCTCCTAGGATTTCCTGGGGTGCTGGTTCCTGGAGCTTCTCTTCTGCAGTGTTGCTCTGGTACTCTCTTGTGAGGCTCATCTCCAAGCCAAAGTCCTGAGGGGCCTGCGGGGACGCTGTGGACCACTTGGCTACTAAGTCCTTAACAAATTGGACTAGAAGCTGCCTTTTCTTCAAGTGCTTGATGGTCTCTCTGAAGCCAATCTCTGCCAATCTGTCATGTAGGACCGGCACAGTAGACATTTCCATCAGTGTTTGGTAGATCTTTCTTTGGTCGGTCTGCTGACAAAGGCGGTCCAGGAGCCTCTGCAGGACAGCTGCCTGAGAGCCTGACTCCATGTCCCCTCAGAGAGGCAGGATGCAAAAACCTGGGATCACTCTGCAAGCTGGACTCTGGTCGTTTCCGCCTCGAGTCAGGTGTGTGACCTCCTGAGCCGAAGACACCTAAAGACAGAGCCACAGCCTAATGGTCCTCTCCTCTGCCAGCATCCCCCTTTTATAATTGCACTGGGCGTGGCGATCCTCCCTAAGCCACGCCCACTGGCCAACTCTCAAGCCTTCCTGTCTACTTCCCAGCCCTAACCTGAATAGAACCGCCACCCTCTCCCCCATCCCACCCTGACTTATAGCCAATTCAGAGAGGATTCTTTGCAATTTCCTCAGTTAGGCTGTAGGGAGAGCCAAATCTCAAGGGCAACCCATAAACCTATATAGGGCATGCCATGAATTTCTTCCCACTCCAGCATGGTGACAGAAAGAAAAGAAAGGAAACCACCCAACCAAACATGAAACAAAAGCAAAAGCAAAAGCAAAAGCAAACAATCTGAAAAAAAAAAAAAAAAAAAAAAAAAAACGGAAAGAAAGAAAGAAGGAATGATAGGAGGATGGAGTCTGCTCATCTCACACTTATTTCCAGAACAAAAAAATGCTGACACAGTCATGTGACCTTGGGCATTTGAGCCACCTGAAACCAAGAACTTTTCTAGTGAAGGCCAGCTAGTTGGAAAAACCAATTTGCTGCAGATCTCACTTGGCTTCTGATTCCTTCCTTCTTCCAATCACCTCTTTGCCCATGGCTGTCCACACAGGTGCACAGCACAACAGCCTCGACACACCTTTGCAATTCCAAGCTGATACTGGGATTCTAGGTGTCTAGTGTCAGGGTCATTTGGAGACAGGCCTTCATTTTGATTCAATCTGCCTGCCTCTTTTCTTCTTTATGTCTTTCACTGTATTTCTCATTGTTATTGTTTCTCTCTGTTTCCATCTCTCCATTACAAAGTACTAGTGATTACTCAATACTTACTTTATAAACTGCTGGTTTCCTCGGTGCCTTCTGTTGACCTGCTCATGTGACCTTGGTTCCCAGGACTCTCCAAGTGATGGGCTTCTTAGGGTGAGTGCCAATATGTCTGTGGTCATACCCTAAGAAGAGATAATGTCTTAGAACTTTTGCCCAGTTTCGTTCTCAATTCTATTTGCTGTTCCTCTCTTTCTTTCTCCCTCTTGCCCTCTCGCTCTCTCTCTCTCTCTTACTCACTCCCTCTCCCTGTGTCTGTGTATTTGTATTTGTCTCTTGTAATGTATCACACCCATACACATAGCTCTAGCATACAAACATACACACACACAAACACAAATTAACAAAAAAATAAGGTAGAAATCTGCTCTCCTCACAGGTTTCTGCAATGTGGAAAATGACAACCCAGCCATGTGCCCTCAGGCAATTGAGCTTGATATTGATAGATGGCTGGTTTTCCCCAAGGTCCATCATGAGAACTTTCATCCAACGGAATCTCAAGGGATGGACTAGGTGTGGGTTCCAGTATACCTGTGCTCTTACCTTAAGGAGAGATAATGTCATGGAACTTTGACTCCGTTTTTTTTCTCATTTCTATGAGCAAATTTCTGTCCTCCTCTCTCTATCTGTCGATGTGTGTGTGTGTGTGTGTGTGTGTGTGTGAGTGTGTCTGTGTGCGTGTGTGTGTGTGTGTGTGTGTGAATGTGTGTGTCTACTGTTCTTTACCACCCACATACAAAAGCTGTACCACATACACCAGCCACACACCCGAGAACACACACACAATCATGCATATATACACACATACACCATCACAAACACACAGACAAATACACGTCCAAACACAATCACGCCAACACTCAAACAAGCAATTTATTTTCGTATTAATTTATTGACTAATTTTTAATCATGTTTAGTCCCTTTTAGATTCGCTAGCTTAATTCTTATTGTTTGCCAGAATGGTCTTCAGTGAAGTGTGTGCAGGGCCTGAGAGCTTGTACCAGTTGCTTGCAGGGGGAGGGGGGAGAGTGGGTATGTGTAAACCATCCATGTCCAGGAGTTGCAGGCATTCTGACAGTGGGGAGCATTTGAGTTTCACTTTTTCCAGAAGAGATGGCTGTAGTCCTTTCGTGCCTTGGCCATGAGAGGAGCAGGTCTCTTAGCAGGGCCCTTCTTGCATCCTCTTTCTCCAGATGACATGTGGGGAGCGCTCTGGGTTGTGGGATGGGCAGAAGCCTTAGGAAGCCTGTTTGAATTTTGAGCATAGGCAGCTCTTCTAGGTCCAGGCTGTCCTTGTTGGTCAGGACTCTTGTGCTGGGTGTGGAAGAAGATCATCTTTGTCTGTCGGGCTTGCAGCCTCTTGTCACTTGTGTTTTGGATGCGGGCTCTGATTCTTTGCAGCCTCGCCTCTTGGGACTCTTGAAGCTGTAGGAGTGCAGCAGACTCAGGCCTGCTCTGGGTTGGCTTGCGGGTCTGGGTCTCTGGCTGGGGTGTTTCATCCTGCTGCCCTGGCTCAGCTTCATCCTTGGGAGGCTGGCAGTGAGCAGCATTCCTGATGCCAAGGCACTCCTCAGAAAGGAGCCTTTGGTGGGATTTCTGCTTCTGAGGGGCCGCAGGCCTGCTACCTGAATAGACTTGGGTCTTGTGGTTCTTCCTCAGAGCCCACCCCCAAGTTGAGGATTCTTGATCCTGTTGAGAGAAGCAGGGATCCAGGACAACATCCCTTGGGAAGCAGGCTTGGCCAGTGGAGTGGGACTCTGGAATGGCACAGTCAGTGATGGGACTGGGAACCTTGGAGTTCCTAGACTCACCTCGAGGCACCTTTGCAGGAGGCCTCTGCACCTCAGCCAGACAGGGGGAATCCCTCTTCCTTTTACAGTGTGGTGGGTGACTCCCAGTCACCCCCTCATACAATCTTACCCCAGTTTCCTATTCCCTTCTGCTTTGAGTGGGTAGTGGTCCCCTTTGTAAATTCTGAAGATGGACCTTCAATTCTATCCCAGGAAGGTGTTTCCTCTCCCACTAAGGCCATAAAACCTGAGAATCCAGGCCAGGTTGTGGAACATATAGCATGTACAGACAACATCTTTTAGGAAAGCCTTCATTCATGATGTTATTACCCATAGGATAATTAAGCTGCACATCTGCTACATATATTTTTAGGTCCACTCCATGCATATTCTTTGGTTTGTGGTTTAGAATCTTAAGTCCCCAATGGTCAAGGTTGGTTGACTCTGTTGGTCTTCCTGTGAAGTTCCTATTGCTTTCATGTCCCACAATCCTACTTCTTATTCTTCCTTAATAAAATCAGGCTATTTCCACTGTTTTTCTGCAGTTGTCCCTATCTCTCTGAGTCAGCAGCTGTGTGAAGCCTCTCAGAAGTAACATGCTTTTGTCTACAAACATAACAAAATATCATCAGTAATGTTTGATTGTTGCTTGCACATGTGATGTTTATCAATTTCATCCAGTTTTTGTGTGTGTGTGTGTGTGTGTGTGTGTGTGTGTGTGTGTGTGAATATTCCCTTAGTCTCTGCTCCATCCCCAATGTCTGAATTTCTTGTAGCCGGATAAATTTTTTATTGAAACACTTCTGGGTGTGTAGGTGTCTCTGTCAGTCTCTTCTGGTTCCTGAGTGGCTAGAGGAGGTTGCCTGTTCAGATTGCATATCTGCAATCTAGTCACCCCCATTGATTCATTGGTTTCTCCCTTATCCTTGGTAACTGTCTCATACTCAAGATGTCCCAATTTCTGATCTTGCCCAGTTGCAGATTTCCATTTATTTTCATAATCATCTAGCCCTCTCTCCTGTGCTTCTCTACACATGATCCTAAAACACTCATCCCACTCACTTACACTTGCCCTTCGAACAGTACCCTTTAATCCAACTGCCTGTTATATCTATTTTATTCCACTTTCTAAATGAAATTCTAGCTTCCTTGGTTGTCCTTTCATCAAGTGTAGGTTCTTTTGGTCTTCCTATTGTAAAATGGTACATGTAATTTTATGGCTAATATCTTCTTTTAACTAAGTACATACCATGCATGTCATTTTGTGACTGGGTTACCGCAAACAGAATGAAAGTATTAACTTCTATTCATTTGCTTGTGAAATTCATGAGTTTTTTGGTTTGGACCTGAGTATTATTGTGTTGTATAAATGGACCATATTTCCTTTTTCCACAATTCAGGTAAGGTTTCCAGATAGGTTGTTTACAGTTTTTGGCTCTTATAAATAAAGCTGCTATGAACATAGTTGATGAAATGTTTTTATGGGATGATAGAGAACTTAAGATTTTATCATATATCTTTCCTTATTTTCTTATAAATATTATCTCTGATTTTTAATACATTGTTTAATCTTGCCTATCATTCAGTCATAAAGAAGTATTGTGTATCCTCATTTCTATCATTCTGTTATTGGAAAGGGATTTGTTTCCATGTATATATTTCATTTTCACAGAGGAAATATTTTTTCAATTAATAGGTGACAGTTGCCACAATTTTGTTTCAAGTTATACTGTTAAAATGAATAATAAATTATGATATTCATAATATTATAAAATGTATCACATATTTTTGAAATATCTTGTAATATCTATTATGTTTCAAGTTCATTGCAGAATCCATACAGGAGAGAAACCTTACAAATGTAATGAATGTGGCAAATCATTTACAAGGAATTCAACCCTTCAAGTTCACTACAAGATCCATAAAGGAGAAAGACCTTAAAAATGTATGTATGTGGTAAATCTTTTACACAAAACTCAGGCTTTAAAGTTCACCAAAGAATCCATACAGGAGAGAAGCCTTACAAATGTAATGAATGTGGCAAATCATTTACATGGAACTCAAACCTGCAAGTTCACTACAGAATCCATACAGGGGAAAACCTTACAAATGTAAGAAATGTGGCAAATCATTTACACGGAACTCACACCTGAAAATCCACTGCAGATTCCATACAGGAGAGAAACTTTACAAATGTAAAGAATGTGGCAAATCATTTACACGGAACTCAAACCTGCAAGTTCACTACAGAATCCATACAGGGGAGAAACCTTACAAATGTAAGAAATGTGACAAATCATTTACACGGAACTCACACCTGCAGATTCACAGCAGATTCCATACAGGGGAGAAACCTTACAAATGTAAAGAATGTGGCAAATCATTTACATGGAACTCAGAATTTAATGTTCATGAAAGAATCCATACAGGAGAGAAACCTTAAAAATGTAATGAATGTGGGAAATACTTTATCAAGTATTACTTCTTAAAATTCACCAAAGAATCCATACAAGAGAAAACTTACAAATGTAATGAATATGGCAAATCTATTACAGGGAACTCAAGGACTTCAAGTTCACCACAGAATACGTAAATACTCAAAAGGCATATTATATTCATATTCTGTATTTCTTACAAAAAATGGAAATTATTTCATCAGCATTAATCTGAAATCATTAATAATGTTATAGGATTCATTTTCAACCTCATAAATGAAACAATATTGTGAAGTATAAGGATTTAGCCAGAATAGTATTAATAACTATCCTAATACAAATATGTTGTTTATTGTTTGTATAGTTTAGTAAGGGAGAATTTTGGGTTTAGTGTTGTAAATTCTCTTTGAAGATTACTGTGCTCTGAGCTTTTGAACTTTTGGATAAGGTATTTTTTAATCTCTAACTAATCTCATATTTTTGACAATTTTTAATGAATGTATTATCAATGTCTTTTATTACAATTGCCTTGGTGTAATAAGTGTCTATTAATGCTGGGATGGTGTCACTCATGTTGTACAGTTCCTTAATGGTAATGCCAACAGAAACATGTGGCAAAAGATAAATTTGATTGCTTGAGTCAAATTACAAGACAAAAGCTTGAAAGATAAGATATGGTGAGTGGAGGAAACCATGAGATTTTCTGAGTTTGTACTTGTTTGTTTAAATGTGTTGTGTGTGTGTGTGTGTGTGTGTGTGTGTGTGTGTTGAACAAAATTACTTGTATTACAAAGGACATGACTTCTTGTCCAGGGCAAAATTCTAAATGGACCCATTATGTGGGTTGGGCGTTGATGCTTTACGATAACAAATTCTACTTTCGTGAAAATGATGAAATTCATGAGTTGTTCTGAATAGTGTCCATGATAAAATTCTCACAACTTTTGTCGATATTCTATGATGTCACAAATGGATGATTAAATGGAAAAGGATTCATTTTACTTACCTCAAATGACAATATATTTTGTAACTGAGTCTCTGTTAGCAACGTTGAATTTCAAGCAAGGTGTACAAGGATAGTTAGGCCATTTTCATTTCACATTTAATGTGAACACTGCAGTGATTAACAGGACTGAGCAAATGTCAATGGGGTAGGATAGTTAGCTTTTTTATCCAGTATCCCAGAATTGGTACACATCTGGGTCATGTGTTACTGTTTTGAGAATTCTCCACATTGATTTCCATAGCTGCTGTGGTAGTTTTCAAACATAAGTGTAGATTCTGGTATCACTTTGACATTTTCAATCAGTTGATTTGCTTATATTTGCTTTTATGACTGTAAGTACATCAATGTGTCAGTAATAGTGTGAGGCAATGGAGCCTCTTCATGTCGGGGATCCTAATTTGGGGCAGTCACTGGATTTCCTTTCCCTCAGTCTATTCTTCAGTTTTGTCCCTGTAGTTCTTTTAGGCACGGAGATTTCTGGGTCAAAGTTTGGGTTGACAACAGCTTTATTTGTGAAACAACCTAGAATCCACAAAGAAGTATGCATACATACAATGTGATTCATTTATACAATGGAATACTATTCAGGTATTAAGGACACGACATCATCAGTTTTGCAAACAAATGGATGGAACTAGAAAATATCATTCAGAATGAGGTATCTCACTCACAAAATAACCTCCATGGTATATAATCACTAATAAGTGGATATTAGCCAAAATAGTTCAGACTACACAAGATAAAATCCACAGAACTCAGAACAGTTAACAAATAAAGGGACCAAGTAAAGGTGCTATAATCCTATTTTGGAGGGAGAAGAAAGTTATCACATGGGGCAGAGGGCAGGAGGATCATGGGTGGAAGAGTGGGCAGTGAGCAGTAAAGGGGAACAAGATCAGGTATTTGGGGGTAGTATTATTGCCCTGGGGACAAGCAGAAAGAATGGAAATGTTCAAAATTTGTGAATAAGAGGTAGGGGACCCTCTAAAATATGTCAGAGACCTGGGATATGAGAGACCTGTAGGACTTAAGGAGAGGGACTTTATATGGGTTACCAAACAGTGGGGAGAGGAAACATGTAGAGTCCATGTCCAGAAGAATTACAGGGCATTAAATGGAGAGTTGGGTTTGCAATCTCACAATCAAAAACTCTGACATAGAATTGTTCCTGTCTAAAAGAACTGCAGTGACAAAAATGGAGAAGAGTTTAAGGAAAAAATGTTCAGAATGGGACCAAATTGAGATCCATCTCAAAGGGAGGATCCAAGGCCTGACAATATTGCTGATGCTATGGTGTGCTTACAGACAGGAACTTATCAGGCCTGCCCTTCAAGAGGCCCAAGAAGCAGTTGACTTAGACACAGGTGGATACTTATATCCAACCAATGAAGGGAAGTCGGGCACCTCTATGATTGAAGGAAGAAGTTTTAGAGGGTGAACCCATAGGAAGACCAGTACTCTCAACTAATCTGGATCCATGCTCTATCAGACACTGATCCAGCAATAAGGCAGAATAGACTAACTGGTCCAAGGCTCCTGACACATATACAGCAGAGAACTGCCTAGTCTGGCCTCAGTGAGTTAAGACATACCTAAACTTTGAGAGACTTGACACTCCAAAGAGTATAGGCCTGGAAGAGAAGGAGTGGTTAGGGATAGCCTTTTGGAGAGAGACTAGAAAGAGTTCAAATTGGAACTGTCAGAGAGTGGACCAGGTGGGGAATAATGACTATAATGTAAGAAAAGACTAAAGCTAATTCTTTAAAATTCATCTGGAAGTTTGGTGATGGTAGGTCTTCATTGTTTTTATTTGATAAAGAAGTACAGACAATGCTTCTAAGACTAATCCTGCATATCATCTAATATCCCTAATCTAGATTTATATAACCCTCAAACTTGAATCAGATTAAACAGCAGCAGAGGATTAATAACTACCATCTTAGTGTATAACTCTGAGACTTGTCTTGAGGTAATCAAACCTTTATGAATCTGAACCAATGAATGGTTTAATCTACCAAGGACCTGAGATTTTAAATACACTGCTTGGAAGTGGTAGACCTACATTAATAAGTACTTTCCTGTAGGTTAGTCTTCCCTAGCTGCTTTGATGGGAACAATTTTGTATATTTTACCTTCAGATAATGTCTTGTCCAAGTTTGAAATATTCTCTCCTACAGCAAGCTTCTTTAACTGAAAGGTAAATACCTCAAAATAGCTAAAGGAAGTTCGTGGAAATGTCCAGATTCACTAGGGCACAACCTGTCAGAGTAAGCAATTAAACTGAATCTTCTTTGCAGAAAACAAAGCCAAACTGAATAAACAGAAACTAGAAAGGTTGTCCAGAAAAAGTTTATACCAAATAAGACTCCTGAACACTTTTCCATGAGTTGACTTGCTTTCAGGTTTAGCATTGTGATCCAGATTTCCAGGTTTTAAGAGCTGCCAGCCATACTCAAGTAAGCATTAGTGATGCAGCTGTCTTTGAACTAGATATGCACAGTCAGCAATACACTATAAATAATCTCAGTAAAACTCATCAGTTCCCAAATTGGGCCATTGGTGGTATCTGTTTTTATTACCTCTGTGTTTGTTATATTGTGTGAGTAAATGTTCCTTGTGTCTCCCCTGAAAAGGTTTGTCACAAAACATCACTGTCAGGAGGTGTAATGGGACATGCTAATAATTAGCAGGGATCATCCTGAAATGGCTTGCCTTGGATTATTATATAATCTGCAACAAGTGATATCTTATACAGCAAGGTTGTAAGTAACTTATTTTAGGAAATGGTTCTTCTATTAATATGCTTTTCCTATTATTAAAGAAATATGACACTAACTAAGCAATAGCACACCCCTTTGGAGCAGATCTCTGCAGATCCATGAAGACATACTAGCTTGTGGTGATGGTACTTTGGTGATGCTACTTAGATAAATAGATAACTTCTTAAGTCTTAATGATGATGTTACAAGGATTCCTAAAATTATATCAATGACTATTAATCTCTTTTATAGTGAGACTGCGACTAGATCACTTTCTGATTGTCAAAACTGCAGTGAGACCTCTGCCAGTCTCCCAAGTGTTCTCTGTTAATTACTCTTAGATAGTAGCCAGACTTTCTTCTACTCAAAGCACATTCAAGGAGGTTGTAAAATGATTGACCAAAGGTCATTAACAGGGAACCAATGTTTTATTATAGGTGTTTGGACAGAAAATAAAATATTGCTTGGGTTTATCTATACAAAATTTCACTAATAACTTAGTTATAGTTTTAAACCTTCAGTGAATCTGTGGAGTTAGACAGGTGATTGATGTTTAGCCAGATAATTACTCCTAATGGATATGCATGTAAACATTCTCTGTTGTAAACTTCTATTTCAATTTATGATTTGATTTTTCATGTGAACTTATGGTGAACTTTGTAACATGTGATCATGTACTCTGAAAGATGTATAAGTACTGAAGACAAAGACAAAGAGAGTCGCTCATCCCTTCCCTTCCTCTTCCCCTGTCTAGAATTTTTTCCCTTAGAATTTTTCCCTTATTAGAATTTTTTTCCTTTTCCCCACTTAGGACCTTTCTACTTTTCCCTTAGATAGCTTTCATAGGAAACTTTTAACATTTAGTAATAAAATTTATAATAACTTCTCTAAGTGTCTTCTTCATGTGACCTCAGACTAGCAGGCATATGTTAGAGCCCAGCAATTCATGCTGACATAGAATAAAGACCACATTGCCTAATTCTCTGCTGTTAGGCTACAGGTGTTAATCACCTAATATAGCAGTCTTTTATCCTAAGAAGAAGTTTTTAGGACTTTTTAGAAGTTATCATCAGCATTTCAGTACAGGTCAGAGAGCCAGAAAGCCCTGAGACCCTCAAAGTTTGAAGCCATCACCAGAGTCCTACTCTGGTGCTGCCACTACCCTCTCTCTCCAGGCCGGGAGACTTCCGGCTCATTACCATGATGAACTGAAACTAATGATTCAAATTAACTCTCAATTATTTCATACTTTACTTTCCTCTCAGAGAATTCACACAAAAAATTGACAAAAAAAAGTAGGAACAAGGAAAATGGGCTATGTATGGAAGAATGCCTGGATACATGGCTTTTAAGGATTTGCAGGCTCTTAGAAAATTATGGAGAAATAGCATTCAGAAATCCAAGAATGCCATCAGGACAGATGAGTGAGCAGTTTATGCCTGGAATACCATCCAGAATAACAGAGTGACAAAAGAAATGAAGACAGTAAAGTCAATAACTGTGAGGCTTCACTGGGAAATGAATTTTTTTTCTATATTGGAATGTTCACTATTGATACTAAGTTCTAAAAACAACAACAGAAAAATCTGCTAGTATATTTTCATGGGACTATTATAAATATTCATTCATCATTAATATAATTAATAGGTAAGTGTTACATGTCTTCTCAGTATCCAGAGTCCTACTCAGCTCTGTCAATGCAGAGAGGTTGAAAAGTAGGTACCATACTAAATTAGATGTTCTTGCTGGAAGGCCATAAATTTGTGAGTCCACATTGTTGTGGAAATGTACAATTTAAAATGATATACACTTGACTACAAATGAGGAAGACAACAAGAAGGGATCATAAATATCTGGATATTAAGCATGGCCATGCCTGTAGAAGGAAGTGAAAAAATAAAATTTGCACCCAAGATGAACTACTGTCATATTACTCATGTTGTTTCTTGGATGTAAGATAAGAATAAGAGACATGCTTTAAAAGGAGAACCAAATTGGCCCCCTTTGATTGAATATTCCCTGAAGCAAAACTTTTATTGTTACTATACAACCCATAAGTATAACAAGTTAATATAAGCAATGTAGCATGTTCATGGGTCTATATTTAGTTCAGAATGTTTATGTTCAACTATCCTGGATGTGATTATTTGCCACTCACATTTATAATGAGAGGCTTTGTACTTCATGAATATCAAGAAGGCAATTGAGTCTAATGTCCTGACAAAAAGTCCTGGAGAAAACTTTGAACACATCACGAATTTGCACTGATAAATTGTTGTATGTAAGCTAAAAGATCAATTCTCACCATTTTTCTGAATTTTTATTGATCTTGGACTTTGACTTCTTCAGAGAGAAATAAATTTCTGTTCTTTGTAGATCAGGCACCCTGTTGTAATTTGAAAGAACCTTGGATCAGACTGAGACATTTCTTCCTAAGGGCTGCTAAGGATGGCTTAATATGATCTCATTTTCTATGTTTTCATAGACTCTTCTCCATACATGCTACCTCTTTCTGATTATGTTTAGATCATTATGTCAGAGGCTCACTTTCTCTAAATGTTTTTCTCTTTAACTTTTATCTGGATTCAGGTTGTTCTATGTTTGCTATGGTTTGTTCCACAAGCTTTGTGTCCTTATTGTTAGTGATGCACTATGGGAAAATTATCTGAACAAGTGCCTTACAAAGACAATGCTGGTACTGCAGGTTATCCTTCTACCTTCTTTCCAGGGACTAGATATGAGGGTCATGTTTCTGGTTTGCAAATAAGACAGATTTTTCTGTGTCTAGAAGGAAGTAACTTGAATTTTAAAAAGGATAAATAAGCACAATTTACCTATTAAAACATTGGTAGGGCTTAGATAAAAATGGATAATAATGGGCATTAAACAATTATACCAAGAGCAAACAAAAGTGGCTTAATTTGTTATCATAATTACAAGAAGCATGGTGGCAGGCATGAAAGGCAGAGTGCTGGAGAAATAACTGGGAAGTACATCATGATCTGTAGACAGAGAAAGAGTAGGAGATTGGTCTAATATAGATTTATGAAACCTCAAAGCACACAACTAGGAACATTCTTCCACCAAAAAGGCTATATCTTCTAATCTTTTGAATCCTATCAATAATTTCACTACCTAGTAACTAAGCATCCAATTGTTTGAGCATATGGGAAGTTTCTAATTCAAATCTCCACAGCTGTGAAAACAGAAAATTTACAAATGCCACTAGAATCACAGGAGCACACAGTCAGACACAATGATATGCCATGTAACCATTATGGAGATTACTCTGCAGTTTTAAAGCATTGAATGACTAATGTTTCTTGGCCATTATTCACACATTCATTTTGCTTGTATGGACCATCAAAACTAATCAGATATTGAAAAACTCACAGTGGACTATGGCAAACGTAGCTCATGATGGTGATAATTGTAGTAATATCATTGTTCTGGTTGATTTTTACTCATAGTACATATGTAAATACTATAAACAGATAATACACCTAAATATGTACTTAAATATATACATATGTAACATTGAAATATATATTCTGAATAAGATCCCTAATTAACATCTGTATACTTATGTATATTTATATATAAATATATGCAATATTTTTATGCATATTTAAAAATATGCATATTTATTTTTATAAATATCTATGTTTATGTTTATCTCTGTTTATTTATCTATATCATCTGTATTAATAACATGAATTAATTTCTATGTATTTCTATATTTCTACCACTTACCTGTAGTTATCTTGCTCTAGTTCAGTATACAAATCATATATATATATATATATATATATATATATATATATATATATTTACATATATTGAAGATTCATATATGGATATAGATATTGTTGTCAAGAAAGGTATAGGACATAGTCTATGATTTATTACATGTTTTTCTGTGTTTCTGGTTTCAGGTTTAGGTATGTAATTCAATTTTTGATAATTAAGGAATAGGTGAAATAATAATGGTGAATTTCTCATTTCTAGAAAGTTTTTTGTTGAATTTTTGGGCTATTATATAATGAGAGGTCATCTGCAAAGAGACATTGCTTGATTTCTTATTTTCTTATTTCTAAAATTTAATTTATTACACTGCTGATCTTATTGCTGCTGCTGTCATAACTTCTGCTCTCCTTTTTCAGAACTCAACTTGTTCACCTTTCTAATTCCAAAATAAGACTTGTAGACCTATAGAAATGCTGTAGGCTTTACACATCAGGTGGGTACATGTCTGAGTTAGGATTGAAAGGTCATGACTAAAATGAAGTAGGAGACAGAAAAGCTTATTTGTTTTACAATTCCACAGCATGATTATTTATTGAAGGAAGTCAGGAGAAAATTGAAACAGAGCATAAATTTGAAGGCAGGAGCTCATGCAGAGGTGATGGAAATGTATTGCTTCTTGGCTTGTTCTTAGATTTCTCAGTATGCTTTCTTAAAGAATCCAGGAATATCAGTCCAGAGATTGCACCAGGCACATTGGGCTGGGTTCTAGTACATCAACTACTAAATAAGAAAAAAACCTACAGCCAGAAATGATTGGCCGATTTCCTTATTTGGGGTTTCCTTCTCTGAGATGATTTCTAAATTATGCCATGTTGTATAAAATCTAGGCATTACAAATTTTTATTGAAGCATCTACTCAAATACCTTGAATAGTTGCTAGATTCACAACTTTCTCAGCATTCAAACAACCAATTTGTAATTTTGTAGAAAAGAACACATTTGTCAATCTCTTACATTTTTTTATAATATTTATTCATTAGTTTGGTTTTTGATCTAGAGAACCATAGCATTAAACAATAAACAGATTATAAAATTTTTAAAAAAATTTGTCATTTAAGTTCATGAGCATTTTGCCTGCATATATTCCTGTTTCACACTTTAGGGCTTGTTTATGAGAGAGTTTAGAAGCTGGTACCAGATAACTCATAAAAAGTCTTGTAGACAGATGGTTTTGAGATATCGTGTGGATGGTGCTTATTGTACCAGTGTCTGCTAGACAAGCTTCCGATGCTGTTAAGTTTGATTCATCTTTTCATTCTACTTTGAGTGAATTCATAAGACAGGATGCTCTCTATGAACTAGGGGAAAGCAGTGTCTTTTAAGAGCTTCACAGTTTGAAGAAGATTAAGTAGTGATGTTCTGGCAGACTATAAGCCTGTCTGTACTTCTGAAGATCCCACAGACTGAAGGCCTCTCAGAATTTCAGCTGCACTTGTGGTAACATGTAATGGACCCTCCCAAGGAACTGCAACAGCTGGGAGCCTGAGTACCACAGTATACTTGGAGACCCTACCACCCATGAAATTCACCCCAGTCCTAGTCTGTGCATTGCATCAGGGAAGATCATGAGCTTGACTACTACTCCTCTAAGCATCCCATAGTCTAAAGCCATCCTGGAATATCACCTGCATGCAGGGTAACATGCAAACATACTCTGCAGTTATCCACAGAATCTGGGAGTCTGAGGAGCCCAGTGGACTCAGGACTCATCCTCCCAACTCAAACTCCCACCCTTTTCTGGCCTCTACCTTCAGCCATGGCAGATCAACAGCTTTACTGATCCTCTGAAGAAACCCACAGCCTTAAAGAACTCTAGCGACTCACAAGAAAACAGATCAGCATCTTGTCTACTCTTCTGAAGACCCCACAGTCTGTATGCTTCTGAATAGAACTGCTAGAGCCAGGGCAAGAGATCAACAGTGTGCATAACCCTCTGAAGGCCATAAATTTTGAAGGCAACCAGAGAATTATACTACAGCCTGGGCCATATAGCTCCCAGGAGATATATAGCAACCCAAGGACTCAGGAGGCAGGCTCTAGACAGAGACACCCAGGCCAATTAGCACCAGAGACTACCCAGGTGTTAAGAGGCAAGTGCAAGACCATTAGCAACAGAATTCAATATACTTTGGCATCATCAGAACCCAGTTCTCCCACCTCAGCAGTCCTAAATACACCACCATATGTGAAAACAAGGATGGTGATCTAAACTACTATCTCATGAAGATAATAAAGTCCATTAAAGCAGACATAAACAAGTCACAGAAAGAAATACAAGAAAACACAGATAAACAAGTACAAGCCCTTAAAGAGGAAGCACATAAATCTCTTTAAAAAATATGAAGAAAAAAAAAAAGCAAACAGATGAACAAATTGAACAAAGCAGGGCAAGACCTTAAGGCAAGTGCAAACAATAAAGAAAACACAAATGAAGGCAACCCTCAAAATGCAAAACCTAGGAATGTGGTCGGGAACTACATCATCAACTGTGGTGTAAAAAATGAAAAAACAGGTGCGGCGGGGTGCCCCGCCCGGGACAGCTTGGTGGTGGCCATCGGCCTCCGATGCGGCAGTGGAGGCAGAGTCCTGTGGGCCAGTGGCCTCAGAATCCCGTGGCCGAGGCTTTTCCCAAGACTCGGTGGTTCCCACATAGATGAAAATGTCTGGAGCTGCAGATGATGAAAGTAGGCCAGAGAAGATACATGGACTGAGACTCTAAGAAGTGGCTTTATTATCCATGATGAGAAAGTTGGATCTGGATGATGTGCGCTTCCCGCCCAAATGCCCAAAGAAGCTCCCTCATATTTAGGAGCAAATGAGGGGAGGGGCTAGGGAGGAGTCTTAATTAGCTATGTCCCTGGCCTTATTAATATGTAAATCTCAAGGCAGAGGGCTCTTAGTCATACCTCTTACCTGTGTCTTATGTGACTGATGTTACAGGTAAAATGGAGACTGCTGGTCAGGGTCCCTGGTTTCGGGGGCATGGCCAAGCACATGCAATCTCAGAGTTCCAGGCCCATGGGCCTTCCTACGGCCTGACAATCAACAACAGAATAAAAGTGATAGAAAAGAGATTCTCAGGTGTAGAAGATAGCTTAGAAAATATTGACACAGTTGTGAAAACATATTGAAAACATCAAAAACGCATAAGCCAGACATCCAGAAAATCCAGAACATAATAAAAAAAAATCAAATCTAAAAATAAGTGGAATACAATAGTGGAAGATCCCCAGCTCAAAGGACTCATAAACATCGATAAAAAAAATCATAAATTAAAGATTACCCAACCTAAAGAAATAGATGGCCATAAATGTACAAAAGCCCATAGAGTAACAAATAGATTGGACCAGAAAAGAAAACACTCTCATCAGATAACAATCAAAACATTTAAGCACAGTGAAGAAAGAAAGAATATTAAAAGCTTCAGAGGAAAAAGGCCAACAAACATATGAAGGCAGACAGAGGAGAATTACAATAGAATTCTCAGCAGAGAGTAAAAGCCAGAAAAGCCTGAAAAAACTTCATGCAAACCTAAAGAGAACACAAATGCCAGCCCAGGCTACTACTATTCCTGCAAAACTCACAATAATCATTGTTGCAGAAACTAAAATATTCAATGAAGAAAAAAATTAAAAAGTATCTGTCTATCAATCCAGCCCTACAAAGGACTCTAGATAGAAAATCAAACTCAAAGAAGATACTTATCCCAAAGAAAAAACAAGATACTAATCACCTCAAAATAAAAAGTAAAAAGAGAGAATCACATGCACATATTGTCTCCTAAAACAACAAATATAGCAAGAATTAAGAATTTTCTGTCTTTAATAACTGACAAATTCAATGGACTCAATTTCCAAATAAAAAAACATAAGTTAAAAGAGTAGATATGAAAACAGGATCCAGAATTTACCCGCTTCAAGAAACAAATTTCAGAATAAAAGCCTGGAAAAATGTCTTCCAAACACATGATCCCAATAATAGTGGAAGACATCATCATCCTACTGTCTTCTTTGTACAGGTTATTGAAATAGAAAGTAAATGGCGACATAGTGAAACTAATAGGTTATGAACCAAATGGCTTTAGCAGATACAGAAGGAACATTTCTCCCTAATACAAAAGAATATACCTTCTTTCAGTACCTCATGGGGGGGGGGGGGAAGGTACTGCTTCATTCCACTTTCTGCCATTACATAAATCTTTTAAAACCGTAAGCTTCCTGTGTCTCTGGGGCCACAGCATGGCGAACTGTGAAAAAGGCCTTTGACTACAAAGGAGCTGTTTAATCTCCAGCTAGCAGACTTTTCTATGTTCCCACCACAGAGGCCCGCCACCTCAGTACCTCATGGTACCTTCTCCAAAATTGAACACATAATCAATAATAAAACAAGCCTCAATACATACAGGAGGATTGAAATCATACCCATGTATCCTACTTCATCACTATGGAGTAAGGCTAGACTTTTAAAACAAAAGAAACAACAGAAAATCCACATATCCAGGGAAACAGAACAATCATTTTCTTAATGATAACTTATTTGAGTAAGAAATAAAGAAAGAAATTAAAGACTTCCTAGAATTCAATGAAAATGATAACATAACATAACCATTCTTATGGGACACAATGAAAGAAGTACTATGAGGAAAACTAAGAGCACTAAGTGCCTTCCTTAAGAAATTGCAGTGATTCTACACTAGAAATGTAAGAGCATACCTGAAAGACCTAGAAAAAATATGCAAATACAACCAAGAGGAATTGATGGTAGGAATTAGGCAAAATCAACCAAAAACTGACACAGAGAACTATACAGAGTATCAACAAAAATAAAGTATGAACATTTGAACTCAGATCTCATCAACATTCTTGATTCACAATCCATGATTGCAACATTAAACTTTAGACATAAAATTTGAATATTTGAATGAGATTGTTCCTGAAACCTCAGGCACTTAAAGATTTATTCTCTAGTTGGTGATACCATTTGAAGAGGTCTAGATGGTTTTGTCATTCTGGAAACAGTATATAGCAGGATATAGACATTGAGAGTTTAAAGCCATCATTGAAAGTGAGACACAATACTGAACATCTAACTTCAGCAAGATGGGGAACAGAGGCAGGGGATCTTGGGGTTGTTGGCATTAATTTACTTGTATTTATCTGTTCCCATTTTATCACTTGAATAACTGACACAAGACCTATTTTGTTTATGAGCAAACACATGTCTACTCTGGACAGGTTCTGAGCTAGTCTAACTAACTTATGCTGCTATTTTCCTGACAAATGTCCAGTCACATGCCAGTCTGTTCTTTCATAGCCCTCTATAGTCCATATTTGGCTTTTTCTCCAAGTTTCATGGTTTCTCTACAATCTTTTGTCATTTTCGTTCTCACTCAGACCCCCGGTTGGGTTCAGAGTCTAGCCTTATGTATTCAACCCATCAATAGGCTGATCAGCTTTATGTTTACCAATCTGAGTTAATTGGGAATGATTGTTTATACAACATTTTATAGAAGACAGTTCTATACTCATGGAAATTCTAAAATCCTGGCTGTGAGAAGAACTCTCAACAAGACATAAGCAACTGAGTATGCAGTGCACAAGACCAACAACCAACACATGGAAGCTAACCTTCTTCTCAAGACAACACTGCGCATATACCCTATCAAGAGATGCTAGTACAAACAAGATTGAATGTTAGGAACAATATCAAATGTGTTGGCCTAAGCTGTGACATTGCACACTTGCACTCACTTAAAATAATAACATACATGTACTTCATTTTTGTGCACACAAACACACACACATTCACAATGTTTTATAAAGTATAAGAAATACATTGATCTTATTTTTACCATAATGAATGATACCTGTACAAATTATTTTTACATTTCAAAATACTTTTGTAGTAGACATCCACAGGCTTCATTTGAACTTACATTTCTCCTGTTTCAAGTTCTCACATTCTTCTATGAGCAGTGTACTTATGCTCCCAAACTACATACCTAGCAATCTAAACACCAACGTGCAAGTTTTAAATTTATTTAAACAAAACAAACAAAACAAATTTAAACAAACAAAAGTAACTTGGAAAAAGACGTTCAAAGAGGAAACTCTTAAGGAAGTTAGAGTATGACTGTGTCTGCACAAGATTAAGTTCATTATGTTAGCTGTGTTCAAAGACCCACACAACTAAGGGTAGTTTCATTCCTAGACAAGGCAAGCAGTTTTGCATATGAATGAAGAAGTTCAGCTGAGTAAAATCAAGGAGGTGAAGTAGGGACCACCAATGATTTCACTTCCTTCTGTACTTGAATATGGGTTATAACTAGATGCTTCAGGATTTTGTCACTGAGATTTTTTTTTTTACAATGATGCAATAGTTTTGTAATTATAAGCTGTTACAAACATTTTCTACCATAAATTTTGGATTATATGGACATTACTGCAACAGAAATGATGGTTATAATAAGTTGAAGGCAATATGTAGAAGAACTGACTAAAATTATGAAATCATAATGAAAAAATTTAAATTCAATATTTCTTTGAAGAAATCACTGACAGCTGTCTTCATGCTTTTGTTTTTTGTTTTGTTTTGCTCATGTGACAATATAAAAACTAACAATCTTTGAACCATGACACACATTCTCTTTAATAGCTGTTACACTTGTCTTCCATGTTTCTACTTTTGTGATCTGAATGTTTTATATCTCTTAAATACATGCCAGATGAACTAAATTCCAAGTTTTAAAGGTTTCCTATGGTCCCTTAAAAGAACCAATATCTAATATACCCTGGATCTTTGCTTTTCTAGGATCTCTTACTGTGAAATTTTTTGATTCCTGATTACAAATTTTACAGTTTATATTACATTTCTTCCAACAAACTGACAAGATAATGGCATGTATCTTATCAAGTTAGACATTTAACAACAAAACCTAAAAGTAAACTTCAGCCCCAGTACTGTAGATTAGATATCACAGTGATTAAAATACCAGGTTATTGAGCTTGTAAAATTGTGTTTAGTTAGTATCCTAAAACGCAGGTAAAAACTCTTCATAGTGGTATATTCTTATACTCAAGGTAATTAGAAGGCAAAATCATGTATGATCATTACTACTGGTGATCAGCCAGCTTGGTCTACTTGAAATCTGTGTTAAACAAAAGAATCTGCACTGCATTATCTGAGAATGGGTGACTGAAATTGTTGTCTGAACTTACATACATGCATTTATATACCTACTCATAAATGTATCTAAACACACACACACACTACACATACACACACACACACACACACACACACACACACACATTCTCCTTTCAATAATAGATAGAATTTGTGAATATTTTCCAGAATTCATTCCTCCTTGTGGCCCTTGCTTTACTCTTTAAGGCCAGATTCAAAATTGCCAATAATAGGGACACAGACATATCTGTTTCTGTCAATAACCTTATCACCCATGACTTACTTTGTTTCTATAGTCTTCTGGAAATTACCTCATTAATATTTCCAGAAAGTATGACTGGAGAACCATGCTCATTTTATTGTTTCATCTTCAGTTGGATAATTCCTAGACTCAGCAAACTTTCCTGTTTTTCTCATCATCAGGGAGGCATGAAGCCAACAAAATGTCCCTATTGCTTTATGAGGCACTATCAAGGAACAAAAATATCCTTGTGAATATAGTTAATGTTTCACCTTGGCATGATAGTATATAACAGCATGCCAGCACTGATGCGGTTGGACAAGAGGATTGTCAGTTTGATCTCAGGTCTTATGTCACTAAGTACTATTCACTTTTTGCAGAATGTCTTTACAGTGATATTTGCACAGCTATACCCATTCATAAAGCACTGATGTTGGCCCCATAAGAATTCTCTGTGAAATGATCAGAAGTGGTTTGAGTCATATAGGAAGTTGTGAGTTCTGCGTCATACTACCTTAACAATTACAGTCCTATAGGTGAGGACTGGGCCCTACCTAATCTAATATTTGGGTGTTTTGTGTACTAAGGATATCATTTCATCATACAGAATATTCAGGACTGCTATTAAACATGCATCACAGTTTTAATACTGATTAGTACTCAACTGTGTAAATATATCACATTTTTTGTATCCATTCATCCTTTGAGAAGTTTCTGAGCTACTTCTACTTTCTGGCTATTACAAATGTGGTTGCAATGAAAATACTGCAGCATGTGTCCATGTTATATTTTCTAACATGTTTTGGTGTATATATCCAGTAGTGACATAGCTGGTTCTTCAGGTAGAACTATTTCTAGTTATTTGAGGAAACACTGCATTGTTTCCCACAGTGGTTTTACATGTTTCAAATCCTACCAGCAGTGGATGCAAAAATACTCAATAAAATTCTTGCAAACAGAATCCAAGAACAGATCAAAACCATCAGATCACCACAATCAGATTTTACTTTTTAAATCATATTTTTATTTAGGTAGTATGCATAGCTTCAATATTTCTTTGCAACATTTGTTTCTGCTGTCCTGGTCTTTTTATTCTTGTGACAGTGAAACAGGACATGTTCCATTTTTGTTTAATATTATTGAACACACTGTTGTTTAGAAACCCTTCTTCAGATGCACAACAGTCTCAATATCCTTGTGGTTGAGATAAGCAATGCTCTATTTAATGCAATTTTGGAACTTAAGGAACTGAGTAATTAGCATTATTGTTCTTCTATTGTTGTGATAAGACACCATGACCTAAGTGCTTTAAACAGGAAGAGAGTTTAAGTGGGGATTCTTGTTTCACAGGGTTAGAATCTATGATTGTTATGTTAGTATTCATGGCAGTAGGCATGAAGGGATGACAATGAAGAAATAGATTAAAGCTCACATTTTCATGTACAAACACAAATCAGAGAGAACTAACTAACATGGGCATATGGTTTAGAATTCTTAAAGTCTGTCTCCAGTCATAGGGACCTCCTATTCCTCTCATACTGTTCTACAAACTGGAGACAAAAATATTTTGATACATAAGCTTATGGATGCTTTTCTCCTTAAAAGCACAGTAGGCACAATAGGTTATGACAGAATGTTCATGGTGGTATGACCCAGGACACAGTCATGGCAATAGTCAACGTTCAAACTTCCAACCTATATTTTCATTTAATATGCTACTGTCCTTAAGTACTTTTCTGAGATGCTACATACCCAGCCTGATCAGACATTCTTTCAAATACATGGAATTCTAAAGTGTCACTTCCTAAAACTCAAGAAGTAAACTTCAAAAACCAAAAGTTCTTGAGACTGATCAGTTGTACTAGGTTTCTCCTTCCCTAGTTTATATAAGCTTCTATAAGTAATAAGTCATGCTTAGACACTCCAGCATACAGATCTGTCTAGAAATTTCTCAGAACAAAGCACCTGCTTGAATAGCCTCAGATCTAGTGGACTGGATAGAAGAGGCACTGTCAAATGCACTAGTCTTTTACCAATACTAAGGTTAGCTTAAGTAATGTATCTGTCTTTGAGCCATTACTGCTCTTTTGATTACGTCAATTGAAACATACTGCTATTGTTAATGCCTTTGAATTTGCCATCCAAATAGTCTGAGAACTAGCTTAGATCAGATTGTCCTGTTACAAATATTGACGCTTAACTCTTTTCTCCAAAACTGTATGTAAAACATGTAAGATGATAGTATGCCTAATTTGGGGAGGTAGGTTTTCACCACTCCCTTCTTGGGAGACATACCTATTTCTATGTTCTAGAACAAGCTATCACTGCTGGCTCCTAGCCAGCATGTGTTTCCTTTGACAGGCAGTAGCACCTAGTATGTAACATGCTGAAGGCACAACAAAGAACTGCATTGTTCTCTCTTGCAACACATGTACCATGAGTCATTAGTATCAGATCAGACAGACAATACCTAAAATCTTACTGCATTTTGAAATCTTGGGCAATTTTAACCTTATTTCTTTAGGGAATATCTCTCTCACTGACCTGAAACATAACAAGCATGCTTTAATGGCTGTCCAGTGAGTCTGAGGATCAACATGATTGTCTCTCCAGTGCTGAGATTACAATTATGCACTGACACACTAAGAATGATGCTAATAGTTCTTTCGATTCAAATCAATGTAAGTAAGAAAATGACTTGACCATTTTTATCCCAAGACATACATACATATTGTAGTGCGTGTATAAATTTGTTTTAATTTTACATCATGTTTATTTATATTCATTTGAATATATTTAAATATATATGTACATAATTGTGTAATAGGAAATGGGATCTCATAAAACTGTAAAGCTCCTATAAGTCAAAAGACATAGTCAATAGACAAACTACCAACCTACAGTTTGGGAAGAAATCACCAAATTCCCACATTTTACTGAGAGCTAAAATCAAAAAAATGTACAAAAACTCAGAAGTTAACCTCTAAAAAACCAAATAACTCAATTAAAAAATGAGTGAGAGAAGATAAACATATTCACATCAGAAGAATAAAATATGGACAGAAGCACTTGAAAAATGTTCAAAATCCTTATTCATCAGGTAAATGTGAATCCATACAAACATGAGATTCCCTCTTACTAAAACCAGAATGGCTGAGATCAAAACTTAAGTGAAATGCTGACAATGATGTTGAGTAAAAGTAACACTCATAACACTCCTCCATTTGTGATGGGATTGCAAACTGATTAGATCCCTGGAAATCAATCTGGTGGTTTCTTAGAAAATTGGAAATGTTGTACCTAAAGACACAGCTATACCACTCTTGGACATATACCCATAAATTGACACAACAAACCACAAGAACACATGTTCTACTGTGTTCTTAGCAGCCTAATTTGTAATAGGCAGAAGATGAACCTCCCTCTGATGTCCCTCAACTGAAAAAAAGGATACAGAGGATATGGTTCATTTACACAATGGAACTATATTGAGCTATTAAGAATGAGGATATCCTGAAGTTGCAAACAGATGGATGTAACTAGAAAAAGCCCTGAGTGAGGCAATTCAGAACCAAAAGGACATGTGTGGAATGTACACAATGATAAGTAGATAATAGCCAAAAACTACAGAATACCTAGTATGCAACTCAAAGATCATAAGAAGTTCAACATGCTGAAATGTCCAAGTGAGGATAATTCAGCCCCAATTAGAAGGGGAAGAAATTAATCATGGGAGTCAGAGGGAGGTTGTGACCTGAGTGAGAGTGGGAGGTAAACAGAAGAGCACACATGGTGAAAACAAGAGAGAAGAAGAGAGGGTGAGCAGAATTCAGCCTTGTGGTGTGGGAGTTTTGGGGACCCACTCTCAGAACATTATGTGGCTAATCTTATAAAAAATGCCCAATGTTGTGCAGAGAAAACTCAGAGTTCACCTGGATTAGATAGTCAGGGCCTCAAGTCCAAGTACAGTGTTACCAAAACACATCAAAATTTCTGATACAGAATTTTTTCATGTAAAAAACCTGCAGTGATAAAAAATTATGAATGATTGAAGGAAATGTCATCTATTGAAACACCCCAACATTGTATCCATCTCATGGTGGGGCACTTGAAATTGTTATTCATTCTGTGATGTGCTTATAGAGAGGATCCTATAACAGCTATCTTCTGAGAGATCTTACATACAGTGACTGAAACAGAATCAGATATTTACATCCATCAATTAGACTGAAGAGGGAAACTACTAATGTTGAACTAGGGGAAGGATTGAAGAAGGTGAAGGGCTTGGGACCCCAAAGGAAGACCAGCAGTCTAAACTAACTAGCAAAACATATAGTCACCAAATATAACCAGATAGCATTCACTGGCTGGCCTGAGACCTCTTGCATATATATATTAGAGGAATACATGGATACCCGGTCTGGCCACAGTGAGAGAAGTTAAGCCTTAGTGATGGGGGCAGGGGGAGTCTGTTTTGAGGAATCATGTTCTCAGAGACAGGGGTTGGAGGATTGGGATGAGAAACTATGGGAAGAGGGACTGGGACAGGGAGCAATAGCTGGAATATAAATAAATAATAATAATAATAATAAAATATTTACTTTAGAAGAAAACAATTAGTACATTCCAACCTTATGTTCTCTAAGATGATGTTAGTTCATTCAAGGAGATGAAGCATCATGATTTTTATCTGTTTATGTGTCTCTGTCTATAAATTTCACTCTATCTGTTTTTTCTTCTCCTTTCTTCACTCTTTCTATATTTCTCTTTCCTTTTCTGTTTTTTTTTTTTTAGGGGGGGAGGTATATCTTTATGTACATGTGCTTTGCAAATTAATAGAAGCCAGAAGACACCTTCACAAAGTACATTTTAGTTTCTTACCTTGTGATACTTTAGGATGGAACTTAAGTCCTTACCTTGGTGACAGGCACTTTTGTTGTAAAGCCATATCTTCAGTAAAAACTTCCTCTTCTATTTATAGTCACACTTTTACAGCCTTAATATTCCCATTCTGCGGGTTAAGCCTCCAACCCAATAACTATTTTAACACATCATCTCCACATCACTAAACTTGAAGGGTAATTAATTATGTTTTCCACATCCTCCACATGTACAGTGTCATACATGAGCATCCCAATGTGCACAATTACAACAATAATTTAAAGTATAATATAAAGCAATTTGAGTAAAGAAGAGTTATCGTTGGCTCACAGTTTAACAGCCTTAATCCATCATAGTGGGAAAGAGGTACCACTACCTGAATATGGGATGGAGAAACAGGAAAATGATCAGATAGTTTCAGTCTTCTTCAGTCAGGAAGCAAATCAGCAGCATGTAGATCTGTATATAAAACCTCTAGGCTCTACCCTGCTAAGAATCTAGAATTTTGGTAAATAACACAACTAGCTGAGGATCAAATATCTAAAGACACAAGCTTGTAGGATATGATTCACATTCTAACTACAATATTCAGTAATGGACGCTAGTAAGATTATAAAAAAAGAAATTGTCTGATGTAGGATCTGATAAGAATTCAATCGCATTATCATAAGGTCTATAGGTGCTGGGCCCACACATGTGATAAATAATAGAAAGATACAAGACATTAAGTTGCAACTTTCAGTTTGATTTTCCACATATTAGTCCTGTCAAGTCAAATTCACCAAAATAACTTAATCTTCTCTATTTTTTAAAGAATAAATTATTTTTATTGGATATTTTATTTATTAAAATTTCAAATGTTATCCCTGTTCCCAGTTTCCCTCTGCAAATTACTTATCCTATCCACCCTCCCCCAGTTTCTATGAGTGTACTCCCACATACCTTCACCCACTCCAACCTCATTGTCTTGACATTCCTCTACACTGGGGCATCAAGCCTACACAGGATCAAGGGCCTCCTCTCCCATTGATGCCAAATAAGGATATGCTCTGGTGTATATTCACCCAGAGCCATGGATTCCTTCATATGTACTCTTTGGTTGACAATTTCACCCCTGGAAATTCTGGGGGGTCTTGTTGGTTCATATTGTTGTTCTTCTTATGGACTTAAAAACCTCATCAGCTCCTTCAGTTCATTCTCTAACTCCTCCATTGTTGTTCCTGTGTCCATTCCAAGGGTTGGCATGAGCTTTCTTATCTGTACCTGTCAGGACCTGCCAGTACCTCTCAGTAGACAGCCATATCAGGCTCCTATCACCAAGCACTTCTTTGCATCTTCAATAGTGTATGGGTTTGGTGTCTGTAATCCTCTCTGAACAGTCCCAGAGTGACCATTATTATATAGTGTATGAGGACAGCAAGATGCTCAAACTGTCCTATATCTGATGACTTGACCCAGGCCCTACATTATATGATAAATCCAACTTTTCCAAGTTGCCTTCTGGCATCTATATATGCCTTCATCATGACACTGCACACTCGTGGATGAGTGGTCACATGCAAGTACATCCACGTGTATATACACATTCACAGTTACACTCACACATACACTCATGACAAAATGACAAAGGTAAGATGTAGTGTAGAGTCATCATAAGAAGTAACAGAGTATACATTTGAGAGACATGATGTACGAGGCTGACATTCTGCAAACTTACATGTATACATGTTGTTAAAATGTGGACATTTTATGCCTATAAGTTTTCTTTTGGTATGTCTGCATATCTCTTTCTCCATTGTTTATCTAAATTCCAAATTGGGCAATATATCTACAGAGAGACAGAGGTTTGTTTTGTTTTGTTTTGTTTTGTTTTATCCTTGCATCCACCTAAGCTCTGAACATACTATCTTGAAATGGTCTGTATTCAGCACACATTCCCTGCTTCATGGTCTGAGTGTATCTGGGGAAGTCATTTCAAATTAGTGCACCTTCATATTAACCTTGTTTTGCTAATGTTACTTTTCCTGTTCAACCTTAGTATTTCCATTCCTAAGGATAACCCATGCTTTATTCTTTTCTTTATTAATTGTTTTTCATCTCATACCTTAAATGCCACTTTTCTCTAAGTTCACATTTCTGTCTCAGATTTTATCCCAGCAACTCTAATTGAATCTGTAATTTCCTAACAACTATTACACACTTGATAAGTCAGCAACTAACTTTCTTTTCAGAGAGAGCATCTGTTCCAATTTTGAGGGGAACAATATGGAGATTGAGTTGCAAATTTGATACATATATCCTGGGGGCATCATTTCAGCCCTTCTATTTTCCTTTGTCACTTCTTTAGCCCTGAGAACTCCCAGGAGTCCATGTTAGTTAGTGGTCCTTCTTTGGGGTTCATATACCCTTAGGGCCCACAATCCTTTCCTCAACTCTTCCATAAATGTCACCAACCACCATCCAATGTTTTATCATGTATATATGTATGTGTTTTAGTCAGGTACAGTGTAGAGCATCTCTGAAGATAGTTATACTAGGCTCTTGTCTGCAAGATTAACCAAGTATCACTAGTAATGTCAGGGATTGATTTCTTGCCTATGGGATGAGTTTCTACTTCGTTCACCACAAGTAAGATAATAATAATATTAAAAACACCCTGTGTAAGCCTTTCTGCTAGGGCAGACTGATAACCAGTCTGTGCCCCTTGAGATACCATATCTTGAACCAGCCTACCAGATATGCTCCACTCTGATTATTTGTTAGTAACCCTCGGGAAATCCTACAGATGCATCTGGGATCCCAGTGGTATCAGAGTCCATTACCACCAACCGCTGCACCCTGCTGAATACCCCTCCCCATTTGCCTGGTCTTGTCTCCTGAGGTAGACTGCTAACTAGTCTGCTCCCCTGGAGACACCATGTTCTGTGCCATCCCAGAAGATCCACTCTACTCAGAGTAACTGATTCCAGAGCCAGAGGCATCCCAGGAGATCTACTGCACACACAGGGCAACTCACATTTCCAGGAGAGAGTAAATTGGGCAACAGATAGCATAGTCTGAAGACCTCCTGTGGTCTCTATGGCATAAAAGAAAACTGTCTCAACAGACTGTAAACCTCCCTGGAATTCTGATGCACACTGGGAAATAGAAACCACAGTCAGTAGACCCCCTTGAAGAGAATCTTCACACAGACAATGGCCTGACTGCTCCTGTGAAGACCCTACCATCTGAAGGCCTCTGAGGAAATCTACTGCAGCCAGAGCAACAGATCAGCAACTTCTCTGCCCCTCTGAAGAGCCCACAATTGGAAGGCTCCACAGGTAGTCTGCCATAGCCAAGGTCACAGGCCTAGCAGAATACCTGAAGCAACTCTGGGAAAAAAAGAGGCAGACTCCAGACAGAGTCACCCCAACTAGGGAAGACCAAGGACAACCAGCTGTCAAGAGGCAAGTGTAAGACTATAAGTAACAGAAGCCAATACAGATGGTCAACATCTGAACCCAGATTCCCCATCACAGCAAGTCCTGAATACACCAACATACCTGAAAATCTGAAAGATGCCCTAAAATCCTGTCTCCTGAGTATAATAGAGTCCTTTAAGGAAAATATAAACAACCCACTTAAAGAAATACAGGAAAACACAGTCAAAGAGGTAAAAAAATTGAATAAAGCAGTCTGAGACATAAAAGTAGAAGTAGAAACAATAAAGGGAAAAAATGGAGGCAAACATGGAAATGGAAAACTAGGAAAGATGTCAGGAACTACAGGTGTAAGTATCACCTACAGAAAACAAGAGATAGAAGAAAGAATCTTGGGCATAGAAGATTCCATAGAAGAGATTGACACACCTGTTAAAGAAAATTCAAACCACAAAACCTCCTAATCCAAAGCATCCAGGAAATTCAGGACACAATGAAAAGACCAAATCTAGAATAATTGGAATACAGGAAAAAGAAGATTCCCAGCTCAAAGGAGCTGAAAATGTCTTCAACAAAACAATAGAAGAAAACTTCCCCAACCTAAAGAAACAGATGACCATAAAGGTACAAGAAGACTATAGAAAAACAAATAAATTGAACAAGAAGAGAAAATCCTCTCATTGCATAATAATTACACACTAAACCGACAGAACAAAGAAACAATATTAAAAGCTGCAAGAGAACAGGGACAAGTAACATACAAAGGTAGACCTATCAGAATTACACAAAGTTAACAGAGACAATGAAAGTTAGAAGAGCCTGGTCAGATGTCTTGCAGACTAGAACAGAACACAAATGCCAGCCCAGGATACTATACCCATCAAAACACAGAATCTATATAGATGGAGAAAACAAAATATTGCACAATAAAACCAAATTCAAACAGTACCTATCTACCAATCAGGCCCTACAGAAGATCCTAGAAGGAAATCATCAACACAAGGAAGGAACCTACACCAAGGAAAAGACAAGATATTAAACATCTCCCAACAAAGCCAAATGGAGAGAATCACAAACTCATAAAGACATCTACAAAACATCTATCAGAAACCAACAGTCATCTGTCTTTAATATTTCTCAATATTAATTGAATGAAGTCACCTATAAAAAGTTTTAAGCTGACAAACTGTATATGTAAACAAGATCCAGCATTTTACTGAATACAAGAAACATACCTCAATAACAAAGACAGTCATTATTTTAGAATAAAAGGATGGAAAAAGGTCTTCCAAGCAAATGGTCCCAGGAAACAAGCTGGAGTTGCAGTCTTAATATTCAATAAGATAGTCTTTCAACTGAAAGACTATACTCAATAAAATTCGAAAATCCAGAAGAAATCAATGATATTCTAGGAAGGACACTTCATATTCATTAAAGTTGAGGTCCACCAAAAGAAAGTCTAAATTGTGAACTTTAATATCCTAAATATAAGGGCATTCACATTTAGGGTATAAAAGAAACTTTACTAAGGCTCAAAACACATATTGAACTCCACTGGGAAACTTCAACACCTCATACTCACCATTGGACACATGATTAAAATAACAACTGAATGGAGACATGGTGAAACTGATAGTGGTTATGAACCAAATAGATTCAACAGATATCTACAGAATATTTCATCCTAAACAAAATAATATGCCTTCATCTCAGCACTTCATTTTACCTTCTCCAAAACTGACCATAAAATTGGTCAAAAAATAATCCTCAACTGATACAAGAACATTGAAATAATTCTGTTTATCCTCTCAGCCATTGTCAAAGGCTGGTCTTTGATAACAGCAAAAAAAAACCCAGAAATTCAACATATACATGGAAACTGAAGAGCTCTCTACTCAATGATAACTTGGTGAGGAAAGTAAGAAAGAAATTAAAGACTTCCTGGAATTTAATGAAACTGTTGACACATCATACTCAAACTTATGGAACACAATGCAGCAGTGCTAAAGGAAAAATCATAACACTAAGTGCCCTGGTAAAGAAATTGGACAGATCTTACACTAGCAACTTAACAGCACACCTGAGGGCTCTAGAACCAAAAGAAGCAAACACACCATGAGGAGTAGAAAACAGGAAGTACTCAAACTCAGGCTCTAAATCAACCGAATAGAAACAAAGAGAATGATACAATCAACAAAACCAAAAGCTCTTTCTTTGAGAGAATCAACAAGATAGATAAACCCCTAGCCAAACTGATTAAACAGCCCAGAGGTAGTCTCCAAATTAACAAAATCAGAAATGAAAAGGGAGACATAAAAACTGAAACAGAGGAAATCAAAATATCATCAGATCCTATGACAGAATATAATACTCAATAAAATTTGAAAATCTAGACAAAATGGGTGATATTCTAGACAGATTCCACATATCAGTGTTAAATCAAGAGCAGTAAACCATCTAAAGAGATCCATATGCTGTAGGACATAGAAGAAGTCATTAAAAAATCCCAACCAAAAAAAGCCCAGGACCAGATGGATTTAGTGCAGAATTCTGTGAGACCTTCAAAGAAAAACTCATACCAACATTCCTCAAAGTATTCTATAAAATAGAAACAGAAGGAATATTACCTAATTCATTCTATGAAGCCACGATTACTCTGATACCTAAGCCACACAGGGATCCAGAGGGAACTTCAGATCAACCTCCTATCTCACCTTTGAGTATCACCAAGATCACCTGAAAACCATCATTCACCAGAGTCAAGTAGGCTTCATTAAAGGGATGGAGGCAAGGTTGACTCAATGTATGAAAATCCATTAATGTAATCACTGTAAAAAAAAAAAAAAAAAAAAAAAAAAAAAAGAAAAGAAAGAAAGAAAGAAAGAAAAGAAAAAAACTCAAATGGAAAAAAAAAAATCACATGTTCATCTCCTTAGATGCAGTAAAAGAATTTGACAATATACAACATCCCTTCATGTTAAGAGTGTTGGAGAGACCAGAAATTCAAGCCCCATACCTAAACATAATCAAAGCAATATAGAGCAAAACAACAGCCAACATCAAATTAACTAGAGAGAAACTTGAAGGAATCCCACTAATATCAGGGACCAGACAAGGATGCCCACTCTCTCCATATTTATTAAATATATCACTGGAAGTGCTAGCTAGAACATTAAGGCAACAAAAAGAGATCAAGGTGATACAATTTGGGAAAGAAGAAATAAAGGCATCACTATTTACAGATGATATAACAGTATACATAAGCAATCCCAAAAATTCTACCAGAGAATTTTCCAGCTGATAAAAAAACTTCAGGAAAGTGGCCAGATATAAAATTAACTCAAATAAATTGGTACCTTCCTTTATACAAATGATAAACAGGCTGAGAAAGAAATTAGAGAAACGACTCTCTTCACAATAGCCACAAATATCTTATATATGTCTCGTGGCAACTCTAACCAAACAAGTGAAAGCCCTGTATCAATCAATCTGGAAGTTCCTCAGAAAATTGGAAATAGATCTAACTGAAGACCCAGGACAACATCTTCAAGTCTCTCAAGAAAGAAACTGAAGAACTTCTCAGAAAATGGAGAGATCTCCCATGCTCATGGATTGGCAGAATCAACATAGTAAAAATGGCCATCCTACCAAAGGCATTTACTGATTCAATGCAGTCCCCATCAAAAATTCCAATAAAATTTTTTCAAAGACATGCAAAAAGCAATTCTAAAATTCATCCGGAAAGGCAAAAAAAAAAAAAAAAAAAAAAAAAAAACAAAAAAAAAAAAACAAAAAAAAAGAAAAATTTGAAAACAATATTTAACAATAAAAGAATGGCTGGGGCAATCTCCATCCCTGATCTCAAGATTTACTACAGAACAATACTGATAAAAACTGCATGGTGTTGGTACAGAGATAGACACTTTGATCAACAGAATTGAAGAACCAGAAATAGAACCACACACTTAAGGGCACTTGATCTTTGATAAAGAAGAAAAACATATACAATTGAAAAATATGAAAGCATCTTCAACAAATGGTGCTAACTGGTCTAACTGGCTGTCGATATATAGAAAAATGAAAATAGACCCATATTTGTCACCATGCCCAAAATTCAGGTCTAAGAGAATCAAGGATTCTAACATAAAACCAGATACAAGAAATCAAATAGATGGAAAATTGGGAAAGAGTCTTGAACTCATTGGCACAGGGACAAATTTTCTAAACAGAACCCCAATGGCTCAGATTCTAAGATCAAGAATTGATAAATGGGACTTTATGAAACTGGAAAGGTTCTGTAAGACAAAAGACATAACCAATAAGACAAATCGGCAACCTACAGATTGGGAAAGAAAAAAAAAAATAATATTCACTAACCCTACATCCAATAGAGGGTTAATATCCAAAACATATAAAAAGCTCAAGAAGCCAACCACCAAAAATCAATCATCCTGATCAGAAAATGGGGTTTAGAACTAAACTGAGAATTCACAGTAGAGGAATCTCAAATAGGTGAGAAACACCTAAAGAAACGATCAAAGTCCTTAGTGATCAGAGAGATGCAAATCAAAATGACCCTGAGATTTCACCTTACACCAATCAGAATGGCTAAGATCAAAACCTCAGGCACCAGCACATGTTGGCAAGATATGGATGTGCCTAGAGGGATTGCAAACTGGTACAACCACTCTGGAAATCAATCTGGAAGTTCCTCAGAAGATTGGAAATAGATCTACCTGAAGACCCAGCAATACCACTCTTGAGAATACACTCAAAAGGTGCCCCACCATGCCACAGGTGCACCTATTACACTATGTTCATAGCTGCCTTGTTCATGATAGCAAGAACCTGGAAACAACCCAGATGACCCACGATATTAGAATGGATATAGAAAATGAGGTTCATTTACAGAATGGAATATTACTCAGCTATTAAGAATGAGGACAGCTGCTCCTGTGGAAAACACGGATCCTGAGACATCCTAGAGAGACCCACTGCACCCAGAGCAGAGGACCCTGGTCCTCTTTCCTGGGGCGGAGCCTTAGCTGGTCTGCTCCTGTGGAAACACCGGATCCTGATACGTCCTAGAGGGACCAACTGCACCCAGAGCAGAGGGTAAGACACATTGCCCACTACCCCACGCCCCAGAGGTACAACTGGGAGCCAGGTGGGGCTTAAGGAACTAGCATGCACCCAAAGCCCGCCCCCCCATACCACTTCCCTTCTGCCTGGACCCTGGTTCTTTTGCCTGGGGCAGACCCTTAGCTGGTCTGCTCTGGTGGAAACACCTGATCCTGAGACAACCTAGAGGACCTACTGCAACCAGAGCAGAGGAGCCTGGTCCTTCTGACTGGGGCAGACCCTTAGCTGGTCTGCTCTGGTGGAAACACCTGATCCTGAGACAACCTAGAGGACCTACTGCATCCAGTGCAGAGGACACTTAGCTGGTCTGCGCCTGTGGAAACATTGGATCCTGAGACATCCTAGAAGACCTATTGCATCCAGAGCAGAAGGAGCTTAGGATGACAGGAACACAGAGACATCTGGAATCCGAGGAGATCTGACACAAGCAAGATAACTGGAAAGACAGACTCCAGTCAGACACAGTGAGCACAGGTAACACTAGAGCCAACCAGATGGCGAAAGGCAAGCGAAAGAACACAAGCAACAGAAACCAAAGTTACCTGACATCATCAGAACCCAGTTCTCCCACCATAGCAAGCCCTGGATACTCCATCACACAGGAAAAACAGGACTCAGAATTAAAATCACTTCTCATGATGATGATGGAGGATTTTAAGAAGGACATAAGTAACTCCATTAAAGAAATACAGGAGAACACAGGTAAACAGGTAGAAGCCCTCAAAGAGGAAACACAAATATCCTTTAAAGAATTGAAAGAGAACACAGGTAAACAGGTAGAAGCCCTTAAAGAGGAAATACAAAAATCCTTTAAAGAATTTCAAGAAAACACAACCAAACAGGTGAAGGAATTGAACAAAACCATCCAGGATATAAAACTGGAAATAGAAACAATAAAGAAATCTCAAAGGGAGACTACTCTGGAGATTGAAAACGTAGGAAAGAGATCAGGAGTGATAGACGCAAGCATCACCAACAGAATACAAGAGATAGAAGAGAGAATCTCATGCACAGAAGATACCATGGAAAACCTTGACATAACAGTCAAAGAAAATGAAAAATGCAAAAAGCTCCTAACACAGAACATCCAGGAAATCCAAGATGCAATGAGAAGACCAAACCTAAGGATAATAGGTATAGATGAGAGTGAAGATTCCCAATCTAAAGGGCCAGTAAATATCTTCAACAAAATTTTAGAGGAAAATTTCCCCAACCTAAAGAACGAGATACCCATAAACATACAAGAAGCCTACAGAACACCAAACAGACTAGACCAGAAAAGAAATACCTCCCGTCACATAATAATCAAAACACCAAATGCACAAAACAAAGAAAAAATACTAAAAGCAGTAAAGGAAAAAGATCAAGTAACATATAAAGGCAGACCTATAAGAATTACACCAGACTTTTCAACAGAGACTGTAAAAGCCAGAAGATCCTGGTCTGATATCATACAGACCCTAAGGGAACACAACTGCCAGCCCAGACTGCTATACCCAGTAAAACTCTCAATCACTATAGATGGAGAAACCAAGATATTCCATGACAAAACCAAATTTGCACAATATCTTCCCACAAACCCAGCACTTCAAAGGATAATTGATGGAAATCGCCAACACAAGGAAGGAACTACAACCAGAAGAAGCACGGAAGTAATCTTCCAACAACCCCCCCAAAAAAAGGTAGCTACACAAACATAATTCCACCTCTAATAACAAAAATAACAGGAAGCAACAATCATTTTTCCTTAATATCCCTTAACATTAATGGACACAATTCTCCAAAAAAAAGACGTAGACTATCAGACTGGATACATAAACACGTCCCAGAATTTTGTTGCATACAAGAAACGTACCTCAGTGACAAAGACAGACATTACCTCAGAGTAAAAGACTGGAAAACAATTTTCCAAGCAAATGGTCCCAAGAAACAAGCTGGAGTAGCCATCCTAATATCAAATAAAATCGACTTTCAACCACAAGTAATCAAAAAAGATAAGGAAGAACACTTCATACTCATCAAAGGAAAAATCTACCAAGATGAACTCTCAATTCTGAACATCTACGCTCCAAATGCAGGGGCACCTACATACATAAAAGAAACTTTACTAAAGCTCAAAGCACACATTGCACCCCACACAATAATAGTGGGGGATTTTAACACCCCGCTCTCTCCAATAGACAGATCATGGAAACAGAAACTAAACAAAGACACATTGAAATTAACAGAAGTTATGGACCAAATGGATTTAACAGATATCTGTAGAACATTTCATCCTAAAGCAAAAGAATATACCTTTTTCTAAGCACCTAATGGTACCTTCTCCAAAATAGACCATATAATTGGTCACAAAACAGTCCTCAACAGATACAAAAAGATTGAAATAATCCCCTGCATCCTATCAGATCACCACAGACTAAGGCTGGTCTTTAATAATGACAAAACCAAGGAAAAACCCACATGCATGTGGAAACTGAACAATGCTCTACTCAGTGATGACTTTGTCAAGGAAGAAATAAAGAAAGAAATTAAAGAATTTCTAGAATTTAATGAAAATGAGGAAACATCATACCAGAACTTGTGGGACTCCATGAAAGCAGTGCTAAGAGGAAAACTCATAGCTCTAAGTGCCTACAAAAAGAAATTGGAGAGAGCACACATTAACATCTTGACAGCACACCTGAAAGCTCTAGAACAAAAAGAAGCAAATACACTCAAGAGGAGTAGGCGTCAGGAAATAATCAAACTCAGGGCTGAAATCAACCAAGTAGAAAGAAAAAGAACTATACAAAATATCAACAAAACCAGGAGTTGGTTCTTTGAGAAAATCAACAAGATCGATAAACCCTTAGCCAGATTAACCAGAGGGCACAGAGACAGTACAAAATTAATAAAATCAGATCTGAAAAGGGAGACATAACAACAGAAACCAAGGAAATTCAAAAAATCATCAGATCCTACTACAAAGGCCTATACTCAATAAAACTGGAAAATGTGGATGAATTGGAAATTTTTCTAGACAGATACCAGGTACCAAAGTTAAATGAGGAGCAAATAAACCATCTAAACAGTCCCATAACCCCTAAAGAAATAGCAGCAGTCATTAAAATTCTCCCCACCAAAAAAAGCCCAGGACCAGATGGTTTTAGTGCAGAATTCTATCAGACCTTCAAGAAAAACCTAATACCAATTCTCTTCAAACTATTCCACAAAATAGAAACAGAAGGAACACTACCCAATTCGTTCTATGAAGCTACAATCACACTCATACCTAAACCTCACAAAGACCCAACAAAGAAAGAGAACTTCAGACCAATCTCTCTTATGAATATTGATGCAAAAATACTCAATAAAATTCTAGCAAACTGAATCCAAGAACACATCAAAACAATCATTCATCATGATCAAGTGGGCTTTATCCCAGGAATGCAGGGATGGTTCAATATTCAGAAATCCATCAATGTAATCCACTATATAAACAAACTCAAAGAAAAAAACCACATGATCATCTCACTAGATGCTGAGAAAGCATTTGACAAAATTCAACATCCCTTCATGGTAAAAGTCTTGGAAGGATCAGGAATTCAAGGCCCATACCTAAACATAGTAAAAGCAATATACAGCAAACCAATAGCCAACATCAAACTAAATGGAGAGAAACTTGAAGCATTCCCACTAAGATCAGGGACTAGACAAGGCTGCCCACTCTCTCCCTACCTATTCAATATAGTACTGGAAGTCCTAGCCAGAGCAATTAGACAACAAAAAGAAGTCAAAGGAATACAAATAGGAAAGGAAGAAGTCAAAATATCACTGTTTGCAGATGATATGATAGTATATTAAGTGACCCCAAAAACTCCACCAGAGAACTCCTAAACCTGATAAACAACTTCAGCAAGGTGGCAGGTTATAAAATCAACTCGAACAAATCAGTAGCCTTCCTCTACATGAAAGATAAACAGACTGAAAAAGAAATTAGGGAAATGACACCCTTCACAATAGTCACACGTAATATAAAATACCTCGGGGTGAATCTAACCAAGCAAGGGAAAGATCTGTATGACAAGAACTTCAAGTCTCTGAAGAAAGAAATTGAAGAAGATCTCAGGAAATGGAAAGATCACCCATGCTCATGGATTGGCAGGATTAATATAGTAAAAATGGCCATCTTGCCAAACGCAATCTACAGATTCAATGCAATCCCCATTAAAATACCAACTCAATTCTTTACAGAACTAGAAATAGAAATTCTCAAATTTATTTGGAACAACAAAAAACCCAGGATAGCTAAAACCATTCTCAACAATAAAAGAACTTCTGGAGGAATCGCCATCCCTGACCTCAAGCTGTACTACAAAGCAATAGTGATAAAAACGGCCTGATATTGGTACAGAGACAGGCAGGAAGATCAGTGGAATAGAGCTGAAGACCCAGAAATGAACCCACATAACTATGGTTATTTAATCTTTGACAAAAGAGCTTAAACCATCCAGTGGAACAAGGACACCATTTTCAACAAATGGTGCTGGTTCAACTGGAGGACAGCATGCAGAAGATTGCAAATCGATCCATTCTTATCTACTTGTACAAAGCTCAAGTCCAAGTGGATAAAGGACCTTCAGATAAAACCAGACACACTGAAACTAATAGAAGAGAAGGTGGGGAAGACCTCGAATACCTAGGCACAGGGTAAAAGTTCCTGAACAGAACACCAGTGGCCTATGCTCTAAGATCAAGAATTGACAAATGGGACTTCATAAAATTGCTAGGTTTATGTAAGGCAAAGGACACTGTCAATAGGACAAAATGGCAACCAACAGATTGGGAAAAGATCTTTACGAATCCCACATCCAATAGAGGACTAATATCCAATATATACAAAGAACTCAAGAAATTAGACTCTAGACAACCAAATAACCCTATTAAAAAATGGGGTATGGAGCTAAACAAAGAATTCTCAACTGAGGAAATGCGAATGGCCGAGAAGCACCTAAACAAATGTTCAGCATCCTTGGTCGTCAAGGAAATGCAAATCAAAACAACCCTGAGATTCCACTTCACACCAGTTAGAATGGCTAAAATAAAAAACTCAAGTGATAGCAGATGCTGGCGAGGATGTGGAGAAAGGAACACTTCTCCATTGTTGGTGGGATTGCAAGATGGTGCAACCACTATGGAAAACAATCTGGCAGTTCCTCAGAAAATTGGACATATCACTACCTGAGGACCCAGCTATACCACTCCTGAAGATGCTCAAACACATGACAAGGACATATGCTCCACTATGTTCATAGCAGCTTTATTTATAATAGCCAGAAACTGGAAAGAACCCAGATGCCCTTCAACAGAGGAATGGATACAAAAATGTGGTACATTTATACAATGGAATATTACTCAGCTATTAAAAATAATGAATTTGATAAAATCTTATATAAATGGATGGAACTAGAATATATCATCCTGAGTGAAGTAACCCAATCACAAAAGAACATACATGGTATTCACTCACTGATTATTGGATTTTAGCCCAGAACCCTGAAATACCCAAGATTCAACTCACAGACCACATAAAGCTCATGAGGAAGGATGACCAAGTGTGGATGCCTCAGTCCTTCTTAGAAGGAGTAACAAAATACTCAAGGGAGCAAATATGGAGACACAGTGCAGGACAGAAACTGAAGGAGGGACCGTCTACAGACCATTCTACCTGGATGTCCATCCTATGTGCAGTCACCAAAGGTAGAGGTTGATGTGGATGTCAGGATGTACATGCTGACAGGAGCCTGATATAGCTGTCTCCTTAGAAGTCTGCAAGAGTCTGACATACTCAGAGGCAGATGCTCACAGTTAACCATTAAATTGATCATGGGATTCCAATGGAGAAGATAGAGTGAAGGACTGAAGGAGTTGAGAGGTTTCGACCCATGAGGAAAGCAACAATACCAACCAACCAGAGCCCCCAGGGTCTAAACCACCAGCCTGGGAGCACTTAGGGAGGGACCCATGGCTCCAGCTATATATGCAAGGTAGCTATATATAAGTGGGAGAAGAGATCCTTGGTCCCATGAAGGCTGGATGTCGTGGGGGGGGGGATATTCGAGGGTGGGGAGGTGTGAGGTACTGGGGAGGTTGGGTGGGGGTACACCAACATGGAGGCAGAAGGACAGGGGGGGGGAAGGGATAGTGAGTTCATGGGAGGGAGGGGGGGGAAATGGGTTAAGAAGAGAACATCTGAAATGTAAATAAAATTTCTAATAAAAAAAAAAAGGTTAAAAAAAAGTGAATATCATTCTCAAACAAATTATACCATTCTCAAATAAAAACATAGAAAAAAAAAAAAAGAATGAGGACATCCTGGTTTTGCAGGCAAATGGATGGAACTAGACAGTATCATCCTGAGTGAGGTAACTCAGACCCAAAAGGACATGCATGGTATGCACTCACTAATAAGTGGATACTAGCCAAAATTGAAAAAAAAGAAAAAAAAGTGCCGAATACCCAAGATATAGTACACAGAACTCAAAAATGTCAACAAGCTGAAGGGCCCAAGTGAGGATGCTGCAGTCCCACTTATGATGGAGAAGAAAGCATCCACAAGGTGGGAGGGAGAGACTTGGGGTGGAATGGGAATCGGGATGGTAGAAAGAAGAACATGGTCTGGTATTGGAGTGGGAGAAAAAGACCCAACAAACACCTGAGAAAGTCAGATGTTAATGTTTTCACACAACCTATGGACAGAAGCTGCTGACCCCTGTTGTTGTATTAGAGAAAAAATGGAAGAAGTTGTAGAGGAGGACAACCCTGTGAAAGGACCAGCAGTCTCAACCTGAACACCAGAGATCTCTCAGACACTGGAACACAAACCAGACAGCATACACCAGATGATTTGATGCCCCCAACACATATACAGTAGGAAACATCAGAGTCTGTGTTTAATCAGAAAAGATGTAACTAACCCTGAAGAGATTGGAGGCCTCTAGACTGGAGGGAGTCTAGAGTTCTGGTTGGTTGGGGGTGGGGGTGGGGGTTAGGGGTTGGGCGTGGAAACATCTTCGTGGATACCGGGGCCTAGAGAAGATACGAGATTACTTCAGAGAATAGACTGGGAGAAACTAAGTTCTTGAAAATAGACATGGTTTAGAAGCATAAAGAATAGAAAGAAGTCGAAACAGAGGCTACTCAGACAAAATTACTATGCATCAAATATAAAATATATTTTCTTAATGAAAAAGAAAGATGAAAATCATAAAGAGACTGAGAATAATAATAATGATGGGCATAAACATTCCGAAATGAATGAAAAGTTTTCAAGTTGTTTTGTAGTTATTGTAATATGAGTAGTAAGGTGCATATCTATATACAAGTGGGAGTGAACTGTGCTTATTGTGATGCCCCATATCAGGTCACATCCCTCCGCATCTTATATCTTATTTTTGGTCATATTAAGTTTGTTTCAGCCTTCTGAAGGTCTTATATCACTAAAACATGTTCTCTCTTTACAGAATGTTTTTACATTCATATTTGCACAAAAATAACCATACATAGAGCACTGATATTGGCCCACTAAGACATCTCTGTGACATTTTGTGAAGTAGGTGAGTCATATAGGCAAGTTGTGAGTTCTGCATCATTCTTCCTTCACCACTGCAGTCAACTGGGTGAGGACAGGGCCTTATACAATCTAATATATGGGTATTTTGAGAACCAAGATTATCATTTCATCTTAGAGAATATTCGGGATTATTATTAAACATGAAGCCCAGTTTTAGTACCTGAGTATTACTCCAATGTTTAAATATATCACATCTTCTGTATCCATTCTTCCATTGAGAAATAGCTTCTGGCTATTACAAATCTGGTTGTTTCTAGCTTCTGGCCATTAAAAATAAGGCTGCAATGACAAAAGTGCAGCATGGCATCCATGTAATATTTTATAGAATGTTTTAATGTGTATGCCCAGTAGTGATTTATCTGGTTCCTCAGGTAGAACTATTTTCAATTATTTGAGGAAACACTGGATTGTTTTCTATAGTAGTTTTTACAAGTTTGAAATCCTACCAGCAGTGGATGCAAAAATACTCAATAAAATTCTAACAAAGTGAATGTAAGAACAGATCAAAACCTTAATTCACCAGGATCAGTTTTTCCTTTTTAAATGCAGTTTTTACTTATGTGATATGCATGACTTCAGTATTTCTTTATAACATTGGGTTCTGCTAACCTGTTCTTTCTAGTCTTGTGAAAGTGAAATCTGTCATGTTCCATTTCAATTCATTATTATTGAATACATTGTAGTTTTCAAACTCTTCTTCAGATCCAAAAGAGTCACATTATCCTTGTGAGTTAAACAAGGTTCTATTTAATCCAATTTTAGAACTTACAAATTTGTGTCATTGACATGATTATTTCTATAGTTGGGATAATACAACATAATCAAAGTGGGTTAAACAAGAAGAGCATTCAAGTAGGGGCTCTACTTTCACAGGGTTAGAATCTTTGATGATTAGAGTAGTAATCACCGCAGTAAGAATGAAGGAATGACAATGAAGCAATAGCTGAAATCTCACATCTTTAAATACAAACACAGAAAGAAGTAACTGCCATTAGCATAGACTTTTGAACTCTTAAGATATGACTCTATTCACAGGGCCCTCCTACTTCTTTCCATACAGTTCCACAAACTGGAGACAAAATTATTTAGATGCATAAGCTTATGGGAGTTTTTCTCCTTAAGAGTACTAGAGGTGCATTAAGTTACGAGAAAATGTTTAAGATGGTAATGCACATGACACAGTCATGGCAAGTGTCAAAGCTCAGTCTTTCAACCTATATCTCCATTTAACATGCTTCTGTCCTGTACTGCTTTTCTGAGATGATACATTCAGAAGTTCTTTCTAATGCATGAAATTTGAAAGAGTGGCTTCCTAAAACTCAAGAAGTAAACATCACAAATCTGAAGTTTGTGAAACTGATTAGATGTACTAGGTTCCTCCTTATATAAGAAGTAAGTCCTTCTTAGACACTCCAGCATACTGGAATGTCTAGAAGCTTCTCAGATGAAAGCACCTGCTTGAAATAGGCCTATTTCCCTGGGATGTCTAGAAGATGTGCTGTCCAACATACTAGGCTGTTACTAATATCGAGGTTAGTTTCAGTAATGTAGCTGTATTAGAGTCATTCTTTCTCATGTGAGTAGCTCAAATGAAATATATAGCAAATGTTAATGTCTATGTATTACTATTCAAATAGTTTGAGAACCAGCTTAGCTCTGATTGTCCTATTACAAATATTGACACTTAACTATTTTCTCCAAAACTGTGTGTAAAACATGTAAGATGATATTATGACATATTTGGGGAGGTAGGTCATCACCACTCCCTTCTTGGGTGACATACCTATTTCTATGTTGCAGAAAATCCATTATTGCTGCCTCCCAAATGAATGGCCCCAGAAGCATTTGTTTCTTTTGCCAGGCAGGAGCATCTAGTCTGTAACATGCTGAGGGCACAACAGAGAACAGGATTGCTCTTTCCTGCAAGAAATGCATCATGAGTCATTAGTACCAGATTAGACAGAGAATTCCTTCAATCAAATTGCATTTTCAGATCTTGGGCCCTTTTAACCTTATTTCTTGATGGAGTATCTTTCTCACTGGCCTAGAACTTAGCAAACATTTCTCAGTGACTGTCCAGTGAGTCTCAGGATCAACATGATTCTCTCTCCAGTGCTGAGATTACAATTATGCACTGACACACTAAGAATGATACTACTAGTTTTGTGGATTCAACCCATGCTAGCAAGAAAAGAAAATGACTACTTCACCATTTTCATCCCAGGATTACATACACACACACACACACACATACACACACACACACATACACACATACACAAAATTTGTATAATTGTGCCTCATGATACTGAAAAGTTTTCCTAAGTCAATAGGACAAATTGGCAACCTACAATTTGGGAAGAAAATCTTCAAGAATCCCAGATCTCTAGAGAGCTAATGTACTATATGTGTAAAAACTGAGGACGTTAACATCCAAAAACCAAATAAATCAATTAAAAATGAAGTACAGGAGTGGGCAGTGGTGGCACACACCTTTAATCCCAGCACTTGGGAGGCAGAAGCTGGCTGATTTCAGATTTCAAGGCCAGTATGGTCTACAGAGTGAGTTCAAGTTCAAGGACAGCCAGGGCTCTACAGTGAAACCCTGTTTCAGAAAACAGCAACAATAAAAACTCAGCAGTACCACTCTTGGGAATATATCCAAAAGATTCCACAACATACCAAAGGACACATGTTCGACTGTTTTTATAGCAGCCTTATTTGTAATATGCAGAAGCTGAAACACTCCTGATGTCCCTCAACTGAATAATGAATACAGAAAATAGGGTTAAGTACCCAATGGAATAATATAAAGCTAATAAGAATGGGGACATCATGAATTTTGTAAGCAAATGGATGGAACTAGAAAATGTCCTGAGTGAGGTAACCTAGACCAGAAAGGACATGCATGGTAGGTATGTACTCACTCATAAGTGGATAGTAGCCAAAAAACTACAGAATACCTAGTGTACTACCCACAGATCATAAGAAGTTCAACAAGTTGAAAGGCCCAAGTGAGGACACTCCAATCCAACTCAGAAGGGGGAAGAAAATAATCATGGTTTTCAGAGGGTGGTAGTCACCTGGGTGAGAGGGGGAGAGAAAAAGTAGAACAAGATCATTAATGTTGGGGACAGGAGAGGATACCAGAGGGTGAGCAAAATGAAGCCTCAAGGTTGGGGAGTTTGGAGACCCTCTAGAAAGTACCAGAGACCTGGGAGCTGAGAGACGCTCAGGATTTTATGTGGGTGACCTTATTAAAATGCCCCATGATGTGGAGAGGAAACTCAGAAAGTTTACTTCCATTAGGTAGACAGGGCCTCAAGTCCCACAGTCAAATTTTCTGATTCAGAAATGTTCCTGTCTTAAAAAAAAAAAGTACAGTGATAAAAATTATGAAGAGATTAAAAAAAAAGGTGATTCAGTGAATTGCCTAACTTGGTACCCATCTCATGGTGGGGCTGTTATTTATTATATGATGTACTTGCAGACAGGAGTCAATTATGGCTATCTTCTGAGAGGCCCTACCAACAGCTGACTGAGACAGAAGCAGATGTATACAATCATCCATTGGACTAAGTTGGGAACCTCTGTGGTTGAATTAGGGGAAGGATAAATGAAGGTAAAAGGCACTAGACCCTATAGGAAGACTAGCAGTTTAATCTAACTGGGAAACAGATAGTCTCCATATACTGAACCAACAACCAGACAGCATTCACTGGCTGGTATGAGGCCTCTGGCATATATATAGCAGAAGACTATCTGGCCTGGCCTCAGAACATTTCAGAATATTTTCCTAATACTCAAGAGAATTGAGGCCTTACTGACAGGGGAGGACTGTTGGGGAGAAGCGTTTTCTCAGAGACAGGAGCTAGAGCATTGGGATGAGGAAATATGGGAGGGGGGACTAGGACAGGGAGCAACATCTGGAATGTAAATAATGAATAATAATAGTAATAATAATAATAATAATAATAATAATTACTTTAAGAGAAAGCAAGTGATTTGTTCCAACCAGATGTACTCACAGATGATGTCAGTTCATTGATGGTGATGGAGCCTCATAAATTTATCTGCATATTATTCTCTGTCTCTCTGTCTCTAAATTTCCTTGTATCTGATTTTTCTTCTCTACTTTTCTTTACTCGTTTTTTCTTTATTTGTCTTTCCTTTTCTGTTCATTTTGGACATATCTTTTTGTACATGTGTTTTGCAAAACAAGAGAAGCCAGAGAACCACTTCAGGAAGTACACATTCTTTCTCACATTATTGGTCTTTGGGAAGTGGTTTGGGACATTAGTGTCTGGGTTCTAACTTCATTGTAGTAAAATCAATGAGGCATTTATTTTTAATGTTTTGTTAGCACTTATTATTGATAAAGAATAGGAGTCTCAGATACCAAGGTCAGACTACAGCTTTAAAGAGAGCCTCTGTGCCAATAATTGGGGAAACAACGTGGAAACTGTTGCATGTTTGCTACATATGTACTGGGGATCTCGTTTCAGCCCTTGTATGTTCCTTGGTTGCTGGCTTAGTCTCTGAGAACTCCCACTATTCCAGATGAGTTGACTCTCTTGGTCCTTCTGTGGTGTTCATATTCCCTCCAAGGCTTTCAATCCTTCCCCCAACTCTTCCATAAGAGTCACCAACCAACACTCCATATTTGGCTGTGTATATCTACATATGTTTCAGTCATGTACTAGTTAGAGCCTCTCAGAGGTCAGTTATACTAAGCTCTTGTCTGCAAGATTAATAGTGTTTCACTAATAATGTCAGGATTTGGTTGCTTGCCCATTGGATGGGTTTCTAGTTAGTTCATTACAAGTAAGATAATAATAGTAATAATAATAATAATAATAATAATAATAAAATCTGTGTAAATAATGACATTCTAAGTTTCTTGAAAATCGATATGATTTAGGTGCATAAAGAACAGAAAAAGTAAAAACATAAGACACTCAGACAAAATTACTATGCATTAAATATAAAACACTTTTTCCTAATGAAAAAGAAAGATGAAGAGCATCAGGTAGCTGAGAATAATAAATGAGATGGGCATATACTTAACAAGATGCATGAAAAGTGTTCAAGTTCCTTTGTAGTGAGAGTAATATGAATATTCAGGAACACATCTATATACATGTGGGAAACTTGTCAGTTCAAATCACAGATAACCACTTATCTCTGCCTCTGAAGAATGAAAGTTAACGGAATGTGTCAACACATGCAGAATCAGTGGTGAGTATTTAATGGAGGCAATTGCATACAAAGAGAGTATGTGTTTCTATCTGTTTAAGAATGTCTCCATAATAAACCCATTCATTTTAAGAAATAGTACCCTTTTATCTTCCTTCAGTTGCAAACCCATGGTACAATATGTCCATCTGCCTTTGATGTGCCATGAGTCTTAATAATTATAGGTACCATACATTTTTAGTATAACAAGGCTAATTACAATATATATTTTATTAATTAAAAAGTCCACCATAAAATTTGAAAATATCTTTATAGACTAGACCAACATCTTCTATTTCTGAAACTTCTCCCATCCAGGTCATATAGCCATAAAATGTGAAAAGCATACCATAATGAATGATCAAAAAGAGAAAAAAAATGTACAAATGAAAAATTCAAACGAATCCTTGAGTATGAGTTCCTGTTACTATTTCTACTAGAGACTGGGATTAATCCATTAGGAAGAGTTTTGCAGCAGAGTAAATCTTGTCTCCTATTGTTGTACAGTATATTTTTGTAGAAATAAAATAATATTGGTTAGTAAAGATGCTTTAATATAACTGTATTTTCAGCTTCTTATCAGAAAAAAAGTGCCAATGAGGAAGAACTTGTAGGAGAATGAAGTTCAGCTGCCTTCAGTGACAGCTGAATATACTGAAAATGGTGCAGGTGTGTCACATCTAGGTATGAATAAATAGATATTTTGATGATGAACACAAAAGAAGCAATGTCAGGGTTAAAAGGACCTGGTTAGATAATATGATCCTGGGTCTTTCTTTAAAAAACACAAACTCATGGTATTTTAGAATGGGACATTAAAGCTAGAAGAAATATCTCTGCAGAGTCAGTGATGAAGCAGGCATTTATTGCCTTGTTTTTCTTGGCTCCAGGCAAGTCTCTTGCTTCTCTAGTATGAGAAATCCCTCCAACTGGGGATACTGCAAAGATGCTGGCCATTATTGAAAAAAAAAATATGTCAATTAAGTTTTGATAAAAGATCTCAGGCAAATTTATGCAAATGCAAATGAAAATCTGTTCCTTCTACCTATAGAAGCTTATCATTTCTCCATATCTCCTCTGGTACAAGGCAAGAGGTGTGGCCAGTATTGATTCCTGTTTCCTACTCTACAGATTAACTAGAAAAAAAGAGGATCTTCTTCCTCTATGTGTAGACAGTATTTTGGAGTTGAAATTTTAGTGCAAACTTTTGTGTGAGACATTCCCTACTGAATGTGAAAAGAAAAATGGCTTCTTCTCAGTGTGTTCATGGTTATGGGACAAGTTGACTGTTCTTAAAGAAATACTTCATTTTCAGAAATTTCAGTCCTTCACTATTTTGACTCAAATTTACATATCTATTTTTTCATATGGTTCTCAGTATTTCCTCTTTAAAAGTTATGTCACTGGTGAGCTAAAAACATATGTTTCCTTTAATCAGTCTCCTTCATTTTTTCAGTATAGCTTGTATAAATGATAGCATAATTTGAAAATAATTAAAATTTTCTGATCACAAAAATGAGTGTACATGAGATTGAAGATGAATGTGTATAATAATTTATTTCTACTGTGAATCACTTGAGTTATTATTTGTCTGTGAAAAAAGCCCCATGTTTCATGAATCATTCATCTAAGGTCCTATTGACTTAGTTCTAAGCCTTCTATCTGTTGCAACTACAGAATGCTGCATTCATTTATCTTTTATTCTTTCCATCTCACCTACAATCCTATGCTATTACATAGACAGCTACATTCAATGGTATATCTTTGTGCTCTTTTCAACCTTCTCTCTTCAACAAAATGAAGAACCATGGATTATTGGTAGAGAAGATATAGAAGGAAGAGAAACAGGTAATATGAAGTGAAATAATATGTCATGTGATGATTGTAAGACCAGGAGAAATCTAGACTTGACATATAACGAGAGAAGCTCTGATTTTTTTCTGATAAATTTTCCCAAAGAGTAGGCATGTTCATTCATAGTATAATATTTATTTTGCCTCTCTAAGAAATTATGTACTTTGGATAGGTTCTTTTCTTGGGTGACAGTTTCTAATTCTTTCCTCTTCTTAAAGCTTGTGTTTTGTCTCCCTTGTACTGGGATTTTGCATTCTATTATATTTGCAATGTGTTTTCATGGACATTGCTCTTGTTCTGTCTAAAAACATACAGTTTATTTAATATCATTCACCAAATCTGGCCATTAAAATCCTTCTATCTCATCTTCTGCATAGGTCCCCAAGCCTTGTTAGGAGGGTATGATAAGATAATTTATATAAGGCTAAACACTCCAACGTCTCTCAATTTCTGCTCATTGTTGATATACATATTAGGCCTCTCCATTGAAGTCTGAGTGATGCACAGATCTAATGGAAAAGAAATATAATTTAAGAGTCACATTATTCCCATTTTTATTTGTAGTAATAAGAAATTTTTGATGAATTTGAGAATTATTCTTTCTATCTATGTGAAGTACCATGTTGGAATTTTGATGGTGATTACTTTAGGTAAGATGATTTTTGTTACTGGTTTATTCCTGCCAATAGATGAGCATAGGAGACTTCTCCATCTTCTGAGGTCATCTTTGATTTCTTTCTTCAAAGACTTGAAGTTCTTGTCATACATATCTTTCACTTGCATGGTTTGGGTCACATGGATTTCTTTGTCCATTTATACTTTAAGAAGAGGAGGCTACTGATTTTTTGAGTTAATTTTATATACAGCTACTTTGTCAAAGAGGTTTTTTTTTTTTTTTATCGTATGTAGGAATACTTTGGTTGAATTATTTGGGTCAATAATGTATACAATCAAAAAACACAGGATGGCAAAAAATATTCTAAACTATAGAATAAACTTCTGGGGAAATCACCTTCCCTGACCTCAAGTTCACAACAATAGTGGTATAAAAGTGCATGGTGTTGGTACAGGAAGGTAGATCAGTGGAATAGAATTGAAGACACAGAAATGAACCCATTCTCCTATGATTACTTGATTTTGACAGAGAAGCCAAAACCATCTAGTGAAAAAGAAGACAGAATTTTCAACAAATAGTGATGTTTCAACTGACAGTTGGCACTTAGAAGAATGCCAATTGATCCATTCATATCTCCTTGTGAAAAGCTCAAGTCCAAGTGCATCAAGGACTTCCACATAAAGTCAGATTAGATAAATCTAACAGAATAGAAAGTGGGGGAAAAAATCCTCAAACACATTGGCACACAGGAAAATTTCCTGAACAGGACAACAATGGTTCATGTTCTAAGGTCAACAACTGATAGATAGGAAATCATAAAATTGAAAAACTTTTGTAAGGCAAAGGACACTGTCAATAGGACAAAACAGCAACTTACTGATTGAGAAAAGATCATTACCTACACTCGATCTGATAGAGGGTTAATATTCAAAATTTCCAAGTAACTCAAGTAGTTAGAGTCTAGAGGAACAAATAACCCTAATAAAATGGGGCAAACAAAGAATTATCAATTGAGGAATCTCAAATGGCTGAGAAGCACTTGAAATGTACAACATCCTTAGTCATCAGGGAAATACAAATCCAAAAGAATTAGATTTAACCTCAAACCAATTAGAGTGGCTAAGATCCAAAACCCAGGAAATAAGCAGATGCTGGCAAGGATCTGGAAAAAGCAGAATACTCCTCCATTTGTAGAGGTACTGCAAGCTGTTAAAACCACTTTGGAAATAAATCTAGTGGTTTCTCAGAAAATCAGAAATATTTCTACCTGAAGACACAGCTGTACCAATATGAGGGATATACTTAAAAGATGCTTGAACATATAAAAAGAACAAATGCTCCACTATATTTATAACAGCCTTCTTTTTAATAACCAGAACCTGGAAACAATCCAGATGTCCCTCAATGAAATAATGGACAAGAAAATATGATACAGTTACACAACAGAATACTACTCAGCTAATAAAAACAAGGACTTACTGAAATTCACATGCCAATTGATAGAACTAGTAAATATCATCCTGAGTGATGTAACTCTGAAACAAGAGAACACTTATCATATGGACTCATTGATGTCCAAATGGATATGTGCCCCAAAGCTTACAATACCCATGATACAACCCACAAAGCATATGGAGCTTTAGAAAAAGGAAGAAAAAGCATAGGTGCTTCTATCCTACATAGAATGTTGAAGAAAATAATCATAGAATGTAGAGGGAAGGAAGAAGCTGGGTGGGAGACAAAAGAAAATGGAAAAAGGGGGGACAAAATCAGGTATTGGAAGGGAGAGAATATCAGAGGGTCAAGAAATTGAATAGACACATGTAGTTGTTGAGAATAGGGAACTTGTGATAGCAACAAGAAAGTCCCAGACTCCCGGGAAGGGAGAGCCTCCCAGGACAGAAAGGGGTGACTTTAGCTAAAATATTCAAGAGAGTGGATATAGAACCTGCAGAGACTACCTTCAGTAGTTAGGTATAGCCTCCAAATGAAGAATGGGACAACACACACGTATCTAAATTTTAACTCAGAAATGTTTCTGTCCAAAGGAAAGACAGAGATAAAATTGGAACAAAGACTGAAGGATAAGCCATCTAGAGCCCAAGCTACATATGGTTCTATCCAATCTTCATACACCAAACCCAAACTCTATTGATGATGCCAAGAAGCACTTGCTAACAGGACCCTGGAAAGGTTGAGAGGTTCTACCAGCATTTGACCAATACAGACGCAGATACTCACACCTGAGTTCAGGGCCCCAGTGGATGAGCTAGCTGAAGAAATGAAGGAGCTGAAAGGGATTGCAACCACATACGAAGAACAGTATCTACTAACTGAGTCTCCCAGAGCTCCCAGGGAGTAAATCACCAACCAAAGAGTTTAAATGTAGAGAGCCATGGCTCTAGATACATATTAGCAGAGGTTGAACTTATCAGATATCAATGGGAGGGAAGACCCTTGGTCCTGTGGCAGCTTGATTCCCCAACATAGGGGAATGCTAGGGTGGTGAGGTGAGACGGGGTGAGTGGGTGGAGGAGCCCTCACCTAGAGGTGAAGTGTAAGGGGAGGAGGAAAGATGGAATGGGAGATTTGTGGAGGGGTCCCCATGAAGAGGGATATCATTTGAAATGAAAATAAATAAAATGATTAACAAAATATGTAGTAGATTTTAATGTAAGGCCTAGGAAACTTTTATTCTCACATTCTTTGCCTCATAACTAGTATCTCACATGAGTTTTAACTCACATAGCCATAGTACTGCCAATTATACAGTGGTAGGTACTGCCAAATCATAAGGAGATTTATATAAACCAGTGAAGTTGTCTTCCAGGAAGGTCAGCATTGAATATCAAAAATTGATTAGCTGGATGAGATTGATAATTTATTTTATCTACTTACAGCATTTCAGTACCTGACAATACTATGAATGTTATTGACTGGGGATAAACATTTCTGTTAAGTAGCCAACTCAGTATGTTTGTTGTTTTATATTTTTACTGTCTCAGCAGTAGGCATATATACTCAGGTTTGGAAGGAAAATAAATATGTTTGGAATTACCTGTGGTATGAAACTGGACTATAGGTCTCCTTTGAACAATAACTCAAAAGGTTATAACCCGTTTCTTATACTAAGTTCTATATGTAGTAGCATTTGGCTTGTAGTTATTACATGACCTGTTTTAATTCATGGAAATGTCACTTCAAATGCTTTCCTATACACATGTCTTAGGAAGGATTTATAATAGGTATGTACCCACATATTAATAGAATACAGAAATTTAACTTTAAAAATTGGACTATAGTAAGTTATTGCTCTCTATTATGGTTCACCGCCTATATTCTATGCCCCATCCTGTAATATAATCTTGATTCTATTTCTCTTTGTTTGTTCTATGAAAATCAAACAGCTGTATTCTGGCCCATAATTAGCTACTCAATCTCCATTGACATTCTAAGTGCACAATACACACCCAAATCCTAAAAACTAACAAAGCACATGCAAGAAAACTTGCATTGTTAATTTTCTTGCAGTTTCTCATTCATATTCATTGTTTCCACCTCTGTCAATTATTTTTTAAATTTTCATAAAACATAAAAGAATGTTGTGTATACAGCTTACAAATATTAAATACAAATGAAATAGATGGTTTTAAGCAACAAAAATCCTCTATTATAAGAGGTATTTTACACAGAGACTCATAAGTAAGGAAAGCTCATGGCCAGATAGTCTCAGAGCACAATTTGAGTAGACCATCAATTTAGAACTAATGACAATATTCTTTATTTTTTCCTTCATTGTAGAAACCCAGGATAATTTTTAAAATAAACTTTTTATTCTTTGTTTTAAGAACCCATTATGAGTTTGGTCCAAATACCTTAGAAAAGATATTTGTATTCCATATTAAAATAGATGCTAACTTTTACATCCTTTTCCAAAAATAATTTCCAAATATTCAAAAATATTTCAAAGAAAGGAACTCAAAATCACTTCCAAAATATGATGTAGCAGGATTAAGTTTCCTTCATTCCGGAGATGCGGAGGTAGTTCAGCATAAGTTAGTCAATAAAGGTGATGAGGTAAGCAAAAACATACAACATAGAAACCCAACAATCTCACAGATTTTAGAAAAGACTGACAAACTACAAGATCATTGCATTAGAGTTCAAGTCAGACTAGGGAAAGTAAAGATGATTTCTAATATGTCTGGGGAAATAGTTTTCTACATGGAGAAAAGCATAAAGTCATTCCATTAAAATCAGTAACAATAAAAGAATGTATATTTTCTGCATAGATATTCAATATGCTGCTTCAAATCATATCTAGAACATAAGACATTATAATGAATTTATAGGATACACATAGGAAATGTGAAATACCCTTAGTTTTTATAATGATTTTAAATATAAAATGTGATAGAATATTTCATGTAATTTATAATCATGTTTGAATAGGTCTATGGTTCCTTTGAAAAACATTGTTATCTCCAGTGTCATTGTAATATATGCATATATTTGTATTTATCATATAGATGCTTTATAAGTGATGGAAAATATACCATTGTGTGTATATAATGTCTTGGAACATTGGCCCAGTTTTTTCTCATTTCTATAAGCAAATTTCTGTCCCTGTCTCTCTGTCTGTCTATGTGTATGTGTGTTTGTGTTTGTTTCTTGTTCTTTACTGGAAACATACACATAGCTGTACCCCACACACATATACACACACACTCTTACTCACTCAAACAAAAAATTTAGTTTGGTATTAACTTGTTGAGTTTTTTTTTTTTTTTTTTTTTGATTCATGTCTAATCCCTTTTAGATTCACTAGCTTAATTCTTAAGATTTTGTTGGCACTGATTGCAAGTCTACCTGCCACAATTCAACACACATATTTATGGAACTACTACTCTATGAGTCTCTGTATCGAATTGTCTATATATTGACCTACATTTTACTTGTAGAACTGTCTATAGACTGTTGGTCTATTTTTCCAACTGCAAAGCAAGTGTCTGTGTTTATGTGTTTCCATCATTCTAAAGATCTGTATACACAAATTCACAAAATAGATGGTAAGATAGGTAGATGTCTTTTTTTTTTTACAACTTGACAAAGGTTGGGACAAAGGTGTGAAAAATCCTGTAAAGAAGCCCAGTGCAAACTCCAGAAGAGTTTGCTGTAAAGTGTGTGCAGAGCCTGAGAGCCAGGGGTTACCTTGTGCCAGTTCCTCGAGGGGAGAGTGGGTATGTCTAGTTCATCCAAGTCCAGGAGTTGTAGGCTTTCTGATTTTGGAGAGCATTTTAGATTCACTTTTTAGAGAACCTATTGCTGTAGTCCCTGAGAGCCTTGGTCGTAAGAGGAGCAGGTCTCTTAGCCTGGGCCTTTGTGCTGTTTCTCTCTCCAGAGGTCAGGCAGGAAACCCTCTGGGCTTGGGGATGGGCAGGAACCTCAGGAAGACTATGCAAATGTCAAGTAGAGGCAACCTCTTTGCGTCCAGGCTCTCCTTGTTGTCCAGGGCTCTTGTGTTGATTGTAGAAGGAGATCATCATTGTCTGTCTAGCTTGTGGCCTCTTGGCACTTGTGCTTTTGATGTGGGCTCTGAGTCTTTGCAGTATCTCCTCTTGGAATTCTTGAAGCTGCAGGTATGTATGGGACTCAGAATGGCTATAGCTTTGCTTGCAGGTCTGCATCTCTGGCAGGGACTTCTCTTCTGGCTGGACACGCCCAGCACTGTCCTTACCAGCCTGGCAGTGAGCAACATCCCAGGTTACACAGGGCTCCTCAGCAAGGAGCCCTAAGTGGGAATTCTGCTGGAGACAGGCTGCAGGCCTGCAACCTGAATAGACTTGGATCTTGTGGTTCTTCCACATCACCCCCTCCCTGCCAAGCTGGGGCTTCTTGATCCTGCTGAGAGGAAGATGACTCCAGGACAATATCTCTTGGGAAGCAGGTTTGACCATTGGAGTGAGACTCTGGAATGGAGCAGGCAGTGATGAGACTCAGATCCTTGGAGCTTGGACATTCACATGAAGGTACCTCAGCTTGACAGGGAAGTTGCCTCTTCCTCTTACAGGGTGGTGGGACCTAAGAGGAAGGAGAGCATCAATCAACATTGAGGCAAACCCACAATGAACCAGCCCTAGGGAGTTCTCCTGCTCCCAGTGGCCTGGTAGCTAGCTCTTTCTGTACCCCAAAACACAAGCCACTTGTATTTCCCTGTCCCATCCCCTGGCATTCTGGAGAAGGGCTTGGCTTCTTCATGCTTCCAAGGCTCCTTCAGGGTTACCCAGGGCATTCCTACCTGCACCATGTTCTGGCCAGCTAGCTGCTGCTTAGGGCTCCAGTTTACTCCAGGATCCTGGCTTCGACTCCTAGGTGCCCAAGGATCGGACCTTATGTGTGATGTTTGGCTCTGGTTCAGACGAGACATCTTGCCTGGCCCACAGTGGCTGAGCTGGAAGAAGTCATCTCTGCCAGCTCCTTGGGCTTCCTGGGATGTGGGATCATGGGACTTCTCTTCTGGAGAGTTGCTCTGGTGCTCTCTTGTGAGACTCTTCTCCAAGCGAAGTCCTGTGGGGACTCTGGGAACCTAGCAGATCACTTGGCTACTAAGTCCTTTACAAATTGGACTAGAAGCTGCTGTTTCTTTAAGCGCTTGAAGGTCTGTCTGAAGTCAATTTCTGCCAGTTTGTCACACAGGATCAGCACAGTAGACATTTCCTTCAGTGTTTTGTAGATCTTTTCCTGGTCGGTCTCTTGGCACAGGCAATCCAGGAGGTTCTGAAGGACAGCTGCATGAGAGGCCGATTCCATGTCCCCTCACGAGGACAGGATGGGAGACTCTGGGATCAACCTGTAAGCTCAAATCAGCTCGTGTCTGCCTCTAGTCAGGCGTGTGGTCTCCTGAGCAGAGGACACCTACAGATAGAGGCCCACAGCCTAGTGGTCCTCTCCTCTGCGGGCACTGCCCTTTATACTTACACTAGGAAGGTGGAGATTGCCACGCCTGGTCTTTAAGCCACACCCACTGGCTAACTATCATGCCTTCCTGTCTCTGTACAAGCCCTAATCTGACAAACTGTCCCCAGATTTATAGCCTCCTAAAAGAGGAGTCTTTGCAAGTTCCTCAGTTGAGCTCTAGGGAGAGCCAAATCTCAGGAGAAACCCATAAGCCTAAAAGGCATGCCATGGATTTCTTTCCACTCCAGCCTGGTGCAAGAAAGAAACAAAAGTAAACAACCAAACAAACATGAAACATAAACAAAAGCAAACAATCAACAAAACAAGAAAGAAAGAATGAAAGAAAGAAAGAGAGAAAGAGAAAAAGAGAGGAAAGAAGGAAGGAAGGAAGGAAGGAAGGAAGAAGGAAGGAAGGAAGGAAGGAAGAAGGAAGGAAGGAAGGAACCAAGATGGAATCTGCTCATCTCATATTTATATCCAGAGTGTAAAATGGTGATCCAGCCATGTGACCTTGGCCATTAGAGCCACCTTAAGAACTTTTCCTGCAAAGTCAATATGTTGGAAACACCAACATGCTGCAAGACTCTCTTGACTTCTAAATCTTTCTGTTTTCCCACAAGTTCATTGCCAATGACTGTCTACACAGGTGACCTGCCACATTTTTGCAATTCCTGGAAGATATTGGGCTTTTATCTCTACTTCCTGGGTTATCTGGAGATTACCCTTCATTTTGATGGAATCTCTCTCTCTGCCTGCCTCTTTGTATCTTTGTCTTTCACTGTTTTTCTCATTATTACTGTTTTTCTCCATTTCCATCTCTCCATTACAAAGTACTTGTGATTACTCAATACTTACTTTATAAATTACTGAATGTACTGCTGGTTTTCTGCATGCCTTTTGCTGACCTGATCATGTGACTTTGGATCACAGGGACTCTGAAAGTGATGGTCTTAGGGTGGGTGTCAATATGTCTGTGGTCTTACTCTAAGGAGAGATAATGTCTTAGAACTCAGTTTTGCTCAGTTTTGTTCTCTTCTCAATTCTATTTGCTGTTTGCTATTCCTCTCTCTGTATATTTCTCTCTCTCTCCCTCCCTTTGTGTTTGTGTATTTGTATTTGTCTCTTGTAATTTATCACACACGAACACAGAAGAAAGATTCAATGAAAAAGAGAGAAAGAAATAGAGAGTTATATCAGTTCTTTGATATATTAACCCAAATGTATTTTTATAGAACTCTCTGAAGACTGTTGGTGTAGTTGTTCATCTGTTAAGCAGTATCTATGTTTTTGTGTATCTATCATTCTAAAAATATGTAAACAGATACTCACAAAATGGATTAGGAAGATTCTTATATTTATTTATATTTCATTATGTTTTATAACTTGACATAGGAAAAATGTTAAGGTGTGGAAAAATCTGTTAAGAAGCCTAGTGCAAGTGCCAGTAGAGGCTGCTGTGAATTGTGTCTGGAGCCTGATAGCCAACATGTATCATGTGTCACTTCCTCGAGGGGAGGGGAGAGTGGGTATGTCCAATTCTTCCAAGTCCCAGCACTTGCAGGCATTCTGACTGTGGAGAGCGTCTGACCTTCACTTGTGAGAAAACCTATGGCTGTAGTTCCTGAGGACCATGAGATTCTAGCTGTAAGTCATGAACCTTTTTTTGTTTTTGCCATTTTTCATTGAATATTCTCTTCATTTATATTTCAAATGTAATCTCCTTTCCCTGTCCCCCTCCCAATAACCCTTATCCCCTCGCCCCTCCTCCTGCATTGGGTTCTTTCTTCACCTACCCACCCACTTATATCTCTCTGCTCTAGCATTCCACTACACTGGGGCATCCAGCCTAAACAGGACCAAGGACCTCTCCTCCCTTAGATGCCCAACAAGGCCATCCTCTGCTACATATGCTGCTGGAGCCATCGATCCTTCTATGTGTACTCTTTGGTGGGTTGTTTAGTTTCTGGGAGCTCCATGGTGTCTGGTTGGTTGATATTGTTGTTCTTCCTATGGGGTTGCAAATTCCTTTAGCTCCTTCAGTCCCTTCTCTAACTCCTCAGGAGACCCTGTTTGAGGGTTTTCTACCTGCTCTGTTCACCCTGCCACCTGTAGTTTCTACCCACAAGGCAGCACCTAGGCCATCTTCCCAGTCAACTCTAATATCATAGGAAGTTCTCCACCTTGCATTTCCCCAACATACAACAGCCTCCACTGTATCTATATTCTGGAGGACAGGAATTCACACAGGGCAGGGACCTGGAGGCTGGAGCTGAGGCAGAGGCAGCTACTTAATGGATTTCTTGCCATGCATTGCTCAGCTTACCTTCTTATAGATCCTAGGACTACCAGACCAGGGATGGCACCACTCACTATTACCCCTCCCCACTTGATCTCTAATTGAGAAAATGCCTTACAGCTGGATCCCCTGGAGGCATTTTCTCAACAGGGGGTCCATTTTATGTGATAAATCAGCTTGTGTCAAGTTAACACACAAAACCAGCCACTACACTACAACTTACCCCTTGTTAACTTGACACACAAATGCACCACTCTTAAGCCTCAACTCTTACTTTCTTATTTATCCCCAAAGCCTAAATAACTTTAAAAGCCCTACAGACTTTTAAAATCCTCACCTATTAAAATTTCAACCCCTTTTAAATATCTACTCTCTTTTAAAATTCAAGACCTTTTACAATTCAAAGACTCTTAACTGTGAGTTCCAATAAAATACTTTCTTTCTTTGACAGGAAAAATATCAGAGCACAGTCACAATCAAATATAAGTAAAATCAAATCTAATACTCCATTGTCTTCGATCCTCTCATGATCTTCTGGGCTCCTGCAAGGGCTTGGCTCACTTCTCCAGCTCTGCCCTTAGTAGCTCCAGTATCTCCGGGGTTATTTTTATACATTACCAAGTAAACTTGTTTCATGAAGTACATCCTTGGCTATCTCTGGAACACAGCTTCTTTCTGCTCTCAGAAAACACTTCCCTGAAGATTTCACCTCAGAGATGCTGGTCTTTTCTTAAGCGCTGCTAATTTCTTAGCTCCAGCTAACCAGTATCAATTTTCCCAGTAATGCAAAGGCTTTGCTTTAGTAGTTGTGGTATCTTCTTAGATAAATGGCTGATGTTTAATCTCAGATAACCAAAACCACAGAATCTTCATAATCAAAATAGTAATGGCCCTGATAATTGTCTTATTCTTCTCTCTGAAATTTCACAAGTCGTGTTTCCATCTTCTGCACAGTTCTAAACATTATATTCTAAGACCCTATAGAACATCCCACCGAGCTCTGAGTATCCCAATGGCCCTTCTAGCCCAGCATTCCAAAGTCCTTCCACAGTCCTCTCAAAAACATAATAAGACTGTCACATGAATACTCAAGTACATTGGTACCAGTTTGCATTAGTCAGGATTTGTATTCCTGCAAAAAATAACATGACCAAGAAGCAAGTTGGGGAGGAAAGGGTTTATTCAGCTTACATTTCTGCATTATTGTTCATCGTAAAGAAATTCAGAACTGGAACTTAAACAGGGTAGAAACCTGGAGGCAGGAGCTGATGTAGAGGCAATAGAAGGGCTTACTGGATTTCTTCCATTGTTTGCTCAGCTTACATTCTTATAGATACTAGGACCCCAGGCCAGGGATGGCAACCACTCACAATTTGTTGATAGATAATTCTACCAACATGCATAATGATAATATATAACAAATAGAAACAGAGTCATAAATGAGTATATACAAAATATGTCATGAAATTTGGCCTGCGGACATGCCCTCTATGCCCAGAAAAGGGTAAAAATTAAACAAGTGAAGTTAAAAGGGATTAAAAATAAAAGAAAAAGAACAGTGAGGTAAAAACCAAACTAAATTGGGTAAGTGTTTGAATGAGAGGGATGTGTGTGTGTGTGGTGTGTTAGAGAGAGAGAGAGAGAGAGAGAGAGAGAGAGAGAGAGAGAGACTGAATAGAGAGAGGAGGACAAATCAGGTCCAATTATCCCAGACATTATATGTCATTAGGGCAAGAGCTCAGATATAATGCTACCCTCCCTCAGACATACCCTCTTGAGTTTCCCTGGAATTCAAGGTTGCTGTGATCAGGTGAATAAAGCTTGGCAAAAAACAGTTGGATGTATTTTCTTTACAGATTTATAAAGGAGGTTTTGAGAGATCATGTATAGGAAGTGGAAGGGAGAGGTTAAGGGAGAAATACAAATGATAGTGAGCTAAAGACAGACAGACATAAACAAGCAGAGATGGGCAAACACGAACTCAGCCAAAAGGAAAGAGAATCCCTGGGTAAACCAAGAAGTAAAGTAGTGGAGACACAATATCAACTCTACAAAATTCGAAGGTGTGGCTGGGATGTTTTTATGTGCACCTGTGTGGACAGCTATGTGCAACTAGCTGTGGGAACAAGGACAGAATTAGCAGTGATAGAGTGGCTACCAGCAAGTTGGTGGTACACGTGTAGAAGCTCTTATCTCCTGGCCTACATGTTGTAGTAGAAATTAATTTGGGGTTTCTACTCCTTTTTTTATCATTTAGTTCCAAGTTAAAGGACACAAATCTTTTATATTTATGATAAGCCTTAATAGCCCTAGAACTCGGCAGATATCAACCCTCTAAACTATTTTGTCTATTTTCCTATCGGTAACCCCAAGGTATGTTTTGCATGTTCTGCCTGGTCTGCTCTTACTCTAATTGGCCAGCCCTCATAGACAGGTTTTCCCAATGCATGGTGTCTTCTCCATCATCATGCCCCTGGTCTCTCTGGTGGTCATTGCTCAGACCGTAAGCCTGGCAACTGAATTTCCCCTACCTCTCTTTTGCCCAAATATAGATCTTTATTGACCATTCAGGGATAACATAGCCTCATTTGGTGGAAGTGAGGGTCTCCTAGTCCCTGAGGCAACCAGGGCCAGGATTTATCATTACAATATATAGCAACAGGGCAAATCTCATGCTCAGCAAGGAAAGTCTCTTGACCTTGGGAGTTTCAACTTGTTGAGGTTAGATTCCTGGGTAGCCATTTTGCATCAAAACAAAAGGAAGCAACTCCATCCTTTTCCCCTCATGGTGTATCAAAAGGTTCAGATCTGTGGCACACTATTGAATCTGGAGTTGCTTATTGGTGAGCTGTCTCTCCCTACAGATGGACTTGTGGACATTCACAATGCACAGAGGTCACCTGTAAGTAAGGCAGTGGTCTGGAACCCAAAGTGTCTGTTAGGTTGTCATGACCCAGAGCAATTCTTAAAAAGAAAAATATTTAATTGGATTGTCTTACAGTTTCAGAGGCTCAGTTCATTATTGTCACGGTGAGAAGCATGGTTGTATACAAGCAGACATGGTGATATAGCAGAATCTGAGAGTTCTACATCTTGATCTACAGGCAACAGATCACAATGAGCGGCTTCATGGATCCAAAAGAACAAAGGCAACTACACTAATGAAATAGCTTGTAAGCAAGGCAAGCTTTGTTACAAAGCCATGCCAATCCCTGAGTTCAAGATTAGCCTGAGACAGAGGTAGTTTAGGTCCTGGCATGGTTGAAATGCTAATCTCAGGGTAGGATCCAATCCAGTTAAACTCATTGTTTGTGCTTACAAAGGCAGACACATTTCTGAATGCATTTGCTATGTTAAAAAAAAATATATACTTGCTGCCTTTTTACAGAATTTAGGGGCTAAGGTCAGTTGTAAAATGCTGATATATGGGAAAATCAAAAGGGAACCAGGGGTGGATGACTGAACAGATATGTAAATAAAAGAATGGACACTGGTCTGCAAAAGTTGAGATATCTATGCAGCTGTCTGGGAAGCCAGCTAGATCAGAACAAAGAACTGTCAGCTTGTACCCATGATTGATTTTGAGTCCTTTCTTCTACTGTTCCCAAGACCACCTACTCAGGACCTCCTCTCTAAGCTGAAGCTGGTCTTTGGCAACATTAAGAGAGTAATAGTGAGTTGATTGAGGTTCTAGCAGGAGAGCACAGCTGCTCCTTTGTACCCTTGACCAAAGACCAGCCCTCCTCTATTTAGGGAAGGTCCTCCTCCTCTTAGATCCAGCATATAGCTTCAGGAGGGATGCACATTGAGCAGTGAGGGAGGAAGGGGACAGACCCATATGAAGAACAGCAATATCAACCAATGAGACTCCCTAAAGTTCCCAGGTACTATAACACCAACCAAAGAATACACCTGGAGCAACCCATTGCTCCAGCTGCATGTGTAGCTGAGGAAGGCCTTGCTGGGTATCAATAGGAAGAGAAGCCCTTGGTCCTGGAGAAGGCTTGATGCCCCAGGTTAGGGGAAACTTGGAAAGGGGATAACATTTGAAATGGAAACAAATAAAATATCCAATAAAAAAACCAAAACAATGAAATAAACAAGAGAGTGGTAGTGAAAATATAAGCAATAATTACCTTAGATTTCAAGACTGCTTTGAAAAAAGCTGATTCCTGAATATTTGATGGAACAAAGAGAATAATGATATGGAACCTGGGTGATAGAGATGACTTCAGCCATTAAAAGGACTTGCTGTTCTTGCAGTGGACTGAAGTCTTGTTCCTAGCACTCATACAGTGTCTCACAACGTTCTCTAACTCCAGTTTTAGGAGATTTGATGCCCTCTTTTTCCTTGAGGTTCTAACTGATAGACTCTCAAGCACATTTAAAAATTTCAAGCACACCTACATATCAACTATTCCAATTTCTTATGGGTTATGCTCACAAACAAACAAACAAACAAACAAAAACCAAAAACAAATAAAAAAAAAAACAAAACACAAAACAACAAAAGAAAACGCCATACATAGCCATTATACATTTTAGTTTGTTAATTTTCTCCCTTCCTCCCTCCATTTTCCCTCCTTCTTCCTTCTTCTTCCTTCCCTTCATCTTTCATCTCCATGTTTCTCTTCTCATTCCTAGTTTTCTCTTCTTCTCTTCTTCTTTTCTCTCTCTCCCTCCCTCCCCTCCATCCATCCCTCCTTCCTTGCTCCATCTCTCTCTCTTCTCTCCCCTTCTCTTTATTCTTTCTCTTATCTCTTGGTTTCTAATATCTTATCTTGATAGTGCTTTTGAATATGTGCACTATACTGATGACTTTGTATTTTATTGCCACTGGGTTTGTAAACTTTACAAAGAAAATAGTCTGTGCATAGAAAGCTTTTTTGAAATCCAATTGACATGTAGGTTCAGATACAGATCAAAGTAAATCTATAATGGGAAAAATTTAAAAAAGTGTTTTCAGTGTCATCTGCTTTTTATAATAAGGTTATTACTGCAATTCATTGATTCATTGATGAAAATTATATAAGATCTGCTAAAGTTTAAAGTAATAATTTTACTATGATTATAACCTTAATTTATCAAGGAAGTGAAAAGGAGAAAATCAAACAAAAATGAAAAACATATAGCAGAAATACAGGAAGGCATATTATTACAGGGTTATGCTTTTATATGTGTATCTTCAATGAACATGGTAAAGAAGGCAAAAAAGGAGGCATACAGGAACACATATAAAACTTTCAGAAGAACTTAACACATAAGCAGCTTATTTCAGATTATTAAAGTATATAATATCTACTATATACTATAAATATATATATATATATATATATATATATATATATATATATATAATATATAGAGAGAGAGAGAGAGAGAGAGAGAGAGAGAGAGAGAGATAATATCATGGTTTGAATATGCTTGGCCCAGGAAGTGGCATTATTTGGTGGTGTGGCCTTTTTGGAATAGGCATGTCACTGTGGCATGGGCTTTAAGGACCTCATCCTAACTGCCTGGAAGTCAGTATTCTGCTAGGCACCTTCAAATGAAGATGTAGAACTTTCTCAGCTCCTCCAGCACCATGTCTGCCTGGAAGCTGCCATTCTCCTCCTTGATGATAATGGACTGAACCTCTGAACCTGAAAGCCAACCCCAATTAAATGTCCTTACAGGAGTTGCCTTGATCATGGTGTCTCTTCACAGCAGGAAAATCCTAACTAAGACTCTCTCTCTCTCTCTCTCTCTCTCTCTCTCTCTCTCTCTCTCTCTCTCTCTCTTCTGGATAGGATAAGGATAAGGATATGGATATGGATATGGATATGGATATGGATATGGATATGGATATGGATATGGATATGGATATGTTTTGTCAGGTTGTCACATGCTAGAATTATTGTGGGAAAGAAACTTCAGTCTCTCAGATTGCCAAGAAAGTCTTTGGGATGCTTTCTTGATTAATCTTTAGATTAATCTACAAATGGATGTCTAGATCAGGACTACACCTGGGTAGGTGGTCTGAGTTATTCATGTGAACTGAGCAAACCATGAGGAGCATTCCAGTAATTTGCTAACCCATTTCCTTCATGGCTTCTGTTTCAGTTTCTACCCCAAGTTCTTGTTCTGCCTGTGTTGCTGTCCTGATATCTGCCACTAAATAACGCTTGCCTGTTTAGTGCAAGGTGAAATAAATCCTTCTTCTCCAAGTTACTTTCGTTCTTAGTGCTTATCACAGCAAAAGAAACTCCAACTGGGAAACTTTTGTAAGGTACTGAAAGAGGAAGATAGAAGATATATCTAATGTTTATTATATATTCATTTTATTTATATAACATATATAGGAGAGGCACAGAAAAAAGAATAGATAAAGAGAGACAGAGAGATAACCTGGCAAAGAGATGAGATGGGGAAGGAAGGAAGGAAAGAAGGAAAGGAAGGAAGGAAAGAAAGGAAGGAAGGAAGGAGGAGTGGAGGAAGTTAAAGGGAGTGCTAATGCTTTCTGGGAAATGTGCAGTATCAAACATCAAAGAAAAGTTCATTTTACAAGGGTTTAATTGTCCTTTCAGCAGCAGTTTGGCACATAAAGAACTATAATTAAGTATGCAAATTTAATGTATCCACCTATGAGTATGCACTTATGTGTTATGGAGGTCCATTTTGTTGTTAAATTCCACCATCACAGTAACTTTTCTGAGCCACTAGATGTCAGCATCCAATAACACTTGGGAAGAAATTACACTGCCTTTTTATTTTCCTCTGCGACATCCTTTCTCTTCAGCCATTTTCTCTGCATATAAGAAACATGAATTAGAAATTGTATGCTGCTGATAGGTTCAGACACACGTGACAATCCCTTGATGTAACTGATTTTCTGATCATGAGTTTAATTTTTTTTAGGCATAGAGATCAATAACATGTCAATTCCCTTCCCCCTCCCCGGGAAAACAAACACAATTCAATGGTGTGTGTGTGTGTGTGTGTATGCATGCAAACAATTATAATTCAAACTTATTATACTAGAAAAACTGCCTAAACATGTTTTCCCCTTCACTTCTCTCTGTAACTCTTTATTTATCATTTATCATTATACAGTCTCATGAAAAAAGTGAAGAGAGAATTTACTTTCCCAATTTTTCTGTATTGCAAATGCAATTCTTTCTTCTTTTCCTGTGGTTATAGTTAGATTTTGCCATATTCCAGCACACTTTCTGGTTGCCTAGAGGAATATCTTACACATTAAATATAAAATGTAAAGGCACAGCTTTGTTAATTTTCTAGATCAATTCATAATATGAATTAATTTTTCAATCAGGTTTTTCACTTAAGCTAGTAATGAGTTTTAGAGAAGCAGTGGATAATACTTAATATGTATAATTAAATAAATTAATAATTCAAAATATAATATATAATTAAATACCATTAAATTTCCTTAGACAATAGTTATTTATAGCAAGTCAGAAAATGTATGTTTCCTTTTCTCTAATATTTTTACCCAATACCTAAGTTTAGGGAGGGAGTAAACTGTAAGAGAAGAGCTGAACGAAGAAAAAGAAAAATTCTGTCCTTATCCTAACTATGAAATACACAATCAAAAGAGATCTAATCAACACGTTGCCTACAGTTGGCAGTAGAAAAGTATAGTCTGCGTACTGTGCATGGACTCATACATAACTAGTCACTGTGAACACAAATTTCTGTTATATTTGTGTGCCAATAATTTACTCTTTTGAACTGGCTACAATTTAGATCCATTTATCTTTCAAGAATTTTATGTATTTTTTTCTATCCAAGTTGTGAATACAGTCTCTTCTCTGGGAAAGGCTAGTTACAGACTAACTGTAAAATCTATTCACTTAACAAAAATCAATTCATTCCACTCTTTGCAAGGCATTTTGCCAGTTCTCTGGTGAAGGTACAAAAGATATATCAAAGGAATTCCTGTACCAAGAGCTTAAAATGGATCATTTTAATAAATAACAGTATCTTATAGTCTTGGTATCCCATTAGTGCTTGAGGCCCATAAAGCACAACTAATTAAAAATATATTGAATCATTTTACAAATAATAAAAAATATCACTAGTCCATTTTACACACAGAGAAATCAAATCTTACCAGCCAGATTTATTTTTTCAGAGGAAGTAACTGAAATTCTTAGAAGTGGTATGCCTCAGGCTATATAAAAACCTGGAATTACGTAACCATTTTCCATAGCCTATTGCTGGTATTTTGTACTGATTCCTATAAAATCTTGATTGAAACTAATTTGTCAATAATAGGTAAAATACCAAATACGAGTTAAGGAATATGTTTTCACTCAATATGATTGTTAGTATATTAATGGTGTGGAATGGCTGCTGGGCATTTAGTGTTTAGTGGAAGAGGTTTTCTTTCAGCTTATCTTGAAAAATATGTAGTATTTTTCCCTTCTTGTAATTTACATTGGATACATTTATGTGCACATAGACAGACCCTCCCTCTGTGACAAGAGGAATGCTGAGGGACATATCTGTCACTCAGGCACAGTGAACAGATGGAATGATTTTTTTTTTTTTTTTTTTATGTACAGACAGCCCGAAGAACTATTCAAAGAACAAATTGAACAGACAACTCATTCTTAATCTGCCTTCACATTATATTATGGGATTTATGGAAATCCTGTCTTTAACTGAATCTTGTGTAGAACTACCTCACAAATTAATATCTTAATTAATCACTATGTAAATCAAGAAACATTATCATGGAGTTTTATGGCTTATAAGTACTTTTTATCATAGATTTTGGTGACTTGAATTTTATCCTTTAATAATTTTGAGATTATAATATAATTAAAACATCTCTCCCTTCACTTTCCTCCCTCTAAAGCCTCCATATACTCTTCCCCATGCTTTAATTTATGACCTCATTTTTCAATAATGGCTATTGCATATATATACACATACATATGTATACATATATAATCATATATGTATACATATATATAAGTTGTTCAGTCTACATAAAGTACTTGTATGGATTTTCTCAATTCTTAAGGTAGATTTAGATTGATTCTTGGAACTCCTGTGCTTGAAGCATAAGGTGTCTTCAACAATGGTAACTTACCTTCTTTTTATAAAGGTAAAGAAGGTAAAACTTTCCCTTTTTTTTTCCATTTGTATCTTCATAACAACCAGGTCATACTATCACCCTCTCTAGTGCTCCTTTTCCATCCCCTGAGCCATGGTCACTTTTATGTTACTGCTATCTGTGGTTACTCCAGGTTATACTCCAAGGGCAACAGCAATGGCCTATACTTTTTGTTTTGTTTGTTTGTTTGTTTGTTTTTTTTTGTTTTTTTTCGAGCAGGGTTTCTAGTGTAGCCCTGGCTGTCCTGGAACTCACTCTGTAGACCAGCTGGCCTCGAACTCAGAAATCCACCTGCCTCTGCCTCCAAGTGCTGGGATTAAAGGTGTGCCACCATGCCCGGCGCCTATACTGTTTTGCTGATCTTGTACTACCCTGATCAACACTTGAAAAGAGGCTTCCCATTACAGCATAGGGCTTTTATTTATTTTGTTTTTTGTGAGGTTACTAAAAGTGATGGACTTCAACTTCATATGCACACAGACACACACACAGTATATGGACACATAAACTTACATGTAATTTTAAGTAACCTAATATATAATTCCCTATGGCTTTTTCAACATTCCTTGTGTCATTTATCTTTACTCCTCTTTTCCTTTATGTTGTACTCTTTCCCTCTACTTCCAGGTGAGTCTCCCCCATTTTTATCCATTGTATCTTCATAACAACAGGTCATACTATCACCCTCTCTAGTGCTCCTTTTCCTTCCCCCAGCCACAATGGTCACTTTTACTACTGCTATCTGTAGTTATCCGGTTATGAATTCATATCTAAGAATGAAGCTAGGATCCACAATTAAGAAAAGCATATGGCTTCTTTTGTTTCTATGTCTGGGTTATTTCACTAAGGTTAATTATATCTAATTTTTTCAATTTACCTATAAATTTCATGTTTCTCTACAGCTGACTAGTATAGCATTGTGTATTTGCATCAAAGTTTCATTATCTACCAGTTGAAGGACATTTAAATTGTTTCTCATTTCCTGGCTACTTTGAATAGAGCATTAATGAACATTGCTGAAGTATCTATAGAGTAAAATGTTGAGTTCTTAGGAAATATGGCAAAAAATGGTACAGCTTGGTCATATGGTAGATTTTGTTTTAGCTTTTGAGAATGTTCTAAACTCATTTTGAGAGTGTCTGAATGAGTTTGCAGTCCCATCAACAGTAAATTATCGTTCCCTTTTCTCCACCCTCATTTGTCTTTCATTGATTAACTCATCTTTGACATTCTGATTGGAATAAGATAAAATTTCAAAGTAAGATATTATTTCTCACAAACTAAAAAGAAATGGGGAATGTTAGAATTCTTATAAGAAGTCCAAATTTAACATACCACAAATTATTACTACTAAAATATGATGTTTTAAAATAGTAAAAGTATAGAGACATTATAAAGAAAATGATTGAAAAGGGGAAAGGGAACTATGAAAAGACATGAGCATACATTGAATGACACCACGATTATACTGTAATTCTAGATACATCCCACTGGACATTTGCCCAAACCAATCAAATGTACATGAATGGACTTGAATATGTATTGTAGACAGAGATTTGTCATGACGATACATACTGATATTAGGTCATCAGTTATAGCAAATGTACTACTCTGAAGGGACATGTGTTCATAAGAAATGGAACTTGGGCACGTGAGGGGACAGAGAATAATACAGTTGCTGTACATACTTTACTGTGAACTTAAAACTATATTAATAAAACCCTATACTGTATTAAAAGTCATGTGACTTGTATAGTTGGAACCAGGGAATAAAATGACATAGGTTTGTCCAGATATGTTATATGGATATTTTTTCCTTATCATAGGGTGCTATTTTCCCAGTGTAACATACAATCTCTATCTCCTTATCAACTCCTCTTTGGTCTGATTGTCAATACTCTTGGTTTCACTATGGCACGAGAATATGAGCAACAAAGCTACACATTTAAAATTAAAACTCTAGGGAGACTTTTACCTTTACCTGGGCACTTTAGCTGCTGTGAAGACATTGTAATGAAGGAGATCCTTGCCATAAACATTTTGATAAGACTCTAGGAAAAGAGACCCTACTAATTACAACATTCTCAACATCATGAAAAAGATTGACAAACTGGGTAAAAGAACCCAAAACTCCAAATATCAGGAAACCCTGAACAGATGAGCTTTTGGGACATCACAGGGGAAAAAATGGCCAGCCAAAATTAGATTGAGTTTCTGAACCAACACATGTCTGAGATGACCATAGATATGTGGGTTTAATTCTGGATCTTCAATTCTATTCCATTGATCTACCTGTTAATTTCTGTAACAATAACATGCACTTTTTAATCACAAGTGCTTTGTAGTATAGCTTGAGCTCCAGGATGGTGATTCCCCCAGAAGTTCTATTGTTGAGAATAGTTCTCATTATCTTGGGTTTTTGTTGTTTGTTTGTTTGTTTGTTATTTCAGATGAATTTGAGAATTGTTCTATCTCTGTGAAGAATTGAGTTGGAATTTTGATGGGAATTGCAATGACTCTGAAGACTATGTTAGGTAAGATGACCATTTTCACTGTTAATCCTGCCAATTCACGGACATGGGAGATTTTCTATTTCTCAAGTTTTCTCAAATGTCTTTCTTAATAGACTTGAAGTTCTTGTCATAGATATCTTGTATCTGCTTGGTTAGAGTCATACCGAGATATTTCATAGTTTTGTGATTATTGTGAAGGATGTCATTTCACCAATCTCTTTCTCAGCCCATTTATCCTATGAGTAGAGGAAAGCTAGAGAACTATACAAGAATCAACAAACTAGATCTGGTTCTTTGAGAAAATCGATGAGATAGATAAAATCGATAATTATGAGTATTTTGTGTTAATTCATAAGGAAATGAACTGAAGTTCCTTCGTTGTGGTCATTGTGTGGTAAGTATCAGATAACTATGGCTTCATAGCAAATTAGGTAGTTCCTTTTCATTTTGACAACTATTGAAGAGTAAGTTTGAGATATAGAGATATAGTTGATTTCTTCTTGAAGACTGAAATTTGTCATAAGATCTTCATTATTGTTAGAGTTACGCCAAAATATTTATTATTGTGCCCATTGGAAGGGTCTTTTTCCTATTCTTCACTGTTATATGCATAAAGGAAGTACTGATTATTGAGTTAATTTTATATCAGCCACTTTCGAATTGATAACCAGCTAACTAAGGCACAGAGACAGTATCCAAATTAACAAATTAAAATGAAAAGAGACATAACAACAGAAACTGAGGAAATTCAAAACATCATCAGATCATACTAAAAAGCCTACACAAATGACCAAAAATGAGAAACATTTAGTACCATTAAATCAGGATCAGAAAACCAAATATCCCATATCCTAAGAAAGATCAGTATAATGTCTAAAAAATTCAGGATAGATGAAACCATCAAAAAGGTCATAAGTATAACTCTTAAATGTTCAAAAACAAAACCAGGTAATGCAGAATTGCTATCTAGACCTCAAAAGCCACATAAAAGGAACTCTTCAATTCCTAAATAAACAAAAACTATAATTTATGAACCAAATCCAAGACACACAAAGTACCATCATACAAGGACAGAACTTCATCTTAGAGGGACAAGGTTGGTTCAATATATGGAAATCCATCAACATAATCCACTATATAAAAAACTCAAAGAAGAAAACCACATGATCATCTCATTAGATGCTGAAAAAGCCTTTGACAAAATACAACACCTCTTCATGTTAAAAGTCTTGGAGAGATCAGGAATTCAAGGCCCATACCTAAATATAATAAAAGCAATTTGCAGTAAATCAACAGCCAATATCAAATTAAATGGAGATAAACTTGAAGCAATCCCACTAAAATCAGAGACAAGACAAGAATGACCACTCTCCCCATATCTATTCAATACAGTACTTGAAGTTCTAACTAGAGCATTAAGACAACAAAAGAAGATCAAGGGAATAAAAATTTGGCAAAGGTATCACTATTTGCAGATGATATGATAATATACTTAAGCAATCCCAAAACTCTGCCAGAGAACTTCTACAGCTGAAAATCAAATTCAGTAAAGTGGCTGGATATAAAATTAACTCAAATAAATCAGTAGCCTTCCTTTTGCAAATGATAAACAGGCTGAGAAAGAAATTAGGAAAACAGCACCCTTCACAATGGGCACAAATAACATAAAATATTTTGGCGTAACTCTAACCAAATAAATGAAAGATCTATATGACAAGAATTTCAAGTCTCTCAAGAAGAACAAAGAGATCTCAGAAAATGAATATATCTCCCATACTCAGGGATTGGCAGAATTAACATAGTAAAAATGGCCATCCTACCAAAAGCAATCTAAAATTCAATGCAATTCCCATCAAAATCCCAACACATTTCTTCAAAGACATGGGAAGAGCAATTCTCAAATTCATCTGGAAAAGTAAAAAACCCAGAATATTGTAAACAATTCTTAACAATAAAAGAAATTCTGGAGGAATCACAGTCTCTGATCTCAAGCTATACTACAGACCAATAGTAAAAAAAAACTGCATGGTATTAGTATAGAGACAGACACATTGATCACTGGTCTCTTCTTAATTACTGCAACTTTCTTAGTTCCAATAACCAGCATCAATTGTCCCAGTAGTGCCATCTATTTTTCACTCTAAACCCATAGCAACATGACCTAAGCTGCCTCTGCTATGTGCAGGAGCTGGAACATAGCCACCTTGTTCTACTACATTTTCACTAGCTTCTTGTTTTCCAACTCCTTCACTGCTTAAGTTTGACTGTCCTGGATCTGCTCTGTGGACTAACTTTGAACTCAGAGATCTGGATCTGAAAGCCTGTCTCCTAAACACTGGGATTAAAGGTATGGTCCACCAAGCCTGGATGTAAATTTTTCTTCAGCTAGAACTTGCTCTGTTCTAAGTTGGCCTTGAACTCAGAGATCTGCTTATCTTTGCCTCCTGGATTAAAGGCTTGTACTACTGTGACTAGACCTAAATTTAGCTGGGTGGGATCTTGCCCCCACTAGTACCTTAATTCAATTTAATAACCTTGAACACAGGATTCAGCTCCATTTTCACTTCCTAGTCTTTAATACTGGAACCATGTATCTTATATTTTCCTTTAAACAGCTTGATATGCTTGTTTAAAATGCTCTTCATGAGACTTAGCCAGAGAACAAAGTCTATGATGGGCATTTCTGAGTCTTCCTTTGTCAGTGAAATTAATCTGAGTCTCTTTATCTTACTCACAGGCAGACCCTTCAGACAAGGGCAAAAAGTAGCCATATTCTTCACCAAAATACCACAAAAAGATTCTCTAGGCCACATATTTAAATTCTCCACTGAAACCCTTGGACCATGTCTGCACAATTCCAATTACTCTCAGTAACAAAGTCTTCCATATTCCTACTAGGATAGACATTAAGCCCCATTTAAAGCATTCCACAGTTTTTCAAATCCAATGTCCCAAAATCCAGATTCTTTCAAACAAAACCATTGTCAGGCCTATCACAGCAATACCTAACTCCAGTACCAACTTCTATCTTAGGGTTTTACTGCTGTGAAGAGATACCATGACCAAAGCAACTCTTATAAGGACAACATTTAATTGGAGCTGGCTTACAGGTTCAGAGGTTCAGTGCATATCATCAAGGTGTGAGCATGGCAGCATCCAGGCAGGCATGATAAAGGCAGAGTTGAGAGCTCAACATCTTCATCTCAAGGCTTGACTCAGCTTGAGTACTATACTGTCTTAAAAGGTCCTCAGTCAAATATATTAGTCCACTTTTTTATTTGTTTGGTTTTGTTTGTTTTTGTTTTTTGAGATACTGTGTCTCTATGTAGCCCTGGCTGTCCTGGCACTCACTTTGCAGACCAGAGTGGCTTCAAACTCACAGAGATTTGCCTCTGCCTCCTAAGTGCTAGGATTAAAAGTGTGTGCTACTATGATTAGCCATAGTCTACTACTAAATAAGGCCTTGCTCAAAATTTCAGGAAATGGGAAATATATTTCCAGATTTTTTTATCATAATGTAACAAGGATGGCTTCTAGTCAAATTCCTAATAAAAGTATTATTCTACTTTGGAAAAAAATAAAAAATAAAATCTTGGTTACTATTCTTATTTTTAAAACTGGAATTAAATTTATGGCATTATGTTAGTAGGCAAGAGCTGTGCCATTGACTTAAAGCTTTTTTCATTTTTTTAATTCTTAGACAGAACTTTACTAAGTTGTCGAGGTTGATCTTGAACTCACTGTGTAGCCTTGATGGGTCTTGTGTTTATGGGCCTCCTGATGGAACACCATGAGTAGCTAGGATTATACATTTGTACCTTCAATTCCGAAAGTCTTCTATAACTGTTTATTAAGCAAGACTCTTTTTAATATTTTAATTTAATTTCATATTTATATATAAATATATATATAATATATTTATATTATTCTTTGTTTCTTATACATGGTTTCTTTGTTTAGTTCTGAATGTCCTGGTACTTGTTATTAGGTCTGGCTGGTTTTAAACTCACAGAGACTCACCTGCCTCTGTCTCCAGAGTGCTGTGATTAAAGGTATGTGGAATCACACCTGCCCGAGGATTATTTTTTATGCTCGTTTTCAAATATACATCAACATCTTTGAGTTTTGATTGTAACTACATTATAAATTTTGATGTATAGTCATTGGTTAATTCAAATTATCTTAGTGGAGTTTGTGTGAGATAATTATACTCTTTTTATAGTGTTGGGTGACTAAGAGGTTGGGAATTACATTTTCTTTTTACTGCTCTGATATTTTCTGATACTAAAAAGGGTAAACTTTACTTTCAATCATAAAGATGCCATCTACCTTTTGTGTTACATGAAATATGATAGTTTTATTCACTAAATCAACTACTCATTTTACTTACTTTGTCATTCTGTTTAGTCTTTAACCATTATAGACAAACAATTAGCAATAACTAATTATAAATTTGTATGCATATAATGACGTTAATGTAAAACATGACCTGAAAAGGGGTTTAGTTACTTCGTATAATGGTGTATCTAAATAGATTCAACTCCACTTTCTTGCAGCTGTTTCTCTGATGATTCTAGCTCATTGCTGTAGGTTTTCTGTGAAGTGCCTAACATTCTCTGGAAAAATGAAAAAATGCACATTTTGTTGGACTCATCTGGAAATACATAGATCATTTTTATTTTACCAATGATGCTAATCAGGAAGATCTTATTGCATAAGTTCCATGTAGATATTTTGTTTTTGAGCTAATCAATATCCTTAATTAAAGTAGCAGATTTTGTTTCTATGTTATGTGTTGATGATTTACAAAGACTGACCCAATAGCTGATAATTATTTTTTCAAACATACAAATTAAACATTTTAAAAAATACATTTTACAATATTCTACTTATGAAACAAATTAATATACTTAGCTATAAGCTATCTCAAATTTCAGGAAATAATTGGCTTTGGCAGTTTATCAAAACAAATGTGTATTATCTGTGCAAATTTGCATAGTCAACACTGGTTAATATAAACTTCAAAACAAATACTGCTTTTAGTGCATTCCATAGGTTCTAAAATATCCTGGGGTTCTTGTTTTGTTTTGCTTTGTTTTGTTTTTGTTTTAATTTATATCCAGAGTCAGTGATTTCCTTTTCGTCTTTTCACTGACTCACGGTTGTTAAAGATACTTCATAGGCATGTTGAATATAACTGAAGAGGAGACGGTTTGCATATATGAGGGAGGTATTGGGTAAGGGACCTACCATTCTAAGAAATAAAATAAAGCAAAAGGCACATTATTTAATCTCAGCATATATGTGAATCTTTCCATCTTTCTCAAAATTGATTATTTATGTGCCTGATAAATGTGTTATCATTATGTGATCACTTTGCTTGAGTCTTTCAACAGTCTTGAAGTAAACCCTATATTATTTGATAAAAATAAATGTCCCTTTAGAAGAAGGACATTTGTAGCACAAGAACAGCAGGTGAAAATTTGCCTTATGTTGCCACAAACAAGGAACTGTAGAAATCTACAGAATAAGTACGTAATAAACCACTCCAGCATACTCAGAGCATGACTCTACACAAACCATGATACTAGATGTGGAGTCTTCAAATATTCAGAATTTTAAGGCATCCATTGTCTAGCATAGAAGACAAATATTATATGTTATTTAATTCATCCCTAGAAAATAAATAAAGGAAGAAACTTATGAAGTCAAACTGTATCTTGAAAAAAAAAAAACAAATATTTGTAGGTATTTTACCTGCATGTGTTTGTGTACCATTTAAATGTCTGCTGTTCATGTAGACAAGAAGAGTGTGTTGGATCCCCTGGAACTGAAATTACAGCTAGGTATGAGCTACCACATAAGATCTGACATCTGTATTGTAAACAAATAAAATATCCACAAAGAATAAAATAAAATAAAATAAAATAAAGACCAACCCAGCTGCAAATACTTTAAAAAATAAAAGATCTAAGGTCCGCATCCATTGTCTAGTATAGAAGCTAATTATTATATATTATTTTTAGTCATGCCTAGAAAACAAATAAATGAAGAAACTTATGAAGTCAAATTTTATCCTTTAAAGAAAACATTTATGAGTATTTTACCTGCATGTGTTTGTGTACCACTTAAATGCCTGGTGTTAAGTGTAAACAAGAACAGTGTGTTGTATCCCCTGGAACTGAAATTACAGCTAGGTATGAGCTACCACATAAGAACTAAGATCCTTAGGAAGAACAGCTAGTGCTCTGAACCATCTCTCTAGTCTATTAAATGTTATCTTTTAAGAACTAGTTCTGCTACAGGGCTTTAATATATATTGCAGAGGCTGGAACAAGAAGACTGAGATTTTTAGGCTACCCTATACTAAGGAATGAGTGCCAGTACAAAAGCAAATGTGGAAAGGGCAGTCTAAAGACTGCTGGATGCATAAACATACAGATATCTCTCATGTGTCTATAATATAAAAAGATACATCAAAATGACAGAAGGGTAGCAAAAATTACTTTGAAGAACTTATAGACATGCTTACACAATTACTCTTCAGCATAGATACTATGTAAAATATTGGGTAAGAAACTTTGTTTTGGAATTTTGTCTATGTCCTGTTGTTATGGAAATGTTCTAGGCATGACTAAGATGGCCAAAAGTGGATAGTTAAGCTAGGTATATTAGCACATGTATTTGTATCAGATTTCTTTGATCTCTGTTCATCTCCAAAGAATGCTAGTTATGCTTGCCAAGAGTGTTGAGATTTATATTCCTACTTTCTTTTTTTGATACACAGACTGGAATCCTGACTCAATTCAATGAAATACAGTTTTCTTTGTAAATTGGGACTTCTGAATTTCAATTTTTCCACACTTAAAACTGTATTCATACTTAAAAGTTTTATTTTATTACCATTTATGAATTCTTGCTCATACCCCTAACCATAACCCTAACCTCTTACTGAAAAGTGAACTGTCAAGAATAATAAACTGATGTTTCCTGTGACTTCTAATAACCACTGGATTTATGTAATTGCTCCAGGGCAGGATTTCTAAAAGGTTAGGCAGTCAACTTAGATAAAATTTATTCTGATACTATTATTTTATGCATTTTATTATTCTATAATTTCTGATTTGCCCTTTTGGTGAGACAAAGTTCTATGTAATATGTAAATAATATTCCTATAATGGTATACCTCTCTGTCCTTACAAAGAAAGTTACAGATGACATCTGATACCCAGAGTCAGGAAACAGTATTTCAAATGCAGTTGGTCTTTCTTCTAGAATTCAATATATTTGTAATACATCATAATATGGTTCTATATTTAAAAAATAACTTGGCAGCATGTTAACAATGTTAGTGAATAGAGAGGAATAAATAATTTAATTATGCTGTATGAAGGATGTATCCAAGGAAGGAAATTAAATTCATCCATATGGAAGAGTTGCTGCTACCAGTGAATAGAACTAAAGAAGTCAATTTTCTTCATACTGAGATACTTTGTAACAAAGATTTATATAAATGATATAGAACCAGAGGGAGGAAGGAAATGTAGTCACTTGTTTGTTTCTGTAGAACTCAGAGAACCTTATTCTAGAACTCAGATATTCTAGAACTTAAATGAGAGACAATTGAAACTCAGACTTTACACTTACATTTGTTATGTGAACTCTCAAATAAAATGTTACTCCATGTAGGTGGCTATTATAAACAATCTTGAATAAGGCTGTAACTATAAGACAATGGGATCCAATAATTCATCTTTTGGTAAGCCATTCAACTGTTATGTTCTATGAAAAGAAGGAACTATATTTATGCATATTTGAATACACATGCATACACACACACACACACACACACAGACACAGACACACACACACACACATATATATATGGTAAAGAATCATAGTCTAAATACATATATATAAAACATTAAGAAGACATGTAATTTTGGATAATAATTTTATTTGGAAAATGCAGCTAAATTATTTTTATTCTGATGTAATTATTCATAAAGTGAGACACAATAAGAATATAAGAATACATGTTAGAATGAGAAAGCCAGTAGTAATTAGGGTAAGGAGATAAAAAAAAATGATGAGACTTTAGAGAAGAAAGGAGAATTTATCAAATATGATGTATGACCACTTACTTAAAGTATCTGTACTGTGATGGCACTTTATGTAAAATTATCAAACTATTACATCCTCTAAGGTGCCTTGGTCTCTGCAGCTACTATAAAAGCCAATGTAACAAGTGAAAACACACACTGACTGTACCATTTTCATTGCTAAATGTCCTATTACTTGGTTGTGGAAGATGTGTATTTTTTACATTTATTCACAGATGTACTAAATTATTATAAATGATTCTTCAATCACACATACAATTTACACTTCATAATAATAACCAAATACATTATTGAAAAGCATGCAAGTAACTCCATACTTCAGTATTTGACTCTCGAGCTATAAGTTTTACCTCTACTGGTTTCACTCTGGGTATTTTGTTTTTTCCCATGAGCACTGTGCATTGAATGAAGTGAGTCTTCCAGTAAGTGTTGATTTCTTCCTGAGTAATCAAGGCACTTCCTTTACTCTAAGCATGAGGTCAATTTTCAACATGAAACACCTTCCTGCTACTTCTCTTAAAAGGCAAAGCAAAGATTCATAATAATATTCAATTCTTTTTAAATCAAGTATTAAATGAGTTTTTGGTTGTAACATTCAAATGATCATTATTGAAATTTACTTATCCAACCCAAACAAAGATAATGTTGACTTTTCAGCTATTGTAGTCATTGTTCTATTGCTGACCCCATTCCAAGTATCAACTTAATCATTGTCCTCCTGCTAGGAAGAGACACCATGCCCAAGGTATTTAACTGAGTGCTTGCTTACAATTGCATACATTAAGTCCATTATTAGCATTGTAGTAAGCATGGCAGTAGTAACTGAGAACTACATACTGACCTATAGGTGGAGGCAGAAAGAAAAAGAGAGACAGAGAGAGAGAGACAGAGAGAGACAGACAGAGACAGAGACAGAGACAGAGAAGACTAGACCTCTAAATCTTTCTAACCCTATCAAAGACACACATGCCCTGGTAAGCATTAAAATATATGAGCCTGTGGGAGCCATTAATGTTCTACAATTCTACAAAGGCACTACAAGTACCTTTGACAATTAAATTCAGAAAACCAGAAAGTTAAGAAACAATTTAGACTATAAAGCTCAGATCATTAATAATATAGGAATGTTTAAAATGAATACCCATTCAGGACTTCATGTAGTCACATATAGGGCTTTCTTGTCCTAATTTTGTCTTTCTTCTATTTAAATATCCCTCTAATTAAGTAGACTGTGATTTCCCTCCCAGCCCATAGTATTGCTAGCATATAACAAGAGAAAAGTCATTATTCTAGACTGAGTTGAGGATTTTGACAAAGATGATTGAACTTGTGGCAATCTTAACTGGACTATAGGGATGATAGGTACAATTACAGGAGGTTTAAACATAAGAAAACATTTGAGTCCTTTGCAAATTTGAAGTGTAATTTTCAGTTAGGAATGAACATTGATATTTTTAATATATTAATTAGATACTCAAATGTGCTAATACTCTGCAGGTCATGATCTTAAACTGATGGTAAATACTGTTTGTGATTAATTATAAAGGTGAAAAATTGTATATTTTGCTGGTTGTTCGTGAGCTTAGTATGAACAATGAGGATATGATTAAGACTCTTGGCCATCCAATTCCTGGTGAAAACTGTTTAGGGTTTGGTATAAGACTAAGAAAGAAAAGTCAGTAAAAGTGTTTCAAAGTTGCAACCAGCATTGGCTTTGGCAATCAAAGCAAATCATAGCCAAACACCTGGTTATATGTATTGCATATTGAAATTCTGGGAACAAAAAACTTCTCTTCTACTTATGGCAATTTTTTGTACAATGACATAGAACTAAAACTTTCTCCTAAAGCATATGTCTAGAGATTTTTGTAGTTAACAAAAGGAATACCCATAGATGAAAACACAGTAATTACATAAAGAAAACACCAAAAAATCACATAGTATTGTGATTTAAAAAAATTGAGAGAAATGAGTCTAAGCCTGGATATAGAAAGATGTTGGATATTGGCAACATTTATTTTATATTTAAAATAAATATGTTGTATGTTTTTTCTTTGGAGTGATGATACTTTCATAGCAGATTTTCACTGAAACCAATGTAGGAATCTTTAGCTTCATTACTTAATAAATTTCTATTTGTTAGTAATCTGATGAAGCACGTGGATACACACAATAGGTTACAAAAAGAAAAATTCTATAGAAATCATACATAAAACAATGCACTTCTACAGATTCTTAAAATGTATTTTGGTCTTCAATGCTAGACCTAAGTATATGCTCCAGATTATTAAGTTTTTATGTCTGTAGTATATACATATTTCCCAACTAACCAGCCCAATGAATGCATATAATATATTTTCATGCCTGTTTTATTTAAAATCAAATCAACAAAGTTGCCTATATATCTGTTAGTAGCATAATTATCAATTTTACATTTGTAGTGTTTAAATTTTGTTATTTTGGTATTTGACGTGTGTGTGTGTGTGTGTGTGTGTGTGTGTGTGTGTGTGCCCATGTGCGCGTGATATTCTCTCTGTGTATTTAACTTTATTTATGAGATAAATTTATCTTAATGCTAGTTACAGGGCACAGCTTATTATTTTAAAATTTTCAGGGACATTCATATAAACAATGTTGTTCCAAACAACAACACTATATTTGCCCAAACTTCTATCCTCTTCTTAAAGTTCATTGATTTCCTTTTAATTTATGCACATATTGATTTCTAGATATTCTCCCATCTCCAACTGTTCTATTACTAGATAGTTTGAGGGTTTTATTTTCATTTAATATGTTTAGAGGCTTAAAGAAAGACAATAAAACTAGATAAAAAACCTTTGAGTAACATATGTTTATTAATCTAAACTATTCCAGTCTAAAATTCTACAGTTTTTATGTGTCTATGTGTCTGTATCACTGAACTTACCAATTGCCATGGATAATAAGGAATTATTAGTAATACTTTCATGTTTCATAGGATTAAACAGTGGTAACTGAAGTAGAAAGATTGAATATAATTTCATATAAAATAAATGTGATTAAGTAATACATGTGATAAAATAATATGTATAAAGACTTACATATTTCCCCTAATTAATATAAAGAGACATTTGAAATTCAAACAAAGAATTATTAAGATTTTCCCTCAGTTATTATATGCAAGTCATGACTTGAGCTACTCACTAATCCATTTTAACCCATTTTGTGTTCTTTCTGCTCCACCTGGTCTGCCTACTCCCAAATCCTTTTCTTCTATCCTTTTTGTTTTTGCCTTTAGTTCTCCACCTGATGGATTGACTCCTCCAGAAGACAGTCCATTAAATATGACCACTACTTACAAAGCACTTAAAGAAATACTGGTAGCAACTCCTTCTCTATATAATTCTCTTTCACCCCTCACTTCATAATGACAGTGTTGGAGGTCTTGGAACATGTAAAGATTACCCTCTTGCCTCTGTGTCTGGAATTAACTCTGTTCCTCTCTGGATGGCCACCGATTGGGAGATCTCAATACCACAGCCCCCTGAAGTAGTGATACCCTTGAGAGTCACAGGCACATACAGAAGTACAAATGATCCAGGCTGGATCTCTTATAGCCTGCACTTTGGGGGTCAAAGACACATTGTCCATGTGAAGGCCAAGAAGAAATTGGTATCCAGATCTCTTACTGTGTTCACTTACACTGATCAGGGTGCTCTTCTTGAAGAGCAGCCTTTTGTCCAGAATGACTGCTACTATCATGGTTATGTGGAAGGAGACCCGAAAATCTATGGTTACTCTTACTACTTGTCTAGGAAACATTCAAGGAATGCTGAAGACAAATGGAATCACTTATGAAATCAAGCCCAAAGTGGCTTCTGCCACATTTGAACATCTAGTGTATAAGATGGATTGGGAGGACACAGATTATACACCCATAGGGTTTAGACTAAGAAAAGAAGAAATAGCCGAACAACTGAAATTTCATGAGAATGACAATTCCACTCTGATGCAAAGTTCTTATACAGGATGGTGGCTCCACCAATGGTTTCTTGAACTAGCAATTGTAGTAGATTACGGAAGATTCATCTTCAGGAACAGAAATTCAACAATTGTGGAGATGGATGTAATTATGGGAGTCAATTTAGTAGATGATATTTATAACTCAATTAATCTTAATGTGGTTCTAATTGCAATTGAAATTTGGAATGCAGGAAACCCCTATACAGTAACTACCACACGCCACATGATGGAAAACTTCTGCAAATGGAAGCAATCCAGCTTCAATAAACGTGTGGTTCATGATTCTGCACATATTATTGTGAAGCAGGATTTTTGTGTTAATGATCTTACTGTGTCCTATTTTTCAGGAGTGTGCAGTATTGATTTAAATTGTGGTTTAGAGTGCATTATGGATGATAAACTGGCTTCATTTAGGACATATATGACACATGAGATTGGTCATGTGTTGGGGATGATGAATGATGAGAAGTATTGTACATGTGAGAGAGACATATGCATAATGAACAAAAAGCTAGCACCCTCAGATGCATTCAGCAACTGTAGTTATGAACAATTCTTAGAGACTACTTCTAGAAAGACTTGTTTACGCAATCACCCAAATCCAGCAACTATTATTACAAAGAAACGCTGTGGAAATGGAGTGACTGAAGATAAAGAGGAATGTGATTGTGGTTCCTTAAAATTGTGTGCCGAGGATGTATGTTGTTTAGAAAACTGCACTCTTGTATCTGGGGCAGAATGTGCTACAGGGCTGTGTTGCAAAAACTGCAAGTTCATGCCATCAGGCACATTGTGTAGGGAACGTGACAATCAATGTGATCTCCCAGAGTGGTGTAATGGAAGTTCTGGTGCATGCCCAGAAGATGTGTATGTGGAGGACGGGATCCACTGTCTGGGAATGAGTATTTGCTTTCAAAAGCGATGTAACAACCGTGATGAACAGTGCAGAAAACTTTTTGGTAAAGGAGCCAAGAGTGCGAATGACAATTGCTACCTAGCAATGAACACCAGAGGAGATCGCTTTGGTCACTGTGGTTTGAAAAATACTAAGTACGTGAGATGTAATGAGAAAAATGCTCTATGTGGGAGAGTGCAATGTGAGAACGTGACAGAAGTTCCTCGTTTGCAAAACCATTCTACTGTGCATTCGACTCACATCAATGGATATAGCTGCTGGAGTACTGACTACCATTTTGGAATGAGTGTACCTGATATTGGTGAGGTGAAGGATGGTACAGAATGTGGTTCAGACTATTTGTGCTTAGGAAGGAAATGTGTCACTAAGGAATCATGGAACAATCTTGTATGCCTGAATTCTGCAATGAGAGAGGTATATGCAACAATAAACATCACTGCCACTGCGAAGAACATTGGGACCCACCCTACTGCCTAAACAGGGGCTTTGGAGGCAGTATTGATAGTGGCCCCCCTCCCAAGAGAGCACCGATCCAGGTGATTTTCATCATACTAGTTATTTGGACTACTATTTTTAGTACATGTTTCTTCATTTTACTTTGTCGTTTGTATTTAGAGAATAAAAAATATGAGCAAAAAAGGAGGTATGTTGCAGCTTTACCTAGGGAAAGAAAACATGATGTTGAGAAGTCACCCAAGAAAGAAATTACTGGAACAGAACTTGAGGAAAAGCAAAATGTTGAGAAGTTACCTGAGGAGGAAAAGAAAGAGGCCTAAGCTGAGGAAAGAGCCAAAAGTCCAAATGCTCTACAATAGATAGATGCCATAAAAACTTGTCCCTCTGTAAACAACAGTAAGATATTCATACCTCGTGTCAGAAATAATTGTAAAAATGTAGAATTTAAACAAAATACACCCAGTCTTAGTGAAATGTCCCATATATTCTTTTCTGGTGTTCTTGGAGCAGAATATGGCATATATCAGTGGCTGTTGAAAGACAATCACAGAAATCTCTTGTATTTCAAGATCATAAATGTATAGCCATCAATAAAGAAACTTTTTAGCATATCCCCATTTTTTTCATTAATTTAAAATTTTAACTAGTTTATTCTTTAGTTGTTGAATTAGTCTGTCTATGTTTTCTGATCAAAGCACAGATAGTTTGTTAGTTTGTTGTCTCTCAATTAGAAACCTCTTTCCTTTCTCACATGAGAAAAAAAATCACACTTGCTTTTCTCTAGGTCTTCCTTCCACTTTTTGTCAGGAGTGCTACACAGAGACTGGTAATCTAAACGATGAGTCGGTGAGAAATTTATGTCTACATTGCCCTGGCAACAGCTGTAGATTTAAGTTTGTATGTTGTTATTATTGAGGTTGTTAATTCAGACAAATGAAATTCAGCAAAAATTCTTTAAACACGAGAGGTTTCATGCATTACTCATCCATTGACCCTCAGTAGAATGAATATGAATTAAACTTTGCCTCTTTTCCTTTTCTATAAGATCCTATGCATTCTTTTTGGAAACCCCAACTCTACCTAAGTATCTAATGTCTGGCCAATTTGTGTTTTGTCTACTGTTATTGAAGTTGTCACAAGATATCATCATCTCCTGCTTAACATAATACATAGTCTAGTTTTCATAGAATGTTCATGTGCAAAAGAGATAAAAACTTAGTCATATGACCATATGGTTATATAATAATTACTATGTAGAAAATACTTAAATGGTACTAGATACATATAAAATACTTAAAATATAGTGAAATGATGTATATATATTCTTTCATTCCAATATTTTATGTGCATGGGTGTTTTGCCTATATGTCTGTATACAATGTACAAGCAGTGCCATTGAGGCCATAAGAAGTGCTAGATCCCTCAGACTAAAATTAGAGATTGTTGTGAGCCACCATATGAGTACTGAAAACTGAACATGTCTCCTCCTGAAAAAACACTCAGTGTGCTTAACCATGGAAACATCTCTTTGGCTTCTTTTTGTTTGTTTGTTTGTTCTTTTTATTTATTAGTAACTGTTTTAAAAATATTAATCAAAGGCTTTATAAGTTTGGTAATGCTCAATAACAAGATGCCCATGCAATCAGAAGTGTAACCCAATACCCAACTTAGATATACTATCTTTGACTGAGGGAGGCACACAAACATCCACTTCCATGTTTCCCTACCCCCTCTCTTTCTCTCTCTCATCTCCTAGCTCCTCTTCCTCTCCTTACTCCTCCTCTTCCTCTCCTTACTCCTCCCACCTTAGCTCCTCCTACATATCACCCTTCCTGTTAAAATAAAACTTTTCTCTCAAAATACAATTAGAGTATAACTATACCAATTTGTATCAGTAAGGTACAAGGTAAACCTAATACCCAGTCCATCACTTTGTTGACTAACCAGAACCACTGTCATCTCTCCTAACTAAAAGACTTAGTTCTGAACATGACGTTTTTCTTGGCTTTAGAATGAATGTCAGCTGAAAACCATCCTCTCAAATCTTTTCTCTCAAAGTAAATAGCTGGGATTGGGTATGAGACTTATAGTCTTCAACCCCATCAGAAATCAAGAATGACTGAGTAACTCAAATTATGGGAAACACAAAGCATAGCTTCTAAAACTTAGGCAATTTACAGAGACTGATGAACACCTGGACAGTCCCTATGCTACAAAATGTTGGAGCATCTGATCTTCAGCCATCTGACCCAGGATCATCTGACAGACCTAGTAATGCAGAATTATTAAGGGCTGATTACTCTGTCTTGGCAGGTATAATCTGCAGACTATTCTGCAAGTGTGTACTTTTCAGGACAGTAATTTGTCTGTAGATGAAAAGAGGCAATTTTTGCCTAGTGGCTGTCTTACCACAACTGGAGCAACTCCAAAAATGGTCAATTTCTTTTTAGAATCCAAGACAGGAAGCTGTCAGGAGCAGACAGGTCTCTAATCAAAATGAACCTTAATACAGAAATGTTTGTAATGTCAATTCTGTGGATTTCTGACGTTTTTAAAACCAACTATCCATGTAAGGCAATCTGGACTGTTGTCTGTTAACTCCTCTCAGCTATTTCTAAATAAATATAGAAAACACCCTAACAATAAACTCAGAGCCATGAATTTGCTATAGGCCCTTAACTCACAGGCTAACCATCTCAAATCAGTTAAAGATGGACTGGGTCTAAGCCTTGTATTCCTAAATGTGTTAGATAGGCACAATGCCTATGAGAGTAACAATATTAATCTCACTTCTATATCAATAAGAAGCTCATACCAGTGAAAACCTTAAATTTGAAATCAAAGTAAATTTTGTACCATTTAAGAAATTATAACTTCAACTTAATAACAATTATACAGATTTCTGCCAATAGGTTATGGCTATTCCTCCCTGTTCCAACAAAACCACTACTTTTCCCTAGAAAAAGACAGCCCAATATTAATCACCTCAGTTCCCAAACCGAGCAAATAGGGGCTCTGACTCTTCATTAACTTCTTCAAGCTGATTATGGGCATTGAGATATTAGAAGAGGGGCAGGGGAAGAGTAAATTGATAAGCCTCTGACATCTGTAACTTCACTGCATCCAGCTGAGATTCCAGGACATCAGAAGTTTGAGCAGGTCTACTCAGTTTGCTTGATGGGTACACCAAGGCTGTGTATTTTGCAATATACATTTCTCAAAACAAATTTTAGTATCAAGATAATTTTTTATTTGATTTCTGGAATCTAGTCTTCTGGCAGCCTGTCTCTATCATATCTAATTCATATAATTCTGGGAGTTTCTATGAGGGTGTGCTCCCCCCATCCTCCCATACCCACCTCCCTGCCCTTGAATAGCCCAACACTAGGGAATCCAAACTATCAGGCACCAAGACCATCCACTTCCACTAATGCTTGACAAGTCCACCCTCAACTACTTATACAGGTGGAGCCATGATTCCCTCCCTTTGTGTTCTCTGGCTGGAGGTTTTAGAATGGCTACTCCAGCTTGTTTCTTAGGACCATTCAAGTGAAAAATTGTTTTCCAGCCTTTTACTCTAAGGTAGTGTCTGTCTTTTTCACTGAGGTGGGTTTCCTGTATGCAGCAAAATGCTGGGTCCTGTTTACATATCCAGTCCATTAGCCTATGTCTTTTTATTGGGGAATTGAGTCCATTAATATTGAGATATTAAGGAACAGTGATTGTTGTTTCCTGTTAATTTTGTTATTAGAGGTGGAATTATCTTTGTGTGGCTATCTTCTTTTGGATTTGTTGGAAGAGGATTACTTTCTTGTTCTTTCTAGGGTATAATTTCCCTCCTTGTATTGGAGCTTTCCTGCTATTATCCTTTGTAATGCTGGGTTTGTGAAATACATTGTGTAAATTTGGTTTTGTCATGGAATATCTTGGTTTCTCCATCTATAGTAATTGAAAGTTTTGCTGGGTATAGTACCCTGGGCTAGCATTTGTGTTCTCTTAGAGTCTGTATGACATCTCTCCAGGATCTTTTCCCTTTTATATTATCTGGTGAGAAGTCTGGTATAATTCTGATAGGTCTGCCTTTATATGTTACTTGACCTTTTTCCCTTACTGCATTTAATATTTTTTGTTTTGTTTTGTGCATTTGATGTTTTGATTATTATGTGATGGGAGGTATTTCTTTTCTGGTCTACTCTATTTGGCATTCTGTAGGCTTCTTGCATGTTTATGGGAATCTCGTTCTTTAGGTTAGGGAAGTTTTCTTCTATAATTTTGTTGAAGATATTTATTGGCCCTTTAAGTTGGGAATCTTCACTCTCATCTCTACCTATTATCCTTAAGTTTGGTCTTCTAATTGTGTCTTGGATTTCCTGGATGTTTTGGGTTAGGAGCTTTTTGCATTTTGCATTTTCTTTGACAGTTGTGTCAATATTTTCTATGGTATCTTATGCATCTGACATTCTATCTTCTATCTCTTGTATTCTATTGGAGATGCTTGCATCTATTACTCCTGATTTTTTTCTTAGGTTTTCTATCTCCAGGGTAGTCTCCCTTTCTGATTTCTTTATTATTTCTACTTCCATTTTTATGTCCTGAATGGATTTGCTCAATTCCTTCACCTGTTTGTTTGTATTCTCTTGTAATTCTTTAAGGGACTTTTGTGTTTCCTCTTTAAGGGCTTCTACCTGTTTACCTGTGTTCTCCTCAAATTCTTTGAGAGTGTTATTTATGTCCTGCTTAAAGTCCTCTATCACCATTATTAGAAGTGATTTTAAATCTGAATCTTGCTTTCCTGGTGATATGGGGAATTCAGGACTTTCTAGTGTGGGAGAACTAGATTCTAATGATGTCAAATACCCTAGGTTGCTGATGCTTATGTTCTTGTGCTTGCCTTTCACGATCTGGATCCTTTAGTGGTACCTGCCCTGTCTCTTACTAGATCCTGTCTTTCCTATTATCTTGGTTGTTTTAGAACTGTCTGGGGTGGGTGTTACTACTGGGGTTGGAGCTGGGGCCCAAGATCTGCTCAGTGCTCGGGCCCAGACCAGAAGGAACCAGTGCTCCAGGCCAGGAGAAAATTCCTGGGTCCCAGTTACTGCCTGTTTGGGGTGGGTGTTGCTGTCTCCTTACCTAAGATGCTAACCAGGTTAGAGCTTCTGGGAGGCCCGCTTCCTCTGGGTTTTGTGAGATTGGGTGCTGAGCTGCCACCCGGGATCTACTCAGTGCTCAGGCCCAGACCGGAAGCCTCTTTGACTTCTTAGTACAGATTTTTAAAACATGTATTACCAAAATGAAATAGCATTTTGACAGATATCACCCTCTATATTTAGAAAGTAACTATTAACACATTTAAAACGAAAATATGTAATAAACTGTACTTTGAGAAAATTGTTGAGTCACTCTCTTCTGACATATTACCACTTGATAAAATAAAGTTTTAACAAACCACTGACGTATCCAAATACTTCTGTAGTTATGAACAACAAACTTGCTTTCTTGAGCAATCTATTTACAAGGCTGAGAATTTGATTCAATGAATTTACTGTGAATGCATAATATTATTGCAGGTTCTTACTCTTATACTCTAATATTAAGTTGAAGACCATATGTGTGTTTATGTACTACCTTTGTGCCCCCGTGTCTGCAGAGGCTAAATGAGGGCATTAGATTCCCTCGGAACTAGAGATAAAGTAAGTCACAAGCTATTATGTGGGTGCTGGGAATTGAACCTGGATCCTCTGCAAGAGCTCCAAGTTTTATTATATTTTTTGAATCTGAAGAATCATATTGAAATTTTGACCAATAAATAAATGTGTGTGTTCTTCTTATTTAACACTTTTTAAAAATTTTATTTAATTATTTAAATCACATCGTAATTTACGTATTCACACAGGGGTTATAAACACAAAAAGGCAGGATGTGGGGAAGGGAATGACACTAGAGCATAGATGTTCAGGGGGAGTACAGATACCATTCAGAACAGGATATCAGCTGGGTGAAGGTTCAGGGGACAGGTCACTAGGACTCTGCCTATGATTCATTTGTCCTTATCTAAGTTGGTACTGTCCACCGAGGCTGCCTATTTATAAGATCTATGAATACTAAATCTCTCCTAAATTATTAGACAAGATCCTTTTAATTATAGTTTTCACATTGTGATGACGATTATATAAAATCAGAAGAATATACGTGGCATTCTTTCAAAAACTAGAACATAAAGTACAGTCTACTACTTTTTATTGGTGACATACCTAACATTAAAATTACTCTTATTAAATAAAGTATAAGTAAATGACAAAATTTTGGTTTAATATACTTTGTATTACTCATGTAAATTGAACATATCAGAAACAAATGCCTTATTTTATCTTCCAATTTTTAAAGCCAAGTTAAATAAATCAATATTTCTTACCTTACATCTGATTTCTGTGTATGAATAATTATGTAACTATTATAATATTAGTGAATTCATTTTTTTTTACAAGTACTCAAGAAAAATCTAGCAGTCAGTCATAAAGATGTTATTGAGAGTAGAGTTCAGAATAAAAGAGTAGTCATTCTAGGCTTACATTTTACTCAAATGAAGCATATATAATATCATTTTCCAATATTTATGAAAATTATACCAAAGTTTGTTTACAGTGTGCTAAAATCAAAATTTAATTGAACCAATACTTTCTCCAAGGCAAAGTATGTTGAATGATGAGTAAAAGGTCACACAAGCACACACACAGAAACAAACACACAGAAACACACACACAGAAACACACCTATATACATATATATAGACATATAATGATACTAATTAATAAAGATATTAAGAATGTAGAAAGTGACATACAAATGAGTTAAACAAAGAAAAGGAGTGGAACATTCTAGTTGAACAAGATATAGTTTAATATAAAGTGAGTGAAAACTGATGAATTTGATGAATTAAAAATCTCTGCATGTCTACAGTTCTAATAGTTGGTAAGAACAGTGAAGCTTCCTAAGGGGCAGAGTCAAAAAGTGCTCCTTGAGTATAATGATTAAAGTTTATATTTCTCCAGAGACAAGGGAAAGCCACTGGGGAGTTATTCACCTACAGAACAGACACAATATAGTCACATAGATGCAGAGAAAATCTAGGTAATAGGCTTTTACAGAAATTCAGGGTAGCAAAAATTGATGCTTCTCAATATGGATTGAAAAGTGAAGATGGATTGTAATAGAGAATAGTGTTAGATATCAAAAAAGAAATATTACATATATGTGTTGAAAAAAAAATCAATAATAAAATGTTTCTAATATGTATAGCTAATGTATGTTTAATGCCATTCAATAAAATAGGGAATAGAAAATGAGATATAAATCTGTATTTAATTGACCAAATTACTATGGCTCACAAGAGGATATGTTCAGTAGGAAGCTTAAACTCTGTATAAGTTACTAAACTGAAGAACCAATTCACTTTGGGGGGGTGGGGGTGTTCTCATAGCTTAACTGAATTTTTCAGGGTTCTAGGCAAGTAGATGCTGATGTATAAGAGTAGGTAACTGCCATAGAATTTCTCCCAAGTATTTTGAGCAATAGCCAAGTAAGGGGGATAAATGAAAGCCTCATAATCAAGTATGTTCAGAGACTTGCTGGGTGTCTGTTGCAGTGCATTGGTGAGTATTTCACAGGGAGGAGTCCAAGAAATATATTTCTTGTGTATGTAAAATATATTAAGAAGGGGTGTAATATCTGATATAAATTTAGAAAGAGAAGCTGAGAGAGAGAAAAATATGAGACCTTTGTCTTTTACTTCTGAACATGACAGTACATGATAGAATAAGGACAGCTAATCATTTGACATGGAGACATGATGTCATCTACAAACGTATTGAGTCATGTTCACATCTATCTTGGGACATATGCTGCTTGAAGACCACAGACTGGAGACACCTGCCTCAGAGTGTAGAGAGAAAACACATTATTTCACTTACTTTATAGAGGATAAATTTATCTGTGGATTAAAGAAGAGAACGATGGTGAGGACTGACAGGTCCTAATGTGAGTTACTCTATACTGCATTGTTTGGCCTGTCTTTGTAAAATCTCATTAAAATTTCCTATCCTATTCCCACTCTATTACATCCCTTAAATACCTTACATGTTCAAGCATTGTCTACAGTATTTCTCACCTTAAAATCATATTTTATCTTTTAAATCATTTAGAAAAAGCAATTGTGTCTATAATGAACATGTGCACACCATTTTCTTGCCAGCCTTTCCTAAACAATAGTCCAACAAATATTAAAACAGAATCTATACTTTATTGTTATATGTAATGTTGGTATGATTTAAAGTCTATAAAAGGATATACAAAGATTATATTATTACACAATTTTATATAAGAAACTTTAATATAAGTGAATTTTGACATTTCAAGGTTCCTGTAATAAGTTCCTTTCATACCTGTAGAAAATAATATTAGTTTTCTGCTTCCTTTATTGCAAATACAAGAGACAGAGAGAGAGAGACAGAGACAGAGACAGAGACAGAGACAGAGACAGAGACAGAGAGTTCAGTAGCTCTAACAGATACCCCATAGCACATAAAATCTAAAACATCTGATATACGGTCATATATAGGAACAGTTTGTCATCCTTTCTTTTAGAGAAATGGAGTGTGTTTATTGGCAGCTCTGAGGCTTAATAATTAAGATTATGAGCTTCAGTAGGATTTTTTTCCCTCTAACCATATTTTCTAAGTTCACAGGTGGAATTTAGGGAGCATGAGATAAATAAGGGTTATTATATTACCATGTCAGTGAATAAAAGATAACAGTTCAAAGTAATGGGAGATTGAAATTAGTGACTGCAATCATGTTGGAAACAGGATGAGGTCAGTGCATTATTAACAGGACGTAGGTTATATGGCAGAACCTCGAAGGGTATGCGAGCAATAGGCATTTCTTTGGCTTCTTATAGTAAATATTCTCAAAACGTGGATCCTAGTTAAAAAGAGGTGCCTAAAATTTAGCTTTTATGTGGTTTGCAGTGGTTAGAAATTATAAGTTTTAGAGATTTGAGTAGCTAGGGTGAAGTAAGGCCAAAAGTACTGTAAGAGGAAATAAGCTATACCCTCTGTGTACTATGTGTCAAGGTCATATTAATATTACAAACTTTGGCCTCGCTCAGCAAACACCTCTTTTGTTTTACTTTAAGCATGAAACTTACATTTATATAAATTGAGAAGAATTCTATTTCGAAGTGTCAGGAAGCTACCTGGTGATTCATGTGTATGAGATAAAGAACAGTAAAATCTAAGTGAAATTTTTCTTAAACCAACTGCCAATCTTTAAAAGTAACACAATATTATATGAAAAAATATGTTTTTAGAATCAGTTGTATTTACTTTAAGTTCTAAGTGGCTTAGAAAGCAAAATTATTTTACAGCCATAAAAGACTTTAAAATGACTGCCTCATTATGCTTCATTCACACGGTGAGAACACTCAGTTCTCCCTTCAAAATGCTATTGTATTTGATTTCCAAGGCTTGGTATCATCATATTAAAAATAAAACGTTAAAGGAGGATGATGAATATATGCAATCATTTTCAACATTGTGTCTATAAAAATTAGATGTAGATTATAATTGCAATGGCAAGTAAATCTGAGTTGTGTTTGCTTGGTCAGTAGAGGGAGAACTCTAAATAGGAAAATAAGATCTGAAATCCTATTTTGATGCTTTTGGTTGACAAAGTCTAGTGGACAGTTCAAGCTTTCTTTTCTGTCCTTGAAAAACACAGATAATTGTTAACATATTATTCTTTTGAGAAATCATTTTCTTTTATACCTTGAAAAACTAGGATGATATCTTCTTGGCAGAGTTATAATATATATGTGTATGTGTATGTGTTTGTGTATGTGCATGTATATGTATATATCAAAACACAAAAGTAGAAAAGCACATGTATATATACTTACATAGACAAATTCCTCTAAGAATAAAAGTGAAATTTTTAAATTTTTTCAAAAGACCAAACAGGAAATAATTCATGCTTATTTAATAGTTAGCATGAAAATACTTCATATGTGTCATTTGTTAGATGTACAGATTCATCAACTAGCAAATTAGTTAAAATAATTATGTTCTTCAGGTCACTTGTATATATTTTTTCCAACAAAAAAGCAGTAAACACACATGGTCATATCAAAACAGAACAACAAAAAAAAGCATATAAAAAGATGACATCATGCTTACAATCCTAGGACAACGGAGACATACCAGAGTACCGTGAGTTCAAAGGTGCTCTGGTGGACACAGAAACAAGCTGGCCTGTACTATGCAGACTATATGTCTCAACTAAACAAAAGGAAAAGGAAACAAAAAAGAAAAAAAAAAAGAAAAACCAGCCTAATGAATATGATGTTTATGGAGCATCCTAAATGAATGTCACAAAACTCTTTCTGTCCTACACTATGGTCTCTTCCTTAATTCCTTTGATAATAGTTCAAATATTTCAATTCCTTCATTTTTTATTATATTTTATTTTCTATGACACTTCAATATATCAAGAAAAATCTCACAGGTTATTAATGCACAGGTCAAGATGTTATTTCAGACAGAGTACTTAATTCACTTATTAATAATTTATTTTCCTCTTAAAATTCTTTTTTAATTTTAAAGAGTAACAAAATTCTTGAACAATGATAAAAGCCTAAAATTTATTTTTATGCGAAGAAATTAATAATATGTGCTGGTAATGGCTGTTTATATTTGAACTAGTAGAATTTTATGCAAATTTTCCTCTAGTGATTTAAAATGTTATATTATCTGAATAGTTTTCAAAATATGTTAAAATTTTTGTCAATTGTACTGTAGTATAATCCAGATTTCATTAATGTGATTTTAAGCTACACATTTGCTTAAAATAAATGTACTTTAAACTTTAGTTTGTTAAGACAAAAATAAATACTTGCTTTTTCAGAAATTGTTTTCTAACTTTTACATAAATGCACATCATAAATATAATGTAAAGATGACCTATACATATATTATTATTAAAACCAGGAATTTCCTTAGGATCAAAATTAACTATATGTTGATATTATTTAAAGATATGTTTTGCAGTTTTTCAATAAAAGTATGAAGAATATACACTACATAGTCACAGACCACATGAAGCTCATGAACAATGAAGACCAACGTGTGGGTGCTTTGGCCCTTCTTAGAAGGGGTGACAAACTACTCATGGGAGCAAAATGGAGACAAAGTGTGGGACAGAAACTGAAGGAGGGGCCATCCAGAGACTGTTCTACCTGGGTATCCATCCCTTGTGCAGTCACCAAAGGTAGATGCTGATGTGGATGCCAGGAAGTGCATGCTGACAGGAGCCTGATATAGCTGTCTCCTTAGAGGTCTGCCAGAGCCTGATATATACAGAGGCAGATGCTCACAGCTAACCATTGAGCTGATCATGGGGTTCCCAATGCAGGAGTGAGGGAAAAGACTGAAGGAGCTGAAAGGGTTTGTGGCCTCATGAGAAGAGCAACAATACCAACCAACCAGAACTCCTAGGGTCTAAACCACCAACCTGGGAGCATATAGGGAGGGATTCATGGCCCCAGCTATATACTTAGGGGAGGGTACCATTGTCAGGCATAGGTGAGTAAGTCCTTGATCCAGTGAAGGCTGGATGCCCCAGTGTGGGAGAAATCGTGGGTGGGGAGGTGGTAGTGGGAGCGTGGGTGGGGGCATATCCTCATAGAAGCAGGAGGAGGGGGATGGGATAGGGGTTCCTGGGTGTGTGGGCGGAATGGGGAAAGGGGATTACATCTGAAATGTAAATAAAATATCCAATTAAAAAAAAAGAATACATACTACAATAACAACTAGTTAAAAAGAGAAGCCATGAGATCACAGAAATTATTGCATAAGTAGTCCCTCCTCTTATGGGGTGTCTCTTTGTTATGCATATTCAAATATGGTACAAATAATTCTGGAAAATTTCAAAATCTCATAAACTTTGTTATAAGCAGTGTGATGATCTGCATTTTACTCTGAATCACCTTTGTCCAGTGTATCCACTGTGTACATCTACCCATTGGTCCAGTTATCCACAGTGAACATCCTACCCATTGGTCCACTGTATCCACAGTGAACATCCTACCCATTGGTCCAGTGTATCCACAGTATAAACATCACCTATTTGTCCAGTGTATATACAGTGTATATCCTATCCAGTGTATTCACAGTGAACATCCTACCCATTGGTCCAGTGTATCCACAGTGTACATTCTACCCATTGGTCCAGTGTATCCACAGTGTACATTCTACCAATTGGTCCAGTGTATCCACAGTATACACACCATCTATTTGTCCAGTGTATCTAAAGTGTACATCCTACCCATTTATCCAGTGAATTCACAGTGTACACATAACCTTTTTGTCCAGTGTATGCACAATATATGTACTACCAATTTGTCCAGTAAATCCACAATGTACATATTACTCACTTGTCCAACGTATCCATAGTGCACATAGTACACACTTGTGTAGTAAGTCTACAGTGTACATACTACTACCTATTTGTTCACTGAGTCAACAGTGCATATTCTATTAATGATATAGCAGTTAATAGAGAAGGAAGGGGAACCAGAACCACAGATATGAAACAAAGAGAGAAATTATATTTTAATTAATAATTTGCTTTGGCTGTGTTTTTAACTTGGATGTTTTTCTAATTTTTTACTGTATATAACAGTATGATAGATATTGTGTATATGAATTACAGTGTGTATACAGCTAAATATTCTACAGTTTCTAATATACATTGGAAATCTTAGAACAGATTTCCTAAGAATAATGTAGGAACAGTATATTATAAAAGTTCTGTTCATGTTGATGTTTGAGAAAAAAATTATCTTATTGCTATACTAAAATTAATATACCCTGGAAGATACAAAAGGCAAAGTACATTTAATAGAATTCATGAAGTAATGACTTTCTTATCTTAAAAATCATTTTAAATATTATTAAGGTACTCACATAGATCTTCTTTCAATATTGCACATGTTGTTAAAGGAAGTTCAAGAAAGTTTCATGTTGCAACATGCAGCAGTGCACGAGTAAGGATAGTAATGACCAACGCCTTATACAACTTAATCAGTAACTCTAATATAATCATTTCTATGTCACTTTGTCTTTAAGAAAAGAATAATTTAGATCTAAAACAAAAATTCTAGAAACTTTTCTTCCATTTCATTGCTCTCACCTTCATATTTAGAAGCAAACCAAGAAAGCAGTATTTGTTTTTTAATTACATTAGTCTTTGTTTTTCTCTGAGTCTGAGAAACCCTAGAGAAAGCACAAAAAATAGAAATCAGGCAAGAAAACATAAAAAAAAAGAAATTGGACAAATATTTTTAACCCTCAATGATTTCATAAATTGACTATTCTTCATTCTTTTTCCACTGGATGTTCACACACACACAAAAAAAAATTGTCCTAAATGTTGAGGGATCAGATTCCCTCAACTGAAATAAGAATTTTCCCCAGATGACATTTTATTGCATTGAACGACTGCACACACAAGAAGAGGAATGAACAAGACAAACAAAAACCACTGCAGAAACTAATAATAAGTACACAAAGTACACAAGTGTATTTATTACATTTTGCAAGCACTTTGTTCTACATTTCAAAAACGCCACCATCAAGCTGTTGGCACATTTATGTACAAAACAGATTACTTGTAATGCCTGCTACAAAGCACTCCATGAAAATACAAACTCTAAAACCAGAAATAAAAGCCAAAATGTCAACATCATTACATAAATTTAAAAGACAGTTTTAAAAATCATCACATACTGTAGACACAGAACTGAAACACTATAATATAGAATTTAAAGAAGCCCATTAATACTTTTGCTGAATATCTTTAATACTGCATGTATCAGAAAAACATTGAACCATTAAGATAATCTAAGTGTTAAAAAAGCAAAAGGACCCCCAAATTAATATTATAGAATGCATAATCATGCCACAGATAACTCTAGTAATAACCCCTACCTACTACAAGAACTTGTAAAATTACTGATGATGCATGACTAGTAGTTGTACAAAGATTGTTTCACTCAATAAATTTTATTGGGAATGCACTTACACTGAAGGAGGATTTCACAATGGTCAAATCAGTGCACAATACTACCTAGGTTTATACACTGACAAAATTTCTTGTCAGGCTACATCATTATTTGAAATGACAATTCACAGCATTCTTGTAGCATTAGAAAGAATCAAAAGAGAGTCAAGGTTAAAACAAACACAAAATTTGGTCCATTAATACTGATTGTTTTTCTTTTAAAATTTGTCTGATATAGGTACTTCTTATAAATGAATATGAATGAACATTCGGTTAAAATGACTTACTTGAAATAAAAACACAAAATATATCACTACACTCCCAAACAATACATTCTCTAGTGGCCTCTGACCACCTTTAGAAAACACTACAGGTAAACCAACATAGATTGGAAGGCTGCAAGCAAAGCTATTATATTAATGGAAGTCTTTTCAAATGTATCATACACATTTTAAGAAATAGCTTACAGAGGTGCAATCCGTTAAAAGTCTTAAGTGGGTGAAACAAGTCTTGAGGGTTTAGTGTGCTTATGTTTAAGATACCACCTTCATAAAGGTAATTAATTTTCCACATTAGCATATTAAAAGATCCAATCCAGCCACTGCATAAATCACAAAAAGATCACTCTCCAACAGTCCACAGTAGTTATTTCCATGATAACTGTTTCTATACTAAACTTTAAAGATAAGCCTGGTGTCACAATCTTAGAAAGGCAACTGGCCATGCATTAGCATTACTGTTTCTACATGCTCACAACATAAACATGAGTAATCAGAGTTTAAGTACATCAAGAAAAAAAAAATACAATGTTAACAAAGATAAGAAGCACTTTTTTTTTTAAACCTACCCTTATAAATTTAGAAATTGCACCTTAGATTGATGAAAACATTAACCAGGGCCAATAGTCATGTGGCCACTGATCTCCAGACTAGATTCCCATATCAAGAAGTGTTATCATGATGCCATCTCTGTTTCTTGTTCATAATGTACAATGGTCCCTTTGAAGGTTACCTGTAGTTAAGCTAGTTACTGAAGTCAAAACTAAAAAGTATAAAAAGCTATTTTCTCTTTCAAAACATAAGAAACAATGCAAAAAATGTTATGTGTGATATGTGGGAGGTGATTAAAAATCAAACAAGGTTTTGCATTTGACAGTGTTAATATCTTTGATCTTACAGAATAACTAAATCAGTTTGAGAGATTAAAAAAAAAAAAGACTGAATAGGAGCTTGTAGAAGAAATTTGGTCATTCCGATTTAACGAATTAGGAGATTGAATGCTAAACAGCAAAGAGTTATACTCAGGTGATTCATTAGTCACCCTACATATCTTTGATGAGAAGCACTCTTGTTTTGCTTTTCACAGGTTGGATGGTTGGATGGCCCTTAATTAAACACCAATGCATTCGAGTGGTAAGGAACAGAGAAATGTATTTATGTGTATGCATTGAGTCGCTCTTTGGAGCGAGTGGAATGAATGTCATGGAGCTCTTGTTCCTCCTTTGACTTGATGTCTTCATACTTCTGCATGCGGCAGGCATCTTTCACATAGGCCCAGTTGGCAGACAGAACCATCAGGTAGTGGACCTGATAGAGACAAATACTTTATTCTAGAAGTCTGTTCATTCTCAGTATATTAACGTTGTGACAAAATAAATACTCCAAACTATGTATACAGCAAAGGTTCACATGTTAAAGGGAAACAATATTTGAATGAGAAGAACACTATGGCTAACATGGATTCCCGATTAATCTAGGACTGATTATAAATTCTCTTTAATGTTTCCTGTTTATGCTCTCATCATTTACCCAAAGACTAAGATTGCATGCTCTCTTCACATTCCTGCATCTGTGCTCTAAAATACATAACCAGAAATTTTCTTTTATCCAGTTTGTGTTTTGAATTTGTATTGTGTTGAGAAGAGTGTTATCATAAAATCTAAAGCAAAGTTGTGTATTTAATTATCAAGATAATCATTTTCTTTTTTTTTTTTTTTTTTTTTTTTTTCGAGACAGGGTTTCTCTGTGTAGCCCTGGCTGTCCTGGAACTCACTCTGTAAACCAGGCTGGCCTCGAACTAAGAAATCCACCTGCCTCTGCCTCCCAAGTGCTGGGATTAAAGGCGTGCGCCACCACCGCCCAGCTAAGATAATCATTTTCATAATTCATTTTTAAATGCTTTTGTCTGACACTATCATATAGAACATATTTTGATCAGATGGATCCTCTGTATTAATATGCATTCACAATATCCAAAAGGTATTATATAAAAAATAAATCACATAACCCAAGTCTGGTGGTATAGGCTTGTATTTGCAACTATTCAATAACATATAGAGGGGAATCAGATTTAATGCCAACCTGGATAAAAGTTAAGGTCAACTTGAACACCTTACATAGACCCTCCCCACTTGCCTAGAATTCACAAGTTCATATTTCCTGTCTTCAATAGTGCAAAATGAAAGTATTCAACATTATAAAATTAAATGGATAAGTTCATTAACTTATTAGGTTCTACTTTCTTTGACATTAAAAATATAGGAAATGTTTTATTCAACATTTAGGAAATAAAATACTAAGTAACTTAATATTCAATGGAGAATACAAGAAAAATAGTCTATCAATTTGGGAGTGGAGTGGTGTTATGGTTTGAATGAGAAAGGACTTTGCAGGTTAATATGCTTGAATGGTTGATCTACACTGATGAAATTCCTTGGGAAGGATTGGGAGGTGTGGCCTGACTGAAGGAGGTGTGTCACTAGGAGTGAGCTTGGAGATTTCCAAAGACCCTGCCATTTGATCTCTCTCTCTCTCTCTCTCTCTCTTTCTCTCTCTTCTCTCTCTCTCTCTCTCTCTCTCTCTCTCTCTCTCTCTCTCTCTCTTCTCTCTCTGTCCTAGCTTCTGCTCTAGTGCCATACCTGTCTGTCTGTTGCTACTCTCCTTTCCAGTGTAGTCATAGACTTTAACCTCCTGGAAAGATGAGCCCCCAAATTAAATGTTTGTTTGTTTAATAAATTGCCTTGATAGTGGTGTTTTATCATTTCAATAGAAAAGTAACTAAGACAGGGACATGGTGGAGGGAGGGCAACTGGATGGGCCTGGAGGGAGGAAAGGGTTGGGGGAAGTAATGTAATTCTATTTCAATAAAATCATTAATAAAAATAAAGTGTCACAAGATGTAAGACCAACTGATACTAGAAAAGTACAGATATACATATATATTTTAAAAAACATTCTATATTCTATAATATGCCATTAGAATATTAATAGAATAGAATATTGTAATGTATTTAGTTTTATAGCAAAATATTAATTACTTAATTGTAATATTAGTGATCCCTTCAAGTTCTTATGCATGGTAGGCAAGCATTCTACCAACCTGTCCTGCTTCTAATTTTTGTGACACGAAAATGTAGGAAGAAATAGAATCTGCTCTGTTATATTTTTTAGAACATACTATTTCCTTTGAAAAGTTTACATTTTCTTTACTATAAGCTGAGAGTCACCCATGAGAAATTGCTATGGATGATATTCCTGCATGCTATGCTATGGCTGTTACATTAGGAAAGCTTAAGCACTGTCAGTGGGCATGGATCAAAAAAAGATTCGAAAGACTTGAATTTACGTATAACCTTATAACTCACAATGAATTTCAAGGTAGCTCCAAATTTTAGAATAATACTGGCCAGAAAGAATTAATCTCAAAAGAATGTTTCACATTTTGACACAATCTTGTACATTCTTTCTATTCAAAATAAAGTTTTATGTGGCCAGTGAGATGGCTTAGTGAGAAAACAAACAAACAAACAAAAAAAAAACCCCACCCTCTGCAGCCCGATGACTCAAGTTCAAATCCTGTGACCCACATGGGACAAAAAGAGAATACATCCCCTAAATTGTGTTCTTACCTTTCTACATAGACTAGGGCACACCAGCTACCTGTCTTCAAATAAATCAATGAACATATTTTAAAAACTGTACTTTCTGTTTAAAAATCGAATTTATTTTTATTTTAAGTGCATTAGTGCTTTGTCTACATGTATGTGTTACATGTGGATGACTGCTGCACAGAGGTCAGTGTAAGGTGTCAGATACCCCGTTGTAAGCTGCCCTGTGAATGTTAGGAGTTGAACCCAGTTCCTCTGGAAGAGCAACCAGTACTCTTAACAACTGATCCATATCCCCAGATCCCTCTCTTACTATACTGACAATAGCATCTAAGATAGAAAATATAGGAGAAACAAATTATGCATTCAAGCAAGTAGCATTGTAATTGAAACTGTTAAGTCAATCATTGAGCAATAAGGGACTTACCATAGCAATAACCGCTGCTCCAGCTCCAGCAAGTGCCACAATGAACAAGTGGAAGGTCATATTCAGCTGCAGAACACAAAACAGAACAACACACACACAAATCAAAGTGAGTCAGTTACACAGAGAAGAGATATTGAGACTTCCATTATTATTTTAGAAGAATCAATGCATCATTAACAAAAAAAGCCCAGGACCAGATGGTTTTAGTGGAGAATTCTATCAGACCTTCAAGGAAAACCTAATACCAATTCTCTTCAAACTATTCCACAAAATAGAAACAGAAGGAGTACTACCCAATTCGTTCTATGAAGCTACAATCACACTCATACCTAAACCTCACAAAGACCCAACAAAGAAAGAGAACTTCAGACCAATCTCTCTTATGAATATTGATGCAAAAATACTCAATAAAATTCTAGCAAACGGAATCCAAGAACACATCAAAACAATCATCCATCATGATCAAGTGGGCTTTATCCCAGGAATGCAGGGATGGTTCAGTATTCGGAAATCCATCAATGTAATCCACTATATAAACAAACTCAAAGAAAAAAAACCACATGATCATCTCACTAGATGCTGAGAAAGCATTTGACAAAATTCAACATCCCTTCATGGTAAAAGTCTTGGAAAGATCAGGAATTCAAGGCCCATACCTAAACATAGTAAAAGCAATATACAGCAAACCAATAGCCAACATCAAACTAAATGGAGAGAAACTTGAAGCATTCCCACTAAGATCAGGGACTAGACAAGGCTGCCCACTCTCTCCCTACCTATTCAATATAGTACTGGAAGTCCTAGCCAGAGCAATTAGACAACAAAACGAAGTCAAAGGAATACAAATAGGAAAGGAAGAAGTCAAAATATCACTATTTGCAGATGATATGATAGTATACTTAAGTGACCCCAAAAACTCCACCAGAGAACTCCTAAACCTGATAAACAACTTCAGCAAGGTGGCAGGTTATAAAATCAACTTGAACAAATCAGTAGCCTTCCTCTACATGAAAGATAAACAGGCTGAAAAAGAAATTAGGGAAATGACACCCTTCACAATAGTCACAATTAATATAAACTACCTCGGGGTGAATCTAACCAAGCAAGTGAAAGATCTGTATGACAAGAACTTCAAGTCTCTGAAGAAAGAAATTGAAGAAGATCTCAGGAAATGGAAAGATCTCACATGCTCATGGATTGGCAGGATTAATATAGTAAAAATGGCCATCTTGCCAAAAGCAATCTACAGATTCAGTGCAATCCCCATTAAAATACCAACTCAATTCTTTACAGAGCTAGAAAGAGAAATTCTCAAATTTATTTGGAACAACAAAAAACCCAGGATAGCGAAAACCATTCTCAACAATAAAAGAACTTCTGGAGGAAGTGAGCTCTTGAAAAGTTGTGCATTCCCTCAACAGTAGCATTAAAATGCCCTTCATCTTTCACATCACTTAAATCAGTACCACTGAACCATTTTACTCTAATGTCACTGCAATAATGAGATGTCATTTAAAATGATGGATTTTAGTAATTTTATAATGTAGTTATATTCTTTATAATTTTCAGTCTTCATTAAGATGATTTTTTAGAACACCTCAACCATTCATAATAATTTTATTTAAATACACAAAATAGCTTTTATACTGTAGTACTCTGCATTAAATAACAATAAGCAAAATAATCTCTGATAGAAAACTCAAAATATATTTAATTATAATACATTTTTAAATACCAAAGTGTATGTTCAAATTTTGACACAAGTAAAGCATAAAAAATACTCACCTCAGTAGATTCACACATCCTCAGGAAATTCTCAGAGACAGTACAAATTTTCTTTTCCTCTCCAATTGTCACAATCCCTACAATATGTAGAAAACTATAGGTTAACATTAAATATGTCTGAAAGAGCCTCAAGAGAAAAAATATTTATCTGTTCAAAACTCAGCAACTCTTATGTTAAATTGTGTTAAGCTACAATGGCAAAAGTTATTATTGTCGGCAATGGCAGTGCCTAGAATTATGAATATGAGTTAAAAAACTAACCCTGTAATTTTTTTTTCATAAGACCTGAACTGAATCGATCTGCTGGGTTGTTTAGATTTGATTGTAGCCAGTCTATTGTTTTGGTTCATTAATGTAATGATGTATACTAAGCCTTGTTCAAGACTTTTGTTAGTTTACAAAGATATATTACTCTAATAAGTGCCCCATCTTAAGGCGATGTCAAAAACAGTGCTGTTAGCAAGCAGAAGTTGAAAAAAGTTGCTACTTCACTTATGCTGATGCTTGCCTGTTGACTTCTGGACTGACTACATCAGGATCACCCACAGGACTTTTCAAATACTAAAATCTCTAGACTGCCACACATCTTTAGCGTGGAATCTATGAAAACTAGGTCTAGAGTGCTGCAGCAAGCTCATAGGGACGTAGCTGAGTCATAAATTGCTTGCTTTGTAATCTCAATGATGTGAGTTTGATCCACCTAATCCTTATTAGAAAAATCTGGGTATGGTGACACTGAAAAGGTAGAGACCTGGGGCACACAGGCAGGATAGCCTGATCTGCTTTGTAGGTATCAGAACTGTGAGTAAGCCTGTCTTTATAAGAAAAAGGTAAGGGGATGAAAAGGAAAAAAATTGATAAATGACCCTAAGGGTGTTTTCTAGCCTCCAATACAATGCATATAGAAACAGATATTCTCTATCTCCACATTAGTAGTTAATAAGTATGGGCTTTTAATTTTTAAAAATAGATTGTTTATTGTGTATGAGTATGATGTATGCATGTGTTTGTGTGTGCATGTGCGTGTGTGTGTGTGTGTGTGTGTGTAGAGAGAGAGAGAGAGAGAGAGAGAGAGAGAGAGAGAGAGAGAGAGAGAGAGCTTGCAATGCATGTACCAAATTGGCATGTGGGGATCGGAGGAAGGTATTGTGGAATTGGTTTTATTATCTTTCCATTGGTTCTGAGATGAAATTTAGGTTGGTAGGCTTTTGTGGCCAGACCTTTCTATCTACTGAGCCATCACACTTGCCCTTATTCCCTAGCTTCAGATCTCCTTATAGGGCATGGATGTAATTTGCATTCAGGCTGCCTTTGATTTTTACTGTTTTTTGTTTGTTTGTTTGTTTGTTTTTACATATATCCATGAAGTAATAACATATGATAAGATACAGACATCTTAATCTCTAGTCTTTTAGTATGTGTTTTGCCTTGCTTAGTCATAGTATATGTATATATTCATATAGTCTTGCCTGTATTTTACTATTTTAATCAATTCTTTGATAACTTCATATAATGCATTTTGATCATATTCACCCCTCCTCCCCCCAACTACACCAAGAAGTGCTACCCACTGAACTTTATGTCCTCATCTTTTTTAAACTCAAGTCCAATTTGTGCTTCCCATATACTTTTGGGTATGTGGCCATAACTGGCATGTGGACATCTACCAGGTGCCACAGCCTTAAAGAAAACTTACTGTCCTTCTTGCAGAGCCTTTAAATTGTAGCCAAATGTAGAACTTCATTCCTATACTTCTCCTTCTCCTTCACACTTTTATTCTGTCTACCTTAAATTTGCACAAGTATTGCACATTATTACAATTGCTGTGAGCTCATATATGAAACTGTCCAGTTGTGTGTATAAAACACATTAGTTTTATAATAATGCACTGCCTCTGGCTCCTACAATCATTCTACTCCCAGAGGTGTGGTGTGATATAGACATGGCATTCAGGGCTGAGGACTCTGCAGTATCTTATTTTCTGTATATTGACCAGTTGTGGGTCTCTGTGTTTATATTTATTTAAAACAAAACAAAATAAACAAAACAATCACCAAAACAGAGTCACTAATCTATGAGCATAGCAATGTTAATTAAGACTTTGTAAATATGAACTCACAAGATCTGTGACGATATATACAAAGCCTTCATAATACCAAGCCAGTCAACAACCCAACCATGGTTAAAGGAAGAGCCCACTAAATCCCACTCTTAGGATCTATTAGTAGTTTTGATCACTGCTGGTCCAAGAAGAGTCAGGTTTTTTGTTTGTTTATTTTGATGTCATTTCTGATAGGCTACTTATGCCATAGGAGATGGCCATACACTCATGCATATAGTAGCAGCACTTACTAGAATTACTGGATTGTCATAACCACTGTGAGTTTATGAACAAGTGCTCTATAGTGTTATAGAAAACACTACAGTCTTGTAATCATGTACTACTTCTGTATTTTACAAATGTTCTGGAACTCACAGAAGTTATGACAGTAACATCCTACACAAAACCTGCATAATCTCAATAAGATAAAATCCAGACTTTGAAAGAGAAAGTAGGCAACAAGCCCCGTGTCTGTCTGAGAAGCTATTCTAACTGACAGCTGTTGGCACAGGAAAAGTGAGTTTAGGGTATGAATCCTGGTAGGTTGACCATACCCTACTAGATGGCCATACACACAACAGTATATAGTCAGCACAAAATGGACTAGATATGCTTAAAAAACAAGGACACTGAGTTGGTTACATAGGAAAGGGGGATGGATTTGAGAGTAGGAGAAGAATATGACCAAAACACATCATATGGATTCCTCAAAGCATTAACTTTTAAAAGAGAACATACAACATGTATAAGGCCCTTCGGTTCAATCTTTAAAATGTCAGGAATAACAAGACAAAACAAGGTTTATTTCCCTCCTGTTCCTCCTCTCTCCTTCATCCTTTAATATCATTATTTTTAATGCCAAGTTTTCCTGTCTCATCTTAGAAGACAAGGAAGTATATCTTCCTTGGACATTGCCACATTAGATATCTCAATTAATACACTTAACTATGAACCAATGAAATAAGGACCCAGATATCTGATTACACTTAAAAGGGAGGTTTGATATTAGGAAAAGGAAACCCATTTTTCCCTGGTACTTCCAGAAATTCCTGTCTATTTTAATTTACTGAATGCCCTGAACTACATAGTCAGATATATTTATCTCTGGGGTAATGTACATGCTGTTTCCAAAGCCATTTACATTATTTTAAAGGCAGCTGTTCAAAGTGATTTCTACTTTAAGACCCACTATGTACCTACCAAACTGACGAAGGTCCAAGCAGAGATTTGCTCCCTCCACTAGAGTGGTATTCCGGCAGATGGTCCAGACGTTGAAATACATGTACACTGGCAGTGAGGTGAAAGCTGTGACTCCCAGCCAGGCCAACATGAAGAGGTATGTCAGCATGATAAACTGCAGCAGGGGAAAGGTGGAGAGAGAAGCCACATGAGCTACTGCAAGAAAAAGATTGAGAGCAACCTCAATCTTCAAACCAAACACACACTGCTTCTAGAACTGTGGTGCATAAATGCTTAAAGGAACACTATTAGGACGTATGAGAATTTCCCTCACAAATACTTCATAAGAATTGAGATGTAAAAATACTGATGGCCCTTTGTATCAACTAATTCTTTCTTCTTGGTTTATTGTTCAATACAGTAACAGATAGGTCTCATAATATTTTCTGACATGAGGACCAATTCCTAAATCTTTGTTTGCCTTGCACCTCATCTCTTTCACAAAAAAGTTGAAAATATCAGCTTAGCATAAGAGTGTGTCCCGACAGGCAATGTCACTTCAAATATAATGTCAGTGTACTGCCTGCTACTTTGCACATTACCTTCCCACATGGTTCAAATATAAAATACAAAGATCTATTCTCTTACTTAAGTTTTAATAAAATATTAGACATTATTATCATGTGTTTGTGTGTTAGCTTTGGTACAGTACTATATAAAGGTCAAATGACAGATACATAGAGTCTCATAAATGTACTAGATGTGGAGGTAACAATGGAATTCTACAATATAGAAACACCCTTCATCCTTTTTTAAAGATGTTAAGTAAGAGATATGTGACAATGGATAGAAATGGCTAGTATTAGGGATGAGGTAGGCATAAGAGCAAACTTTCTGAATTAGAGTTTCTCAGATTTGGCACCATTAAAATTTGGATCACATAATTATTTGTTGTGAGGATTGCTTTATAAATTATAGGATGCTTAGCAGCAATCTAGCCTTTTGTACAGTGTCTCAGTTGTCCAGAAAAAGGTTCCAACATCTGCCAAGCAAAAAAAAAAAAAAAAAAAAAAAAATCCCATGGTAGAAAGGGGTGAAAATACACAGCCAAAGGGAGGAAATGTGAATCAAGCATGTCTATTGCCATTCTAAATGCAACGTGAGGAAGCATTAAAATATTGAAGATAATATGTTTTAAAATTATACTGTGTGAAGTTTAATGCAGAAAATCATCAACAATGGGTAAATTACTTGAATATAAGCCTGGAAGGGACATTGTACAAATAAAGAACACTAGGGAAATTTAAAGAAATATAGCCAAAGCATGGAGAGATTTTAATAACACTGCATTATCAGTTCACTATGACAAACATTAATAACCTAGAATTGGTAAATATGGGAACTACATGAATCATTAACTTTCTCTAAAGTTAAAACTATTTGAACATACAAATTACCAAAATATCTATGAAATTTTTTTTATAAAATTTAAAATTACAGTTATAAAGTTATAGTCATAAATGATAAAAAATATATCCTGGGTAATATGACTAATGTATGTCTAAATTACAGTCTCCTTTTCTGCTCAGCCATGATCAAGCCTGCATGTCAGAGCAGGTGTCATGGGAGTGGGCAGGCACATCTACAGTTGACTACATGCTGCAGAGCCACTGAGGGGGCCCACGCAGCTGCTGCCAACCTTCTGGTGTGTTAGTGTGACTGATGACACAATTGTTACTATTGTACAAAACTAGTGTGGCTCATGATTCACTTTAAAAATAGGTATTTGAAATTCCACTTAAGACCTTTGAATGACAGGCAGATAATTATCTGTATATAGATGTGCAAATCCTTCCGTGATTATTTTTACTATTTGATGATTTTTTTCCCATTCTGAATGAAATGTCACAATTGACTGCAAATGTCTTGTTGGTGAACATTCTGTGCTATTTGAGATCAGCTTATAGACTATTTCCATTGTACTTCTACTGCTATAGCATCGTGGACTCAGAACTTTAAAGATGATTTTTATTTTGTTAAGTAGGTCAACCATATTCAAAGAACTAAAATTGCTTTCTAAGGCTCACTGAAACACTGCTGTGAGTTAGCTGAACAATAAAAAGGCTTATCATTTGCTAAAATCATCATACACTATTTGTAAAGTAGAAATTGAAGTAATGTCAGAAACTGGCCTTTTTGTAGACGAATTGTTTAAAGATCACTGAGAACTGAATGTACAGGTGTTTTTTGTGTATTTGTTTGTCTTTTAAACATCAATCCAAGATCTTCATGTATCTTATTTCCTCTGGATCTGAAATTTAGTATTACCAATCCAAAGCATTTATGTGGCAATCCCTTTTTGAAGTCCGCAAATCATATTATTGAACTTCTAGATCATAGATATGCAGTAAGTGTTTCCCCCAGACAGAAATACATGTCTGAAACTAAATCAGGTCACATCACAGAATCAGTTACAAGCTGTTCAACATAAAGATTTACAGCTAATTGGTACGTTTAGTTTTTCTTTGTGACTCAAGAGACAGAAGTTTATGTGCATATGAATTGCTTATAGATTAGGGAAAGTATTTTCTATTATTTTGTGTGGTGACCTAAGGATCTTTAAAATAAATAACAATAAACAAATGCATGCCTCCTGTACAAACGAAATTAGTTGCAGTGCATATGATTTGACAATTTAAAACAAACATTTCAAAATAAAAACTTTTAACTTGAACTCTTCTTATGAAGTTGTAGGATCGCCATCCTTGAAGGACATGTCACTGCATTAAACAATGCTTTAGTTCTCTTCAGAGGAGTACAAACATCTACATGATACTGAAATCCACCCACATTACATGCTGAGGGCAGAGAAATGACATACCCAAGCGCTCACACATCTGCCACAGGTGGTGATTTTGAAGTCCCCATAGAGATCTTTGATAGCCCCAGTTGTGAAGAAACCTTCCACCATCAGTAAAATGCCATAGACAAAGAAAGCAGCCGCAATGCCATAGATCACATACTTAAAGATGTCAATCCTGGGGACAGAAAAGAAAACCAAAATCAAGGTGATTTATTTCAATGACGTTTTGTCATTTACTTATAAAAAGTGATCCTCATATGATCATGGATCCTTTGCAATAAAAGAAGGATATGCATAGAATCAAGTATCCAGAACCTCAGCATGGATCATGGAGATGCTATTGGCAGGTGATGGTTATTGGGAGAGGGAATGTCACTCTTCTTCAGGAATATGTACACTGAGAGGCTGGCTAGATTTCTGTACATGGTCCCACACCCACACACATGAGTCAGTGAGTATTAAATAATAAAGGAGTGTACATGAACTTTAGAGGGAAGAGTGGAGAAAGATAGGGGAAGAACTGCAGAGGAGGAAGGAGGGAAGTGGACTGATGTGGATCTGAACACACTATATTAACTGAAATATTGTATAATAAAACTGATAAGAACACTGGTAATCATAATTGTAGGTAGATTATAAAACATATATCTTCTATATGCATAATGTCTGCCTGTAAATTTAGCTCTGCCAACAAGAATTTTTGTGTATGTAGACTTCTTTTTCATCCTCTACAGTCTCCCTTGTTCTTTGATCACATTAATGATATCTTTGAAACCGATAATATTAGATATCTAATTTAATAACCATCCTTGTAGTGAGTAGCTTATTTAACTTAACATGAACTTTTCAATTCATCCGTTTCTTATTATATGTCAGGATTTATTTTCAAAAGATCAATAGTAGTTCACTGTATATATATACTATATTTTCTTTACATAGATATTCATTGGTGAACATTTAAGTTGTTTTACACTGTGGTCTATGAAAGCTGATGCAATGAACATGGTAGGCCAGCTATATTTTGTCATTTTATTAGTTTTTACATTTATTTAACTTCTATCATAAAATATCAGTAGTATTTTCTGTCAACAATAGTACCGATAATAAAAAGGAAGAGAATTCTCCATGTAAATGACAAGTAAACTTTTCTGGCAGAACCACAAATATTAAATAGAAATGATCCCGAAATCTCTAGAGCATAATTCCTTGGAGGTTTATAACAATAATTCTTGCCTTCTTTTTTTTTTTTTTTTTTTTTGTTTTTTTTTTTTTGTTTTTTTTTTTTTTGTTGTTTTTTCGAGACAGGGTTTCTCTGTGTACTCCTGGCTATCCTGGAACTCACTCTGTAGATCAGGCTGGCCTCGAACTCAGAAATCCGCCTGCCTCTAATTCTTGCCTTCTTGTAGTTGGTAAAAATATTGTAAAAAAATTCATACTAAAATTATATTTAGGAAATATAAACATATTCACAGAGAGAACTGATACATATTTGATAGCTAGAGTTAAACAGAAATAAATAATAACAGGTCAATAATATACTTTCATCCTATAGCTCTATATTTAGGAGATTGATGATCATTAAATTTGAAAAAAGAATTAGCACGTTTGTGAATAAGTTTCTATTTATAGCTCTTTATTTTAAAACTATCTTGTCTGTGCTTATGCTCCATATATTATCTTCTTAAACCACAGAAATGTTTATAACCATAATTGTATCCCGTAGTTGAAGAATATTCTTTTTTTTTTTTTTTTTTTTTTTTGGTTTTTCGAGACAGGGTTTCTCTGTATATCTCTGGCTGTCCTGGAACTCACTCTGTAGACCAGGCTGGCCTCGAACTCAGAAATCCGCCTGCCTCTGCCTCCCAAGTGCTAGGATTAAAGGCGTGCGCCACCACCGCCCGGCGAAGAATATTCTATGAGGGCTAATTTTCATACATTATCTCTACTAGTGTGTAGTTCAGTTCACAGTCAGTGTGGTGAGAATTGCAGAATATGTCAATGAAATGCAGATGTGGCAATATCACCAACCTGGTGTTCTCTTATACTTACCCTTAGTAATAGATCATGTACAATAATTGAAATATATGAACTATATGCTTTATATGTCATTTGGATATGACATTTAACCCTTAATACAACCTCAATGTTAAGGTACCTGAGGGATGGATTTGATGAGTATAGCATAGATTTATAACACTTTCAATAAACGTATTCATTTTCATTGGACTTCCCAATCTCCCTCGTAATTAAGAGTTCTATGATTTTACCTAATAAGGGTCCCACTGAATTTTTAAAGGAGGAGAAACTACTCTCAAGATGGAGGCAGATTGGAATGCTGTGCCTTCAAGTCAGTACATGGAAGAGATAAATTGTTGAACCTTCTGTAGAAAATTGAACAAGAGTCCTCCCCCGATGACAACTTTACTCCAGACTCATGAACTTTCCAACTATGAAAGAATATGTTTTTATATCTCCTTTTTCTCTTTCTCCTTATTTTTTCGTTAATGTTAAGGACTGAACTTGGGGTCTCCTTGTGTATGCTACATAAGTTCTCCACATATATCCACAGCCCCATTCCTGTATTTGAAGCCATAATGTTACTATTTTTATGGCAGTATCAGGAAACAAACATTTCTCTATCTAAATGGAAGCCTTGTATGACTAATTCTGACACTGTCTAATGTGTCAGTGGGTTACAAGTCATTTACTAGAGTGCACTGATTGGATAGTTGAGCTAAAGTTTGTAATATCTCTCCCAAGTTGCAAAGTATCTCATTTCTGAGTGGCAGGAAATGAGTACTGCTTTCTAATCACTTGATTCCCACGTATTATTGAGCAGGAGAAAAGTTCAAAGGTCTTTGGTATAGAAAATTGGAAGTTGCTTTTCCATTTTCTGTTCTGCTGGATTTCATGAAATAATATAACCATCTCTGATTCTGAAATGTACAGTAAAGTTGCCTTGGAATATTGACAGATGTGATCCATAAAATACATATTTAGTAACTTTTCTTGTGGTAAAAGGAAAATGACATATTCTCTTATTAAACTTACATGCTCACTGTGGTATGATTAATTGTAGAGGCCACAATGTTGACCAGAAGACTCCCAGAATTTTTAATTTTACATGACCAAAACTCTATATTATTGAACAATAACTCGAATGTAGTCTGACTCTCCAACCCAGCAACTTACAGTCAGAGTTCTGCTTTTTGTATATGAAACAGAGTATGCTAGTCATCTAATTTAATGACTGTCCTTCTGATGAGTACCTTGTTTCACTTAACAGGAAGTCTTTGCGATTCATCCACACCTTAGAACATGTCAAGTTTTTTTTCTAATGATCAATCATAGTTCACTGTCTATATACTATATTTTCTTCACCTACATATTCATCTATGTATGTCTAAGTTGTTTTATACCCTGGCTTGTGAAAGTTGATTTACTGAACACTGTACAACAGCTATTTCCTAATTTCATTTTTTTTTGAATAAATGCTCAAATTAATATTGACATACAAGTCAGGGAGGTATGTTTAGAGGGAAATTTCTATGTTAATGTATCTTTCAAATGTCCCATCCTTTGGATAAAGCTAAAATCTTGTGAGGAAAAAGATTTCCTAAGATATTCCTTTGTTTCACACTTAATACAACAAAAACTGTACCTAGAAATTTGCCTGTACATTACCTTTCCTTCTTGAACTATGAACTTAATGATACATGCACAGTAATATACATTTTGAATTGAACATGCTTAAGGATGGGCTCATTTAAAATATGTATATGATATATATAAAATATGTGTATGAGATATATATATATATCTCACATGTGTATGTATATGTAGAGATTATCTGAAGGACATTGATATGGAGATACCTCTCTTGCTATCTTTATCTGCTGCACGTAATAAATATTTCTTTGCTTTCTTATTTCTTAGCTGGACTTGTTTTAGCTTTGCAATCACAAAGATATGAACCCACTAAGTTGAATGATAAAATGACACTCTGTAATATCCCACATCTCAGACTTTTTAATCTTCTTTTAAATCCTTTCAAAATTCTCAATGTTTGTTTATAAAACCACCTAAAAATTAAAAAATAACATGTGCTTTCTGTGTAGAAATGGAGTAAAAAGAAAAACAGACTCATCGGTATTTATCCTTTCAATTTCTTATATAAATTTTAATTCTATTACTTTGAAAACTTACACTGCAGCAATGCATTATGACACTAAAGAGAACTTATTTTCATTGGTTTTAAAAGTTATAGCATGTTTTACAATATGGTGACTCCTTTTCCCAATTACCTACTTTTAACGGTAGTACAAAGAATAATGATCTTCAAAGGTGTCTATATGCTACTTCTCAGAAATTGCTCACAAGGCCCTTTGTATGATAAAGGGAATTTTGCAGATAAATTTAATGATCACCAGATAGGAAATATATCCTGGAGTAAATGGATGGGTTCAATGTAATGTAATGTGTGGATCTTTAAAACGAAAGATGTTAGAAGCATCACTATAAAATTCAGAGAGAGAGAGATTTCCATGATGCCACATGCCTGGCTTTGAAGATGGAAAGGGACAAGGCGCCAAGAATGCAGGTGGCTTGTGTAAGATGGAATAATTCCAGAGATTCCAGATGGAACACAGTTTTGCCAACATCTTGATTTCAGCCCATTGCAATAAACCTAGTAAGACCTGCTTCAGATTTTTGACCTCTGAAACTGTAAAATAATCAATTTCTTAGTTTCAAGAAACATAGAAATGGTTTTTTAAGCATCTTTAAGAATTAGTTGCATAAAAATCACTTAGTAAAAATGCACACTATTTGACTGTTATTTCAGAACTCATCAGTTCAGTAAGATTTTTTCTAACACTAGTTTTACCCATGAAATGAAGTATGCTCTGGTCTCCAAGGCTAACCAGTAATCTACATGAACACTAATTTGTTTGCTATTGAAACATGACTGTAAGTAGAAGGTCACAGTGTTTGGTTTCTCTATCAACACTGTAGATGAGTAGAGAAAGTTTACATACCATAGCTTCAAAGCCATACTTTAACTTGCCTTAGCTTTATCTTTTCTCCTTGCTTCAACCATTAAAATATTGGTAATCGTTTCGTTTTTATTAATTCCCCCCCAAAAGAAACCGAGAAAAATAAAAAATGTAGATATTATACATTTATAACATTAGTTGGGAATAAAACATTGAATCTATTTCAGGTTAATACTTCATTTTAAAGTATTAAATAATTCATAATCTAAAAAATTAATTTTGATACATTACTATAATGTCAAAGTTAAAATATTTTTAAAAATAATATACTCTGTAAATCAACGTTATCAGCTCCTGAACCCTTACTATTATTTTTTAAAATAAAATAAAACCCTTACAAAATAAATTATAGAGAGTTTTACCTAAGAGTAAAGCTAACATGTGACCAAACCTTAGGATATTTATTCAAAAGGCCAAATCATTTAGCAAGTAAATGTTTGGATCATATTTTGACATCTATTTTTTGACATATGCATATTTCTTTGTCTATAGATTTGTTGTGCAGTCATAAAATACTTAGACTCCTCTTGCTTGCTTTGTCAAAAGATGAGTAAAGAACACAGCAATAACACATTGTCAAAATCTCTCCAGGTAAGAGATTCTGAGTCAAAATTTAGATGAGTTCCTCTTTACCACAAACCAGATATCAAGTCATTTCCAAAGTGTGTGAGTCTAAGTGGTTGGGCTAATATGTAGATGTTGAAGTGAGAGGATAATGGGATAACGAGATTAAATTATAAACTTATCACAAGTTTGGAGACAACACATGCTGTGGATTTGAAGAAACAAATCAACATATCAATGGCTAAAATCCTTCTGGGAAAACAACTAAGAATGATAGACAGAGATGTTTAAAAATCAAAAAACAGATTAAAAAGCTCATTAGAAATTCATTCTCTTCTGTCTTTGAAGGCTTCAACACATGGGCTGAACAATGACAAACTACTTAGCAGGTAGCATTGGTAGCACTAACTGAGATCCTAACTAAGTTAGGATGTAGAGAATACACCAAGGATAGTACATGTCTGAAATGTAATATTGAATAATGGAAACCAACAGCAGACTTAACTGTAAAAAGTGAAATTTCATGCTAGAAAGAGGACTAGTAAAATGCAATGGTTACATTTCATGGCTACATGCTTTTCAAAAACTGTCCTTCTGTGTTAGAGATATGGATTATTCTTAGATACTCTTAGTTATTTAGGAGGTGGGAAGAGACATATAGGAGAAAGGAAAGGAAAGGTAGAGGGAAGAGAGGGTTGGGAAAATAATGGAGGAGGGAGACAGGAAGAGAGAGAGAGAGAGAGAGAGAGAGAGAGAGAGAGAGAGAGAGAGAGAGAGAGAGATTATGAGGATCTTTATCCTCATCTGAGAAAAACTCTTAAGATCCTGGGGAAAGCAAGTGGAAATTGTAGGCATTTAGAAATTGTTTTCATCTTTGTCTTAACTCACTCATCTAATTAAACAAGCCATTTTTTCTTTCTTTCTTTCTTCTTCTTCTTTTTATTTATTTATTTATTTATTTATTTTTTGCATTTGATGTAGGAGTCTTAATCCATGGATAAAAGAAGAATTTACAAAACACTTGAATTGGTCACATGCTTTCTCTATGATCATTCTCTTACATATTCTTTTCAAACAACTTATTTATGAGTAAGACATATCACCCATAAGGCTAATATTTGTCCTAGCTGCTTTATGGTTCTTGTTTTGCATCCTGTTTCTCTATCTGACATTCCCATCCCTGTAAGCAGCCCTGTTGAAGGCAATTTCCACCACCTTGAAGTCTTTCCATAATTACAAATTGAATTTCTCAGTTTTACTCATCACACTGAGAGTTGGATTGTACAAACTTTTGCTGTATTCATCTGCTTTGAAGGGGTTTGCTTTTCTTTGGTTGGTTTTTGTTTATTTGTTTTGTTCATTTGTTTTTGGCAAGGAGAGGAATTTATTCTATTTGGAAACTCCATGAGGCCTAAATAATGAATTTAAGGAATTCAACTATGAAGAGGAATAATTTGGACTACCCTAATCAATATACTATTCTTCTCAACTAAATATGCTTTATTGGTCTTACAGTTAATTTCTCACAGAATAGATCAAATGTAAAACTAAAAATATGAAATCAAAACTCTCCTAAATTCACTTTCCTAAACACCCACAGATAGTATCCTCAGAGCTTGATCAGAGATCTGTGGTATTTTAATGACAGTTATCTAAATATAAAACCCATAATTTTATAATTAATTGTTAATATATATAGTTATTTATTAGTCTTATGCCTCCTTACAAACTTTATGCACTATAACTGAATAAAGCAATTTGAATTCAGACTAAATATAGAGAACTGTGGATTCAAAGACATCTGTGGAAGCTTAAAATAATGAACAGTGAGAACATATTTTGTCCAGGCTAAGCTGAGATATAACTAAAAAGAAAATGTCAGTTTTATCACATTAAAATGTGTTCATGAAATCATCTTACTAAAACTCTCCTGAACTAACTAGCAATAACCCAGTCAGATTTTTTTTTCTGTTTTCTTCTTTTCCTCCAATCTCTTCCCCCAAGACAGGGTTTTATTATGTAGCTCTGGCTGTCCTGGAACTCACTATGTAGACTAGGCTGGACTGGAATTCAGAGATCAGTCTGCCTCTGCCTTCTGAATTCTGCTGTTAAAGGTATACACCACTGTGCCCTGTTTACCCAGTTGAATTCTGAAATAGCACAATACATTCCATATGAATTATAAACAAAGCACGAGTCTGGCAATTTAAATCTAAGCTGCTGATTGTTATCAAGATTTGGTTCTATGTGTTTGGTAATGTTCAACTAGATGACAATTAAACCATAAGAATATATGTTTATTATCTGATTAAATGGATAAAGCTAGTTTAAAACAATGTGTGAAACAATGTTATAATATGAAATAGACAACTTTTAATTTGCTAGTAAATATTCATTTGCAATGTTGTGGGACATAATACTTCAGATACATGGCTTGTAGTTTTAGTAATCATTTTCTATTTTTTACACTACTGAGGCTTGAATATCATATATACTAGATGAGGCTCTCATACCTACAACATAAGTGTTAACAATTGTTCTACTACATGGCACTACCTTCAGCTCAATTTGTGATTTCAATATTGAGAAAGACTCATACTAATTTTCCCAGGCTGACGTTGAAAGTATTCTGTAGCACAGGTAGGATTTGAACTTGAGATTCACCTTATCCCAGCCTCATGAGTAGCTGAGCTGCTAGAGATTCACTACATGGTTTGGCTGGTCTCACTGCCTCAGCAATTCCATAGTTTTCTAATCTCTGTTTGTGGAATGACTATTGGCTTCCTTCATTATATTTTAATTTTCGTGATTAGAACTTATCAGTGTTTAAAATACTCAAATATTTAAGATAAATATAAAAACTAAATAACTTTTCCTTAAAATTCCTGTTGCTTCCATCTTTGGTTCACACTTTTCTTCCCACAGAGTAGAGAATTGTGATTCTCTCGTATGACAGGAATGTGTAACTCTATTCTCTCATTTTCACAAGGAATTAATAACATTAATTATCCCAATGATACAAATTATTTAAAGTATTGTTGAAAACAATCTGCTTATAGTTTATGGAGAATAAAGAAATTTAGCAACATTATATACTGTCTTTGAAACAGGGACTTCTATGCATGTCTGAAGGTACGTAGATCAAATTGGTTTGAAACAGAGATCTGCCTATCTATTTTCCCCAAGTTCTGGGATTAAAGGTGCCAGCTACTACATGTGGCCCTAATATTGCATACTTTTGATAGTGTAGTTATAGAATCTTCTACTAAGGAGTTAGTATATCTTAGTATGACAACAAGAATGGATTTGGATAAATCAGAATTGTGGTTGATCACTTTTACCCGGAAGGATGTGATTAAAGAGCAATGGTACCACAGACAACCTACGTACGATTTGAAAGTATAAATAATCTGATTCCAGAAAATGTGAACATGTAGGAAAAAACAATTAAATTATTTAGAAAGAAAAGAAATGAGTATTTCAAACATATAAAACCAAGCAGCATGAAATAAGTACAAGTAGTGTCAAGGCTAACAACATGAATGGTTTTAGGGACAGAGAGTTTGTATTTTAAAAATGTATAATAACAAATAATTTTTGTCTATGATTATGAAATCACCCAATAGATGATGAGAATTAACAATTTATTTGTAAATGAATCCTCCTTTAAGTAAATCTCAAAGACTTGTTATCTATAATATAAAACAGGTCATAACCAGTATAAAAGACTTTTAATTTCAGACTGCTTGAGTTAGGTTTATTAAAAAAATGTAGTGTTTTAACATCATCATAATTTTTATCCTAATAGTTTACATTTCAGGGGATCAAAAACCACAGCTGATATTTTCAGAAATGCTGCTCATTATTTAATTTTCATCTTAAAGAACCTTTAACATTATTTACAGTATTTTCTGTGATGTTCAGAAAGTAAGATAATATATTTATGGCTGGGTTAAAATTTTGAAATGCCTAATCTCACTTAGAATTTTATAAATTTCCCAGAATTACCAGCCCAGCCAAGCCTAGATTTGTGCCTGCCTCTATCCTGTCCTTCAATTGGTTTATAATTTTTTTTTTAAAGAGCCATGTTCAAATTTAAAGAGCCAGGCAAAATGTTGCTGCTTCATGATAATTTAATTCATGTAAAAGCTGTGATAAAACCTGTATTAATTTGGCCTCATATTCTATGCAAAGTACTTTGTGTTAGTTGACATATCAACCCCTTTCTGAATCATGTTTGCCTCATAAATTTTTTTTAATTTGTTTGTTGTTGTTTTTGTTTAGTTTTTTTTTTATCATCACCTTACCTACCTATGTATTTAGGAAAAAACATAATGCGTTTCCCAAAAGATGGATGTAAAGAATGACTTACATGGTGAAAACATCCAGTGTGTCTCCAGCAGTCCTTGCCACCTCAAAGTAGGTCTGCAGAATGTTGACTGTTCCAGAAAGGGCTTCATGACCACAGCCACAGAACAGGGCAACGCCTGCATATAGCAGGATGGTTGCAATCAGAGAAGCATAGGGGATACCTCCCAGGCATTTAATGCAGCACTCGAAACACCCTGCAGAAGAGCAACCAAAAAAAAAAAGAAAATTCATGTTATTTATTCATCTTGGTAAAATGTTTCTATGACCTCAACACTATAGGAAATAGTATTGATAGATGATCCCAGGTCAACCACATGAAATCAAGTCCTAGAAGGTCCTGGAAAGAATGAGGAGGAAGCCCATTGTTACCGTCCATTCTCCACCATGAAATGGATGCTTCCAAGGCTCATGATCTCATCTTCTACCATAGTCCAACTGAAACCCATCTTTTCTAACCACACTCATTATAAACTACCACACAAGCATGCATATCATTCTGCTTTGAACACATTGCTCTCATATTTCATGTTTTTCATTTTACTTAAGTAGTATCTATTTCTTTAAATTTATTTATGCATTTTTCAGATCATTATTTGAAACCTGTAGTACTCTGAAAATCCAACGAAATGAGTTTTGACCTACAGGATCCAAAAGTACAGAGGAAAAAAATCAGTCAGTGTTTGAATACATTCCAAATATTAAAGGAATTAAAAATGAGTTCTGAGTTCATATATGTGTGTTCTTTACACAGTGACTCATAATGAAAAATCTATTTATAGATTTTGGTTGAAAATAAACGTAAAATATCTGGATACAGTCAAAAGCAGAGAAAAAGGAGAGCATAATACTGATCTCATTAGTGTGACTTTTTAACAGTTTCAGTCTTTTGATTTTTTAATAAATGGAGAAAATAAGACGATGGCCTTCTACTGTTCTTGTTCTGATTAACTGAGACAATAAATAAAATAATACCTGTATGACAAGTAACTTCATAAATGTAAGCTGCTATCATTAGATATAATTCAACTTGAAGATGGAACTGATACTTCAGCATGCAATTCCTTTTTTCTATACACACTTTGTAAACTTGGCCTAAAGACAATTATGTAATATTTTAGTAGGTCTACATTCTAATTATGTCCTGTTATATGAGGTTAGTTCTTAGACATTTTACTGATAGCACTGTATCAGGACTTTAAAATGTTACATATTTGGGAGGAGTTTGTCTTTCAGATTATACTACATTTTGGTTATAGATCCTTTATCTTTATGAATCTTAATCTTTATGTTTTATATGCAATAACATATTAAAGTTCCTGTGTGAAGTTACTTTATGTTTGGAGAATGAGCTAGTGTGTTATTTTGATATAGCTCATTAAACAGGCTTAGAGAATCATAACCCATAAAATTTCCTTTAGAAGAAATTTAAACATGAGCCCAACTACTTCCCCAGTTTTGTTGCCCTTTGTTGTGAAGCAAAAATTATTTTATGAACATGACATGTATCCTACACACACACACACACAGAGGAGAGAGAGAGATAGAGACAAAGAGACAGAGAGAGACATGGGGGGACTGAGAATATAGGGAAGTGGAAAAGGTCTGAACAGCTTGAAACTTCATATAGTAGAAAAAATTCACCAACAGATGGCCAAGACCAGTGTGTGTAGTATCTGAATGTCATTGAGCCCAGTTTTGGGTACAGACTAACAGGGTGGCAGGAAAAAGAACTAGACTATTTTCTTTCAATATTCTATCATTTTCATCTCAGTAATTAAAATTAAAGGGGAAAATTAATTAGTATTAAAAAGAGGAAAGGCCTCCTAATCTGTTAAGTTTACCAAATGACTGCAATGACTTTGAATCCTAGTTTTGTAGTTCTTTTATTTTCCCTATTCTCAATGCATTTGATAGTCAGGGAAAGAGTCTACTGCAGACTCTTTATAATGTCAAAACCAAATGCTGACGTTCAACACGATCATCTGCTTATACATCCAAACACAAAGAAAAGATAATAAATATTGAATGCCATCACCTTTGCTTTATCCTAAAGCACAGATTTTTCCAGGAGAACAAAATAGGAAACCAGGGTAACTCAAGAACAGATGAAACAAAAACATAAAAATAATTACCAAAATGGTCATTTAGGACCTCTGGTTAATTTTATTCCCAATGTAGAACTAGTTTGTACTTAGTTTATCTTTATCCTACTGTGCTGTATCTGGGCAATATTAGCTTCTGTGCCAGGTTTCATCTCCCCAAGAAGAAATATGCTCATAAACCAGAGCATCAATTTCAAATTTAATTTGCTAGTTGCTTCAACATTTAGAAACATATAAAACAAATTCTAACACTGGAGGAAACCTAACTTGATGTCTCTCTGAGTTAATACATATTTCGAAAATAGTTCAGTGTCCAAAAGACACCAAAATATATATCCTTATTCCATGTTTAAACATTTTTAAACATTATCATATAAATTAATCAGAATTATGTTACCTTTGCTGACACATACAAGTTCCTGTGAATTTCCATTTCTGTGTGGTAGAAAAATTCAAGGGTAGGAAAATTTATGTGTTGACCCTCTGCAAAACTTTTGTTCAAATTTAAATCCTTAAGTGTCTCATTGGGGACATATTGAGCTTGTAAAGGACTACATCCTCATCAAACTCATTCTTCCTAGGAGTCTGAGCAGAGTTGCCTACTGCATTTAAAGAAGTCTTTTTGAGCTCCCATATGGAGAAGCTGCACATCATTTCAGCATTCTCTCCAGCTGCCAGAATCCCACATAGTTGCTGGCAGGGGAGCTTCTTTCCACCCACAGTGAGAAACAGCCTTGGCAGATCAGTAGCATCACCATGGCAACTGTGCCTCTGGGCCAGGATGCACTCCCAATAATCACTGTTGAAGGCTGAGGATTCTGCTGTCCCCCATCATCATGCTTTTACTGAACCTAAAGTGCAAAAACACTCTATTAAGTGAATTTTAATGAAGTATAGTAAGTGGGGTTCTGTCACTGAAGGGAATAGTTTTCTTGAGAAAAATCTCTAAAAAACCAGTAATGATAACTATGTATATTTTCAACACTACGTATTACGAGAATTGGGCCTTTTAATTCTCAAATAAAGCTAAGGTTCAAATATTGATAGAGAATTGGCATGCTATATCCATATGTGCACACAAAAGCATTTATTATATCCAGTTTTTAGGTATAGCATCTAAAGTAAAATACTGCTATATTGTCGGATTTAAGATGAAGATAAACATTAAAAAAGATTCAGGAAGCTTTGTTTTCAACACACCCTCAAAAACATTACCATTTTTCTCACTATTTAATGAGTGCATAAAGTGGCTTCTTCCAGTGTAAATTTTCAAAGAAATCAGAAACTCCCCTGATATCGTTGTTTTTAAAAGATGCACATTTATCTTTTCTTATACTATACAATGAGTTTACCTCTATTTAAATATCGACAAATAAGCACAGTATTTGACTATGAATATCTCTCACATTGTACCAAAGTGAAAAATGAGAACTAAAGGAACAAGCAAGAAAAAAATAAATAAAAAAAAGCTAGACAACAGAAATGAGAGACCAACAAAGTAAGGATAATCCCACATTAAAAATTTACTCATTGATAATTTTTTCCAGTATCCTTTATTGAGGAGATGTTCATTTCCATATTAAAAAAAAAAATCCCTACCTTAGCCATTATCTGGTAGGTAGAGAGGCACTTTGGTATATAAGCTATCTATTCTTCTCCATTACATACTCTCTTCCCTCTCCTCTCTCTCTTCCTTTCCTTTTCCCTTCCCTCCTCTCCTCTCCCTCTCCCTCTCCCTCTCCTCTGCCTTTCCCCCTCCCTCTCCCTCTCCCTCTCCCTCTCACTCTCCCTCTCCCTCTCTCACTCTCACTCTTCCTCTCCTTCTCTTCCTCTCCCTCTCTCTCTCCCTCTCCCTCTCCTCTCTCACTCTCACTCTTCCTTTCCTTCTCCCCTCCCTCTCCCTCTCTTCTCCTCTCCTCTCTCCTCTCCCACTTCTCTCCTTCTCTCTCAGTCAATACCATTCCTATCACATCTCAATCATATCATACATGATCACATCACATCAATTATCTGTCACTTGCAATCTTGATTTATGGTAGAGGAAGCTGCTCCCACACACTCATATTTCTCATGTGTTCCATTACCTTTTACAGTTAACTTACATTGTCCTGTACATTTTAGAGATTCCAAATAGTGACTCAGGACATTTTAATTGAAATTTTCATATTTCAGAACTATAAACTTTAAATTATTTTCTAGGTCCTAACAATAATTTTGCAGTGTTTCATTATTTTGTTGATACTGGTGTCATCTATGAATATTCTCAGTACTATCTTTGTTAACACTTACACTTTCTCATTTATAATTATTGTTATCTTACTCTGTTAAGTAAAATGAATGAAATGTAAAGGGAAAAAAAAGGTCTCATTTTTTATTTCTAAGAGAGAAACAATATTTTATTATTAACTTAATGTTGGCTTCTTTATCTAAATGTGTCTTTTTTGTTTTGAATTCTGAAATATGCTTTTATATCACATGTAAGTTCAATTTATGCTACTTTTCTATTATCAGCCATGTCAATATTTTTCTTATTTTTTACTTATTTGACATCATTATTTTATTTCAAAAGACAGTAGTCATGATAACTTTTGAAATGTACCTAAAATTTTTACCTTACCATAATTTTTTATTGGACACTGTTGTTTTTGTTAGTCCACTAAGCATATAATTATTTAATCCTCATAGAGATGTTAGGGATGATGCTAGTTGTTAGAGATGTGGAAACCAATATTAAAGAGGTAGAAGAAAGATAATAAACATATTGTTTTAAAAAGTATTTTTGCATATTTGTTAAAAGTGAGAAGAAATTTCGAGTAAAGAAAACAGGTCTAGAATATTAAAATATTGATGCCAGGTTTTGATAAGGAAGTGAGGGAATGAGTAAATGCGGTGATATCTACAAACTATCTAAAAGATGTGAAGGTATATTAAATAAAACATCATAATGGAATACTTCTCATTAATAGAAGAATAAATGGCAAAGAAAGTATCTATACCAAGGTAAAACATTAAGACAAAGATGGAAGTTGGAGAAAAAGCAATATAGGAGATTTAAGAAAGAAGCAACCTTCATTACCAAGTGTGAGATGTGTCAATAACAAGGGTAGAACAGAGGTCGGAATTTCATAGAATAGTTAATATGACGCAGTTGCCTAGAAGCTGAGAGCATAAGCCTCTAGCTAGTCAGGGATCACTCAGCTGCCTTTTGATGATTGCCTGTCCAGTGGTCTAAAGCCCACTCACAAATGCTGCAGAGCAGCATGATAAAACCTAGAAGCCCCCAAGGCCTGATACTGGATTATGTTGATCCAAGGATTCTTCAAATGTCAAAAGGAAGACCCTAGAAATCAATTTGGGTATTAGACAAATCTCGGTAATCGATGGTGGTCTTAGTATCATCTTCAGAAATGGAAGGTGAGAGATTATTGGGTAAAGTTAAAATATTAATTAACATTTACATTCTTCACCTCTTTTTACACTGTCACCTCGGTTTCCAGTTTGGAAATTCCAATCTGGAATGAGCTTAGCCTTTTGTTTTAACAGAGTAGAGCCCAGCTAATTTTCTCCTGTCATATTATACATGGAAATACATCCCTGGTGGGACTAAGAGAACCATGACAGGAATTCACAAGGAATTCACAAGGCTAAGCTCATTCCATATGCTCACCCAGATATTATACCTGGCCTAATATCTGGGACACTGAATCACTATTCAAATCATAAATGAAAGTTTTCTTGAGTGTCTATTAGTTCTATACAGTTTATGTAGAATTGACTAAAATTATTATTATTCGGATGCTACTTGTTTCTCCATGTTAATGAGCTAAAATTTTAAACATTTAATGCTGTTTCAGAAACTTCAAAACACATCATTTCAAAATACATGTTATTTAGCATATCTTGTGATCATCATATTATTTAGTAAATCTGAATCACTGAAATTAGGCTTAAAATGTAAAAAGTATTCAAATATTAGTAGATATATAGCTCCTTATAAAGTAGAAGATAATTGAAATATGAATACTATTTCAAAATTAAACTTACAAAAAATATTTTCACTAAACAATGCTTATCAAACATTTTATTGATTGATAGCATGAATGTTTTAATGGCTGTAATTAAGAACAGTATAATCCAGTATACACTATAAATAGTATACTAGATTATAACTTGAATAATTAAAAATTCGAAAATACTGTCTTTATTAACATTATTTTAAATATTTCTTGCTTTAAATCATGTACAGAACTCAGCTTGTTATAAAATCTGTGGTTTGCCATTACAATCATAACCTTAGCACAACTGAAGTCAAAACAGAAATACAGTTTAGACCGTTGAATCCAGAAGGTAGGCAATAACACAAAAACAAGAACAAAAACCTAATCCACACAATTCATAGTTCTGGGAAAGTCTCAGAATGTTTTAACTTTGTTTTTTTTTTTTTTTTTTTTTTTTTGCTCCTGTAGTTCTGCCTTTAGCTAACTGTTCTTGTTAACCTAAGTGTGTCAAATTAGGTTGCCTGTTTCAGGTGGGCTTAAAATCCCAACCTGAAAAAGAAAGGCTCAGGGCTACACTGGGGTTCCAAACCCCAAGACTGGCTGACTAATAAGGACTATCTCTTGGTTTACAACTGTGTATTAGATAGCAGTCTTCTCTGGTGACTATTTTAAAATACCATGTTTTTACATGGCATTGCCAAAATAGTGTACTCCAATGATGGACAAGTTATGACCTTAAATATTTCAGTCATTGCTAAAGTACTGTATTTAAACCACTTTCTAATTAAAATGAAATTTTAAAAAAATGTTAAAAGGACCATCCATGTTAGAAGGCATTCTTTTGTCCTCTTCCTTTTATAGTTAATTAACAACATTACCAGTTATATCCTAACTAAAGACCCCAGATTCTCATCATTGAGAATTCAAAACGTTCGCCTTTTAGTGGATTCTGATGTACAGAATCATGATGTTTTAAGATCTACCTGTAAACTATGGGACATAAATAATATAGTGATTAAACAAATATCACCATGAAAAATTATAAAAAGTAGCTGATTAAAATGTACATCATATAACTAATCATACCACTGAATTGTCTGTGAACACTTTCTCTGACACAGAAACATGTTCAAGACTACCACTGCATTGACTGGTGCCATCTCCCAGCTCCTTATGAACCATGTGACAGCTAAATGATTATTGAGAGTAGATACTGAAATATATTTGAAAGGCAGCTTACTGTGAGTCTTTTCAGAAAACATTTCTCCGCTTTTATTTTATAATACTTATTACTGTTTAAGATACAGATAATTTGTTGGAATTATATTGCAAATTACAGAACATTCTGTACTGGTCAACATGACTTAGCAAAAAGAATGTTTTGATTAATTAGCTTGTTTCCTCAAGGCAGAAAGCTAATTGCTTCATTAATGATTAGAACCATACACTTCTAGCTGTGATAAATAATCCCACAGGGTAAAGGAACAGTCAGAGGGAGACATGTTTCAGATATGGAAAAGTAACAACGAAACAAAAATGTTTTAGGAGGAAAAATGTTTGGAGCCTATTAAGTCTGGTCTGATTTCTAGACACCTGTAAGTTTTTGTAGACCCCAGATTGCTTACTTGCATGGTGTCTGGAGATCCAGTCAAAATTCTCACATATTCCTGCAATAGATTCATTCTTGAAAAAAAAAAAAAAACACCTAAATTAAATGGCTTACTCCATCAAAACATTGATCATATTGATCATTCATTCATTTGTTCTTTCATGTACTTGTATGTTTGCTTGTTGGTTGCAATATCCACTGCCTAGCAAATTCTCTTAAATTTAGCTAAAAATAATAATGTATTGTTGTCTCATAATTTGAAGATAATAATTTATTGTTGTTTTCACTTAGTAGCTGTCTCTGCATGTAGTTGGGGCTAAGAGATGCTCAAACCTGCATCATTTGAATGCCCTATGTTAAGCTGGATGTGCATAAAAATCTTCACCACAATCATGAAACCTAAACTATCATGTGTGGTAAGTTTGAGGTTTATAGGAAAAAAGAATCAGAGATATTTATATCCATCAATACTTAAAACTGTTTTAAATACTTTTGCTTTCAAAATTCTACTTTGATAATAATACCACAGTGAGGATTTTCACTATGACTCTGAATAAAAGTCAAAATAAAATACAAAATTACACACCAAGACAACAGAAGAGCACCTACAAAGTACCTTAATACTTACAATCATTAAATTCCTAATGAGAAAAATCTGACAAGAAAAGAACATTTGTCTCTTAAGGCAACTAATTTTGGAAAATAGCTGGTTTGTATTTTTTTACCTGAAGGAATTTATTACCTGAAATTATTTATTAGTATTCAATAAAATTTTATATGATTCTAAATGCCATTAGTAAATATTGTTTCAGTTTAATATGGTACCAGGGGGTCTAGTCTCTTGGACTCAGATAATTATACAAGAAGTGGCTGTACTTTATTTGATACCACATGACACCAATTCACTTACTGGAGAAACTAAAACATTCTATTACACAAACTTCTAGCAAAATGTCTTCTCTTCATTGGCAGTAAGGTAGATGTCCCATGATCATAAAGTATCTTGGTTATTAACAAAAGCTAAACTTAAGTTTAATTTTTTTCTATAGTATGATTACAAGGGTGAGACTTCATAGATTTATAAAATGTTTATTTGAGTAAAATTTTATAATATAGTAGAGAAGTAGTGGATTTAAATTTCATTTCTATATATTTACATATACATGATTAATTGACATAATTAAACATTATGCAAGAATCTTTTAAAATATATGTTTCCCAAGGAAACTTAGAAAGAAGAACCTGTCAATAATGATTCCTATATAACATCAAAATATCTTTTGATAATATCTTGGTTTTATGATGAACCATATGTGTCATAAAATAAAGTTGTGTTGTATACATCACTGGAACGCTACAACTGAACTATTTCTAGTGTGGCAAATAATGAATCTTTGCAACAAGATAAATGCATTATCTGTATTTCATATTAGTGTAATTTTGCATTACATTTATTTATGCATTTAACTTATTTATTTTTGTGTTTGTATGTGCTTGCATATATATGTATGTTTGAATGCCTTGGTGTATGTGTGTGGAGGTCAGAGAACATTTTCAAAAGTGAGTTTTGTGCTTCCACCTGAGGGGCTGTGCATGAGACTCAGATACTCATATATGGCTGAGTATCTTCCTCTACCCTAAGCTATCCCTTGGTTCCCATATGCTTACCTTCAAACTATAAAAGAAGAAATAAAAACAATAAAAAACTAATCCCAAGAGAATGTTTACATTCTTAAACCTAAAATGCTGTGAAAAAATATATTGGTCATTGCTGAAGCCATATAATACAACACAAATTATATCTGTAGATCTACACATTTTTTTTCTCAAGTATTTCTCTAAGGTAATTTAGAATTTTTGAACTTTCACATTTACTCAAAATTTAAAAGATCATATCTTTCAAGAGTATTTACATAAAATTTTCCTTCATAGTTATTATAATATATCAAAACTGGCTATCAGACAAAAAATTTTAAGCTATATTTTCAATGTTGAAACAATGCTTCAAATACCTAGCAAACAAAATAAATTTTGCAGATAATCTTTAATTATTTTGTTTTATGATAATATTATGAGGATATTCAAAGTGGGGAGTATAATAATTGTTTCAGAATGATTAGAATCAAATCACCATTATAAGTAGAAAGGAACATTTTTCCCTCTGAGAGCCTGAATATTATCTATGCTCCTTTTGAATCTGAGAGATGCTGATGGCAGCCCTTCAAGGAAGAGATACTGTGGCAAATGCTGTCTTTTGTAGGCATCAGAGAGACTCTAAAAGCTAAACTGCATTTTATGTCAATAGAATAATATTTTTGTTCTCTCTCCTAAACAACTCCATTCCCGTTGCTTATTAAAGGCATTATTTCCAGATGCCTTGTTCTTTAAAATTCATCCAATGAATTATCTTTTTAAAGGTTTGGAGCAAATGTTGGTTTTATCTGAGCCAAGCCTCAGACTGTCATTTTGTTTCTTCTCTTACAATTTGAACGAGCACCGTGATCATGAAAGACAAACGCATGCTTTTTTATTACTGCAATCTCACCCCTAATTTATCCAGTACCCCAAATGTTTGATGTCTTTTGCTTCTTTTGATCATATCCCATATGACCCTTAGACAGTGTGAACTGAAAAGGAAAGGTTTAAAGAGATGAGAACCCTACAAAACATCTTGTGACCCTGCCACAGTCAAGCCTGCCTGGTAGCTGTCTTTGTATTCCGCTCACCACGGGGCACATCTTTAAGAGAGCTCAGCCTACAGATGAAAACCTGCTCTCCAAATAAATCTTTTTCTTTCGATTTACTAATCCCCAGAATTTCATGAATACACACAAAGCTTATTTTCAGCTGCTTCCAGCCACCTCTGGCGATGGCGAAGCAAAAACAAGCTGTAAGGCTGTTAAGAGACTGTCTATGGAATATGTGACAAAGCAAACATATTCAATAGATATTCATTCCTTACAACCAGTAACAGATAGACGTTGGTTTGATTGATAGCTCTCCAGACCAGGGGCCATGTTTTACACATCTTTGTGAATGCAGCGTTTCAAACTGTTTCGCTTTAGGAAGACAGGAAAGACTGACTAAGTCGTACCGAAAGACAGTGTCCAGCGTTTGTTTTGGTTTTCTTTTGGTTATTCTATTATGTAGAAAAGAAAGATCAACTCCACACATCAAAATGTGTGCTCATCAAGGTCAACATGTCAACCCAAATTCATAAGGGACTAATACATATTGGAGTCACAAAAATGGAATTGAAACCTTAAAAGTATATTACACATAAAATAGGTAATTTGTAGCATTTGGTTGTGATTTGTTGCCTAGATAGAGTAACAGAAATCACAGAAAATAATAGGATTATTCTACATTTTCAAACAACTAGGAGCCACTTAAATTTCTTTGGCGTTTTTTCCCCTATTTCAAAATCTAAGAAGCAAAACTGAATTTACAAACACCATTGAAATGCTTTGAAAGACACGAGAATAGTTTTATTCTCTTTATAGCTCTTGTACAAAAAATAATTGGAAAATCTTGCAACAGGCAATTCTTTTTTTTTCAATTTTTCTCTTTAAATCATTTATTTTATTTTTTTAAGATTCAATTACATAATTTTCCCCTTCCATTTTCCCTCCCAAATATGTATGCAAATATTATATATGTATATAAATTTATGTATATATATGTATGTAAATATTACTTGTAAATGTATAAATAAAGCCTACTTAGTCTGCATAATGTAACATATATGTATGTTTTCAATCTGACCATTTGGTAGTGGATGACTATCTGCTGTCCTCTTCCCTGGGGAAGACTATTTCTTCTGCTTGCAGCATTTTTTAGCTGCTATTAGTATAGGGTTGAGGCCTCATTGTGTTTTCTCCATACATACAAACACACACACAAACACACACAGGCTTCTTTTATTTTCACACACACACACACACACACACACACACATACATGCTTCTTTTATTTTCACATACTAGGTTACAGGATCTGAAGTATTTCACAACCAGAACAGAATTAGGATAATCCAGGAAATATGGGATAGAAATAACCTGTTCCTTTCATGACTAGGAAACATACATCCCAAGACTATGGGTGCTATGTATGGCTCAACTCAGAAAAACAGTGAGAGCAAAATACAGTGCCAGAATCTTTTCCTCTACTATATCATGCTTCCTTTCTCAACCATTCCTTAATAAACTACATAATGTAGCTGATTAAACAGAGATATATTGATTTGAAACATTCAAAGCTGCTGATGTACTAAACAAAAAGAAAAATCCATGTTGGGAAGAGTTTGTTAGAATATTTTATGTAACCAAAATCCTAGAATTTGACATTACAACTTGTTTAATTTTAATCATTTTAAAATTAAATTAAGATAAATATGAAATATTCATGTAATGCTATTCTATAATAAATTCTCTTCTATAGTGAATACACACTGTCTTTTTTATATTTTAAGATATATTAACTATAAATGTTGAGTCTGCTGATTAATAAAATAGAGTATTATATGGAGCTGAACATTGGTCCTGGTATATTTGAAATTAACATTGAAAACTAATATTATAAAGCTACTATTCATTATATGTGCTATTTAATCATGAGTAATGCATGACCATGGAAGTAAAATATAACTAGATTGAGAGTAGATGTCAGAAACAAGCCTGGGCCATAGGTGGGGGTGTTTACTATGATGTAGCTCACTATTTTTCACAAAGACAAAATCTTTATGTGCCATGCTGGGAGCCTTCAAATGTTCTCTCTCATTGTCTCTCTGATCTTACCTCCTTTTCCTTTTATCTACCACAATGACATCTTTGCTGCACAGCCAACTCACAATACATATAGGAGTTTTTATACGCTGTATGATATGTTGCAGGCTTTCATCCTGCAAATTGCTAAATAACTAACTCTGACTTCTTACAAGATTTTGCTAATATCTTGGCAAACAATACATTTGTAAATTGAATCCTATTGTATTCATATTGCCCTGCTCTGTTTTTTTTTTTTTCAATTCTACATTGCAGTACTTTGTTTAAAGTGTTTAAACATAACACATTATATTCTTTTAAAATATTGTTTGGATGTGGGTAGGTCTGAATATATATATATATATATATATATATATATATATATATATATACATGTACATGTACATGTACACATACATATACACGTGTGTGTATTCATGTGATATATAGGTATATCACACACATACACACACACATACACACACCACACACACACAGGCACACACACACACACGTATTACATATATACATGCACACATATATGTATGTATGTATGCATCTCACATGAAGATACCTGAACTGGAATTACAAAAGGCTGTGAGGCACTATGTAATGACTGGAAATAGACCTCATGTCATCTGTAAAAATAGCAAGTGTTCTTAACTGTTAAGATCTTTCCAGTCACAGCATACCGTATTAATGACACTCTGTCTTATTATCGTTTACACAGTTATCTGTTAACTCCATTGGGTAATAACCTCCATTATTTCATGAGAGAAGTATATAAAAATCCTTGAAAAAATTAGTAGCAGAATTGTGTTCTATTTTTTTTATTTTCTTTTTTTTTTTTTTTTTTTTTGTTTTTGGTTTTGCAGTAACTAGCAGAAATTTAGTTTTTCAGTATCTTTTGATTTTTAAATCCTTTACTATATATGAAACTATATATGAAAAATACACAATTGGTGCTCAGTTAATATTTTCTGAATAATGTTATATGGTATTCATTTTTAAAAACTCCTGAGCAAATTATTGACAATTAATTTTAATAGTTCACAGTCAACAACGAAAATGTCAAAAATAGCTGACCAAGTCAAGTTTATGTAATACTCAATGTTTGCATATTGTTGGTAACACATGTCTTGGTTTTAGTGATAAGAACTGTAATCACCATATATTTATAGTAAAATTGAATTAAAATTTTAATTATAAAAATATCAATAATCATAAAATAAATGATAACTTGACATTATAAGAGGTGACATATCCACAAATAAAAGAAGGCAAAGGTGTTTGAATTGTATTTCAACAATGTTATAAGAATTATCACAAAATTCCTGGAAAGTAAAGCTTCGTCATCAATTGCTGGACAGTGTAACACTATCCAGAGTCAATCTAGAAATATTCCATTTCTCAGTTTTTCAGTCATGAAATAATTGATATGGCTATGTATTTAATACAGAGGAGTAAGGATAAAGTTTCTACATATTCATTCTCTCTTATAAAACATTTTCATAATAGATTATAAAAATGAATTATGTAGTATGTTGATATTAGTATGTCGAAAAAAAAACCAAAAGCTACCACTTAAGGAGAATAGTTGACAGGATGAAGTGGAAGCTAAGGATTTAGCTGTCAATCAAGATGTGTTTAGAATAGCCTTTTGTGTTAATGGCCAAGTCTCTGAACCTACACTGGACAGTTAATGGTCCAAATGGACTGAAAAACCTCTAAGTGCTTTTCTGCTTGTATTTTTCATATTTATAAAAAAAAAAAGAAAACAAGGTTGATTTTCTGAAGGATGCAAAGTAAACCAAAGTGAATTATGAAGCACACATTTGTTAAAAGGGCAAGAGAGTAGAGATCTGACCAGACGTAGAACAACTATCATGTATATCACTACACATACTTCAGAGTCATTCAAAGCATTGTATGTATGCCATGCATAAGGCTTTTCATATGGTTGGGTGAGATAAAAGGTACTGAAGGGAAACAGAACTGAGGTAAAGATGAAACATATTATAATTATCAAGCACGTAAATTGTAAAATATTTACTGGGGAATACTGAAGACACAGTCTAAATTAGGAGCAATAGACGAAATACTGGGTGGGGTTTAGAAAGAATAATGACAGGGGAAAGGACACTGTATAATATCTGGGTGAAATATCAAGGAATCAGAATAGACTTCCATGTCTTTCTTGTTGAAAAAGGGTGATAATCTGATAGAAAATAGAAACAGCACAAACACATTATTGTTGGAAATGTGGTATTTGCATCACTGTTCAATGCATTCCCACTTCATATCTCCTTACTTAAGTTCTCTGATATAGGATTTTAAGAGTTAATCCTTGGAATTAAATTTGGATCAGTTTTGTGATATAGCAGTGTTCTGTTTGCCTAATATTAGCCTATTGATTGGATTAGAATGATTACATTGAAGGATGCCCACATTCCTCTACACATCCAAAGAACCATCCATCTCATTTCACTCAGCTTTGCCAACCATGGATATCTGGAAATCTACTCAGAGATTTTGTTTCTGGAATGCTAGTGGGGAAAAACAAAACAAAACAAAATCTGGAAGAAAAGGCATGTATAAAAATAAGAACATTACAACCATCAGGTTATCAATACAAAATTTTGCTCAGCATACCCCAAAGGCAATGCTCTTGTCATAGAACAAATCTATGAGATACAATGAACTTGTCTAAATTTGTAGAGCAGAATCATTGTTATCATTGTTGTTCTTGATCATCAAGTTGATAATCGTCAACGAAACAGAACATTGGACTTCATGAACAGTTGGGAGAGAGAACTTATACAAGTCTACCTCCAGCAGAAAGACAAGGCATCAAGTGAGGTATGGGATTGCCATCTCACAGTCAAAACTCTGACCCATAATTGTTCCTGTCTTCAGAGACAAAAATGGAGAAGAGCCTGAGGAAAAGGAGGTTCCGTGACAGACCCAAAGTGGGATCTAGCTCACAAGGAGGTCCCAAGGCCTGAAAGTATTACTGAGGCTATGGAAAGCTCACAAAATGAGGCCTATCATGACAGCACCTCGGAAGACCCAACAAGCACCCGAAAGATTCAGATGCAGATAGTTACACCCAACCAATGGACAGAAGCTGCTGTCCCATGTGGTTGAATTAGGGAAAAGCTGGAAGAAGCTGAGGAGGAGGGTGACCCTGTAGGAGGACAAGCTGTCTCAACTCACCTGGACCTCCGAGATTTCTCAGACACTGGGCCACCAACAGGCAGCATATACCAGCTGACATGAGGCCCACTAACACATATACAGCAGAGGACTGCTACATTTGGACTCAGTCAGAGAAGATGCACCTAACCCTCAAGAGACTGGAGTCACCAGGGAGTGGGAAAGTCTGGTAAAGTGGAGGAAAGGGGAAGTGGAGACATCCTCATGGCGATGGGGGGGGGGGAGGTATGGGATGTGGAATAGTCAGAGGGTAGACCAGTAGGAGGATAAATTTTGGACTGTAAGAAAATATTAAATAAAATTAAAGGCAAAAGAGAAAAAGAAAAATGTCTCCCATCACTACTCATTTGAGTATTTAAAAAGTTTGATTGAATGTACCAATTCTGTGGTTTCTGAAACAAAAGAAAACAACAGGAAGTGTTTTCAGAGAGTGTACCTGAAAGATAACTTTTTTGAAATCATTAGTGCATGCTGTCCAAGAGTTATTTACTTATAAGACTTGAAGTACAAGTCTTAATTTAATAGATAATAATACAAAAAGAAAGTAACAAATTCCTCCTGCCTGTTCTTGCTCACTGTCCTTAACTCTTCACAGACATGTGAGATCAGAGGACAATTTCTGGCTTTTTAAATTAAATACCTCACTTATCAGAGTATTGAGTAATCTATGGGGAAAATGTCTAACAATGTAGTTTGGTTTAATATGGCTTTCTGCCTAATAGCTAATTGATTAGAAAATTCAATTAGCCAGTTGTAGAAGACCTCCTCATCAACAGTTTATTCGTTTCTGTTAAGGTATCATAATAACTTCCAAGTGCCTTTTAAGAAAGCATCTAAAACAATTTCAAATCACTCATTTCTTAAATATCTAATAATAAAACACATATTCACTCATTCAATCTATCACTGCTGTCAAAAAAGAATTATGATATTAAATTATGTCTAAGTATTTAGAAATGTCCTTTGGTAGAATTATAAACAAAACATACAGACATATGTAAACATATTGTAACAATTTTCTTATAAAATCATTTTCCCATAAGACGTCAATTAAATTTCTCTTAAAAATGTCAAATTATACGTTTGCCAGAGAGAAGTAGAAAGACCACTTGATCAGTGGTTAAGTTCTCTCATTGCTATTTCAAACAACAGGAACACAGAGCATAGTTTTAGAAAGAAAACAACCACATATATCTCTAGTTCCAGGAGATCAGATACCCTCTTCTGGCCTCCATGACTACTGCACACAAGCAGTATATACTCACACATACACACTCACATACAAAAAAAGAGAAAAGGATGTGTGTGTGTGTGTGTGTGTGTGTGTTGTGTTTAAAATTCATATGTCCTAGATTTCTTTTGTATTTAATTTTCATATACAAATATACATGAATTTATTTTCTTTTTTTCTTATTTTTTATTGGATACTTTTTTTATTGGATGTTTTATTTATTTACAATTCAAATATTATCTCCTTTCCTGGTTATCCATGTATTCCAGGATCCATGAATACATACACATATATGTTCAATGGATATATTAAAGGAAAAAAATATGTATATGGGTATGTGCATGTGTATATGTATATGATGTATATATATATATATATATATATATATATTATATATATATATATATATTTGATGGATATAATAAAAGAAAGAATATACATGTATATATCAATCTATGCACATATGTACATTTATATGTATATATATTTAAGTTCTACCACTAACTAACAAAAAACATTTAAACAAATTATAAAAATACTTAGAACCTTTCATTACCATTGCAGAACATAAGAAATATTGGCATATGCCATGTTTTTTACTCTTCCATTTTTTCCCCAACATAATATTTGTACTAATTATTTGGGAAGTTCACCTGATATACTTTAGTGCTATTTTAATAATACTTTATTTTAACTCAGAAATTTTAATAATTGGTTTATAAACATGTTTATTTTGTCACTCTGATATTCATTATTCCATATTTTTCTATATATTGTTTCTAGAGTAGTTTTGTTTTAGAGTTTCATGTTCATGTGTGTCTCTAGTCTCAAGCTAAGAAAGATTTCTTGCTTTCTTAATTTCATAACACTATCTTCAGATCTGAAAATGATGTGTGATATAAAATACATATTCTGTAAATCCTTGCTGTTCTAATTAAGCAACATTTCTACTGAACTCATTTCTCCTCTCATGGCTACTATTGTAAGGGATCTTAATTAGTAAGTATCATATGGATGAGATATATATTACTACAAAACAACATGGTTTCATTTGCTTACTATAATTATAAAGCTGTTATATTTTATATAGGTGGATCGAACATTTGTATCCTCTATATCACTAAGAAACAACAATAAAAACCCAAAAGGAGGCACTTAAAGCTGACATAAAAAATAACCAGGAAAGGAGATAATATTTGAAATGTAAATAAATAAAATATCCAATAAAAAATGGGCCCAATAAAAAATAAGAAAAAAGGAAACATAAGAAAAAAGAAAATAAATTCATGTATATTTTTATATGAAAATTAAATAGAAAAGAAATCTAGGATATATGAATTTTAGAAATTTTGGGACATATTAATAATACATTTAGGACATATAAATTTTATTAATAACTAAAATTAATAAACTTTAATAATTAATTGTCAGGCTTGGAGACTTGGCAGAAGTGGTTATATAACCAGGTTCCCCTTGCTCTCCTTCAGGTGCGTAATGAATCATGCTGCACATTGGCACGGGGTTGGAAGACATGAGTAGGGAGATCAGACAAAGGCACAGTCAAACAGGAGAGTCAGAACCCTAGATCAGTCAGTCGTTCACGTGGTGACTGAATTTAACGCAGCTCTTTGTAACATCTAAAATTCTGCAATTTTCTGACACATATTTAACTCCAGATTTTTATACATATATCTGCCGCATTATATCTTCTAATTTCATAACAGCTTTGTGAATATGAAGTTTTTATTAATAATTAAGCCAGGGCTTCAAGCAATTATTTTTACTTTGGATGAACTTATACTGTCTCCAGAATTAGGATATGTGTTCATTTCAACTAAATGACACATTTTGTAAATTCTTGCTTGTCTCATGTATTATTCAACACATTTTTAAAAATGCAGATTGCATCTAATGACTAACAAACTATCTGCATGATTCTAGGTTCCTCATCTAATTTTCAAAGTCTAAAATCCCCATGCCTCTAAAAAAATGTGCAGATAAGCATATATATGTAAATGTATGTATCAGTTGGTTTTCTTTGCTAAGATATCATGACCAAGGCAACTCATAGATGAAAGAGTTTATTTTGGCTTACGTCAGGGAGGGCTTGGCAGCAGGCAGCTGGAGCAGGAAGCTGAGAGATCATACTTATAGCAAAGTATTGAAACTACAACCTGAATGTAGAATGAAGCTGTGTACCCTCGAAGTTCACCTCCAGTGACATGCTTCCTTCAGCAGGGGTAAACTTCACAACTTTCCCAAACAAACTCACTAAGTGGAGGCAAAGTGTTCGAATATCTGAGCCTAGAGTGGACATTTTTCTTTCTCTATTCTTTATTTTTTTCCTCTCCTCTCCTCCTCCCCTCCCCTTCCCTCCCCTCCCCTCCTTTCCTTTCCTTTCCCTTGCCCTTCTTTCCCTTCCTTTCCCTCCCCTTCCCCCCTCCTTGCATTACCTCACCTTGCCTTTCTTTTCTTTTACTTGAATGTGTGGCCTTCCACTGGAGCATAATCAACCGACCAGGATCTTCACTAATAAAGAAAATTGATTCTGACTCTCATAGCAGCTACTAATTGTCAAGAACTCCTCAATACTTACTTCCCATTACTTCCTTTGTCCTGTGGGCTTAGCTACATGACTGGAGAGGGAAAGAGGTTGGAGACAGGATAAAAGTTTCTGTCAAGAACAACATTCCCGATGCAACAGACCCATTATACTCTATGTCTTAAAAATAAGGAAAAACTCTGAACAGAATCTATCGCAAATCCAAAAGGCTGTACCTTGTACCTTGTATTATCAGACACTACCAAAGCTTATTGTAGTTTCTGTATACTATTTCTTCATGGAAATGTCAGTTAATGTCATTTGTCTCAGAGGAATATTACAAAATAATACTCAGATTTACATTTATATAGGATTTGAATTTTGAAGAGATAACATCTATTGAACCAAGAGCCAGGAAAGATTATTATGCTATTATCTGAGTTTTACAGCCTGAGCAAACTGAGCCACAGAAATATGAATTGCTTTGCCTGAGGCTCAAGCTTTCAGGTTGCAGAGGGAAGTTATAAGTCAGCTACATTACATATGGATGAGACCCATGTTAGGGACAGACAGTATTCAGAGAAGTGGAATTGACATGTCTCATCTTTTGTGATGTTTATAGTCCCGTGGTGAAAATGGATTTTTTTCTGTACAACAGTCTCCTATACACAAGAAAAATACTTATAAAATAAGACAAAAGAAAATAAAATTGCTTAAAGAGTATAAATTATTACTAAAAGAAACAAAAAAGAAATTGAGCTGTCTCTTTAGTTACTGTTGTTTTACCTCTATGGAGAAGAATAACTCTGATGTTGGCTTGCCACATACATCACTCTCATCACATACTGCTGTGTGTGGTCCTTGACAATCTAACTTCTTCTGACTCTGAGAGGCTATAAAAGTAGGAGGACTCAAAAATGGAGATGAAAGAATAAACTTTTCATATCTGTGTGGATTTTCAGCCTGACCATATATATATTGAGAGTACATAACATAGGTAATTGATTTTGACTTTAAAATTAACTTTGAATTAACTCTAAAGTGATAAGTTTTAAGCAAATTTGAAAAGCATTTAATTTAGAACACTAAATTGTTGACACCAATAACTTTAATATTTTGGCATTTTAAATATTTAATGTGTGTGTGTGTGTGTGTGTGTGTGTGTGTGTGTGTGTGTGTGTGTTTGTGTGGTATGTTTGCAGGTCTGAGGACAATTTGTGAGAGCTGGATTCTGGGAGAATGCACCATTTGTCATAATTAGTCACAAATACCTTTACCCTCTGTGCCGTCTCCATGGTCTGCATTTTGACATTTTAAAATGAACAGTGAATAAAACATCTTCTTTCCTGAGATTAATACATTAATACTATGTCAAGTCAGTTTCCAAACCTGAAACAAATCTTTCTTTCTGAATGATTTGATTATATTAAACTTAAAAACATTTAAATATAGTAATTATTTTTGTCTCTTTTTTTTTTTTTTAAGACAAAGTATAGTTACATAGCCTGAGACTTAAACTTGGAATTCTCTGGCCTCAGCTTTTCCAAGGCTAAGATTATTATAAATGTGCACCAGCAACATCTCTTACAGAAAAATCTGTTTTAAAAAATCCAACAATTTCTTTAAACTGACATGGGCACCATTATGACCACCAGGAATGTTGGATTTCTACTTGGGTTTCTGTCAGGAATTCAATAATATCAAAGAGGGCTATATTGAGCTCCCTGTACTCAGTGGTTTGTATTTTGTTTTCTGTTTTATTCTAATTTGAGAGAGGAACCTACCACGGAGTCTTGTGTGGTCTAGAACTTGCTATGAAGACCATTTTTGCCTCCTATTTGGGTAAGTAATCGTTGCTCTGCTTTCTGAGTACTGGAATGACAGTCCAAGATTACTTTGCATAGAATGTCTAATTCACTCCCAAATATCTGACAACTGTTACACTGAACCATCATCAATCGGTTTCTTCCTATGGAAAAGATGCTGTTGACCCCTGTTTGTGTAGTACAGTCAGTGTGCATCGATAGTTTTCAAGTTTTAACTTACACAAAATCATTTCAGTAAAATCAATCTTTAACTTAAAAAGGCTAACAATATTTGCTTTAAGCTATGGTTTATTTCATTTTTATATTAGAAATTCCATTGTTTTGCAAACTATCTTCTTTTCTGAAGGCTGATGATACCTTTGAGAATGATTACTTTGAGGATCTTTTCATGCTACATAGAATTCAGTGAACAGTTATTGAATGACTACTTTATAAACATGAAACAAATTTATCTTTCTTTAGAATTTGCTTCCTATTCTATACTTGAAATACATGTGTGTGTCATTAAGTATGATTTACAATAAGCTATTTTCAAAGACAAACCTCCAGAGTTTTCCCATTATTTCCAGTTACTTTATGCTCTTAAAACCTGGCATTAGGAGTAGTACTGTTTGCTACCAATAAAAATGTGTGTGTGTGTGTGTGTGTGTGTGTGTGTGTGTATCTGTGTGTTCTTTGCCCCCCATGGGGAAAATAGTGAATTTGCAGATTAAAACTGCATGAAAATTATATAAGAAACAAATGGGCTGATTCTAGATGTGTAAAATGAGCATAGGCTTTATAAGTTCAAAAATCAGAAAACTTATCACTATACTTATATTCATCCTTTGTCCTAACATCTTTCCTTTCTCTCTTCTGGTACACAAATCCTCACACATGACAGACAAGCACTTTGCCACTGAGCTACACCTTTTCTGAAATTCTGACTAACCTGCAAAACAGAAACAAATACTAGTCCTCAGTATTTGTGTTCAGTGTTCCTGCTTTGGTCCTTGAAGACAAATACACAAATCAAGCCCAGACTATATGAATGCAATGATTCCATCAATCACTGCTTCTTTTCCATAAATCAAACCATTAATCAAATGCAGAATATAAATGATCATCCCTTATTACAAATAGCTATATTTATATCCCTGAAAACACAAATAGATCTAGTTTGTATAAGCCATTTAATATAGACACAGATATAAATAAACAGGCACTAATTCCCATTTCTAAACTAAATTTAATGAGTTTTATCCAAATTCTTCAAACAAAATGAATGTTTTCTGATGGAAAGGACTGCTGTAAGAGGGCACTTATGAAATCATATCATAGCCAGCATCGAATCATGACCTGTTGGGGTTTGTCTTTTTTTATATTTTACCAAATAAGTACCATGTTACCAAAATACATTCAGTTGGTACGCAACACAGTGAAAACAATCCCTAGCTGATTTTAAACATCTGTCCAAAATAATATAATGTTCTAATAAAGAGAAAGGAAACTCTAACCTGTGAATTCTCATTTTTGCTGTTAAAGTAAAAATACATTTTAATAATATTCCCCAATAGTTAAATAGAGAATATATGTCTTCAGCTGATTTCTAACAATAGTCAGTAAAAGAGAAGTAGTATAACATTTGAAGGGCAGAAAGAGATTATTAATATTTCTTATTTGTTTAGCTCAAATTTTATTTTAACTATATTTAATCCAGGAGAATATTTTTAGAGAAGAAGCAATATAGGAGGCACCCTATTTTCTTATCCTGGACACTGCCTAAGCAACCTAGAATAGAATTCTGTTGCCTACTTTTAATCATATCAGCTATATAATCTCCATTTATCACTCACCGGCATTGTTTTCTGATTGGTCTGAGTTTAGGATTCTGCTGAAAATGTCAATTTATTTTTTTGTTAATGTTCTTTTAACCATTCATCAATATTCTAAATGTTATTGTCCCTGTCATTCAGACCACATGATTGAAACACGCAGATTTCCCTATTCCAAAGACTCATTTCCTGGAGTGTGGTAAGCACTTCAGCAGCAAGTAACAATACATTAGGCAAACACTTTAAAAATTTAAATACAACATGAAGAAAATCGAAACAGGAAAGGGGACAAAAAGTCAAAGTGCTACAGGACAAGGAGGATGGGAGGAATTACCTGATAAGGTCGTTTTGGTAGGAGGGCCAGCTGCATGAGGTGGGCATTCTTAGAAGCATGAGATTTAGGACCCTTGGTTGTATGTGTACAGTCTGTGGGAAGAATGCCCAAGGCATATAAAGCAATCCCAACAATGCCTTAAACCACACTTTTCAGAAAGAGGAGGCAGACACTGTTTCTGGGGGCGAGTGCAGGCAAAGGATAATAGAGATGAAGCCAGAGGAATTATGGGGGCAGACAATGTGGGTGCTTTTGCTACTATTGTGGGAAATGTGCCTTTTATAAGGATAAAATAGGAAGATAATAGAAGATAAAATATATTGGGCACAAGGGTTACATACTACATCGTTAAGATAGAAATGCCTAGCATGCTGTGAAGGTGAGGTTATAATATAAATGTGTGTTCTGAATACAATTTGAAAATGGTAGTGCAGAATTGTGTCATTACAAAGTCATTTGTGACAGTTTTCTCTGGATCTTTTCAGAGATTCTTCTTACCTCTTTGGAAGACTGGGTAGAATATAATATCTATGGTCTGGTTTTAACTTTATTCAAACTCACAGAAAGACAAGATTTTGTAATATTGATTATATGGTAAAATCTTAATTAACTTAAAAATTGATAAATATGACTAGGAATATGGCCCAGTTTAGGTATAATTTATGCTTAATAGCTGTATTTCCCACGGTTCAACTACTAACACCAGTGATCATGAACATATTGTCAAAAGAGACAAGGAAAGGGGGCAAAATGGCATTCAAATAAGTGTGGAATAAAGTAATTAGAGATAGAAGTTTCCATGATCTGACAGCATTTTTTTTTTTACAATATTTCTTACATTTGAAAAATGGCTTTTAATGAGTAATCTGATGAAAACACAATTTTTTTAAAACGTAAATCTCTCTAAAAGAAATAAATCCTCATAATTTAATAACCTGACAATTTAAGCCAAAGGAATTCTATCAGTTTTCATATCAGCTGTGTTTGACACTTCTGCTATACACACACACCTCAGTTTTGGTTTAGATAAATAAGGTTATGGGGAAAATGGATATCAAAGTGATTTTGTAATGTTAATTAAAATATTATTCAGTTTGTTTTTGAAGCCTAGTAGCTTCTGCTTTATGCAAAAAGAACATTTCACTACGAAACTGACATAATTTGTGGAGGTGGTCATATCTTGTTCTAAGAAACCAGAGCATTTGGTGAAAGTCTACAGCACACATTTACACTGCAGCTGCGGCTGACAAGGTGCTGAGCGATTGGCAGGCCTGGTATTTTAGATTTCATTTGATAGCTTAAGTTCTTCATTACTGTAAGTCCATCATCTGAATTTAAGATGGATGTGTTTGCTCTTCTACAATCTATACTCAAGTCCAAATACCATGCTGCTTCATTTACTTTGTACATTTTCTCAAGGATATAGAGATTAAACATAATAAATCATCTGAGATTCATCAAATACTTATAGATGAAGATTTCTTCAATAAAGCATCAAACATAAGTGCTTCGAGATTTCCATCAAAAGAACCGGAGCCATTACAATGTCCCCTTCAATTACTGGAGGTCAGGCCTCTATCCGCGCCTTCAAAAGAATAGAATCGCCAAGGCCCTTCTATACTTAGAGACGGGAAGAGATGTCAGGAGCAGCCCTGCATATACACTAAAGACCTAAAATCAGCCATAGGCCTAAAATCAGCAATAGACCTGACATACATACATGCTAACACAGTCTTGGGTCTCTGTGGAAAAACACTGAAACAGAAGGCTATAAGCTATTGCAAACAGGCAGCTTCTGTGGAAATTTACCAGTCCGAGTAGTCATAGGTCTTATAAATAGGCAGCCTCGGTGGACAGTACCAACTTAGATAAGGACAAGTGAATCATAGGCAGTCATAGTGACCTGTCCCCTGAACCTACACCCAGCTGATACTCTGTTATGAAAGGTATCTGTACTCTCCCTGAACACCTATGCTCCGGGGCCATTCCCTTCCCCACATCCTGCCTTTTTGTGTTTATAACCTCTGTGTAAATAAGTAAATCACAATGTGATTTAAATAACTAAATAAATAAAAAAAAGAAAATGTCTATTTCTAAAAGTAACTTTTTTCCAAGCCACCCAATACCTAGCAGCAGTAGCATAATATCACATTTCCAATTTCAAAATTGGTTATAATTAAGAATGAGTGTTATTGAAAGGTATGTACTTTTCCTGCTGGGGCAATTCATTGTGTATGAAACTGAAAGTTACAAAAATGGATGGCCTATGTCAAAACATATGTTAACTTGTTATTTTCGTTTCTTTGTTTGAGGCAAGGTCTCACTATGTAACCTTTGTTACATATGTCTAGGACTCAGTATACTGACCAAGCTGATTTGTAATTGACAGAGTTACCTGCCTCTGCCTTCTGGGATTGAGGTGTGCACTACCATGCTCAGCCACGTTCATCTAGAATAATTTGGTGTCATTCCAAAGTTACAGTTTGCTATTAAATAACCTAAAACATTGAAGGTGCAATCGTTGGCCTTGAGAAAGCAGTCCACATGAAAAATAATTTAAACAATTAGAACTCTGAGTCATATAGTATTTTGAGGACATTCAACAGCCACAATTCTCTGTGTATGTGAAAGTATGTGTCTCTGAGTCTATACGTGTTTCTGGTTATTTTACTTTGGCCCTTTTACTTTTGTTAGTTTGCTTGCTTCATTCTAATCTGCTCTGTTTAATTTTATTTCAACTTAATTAATTACTATTTTTCCATGTCTGTTTTTATTCTAATGAAGGTTGAATAGGTGGGGAGATGGGGAAGAAAACTCTTATTAGAATATAGTTTATGGGAAAAATCTATTTTAAAAAAGAAATTTTCTGGCACTTGATAATTCAGGTCTACATTGTTGACTCAATTCCTATCATTTTGCTCTTCAGCTAAATCTTGTTCTATAAATATACCCCAGAAAAAATAAAATATAATATGTCAGAAATTTGAATCTACCTTTCAAACAGTAAATACTTTTTTATTGTGTATGCAATATTCTGCCTTCCTGCATGAGGGCATGAGATCTCATTATGGATGTTTATGAACCACTATGTGGTTGCTAGGAATTGAACTCAAGGCCTCTGGAAGAACAGTCAGTGCTCTTAACCTCCTTTAGCCAGGGAGTACCCTCATAGAAGCAGGGGGAGGGGGATGAGATGGGGGTTTGTGGAGGGGAAACCGGAAAAGGGGATAACATTTGAAATTTTAATAAATAAAATATCCAATAAAATCAGTAAATACTTTGAGATCAACAGTTTGCTAAAAGAATTGTATGAAAATATTGCAGATGAAGGGTTTTTTTTCTTTTTTCAGAAAATTCAGTTAAATGTAGGGAGTCGGGAAGCCACAAGTTAAAATTTTTATATTTATTTTTCTATTTCCCTTGTTTATATACAAACTTTCATGTTGTCTTTCTTATTCCTCTAGAGTTCAGATTTTTCTCAAGGATATAAAAATTAAAACTAAACAATAATCAATCAATGGATTTTATCAAATAGCTATAAATAAAGGTTTATTGAACTTTGTCATATATATATATATGTGTGTGTGTGTGTGTGTGTGTGTAATATATACATACATAGAGAGAGAAATGAGAAGCTATCGAAGTAGAAAATATTTAAAATATATTCATTATAATTGAGATTACTACAATTTCCCTTTAGAAGAATGAATTCATATGCATGCCAAAACTCAAATGACTTTCAAAAACAAACTGAACAGATACATTTGAAAAAACAGCAAGAAATAAATGAAAGAGATTTTTTGAAAGATGACTATGTTATCAGTGAATAAACTCCAAGAAAGTATGGATGTTTGAGTAAAGAAAGAACCAACCTTTAAGAGTTTTCCTATATTTACAGTTTAGAAATATAATTGCTAAATAAACATTATCAACTGTATCTCATAGCTGTCTAAATACTTCACAGTCATTATTAGTCTATAAATACTTGTTTTTATCATTATAGTAAAATGGCTCTCAACCAAGCCATGTATCTTAGCTAGGATTGCTATTGTTGTGATAAAACTTCATGGCCAAAAGCAAATTGGGAGAAAAGTGGATTACACTTACAGGTCATAGTCCATCACTGAAGAAAGTCAGGACAGGAACTCAAACAGGACAGAAACCTGGAGGCAAGGGCTGATGCAGAGTCCATGGAGGGGTGCCTGCCCCTCATGGCTTGCTCAGCCTGCTTTCTTATAGATCTCTGGACCAACAGTCAAGAGATGGCAATGGGCTGGTTCCTCCCCATCAGTCATTAATCATGAAATGCTCTGTAGGCTTTCCTGCAGCCCTATCATATGGAAGCATTTTCTTCAGGTTTCCTTCTCTCAGATTATTTTAGGTTGTATTAAGTTGGCATGAAGCTATCCAGCAAATTGTGATTGATGACGGACATTGCAGACCTATATAGGACTTTTCATTTTGGCTTTTACTGACTTGTGTAGAAGTAGAAAAGTAAGTGCATGTTTCTGTGCTGAGGCCCCAGAGTATCTTTCTAAAATGAGAGGTTGTTTGGTTCACAGAAATTCCCTTAAAGGGGTGGGTGACGCTTTCGCATTATTATTTATAGAATACATGGAAATTCCATATGCAGGAGAGAAATAAGATGAGCACAGAGTATGAATGTCTCAATACATAAAGCACTTGGGGAATTTGAGAGATCAGTAGAGACACCATCCTTATCAAGATTACCAGGGTACATGGCATATAATGAAGATAGAAGCTAACTGAGTTTTCTGAAGAGTGAGATGAGGTTGGGAAGGCTTCTTCATGAGAATGAATTTCAGTTTTATTTCTGCAGAGACTGACATAGATTTATCTTTGAGAGAAACCACGCTACTTATAGTATAATTGATGGGCTTAAACTGGGATAAGGCTGAAAGCTGAATCAGGTGTGACTATTAATAACCCAAGAGTGAGGACTGGAGCTCAGGTTAGGACAGTAGAAACAGGAACAGAGACTTAAAAGAGCAATAAATTCATCATCTATAGAACTCGAATGGGCATTTTGGCAGTTCCAGATATAAAGGCTAAAAATTCCACATAATTCATAAAACATCAGCTTTCCCAAAAAAGCACATATTCAGATTCAGATAAGTATGAAGTCTAGACTGATGAAAGAGAAGAGAGAGAGAGTGGGGAGGCAGAGAGACAGAGAGAGAAAGAGACAGAGAGAGAGAAGGAGGGAGGGAAGGAGAGAGGGAAGGGGAAGGGAAGGAGAGAGAGAGAAAGAGAGGAATCACATATTACATATTGAGGAAGAAATATGAAAAAGAAGGAATGATCTGCACAGGACCACCATAGGAAGACTTTCCACAGTTTCTCTTGTATAGAGGTTTATATTCTTTAGAAAATTTCGAGCTAAGATGGCAATTGCACTATTTCTGTCTTAAGATGCTCTATGTAGCTCAGATGCTATGGTGAATTTAATCATTATAAGAATCCTAACATGAAAGTCCATTTGGCATGTTTATAGGCAACGTTTTAAGGTCTATGGCTCTGATAGAGGAAGGTTCCTGTTATGCTAAATAGGAAGGTAGGAAGCTTGGAAATCTGAAGAAAATAGATCTTTAATAGATTTATTTACACCTTGAACTTTGTGTTTATATTTATTTTTAAACCTTTGCCCAACCTGACATGGTATAGAATTGATATAGTTATTCTTGCATCACTTAAATTTTGATTTTAGCATATTTTATGAAAATCTTAAATATTAGGCATAAGAGGAGTTCAGTATTCATAGTTGAGGTGTGTGTGTATTTGTGCGTGTGTGTATCTAATAACTGAAGTGAACATACAATCTATTCCTTTGAAAGATGACAAACAAATAATTTGTTAAACTACCAAAATATTCCGTATATTCTCTTATCATGCTGACTCTAAAGGAGTAAAACAGATTTAAAACAAAATCAAAAGGAAGAACAACAATGGGTAGAAACGACCAACTGATTGTAAAAAGTAATTTGAAAGCTATAAATCCAATAAGGAGTTAATACAAAAGACTCACAGTGATCTCAATTCAATAGCAAACAAGTAAAAAATTAAAATGGGCAGAGGTCATAACTAATGTTCTTCAAAGGCAGACATATAAAAAATCATCAGCATTCCTAATCATTGGGAAATGTAAGTTAACACAACAGGCCTTTATTTCACATCTGTCACAATTACATTTATATTTAAAACACATAACAAGTGTTGATAAGCCTTGTCCATTGTTGATGGAAGCATAAATTAACTCAAGTATTTGAAAAACAATATGGAGGTTATGCACAAAAACTTACGATAAATTATCATATGGTAGTGCAACGCTACTTTGTGGTACTTTCCCCAAAGGTTTGAATTCAGTATATCTAAGAGATGTTTGAAATCTTGTAATTATTGTGTTTCACATGTACATTTTATTTCGAATTAATATACCATGGCTCGTTAAATAAATTCAGTATATTTACATTACTTTGAAATGTATGTATTAATTGAAATTTATACTCTAAAAGTAATGTACATATACTGAATTTTCTCCTGGAAATTATACTCACAACAGTATTTTGTTTATACTTTTCCTGAGTTGTTTTCAAAGCTTTGATTCAGAGTAAGCTGCAATAAAGGGATCTAAACTCTTTTTAAAAAATCATACTTTTATGACCTCCTGTATGTTATGTTGTTGACTCTATCCAGAGTAATCCTTTAGGACCCCTCTTTTCAATTTAAAAATTTAAGTGCACATAACCCTCTGAGCCCCAAGAAATCCTAACCAACCTTCAGGAGACCCAGGGAATGTACTTTTGTTTGAAGACAAGCTCACAACTGGGTAAAGATTAGTAAATGGTTTTAATAGAAATGTAGTTACAAAATATGGCATTTATGTACAGAGAAAAATCAATTGTTCACATTCTTGAGAACTGTCCTTCAGGTATGGGAGAGAGTACCAGTACCAAAGAAAGTATTTGATAGTTGCACCACACAGGACTGGGATCTGCTACAACTTCTTATGGACTCACTTATGGAGACATTATTATGAAAGAGTTGTCAGAAGTATGCATTAGAAAAAACTTACACAGGAATTAAAATGACATTCTACTTAAATATAGAAACATTAGAGTTGAATTGTTAATATTTATCACTTTTTCCTAATTGTTCAAATGAATAAAACTGTGATATTACAGGGATTACAATAAGATATTATACTCTGTTTAATCAGAGGAAGATTTATCTCCATGTAGATTATTATTTAATGTATAATGAGCAACATATATTTTAATAAAATTATACATTTTAAAATTATTTGCTATATATTTCAAAACAAAATATAAATTTAAATGTTTCAAAGCAATATACAGTTAAATTATAGAACATACTACTTGCAATATTTATAGTTTTCTGTATCCCAGGCTTCCTCATTTATTATTTTATCCCTATTTATTACTATTTATTATTTTTACTATTGACTTATTTTAGTGTATTTTACTTATAAACCAACATTTACAATGTATGCATACAAAGTCATGATTTATGAATACAATCTGTAGTCTACATCAAGCTAACTGAATATTCATCACTCTTGAGGTGATGGCATTTGAAATTTACTCTCAACAATATTGAACTATATAGTTCACTAGTGTTCAATAACTTCATCACATTAGAAACCAAAATTAAAAACTAATACATATTTTTCTAACCTAAGATTTTATGCCTTTCCCCATCACCTTCCACTTCCTCCTCACCTATCGCCTCTGTAGCCACAATTCTGTGGTTCTGTAAGCTTAGGTGTCTCACTACATTACACAATATCTGTATTCTCCTGACTTGCTTATTTTAGTTAATGCAATATTCTTTAATTCCACTAATGAAAATTGTAGAATTTCTTTTTAAGGATGAGTATCTCTGTGTGTGTGTGTGTGGGTGTGTGTGTATGTTGTGTGTATGTGTGTTCCTTCATCTATTCATCTGTTTAAGGACACTTCAGTTTCTTTTTGTTTGGGATGAACTATAAAGGAATGCTAAATATAGAGAAAAGAAAACTGACATAGCTTTACATGAGATACAGGATGGCCATTGTGGTAGTCAAATTTACATAAGACATTAATGTCTACAAGTCATAGAAAATGAATTTTTGTTTTATCAATGATGGTGGTGGAAGGTCTTAAAGCATCAGAGCAAGAGCAAAGAAAATAACAAAGTCATGTGTTTCGTGCAAGTTAAGAGAAAAATGCCAGTAGAAAGGGTTAGCTCTAGAAATAATAGCCAAGTAGTATTATGAGTTTAGATGGTTTATAAAAAGATTCTGGAGTCAAAACAAAGTCAGTATCCTCTCCCCTGATCTATTGTACTGCAGGTTCTAGGAACTATCCATTTACAAAAGATGTGTAGTGTGCCCAATTTCCTTCCTCACTTCCTGTCAAATCTCCTGTATATCACATTAAATCTGTTTTTACCTAATGATACTTCCTGAATGATTAAGTACTTTCTGATATGTAGACATTTTGCTATTTATAGAAATTCTTCCTCTTCATTTTCTAAATGTATGCACTCTTGCCAGTCTGAATAACTGTTTTAAAAATGAACATTGTCAAATCCCATTCTGTGAAGTTCTTTTGAGTCCTTTCTTTCCTTCTGGTTACTCTGAGGACAGAATCTAAGCTTGTTAGTGCATAGCCACTGAATGGTTCCCTGATTTAGACCAGTTTATTTGTAAGCCTCTGTCTTTGTACATGCTGTTCTCTCTGGTTGGAGTTCTCCCACGTTTGAGGAAAGTAGAGTTAGTCGACAATTAGTGTAGAATATGAAGAGCCTTCCTTTATGCTGCAATAAAGTCTCCACTGAGTAGAATCCATTGGACCAAAGAAAAAGCCCCATAAGAGACATGTCCTCTGAAACACAATGGCTGATTTTATACCCTTGAACATCAAGAATTCCTAGTGCTAATTCATCATAATGAAGGGAACTGTCCTGAAACCAGTCCTGAGCTTGTTTACGTATGTCCTATGTGGAAGTACAATTTAAAGATGAAGACCTCTTATCTTATGAACTATTCTCAGACACAATCATCTGTTAATAACTATGCTCAACATAAAAGGAGTTCGGGGACTTAATCCTGACTGTGGTCAGGAATCAGCTTACATTATGACGCTGTGTTAAGGTTCCATCTGTAGGAACAGTGAGAGCTGCCTGTCAGACCAACAGTTAGACAGGAAAGTATCATGTTTGACAATGTGTGAACAACTAAAGACAGAATGTTCTGTGGTTTAGAAAGCCCCATTTAATCAATCCCATTAACATTTCCATGAACTGAAACATAATGTCTGCATTTCCCATATGGGACACAGAGTTGGAGCCACAGAAATTAAATTCTTCTGAGAGTTAGATCTGTAACCTTACTCCTCTGCTGTGCTTCAACAATCTTGGGGATTTTCAGCATCATTAATATTTAATGTTACACATCACCATCATTCAACCATCCTTAGCTCGAAAACAGAATTTATTTGAACACGATCTCTACATCTACACATGTGAGAAACAGACTGGAAAGTTGGTTCAGCAGTTAAGAGCACTTGAGCTCTTACAGAGGACCAGGTTCAATCCCTAGCACCTAAATGGTGGCTCACAACCATCCATACCACCAGTTATAGGGGAACTGATAATTTCTGTTGACCTCCATGGGCATCAGGCATGCATGTAATGCACAGATAGATAAGCAGGAAAAACAATCATATCCAAAAAAAATATAAATTTAAAATAAAGAAAACCAGGCCAATAATTTGAACACCTTACTTTAGAAAAAAATAAATAAATAAAAAACAGAGGCCAATGATGTCTTGCATTTATGGTGAGAAAGATGCTCAAACCTTAATTTGAAAACAACTGTAAAATAAATATCATAGGTTACAAAATTTCATATATGAACAAAGAAAATATAAGCATGTTCTTTCCTCAGATTTCAAATGAAAGTAAAATGCATGAGATATAATTATATGAAGTGCATTTTGAATACTCTGATGACAAACTGGCATCCATCTTCTTTTTAGCTCATTTCTGCCATCTGTGTACGTCTTTGGGCAAATTGTCTATGCGAATGCATAATCCACTTTCAGATGGCTACTTATGATTGAGTTGTAAAGTTATTTACAACTACAAAATGAACATAACTAAGGCTGTAGGAAAGAAAGGGGAACAAAAAGAGTGTTGCCAGAAATGCCTCAGGTACATTATGTATTTGATTCTGAATTAATGTTGGTCACTTGTTTGTTTAGACTCCTTATACTGTTGCCAAATTTTAAGATTGCTGTATTTAGTTATGGAATGCATATGGGGTTACAGCCCATAACTTAGGGAGCTGGGGTTGAAGGGATGACTTGTAGATTAGTTCTATGGAAACTACAGTCTGCTAGATTACAGAATCATTCCCCCTTTGAAGTTTTAATAGGCACATAAAATTATAAATATTAATGAGGTGTTATGTGATGTCATGATCCCTGTTTATATTGTGTAAGGTTCAAATTACAGCGTATGAGCTGTCCTCACTCATAAATAACTGTCAGAAAATAGTTAACATTCCCTTGATGGTTTTTGGAAACATATAATATGACTATCTATGTTCATTCTATTGAGAAATAAAACATCAGAACTCATTTCTCCTCCCTAACTATAACCTAGTACTCATCAGCCAATCCTTCTCCATCCTTTTCTGTTAATCACTTGCCTAGACTCTGGTAAATCACTTTTCTACTCTCAACTTCTGTGAAGTCAGCTTTTATACTTCCCACATCTGGGTGAGAGCATGAGGGACTTATTTGCTATGCTTAGTTCATTCAGTTTAATATAATAAATTATATTAAAGTCCCATCTATGATGTGGTAAATAAAATATTCTTCCGCTGTGAATGCATGCTCCATTTTATTTACTTTGGGTAATCTGGTAAACATTTTAACTGATTTTATTTCTCTGTGTATTGAGAATGCTGCTGTAATGAACATACATAGAACTACTGCTAGTTCTTTGATCAACTTATTTCATTTCCTTTGGATATGTATGAAATAATGGAGCTGTTGGTTCATATTGCAATGTTGGTTTTAATCTTTGGAGAAAACTCCTTACTTTTTTTTTTTTATAGTGGCTGTGTACTTACTCATATCCCAATCAATATTGTGTAGAGTTTCTTTCCTTCACATTTGTACCAGCTAGGGTTTTTTTGTCTTTTTGATGATAACCATGTTAGAAAGGTAACTTCTACTCTACAATGGATGGACATTTTGGAATAAGAGCTATCTCAAACTTCTGACATTTTATTTATAGATGGTCTAATCTTGAACTTGTATTTTTATTTGTGTAACATGAACATACTTAGTCCAATTCCAGAGCCATTATACAAATGGAGATAACCCTAACAAGATCTTTATTAAATTCTAGGGATCAGAATATTAAGTAGCTACTTGTTTTGTTGTGTTTTCTTTCAGAATTGATAGCTATTTTCTTAAAACCTTAATAACAGCATTGAAAGTAAGGATAGAATTATATACAAGACTGGAAACTGAAAATATACTCACATTTTTTAATATGAGCATACAATATTTATTTGTCAACTATACATAAAAAAAAAGCCAAAAACAGAGAAAAACAGAGAGAGGGGAAAAATGAGTAAATATAATATATAATTCAATAACAATAATTGAAAAAGAACAGAGTTGCAAATTATTTGTAAAAGTAAAAGTATATAGCTAATTATTTACTCTGCACCTATTCAAATGTTTATTCCAAACATCAATAGCCAATAATTTTTATTAAATTATGGGAATAATTGCTATAATTTATCATAGCAAGAACTGAGCAAGTGATCCAGAGAGCTACCTTGCAAGCATCACTCCTCCTTGTCTCTGCCTTAAGTTCTTGCTTTGAATCTTTAGCTTGACTTGCCTTATTCCCTCAGTGGTGGACTGTGGTACCAAGGAATTCAATACAAATTCTTTCTTTTTCCAAGTTTAATTTGCTGAAAGCTTTTTTTTTTTAATCAGAGTGACAGAAAGGGTACAAGTGAAGAAAATATAAACATGTTTCTATTTCAAAAATGAAAATGGATTTTTTAATCCATTTTCAGGATTACATTTCTGTAAATTTAAAAAAATGTATTTTATTTTAGTTTCAAACAAGTAACACTAAACAGACTGAGTAGATTGTATGTATATATATTTAGAAATTCTTTGCATATATATGTGACAATAAAAACTAAAGGAAAAGAGGCCATGAATATGAGAAGGAGCAAAGGAAGGTCAGCAAAGGAGGGATCAGAAGGAGCAACGGGAAGGGAAAAATATGTAACAACAATTTTAATTAAAAATAAGTACCATTAACACGCAACTAATGGTTATAGGTCATTCAGTACTCTTCTTAGATGAACTACATATTCTGGTAAACCATCTACTCAGGCCACAAGGGAAAAAAATGTTTCCAATAACTAAGAGTTACTTGATGGTTTCTGTGTGTCAGTCATGACAGTGACTTCAGGTGATCCAGAAAGTATGCCACCCTTCCCACTCCCATGACTACGCCTATATCTCTGACTTCACATGACTCTCAGACTAGCAGGAGAAATGGTTAAAGATAAGGAGGTGACAGTTACAAGAAATGTTGAAGGAATAAATTTATTGGAGGGATGACTTTTAAACTTTCCCTTCATAGGTAAAAGATAGTAAGAGAGAGAGAGAGAGAGAGAGAGAGAGAGAGAGAGAGAGAGAGAGAGAGAGAGAGAGAGGAGAGAGAGACAGAGAGACTTCCAATGTTTAGGACTAGGATTTTGCACATTGCATCTTATTTAGGTCATTGGGATCCATGTTGCATGTTCTAAGTAAAATGACTAGAGGTGATTAAGAGATTGTAGAATTGCGGGAACAAGAAAAATGTAGGGATGTGTTTAAAGGTAAGAAGAAACCATTAAGAATTCTAAAAATATTTACATGTGTGTTTGGGGAAGAACTCATTGCTACTGGAAATAGTAAAAGAAGGGAAGGAAAGAGGAAAGAAGGAAGAAACATAAAGAAGTAAAGACAGGTTGACTGAAATTGATTGATTGATTGGTTAGTTACATGTTCCAGTAAGTAAATGGTAAGATTGGAGTTATGGCCACAGCAGTAGAAAATACACATTGATTTGAATGCCATTTAGAAATTAGTCTCCATAGGACAAAGGTAGTTTTGTTCGTGTACAATAAAGACAAGAATTGCAAATAACTAATAGTGTTTGGCTTGCAAGACTAGAATATGATAGACATGTTTGCTGAATTTTACAGTACAGGACATGGAGCTAAGAGCAGGAAAAATAGAGACTGGTGGAATCTTAGAAGACAATGCAATACAAAAGTACAGAGATATCTCATAGGTGGTAGAATACGAAGCAATTTTAGAGCCAAATATGTGAATTTGTATTTGTCATTTCCTTTATAACTGAGAATGGCAGTGAACTTCTTATTCTGTCTTCACCTTTCTGGGTATGTATATCATAGGTATGCCTTGACAAGGTTGGTTTATATGGTTCTAATCAATAAATATATGGCTTTGTGAGTGCTGGGCAAACACTCTACCAACTGATCTATAACTGCAGCCTAATCTATGTAAAAGTATCTGAATACGATGCTATTTTTACCCATAAAACTAACATAAAATCTCATGCATTGGTTTGGAAAATAAATGTTTCCAAGTCATTACTTACAGCATACAGTGCAGTAACAACTTGAACAATTTAATTGCAGAAATGCAATTGTAATCAATAGAGTACATACATGATCTCAATTAATGAATTAATAAAATTAAATTAATATTATAATTTAACTCTGCACATTTATTAAAATATATTATCTATAAATATTTCAGATAGACATACATCCTCAGTAACTATGTGCCTTCATTAAATATTTAGATCTATTTTGTCATAAATATGTATAAAAACGATTAAATTTTGGAATAAAATTTTTGGAAATGTATATGTATGCATTAATAATATACTTTAATGCATTTTGAGTGAGAGTTAAAACTCGATATTTAAATCAAACGATTGTTTCTAGTCTATGCACACAATAAATATCATTAATAAGTACTTCTCTGCCAAATAATGAAGATTTAATATCTGCAGAAGGTATAGATTCTTCAAGTAGAAATATTTCCTCCCATTCATCCTATGCCCATTATCACCTGGGACAATTTGCTAAGTAATTTGTTTTGTTTGGAGACAGGGTTTCACCCTATAGTTCAGGTTTCCCTGAAGCTTGCTGTGTTGTCCAAGCTTTTATATATTTAACCATGCATTTAAATTATTCCTTTCTATACAGGTAAAATGATATAATACAATGAAAAGCTACTAACTTGAAAAAAATACTGTGGAGAATGAGTTCCCACTGGACAAAACCTAAAAGAACATATGAACAATTGTCTCAAAAGGTATAAATTTTTCCTGTTGTAGTTACATTCTACATAATCACCAAGGTGGGGTCTTTAATTTTAAAATGCACACCAGTAATATGAAGTAAAATAGGTTACTATTCTAAAATAGATGTTTTTAGTGTAGGTTATTTGAGAAAAGGGAAGAGGAATGATTATAGTCAGAATATTACTTTCTGGGATAATGGAAAGGTCCCAAACTTAGATTTCCACACTGGTTATATAGTGGCCATATACTAATGACTACCAAGTTTGAAACCCTGAGTGGATGAACATTATATGGAAATTGTTCCAATAAATTTATTTAAAATAGAGGCTTCCGGATGTCTTCACCAATACCAAAGTCTTTCAGTACATTTTGTAGTGGTTTTGAAATTGATTTCACAGCTATATCCATTTCTAAAATGATTTTTTAAATTGCTATTCCTTTTTGCATAAGCATTAGTTGACTCATATAAAAAAAATTACCTTCCTGTAATTGCACCATAGATTACTATTTGTAATTATAAACATTTGTTAATTCTTTTTTGAGCTTATAATATAATTACATCATTTCCTCTTTTCCTTCTCCCTTCCTCTGTGCTATTTTTTTTAAAATAATGTTATAGTAACCAACTTATAAAAGCATTGTCATTAAAAACAACATGAATTTTGCCTAATTACCAATGAAAATTATTTTACTTTTTACACAATGAATCAAATTTTCTAGCATTTTTATATGGCCATAATAAATGTAGTCTTTTGGGTTGGGAAGACAGGACAGTTGGTAGAAATGTTTTCTTTGCAACAAACAGAACATAAATGAAATTCCCAGCACCATATGAAAAATTAACCATGCTGTAGCCCCAGCATTGGGTGTAGACAGTCAGAGTCTGAGGTTTCTCAGCAAGTTAAGCAAAAATTCAGGAAGTCTATATATATATACAGTTAATAAAGTATAAAGTGGTAGCGGAAGATACTGGATTCCCTGCTCTGGTATCCACATGCACTTTACACCTAGACTGTGTTATATGTCTAACATCAAACACACACACACACACACACACACACACACACACACACACACACAATGTATCTAGGGAATAGAATTCAATAGTATAGAATAATCCTGAAGTATGTATCAACATGATTTTTATTTAACAGCAAAACAAGTCTTTTATATGTCTTAGTTATGAACTTAAGTAGCACCATTAACTTTGGTAGTATTTATTATTAAGACATGCTTTTCCTGAAAACGTGTCTATATAAAATATTACATGGCAACATATTAAGAGAAAAATGCATTTTCAAAGTCTTTCAGGGTAACTATATTGAGGTATATAATTCAATGTATTTAGTATTTGTGACATATTCACCCCCAGCTCCTCCAAATAATTTCTCCCAGATACATTAACATTGTAAATTCACTGAACTTAGTGTCCTTACTATTTTTAATTTAATAAGCCATGGATTCAGTTTCTCTTGTCCATATACTTTTGGAAGTGGTACCATCAGTGAAGCATGGACAACCTACCAGCATTCACATCCTTAAAGAAAACAAACTCTTGCTACTCTGAAAGCCATCTACTATCCAAAATTCCTCAGCTAGCAGTAGGGATTGTGGATATCTTCATTATAGTTTAAATTAAAAACAATACATTTTATTTTTTTATGTTCAGGAGTGTTTTGCCTACATGTATGTCAGTACTTTTCTTACATGAATAGTGCCCTAAGAGAGGAGAAGAAGATGTCATATCCCCTAGAAACGGAGTGACAGATGGTTGTGAGCCACTATACAGATGCTGGAAATTGAACCTGGATCCTTTGGTACTTTGACAGCTAAGTCACCACTCTCATACTTTGTAATTTTCTCAACATACCATATCCTAAGCTGCATTTTTTTCTTTTTACTCCAGTGTCCATAGGAAGTGCTCTTACTTCGCAGTCTTCAAATTGAAAGTGTTATTCCAAACCATATGTGAGGAAGAGGAAAGTGAGGGAGTCATTCTTAGCACAGACTCACCCCATTACCAATCAAAAATAATATATTGTATTTTATTTCATATGGTAACTCCATTTCCAAGGGATCTGAAATCCTCTTCTTTCTTCCACTGAGGGCACACATTAAGTGATATAGCTGCCAGACATGTAAGAAAAACCCTCCTTCATGTTCATTCTCAGATCACTTACATTTCATATACAAAATACTACCTATTTCTGCAGCAATTCTATTATACTACAATACCATCACATTAGATCTGGACAGATCCTTCTTCTCTTGGGTTTATTTTCTACAAGAAATATTGAAGAGATCTCTTAAGAAAAAAAAATCTGCTTGAAATTTTCAACCACCACTTCCCTGTGGGTTAATTGAGTTGCTGTTTCATGAGAGAAAAGTAGAGTCACAAATAGTGTTAGAATATGTATTATTTCTGTGAAAGTTTGGTAGTTTACATTTGGTTTAGATAGAATATTGATCAATTCTGCTGCACTATTAGTAAAGTTGGAAGGTCCTTGGAAGACAAAGAGTTGATCTAATCTGTCAACTGCCTGCTGTAAATCTTATTGAGGCCCTCTACTACTCTTAAACCCTAAATGGAAGTGCAGCATGTATTAATCTTCATCTATTAGTTCTATAGAACTTTATCCCTAACTTTTCCATATACTCTTCCTTGTTCTTTCAAATTCATGGTAGCTTATTTCATTAGTTGCTGTTACATACATACATGGTGTGTGTGTGTGTGTGTGTGTGTGTGTGTGTGTGTTTGGTGTGTGTGTTTCTAACACAGAAATATACCATACTCCTTCTTATAATGCTATTTGTATGTAAGTTTTCAGGTTTGATGATTTTGCATTGGATAATTCCCTGGATTTAAACCTGCTCTACAAGAAGAAAATCATGTGTTACTGGAAATTAGCTAAACCTCCAGGGCCTGTTCAGTCATGGACCTTGGAGGAGAATTTAAAACTGCTGCATAACTAAAGCAGCATAAACCCTAACCATTGTAAACATTTGTCTCTATATCCACAGTAAGTGCAGTCCTTACCCCTCAACAACACTGTTGTTGCATTACATTTTTTGGTTTTAGAAATTTTAAAAATAGTTTCCATGAGCCATAGTCACTGAAAAATTCTTTATCAGTTCCCTACTTATCTCAGGAATATACATAATGATCCTCAAATCAGCTTCCAAAATCTCAGTGTAAAGTAGCATATCCAATAGCTTCTCCTTCGAAATACCCTAAATCCATCAGTTTACTGACACTGAACTTAGTTTATTATTACATGTCTGACTGTTTATTTGTTCAATCTAGCTTTACCATAATATACAATAGCTCATTAGGTATTTTCATGGTAAAATACAAATATAACTTTGTGTATGTGTTGTGTGTGTGTGTGTGTGTGTGTGTGTGTGTGTGTGTATTACCTTTGGCTTAAAAAGCAACAACACTTTTTAATTTTTAAAAACTATACATATTTACTATTTCACTAATTTTTCTTTAGCTACTCACCTTTGAAGATAACAAAGTGAAAGGATTTTAAAGTAACTGAATTTGAATAACAGCAGGCCAATGTTTGTTGAGAAATGGTGCTTAGGGAGAAAAATAGAAAAAGATGTCAATCTAAATTCTTTGAGTGATTCCAGTTAAAGTAATTCTAATTTATACAAATAAGTTAGTTTGGGCCACCAGCTTCATTTTTTCTATCCCTCTCCCCTTTGTTCAAAAGCAATTGCATTTGAATGCTTTAATGTACCAATTTTTAAGTTAAATGGATTTGCATTGCTCTAACCTACTTAGCACCAACACAGGCCATCTGCACCCCATGTCTCCTTGTTGTGTGTTAGCATATCAGTGGCCCACTCATCCTTTACAGCTGAGTATCCATCTAATCCCAACAGTTTCCAAAAGCTAATGAGACAATCCTATTGGCTTTCAGCCATTGCCTTTCAGAAAACAAGAAAGAGACACAGTAAAAAATCAAACTAAGATGGCACTTCTTTCTCCCTTCTTGTAATCAAAGAGCCTATCACAGTTCCATGAAATAAAGTCATATTGGTTTAAATATTCAGGAACCATATCAATTCTCCTAAAGATATGTACTATTCTTTCAGAAAAAATTAGAGAATAGAAAAGCTCACAAGCTACAGATGGAACGACTCTTGAAAGACAATCTGGCCCCCTCTTGGCAGAATAGAGCTACATATGTTGTAGGGAGGGGACGCTGTTGTAGGGACAGGAAAATATGTTCTGTATACATGAAGATTATTTGTATGCCAGCCAAATAAAATGCTTGCATTGTACAAGCAAGCCTTTGCCAAAACCAGAAACTTGACTGGGCTGCTCTTCCTTTAAAATTTAAGTGATCCACTCCCAAATTGTGGTCTAGTCTTATATTTTTGGTTGTGAGCCTAGCCTTTAACAGCTGAGCCATCTCTCTAGCCCTGTGGTCTAGTCTTATCAACCAAAAGAGAGGAATCTTTTCATAATAGATCTTTCATAGATCACCTATAGCTCCTTGTCAAACTGAATATGTAACTATATTCATGCTTCAGCCATTGTTAGCAATGTACTTTAATTTTACAATAGTTTTGGATTTTGTGCTATACATGGCCTTGCTAGAATGTTAGAAATTTACTTAACTGTATGAAGTATACAGAGAACTTATAACCCATTTAATTAGAGTCATAATTCTGGTGTGGATTGGATGATTTATTAATGTGGTACGTTCAAGTCCCTCCCACTTTCTGCCAATTGAAGAAACACCTGCCAGAAAAATAAATTAAAACTTAAAATCAAGATAAAGCAAAAGAAAAAAAACTCAGTAATAGTACCACACTGAAACAATGTATCTCACCAGAGTTTCATCTAGAATATGACAACCAATCACACAGGAAGAAATCTCTGCCCTCCCAGTCTAAACCATCCCTCTGTGGACTGGCCAGCATTCCTGACTGTCATGCTCAATTTTAAGCTCCTTGGATTCTACTTATTGACAGAAAGAGAAGAAAAAGGTAAACAAAACAAGGCTGAAGGTCAGAGAAGTCTCCCAAAGAGACCCTCAGTAAGTGTTCATCGTCCCCTTTGTGTTCACTATAATCATATATACGTGTATGTATTTTTACCTCAATCTGCCTTTTATATGTTGCAAAATAGATGTGGGAGAAGACAGAGAGGAAGACTAAAAAAGAGACAGACAGACAGAGGGGAGGGGGGAGAAGGGAATTACAGATTCGCCAAAAAGGAGAAGCATAATAATTTAGTATTTAGAAACTAAAAAGAAGCAGGTAAACTGATAAATGTAAAATAACATCTTCACAGCTCAAATAAATCCCTGAGCCCTCTTGATCAATAATTCACTTTGGGTCATGAATTGGACTGCTGGAAGTAATCACCATACGAAACGCTTATTATGGTTATTTGGTTTCCATTAGAACACTCTGCATTTTGAAAATCTTTTATGCACAAAAGGAAAATCCTATATGTAAATGCAAATTTTATCATGTTATCTTTTAATAGCTAAACACTAATACTAAATACATACTTGGTACTAAATCTGTTCAAATTAGATAACTTGTAGAAGAATCAATAAAATTCCATTTATATTTTGTAATGACCGACAGGAACAAAAATTATGCATTAAAAACTGGAAGAGAAAGTAAATTGATTGGGTATCACTGTGAATTGTTGGATCAAACGCTGTCTACCTCAGAATCCTGCATGGTTTCCATGGCAACACAGCAACAGCTAGTCTAAAAGCTATAGTTATCTCCAGACAAAAGGCTCGACTGATCTTTCATTTCAGTACTCAGAAAATCTGAAGGACAAACCTAAACCTGAAAAAGCAAAGAAAGGACTGAAAGAAAATCCTTTCCTTTAAATAAAAAATATAAAATCTTCCATAATCTGCATGATAAAACATACCCCTACCATATTTTGTCAACATCTTTCACAATATGTTCTTAAAAATCAATGTAAAATAACCGGTATTTGTGTAATCATTTATTTTTTAAAGTCATGTCTACCAAAACAAAAGAGAATTTTAAAGCTCACAAATATATATAACTTATCAATAAATATATATAGCATAAATATATATAACTTATATTATATAACATTTTTATTTATAACATATATATCTATACATATAATCTTTTTATGTTATTGAAAGGTCAAAGCTCCCAGGTACTAAACCACCAACCAAAGAGTACACTTGGCTCCAGCTAGATATGTAGCAGAGGATTGTTTTATCTGGCATCAATAGGAGAGGCCCTTGGTCCAGTGGAGGCTCCCAGGTAGGGAAATGCTAAGGTGCTGAGGTAAGAATGCATATGTGGGTGGGTAGGGGAGCACCCTCGCAGAGGCAGGGGGAGAGGGAAGGGAATAGGTGGTTTGTGGAGGGGAAACGGAAGGGGGATAATATTTGAAATGTAAATAAATAAAATAATCACTAAAAATGGGGAACAAAAGGAAAGATCTAGATTTTCCGTTAATCTAAACCCTGTAATAAATAATCCTTACTATTTTCAGTTGCTCACTATTTTTGTTTCCAATATTTAGTTTTTAAATTTAATTATTCACTTTACAACCCAATATCAGCCCCTTCTTTTCTCCTAGTACCCCCCTCTCACAAGTCTTCCCCTTCTCCCACTATCCCCGCAGGGGAAGGTACCCTCTGTGTTTCACTTCCCAATAAATGTCCCCTACCCCGAGCATCAAGTTGCTGTGTGAATTAGACACACTCTTTCCTACTGAGGCCAGAAGAGGTTGTCCAATGGCTGCCCCAAATTGAAGCCCATCTCATGGGCAAGACCTATCCTGATACTATTAATAATATTTCGTCTATGCTTGTAGACAAGAACCTAGCATAACTCTCCTCAGAGAAAGTCCACTCAGCAGCCAATGGAAAGAGATAAAAGACTCATACCCAAACCTCAGGTGGAACTCGGGTAGTCTTACAGAAGAGTTAGATTGAAGGGCCCAAAGAAGAGAACAACAGTCATCTAACCTAGACCCATAGGGGCTCCCAGAGACAGAATCACCAACCAAAGAGTAAGCATAGCTGGACCTAGGCTCCGTGCACATATTTAACAGATGAGAAACTTGGTTTTCATACTAGTCCCACAACAACTAGAGCAGGGGCTGTCCCTGAGCCTGTTGCCTGCTTGCCTGTGGATTCCGTGACCCTAAATGGACCAATATTCATTTTAAATCCTGGTATATATGTCTGTCTGGATGTCAGTATGTACATATGAGTGCAATATCTGTGTTAGCCAGAAGTAGGTGTCAGATCACCTGGAACTAAGGGGTAAAGGCAGTTGTGTGTTAAACTAGGTCCTCTCTCTGAGGAGCAGTATTGGCTCCTAACTACTGAGCCATATCTCCAGGGCTCACTGTCTAAAGGAATGGCAAAATATTATTTTCAAAGTCAGGTGAGAGAAATGGTAAGTTGGAGAGGAGAGGGAGAAAGCTATGGCAGTTCTTTTCCAAATGTCTTTTCTTGAATTCCTTTAAAGACTCCACATCACTTTTCAAAACCATTAAAAAGCAAAAATAAAAACATTTTCTGGAAATAAAAAATTCCATGCAAATTAAAACTAAACCAAGTCAGGGGTGAAAGTCACTCAATAAAAATATTTCTCATTGAAATAGGTAAAAGTTTCTTAAGTCAAGGGCATTTCTCTTTCTCGTCTTCACTGTGAATCCATACATTGAAGAAAATTAAGGAACATACCCATAAGTCAGCCCACTGAAATGAAATCTCAAAAGGAATTATATCTTATTCAGTGTAGAGTGATAGTCGGCAAGGATACTAAAGAGAAAACCCTGAGGAAAAGAAAAAATAAAAAGCTTCAGATTGTAAAAAGGAGGCAAGGATATAAATCACCTGCCATGGCTACTAATTTGTGGTTTTGAAAACTTACCATGAAATTTGCTAGACATTGAAACCAAATGTTCTCTCTAAAGGAATGCTAAAAATAATGACACTGACATGTTGACCAGAAAAGACTTGTTCAAAGTAGTTTGTGCTAAGAGGTTTAATGAAACTTTCTCAGATTAGATTTCAATTCAATAAGTACTGAGAACCTATCTTAAAAGTGTCTCCTTTTGAAGGGACTTTGCCACCCTGTGCCAAGTCAATTTATATGTAAATTCTATGGAAAATTAGGCCAATGTGCCTTTTTCATGTAACTGACAGTAAGAGTAGAAGTATCTGGCCACTTGGCTACCAAACAAAGGCCTAGCCAGTAAGTGATGTGAGGAACTTGTAGCACAAGCTCTGACTCTGAAAGAGCAAACTGTGACGAATCAGGATGTCAAAGTTTGAGCAGTTGCCAAAAAAGTCAGGTGTCCAAGGAATCTCTGAGCATCTTTTAAGTTGTGTAGTCTCTAATATATTCCACCCTTGATCTTGGAAGCATAGTAAGGATTAGCAACCACTAGGAAATCAACTGTATGAATAGGAAAAGACCCTACTCTAAGTATACTTCACTCTTAACAAGTTATATGCTTTTCTGAAGTTCACTGGTATTATTTTCACCTATTATTTATCCAATATTCTCCATGCATTTAAAATACTCTATTATATTTAAATTCAGACAAAGTAGTAGAAATACAAAATAAGTGAGAATGTGAGGTAGCTGGTGGATATTACATGGTTTTATGGTAACTAATTTGTAAAATGTGCAAAACGCTGGATAGAAACTCTAGAATCTGATACTAGTCAAAAGTATAATACCTGTGTTGTAACTATGGCCATAGGTGGAGATGTGACACTTTGAGATATCTAGAAGATACTGTCCATTCAGAGGCTTTCTGGTAATAGCAAGATCATAGCTCCTCTAAACTTAATCCTAATGGGCCTGCTAATAACATGGATTGGAAAAACTTCCTCAGAGAAATGCTTTATTTTAGAGACTTGAGATATGGTGATGGTGCAAAGCCTACTTAACATATAGGTCAGCACATATTCGAACAGCTAAATCTGTTTGAATCTGTTTGAATTTCTCACCTATCATGTCTTGGGAATTCATGCCTAGTCTGTAACACAGAAATTATGGCCAGGGAAGTCACAGGCTCAAGGAGATGATGACCTGTTGATGTTGTTTTCCTAAATGGTCACATCATAGAACCACCTTCTTAATACTTATATTTACATTCGTAATTTACTCCTCATGACAATAAAAAATACTTCTTATTACAGTGAATAGGAGTTAATGCAGAGGTACTTAACTGTCCAAAGAATAGGCAGCTGAGAGTAAGCCATATATATATATGTATGGACATCCATATCAAATTCCCCATCTTCAAGGATCAGGAACTATCTCAGAAGAAGGGGCAGAAGGAAGGGAAGACCTACTGGAAGGGGGGCGAAAGCTGAGAAATGCTTGTCTTCTAGACATGACAATGCAATGCTATTGCACACATGAAATCATGGGAACAGTGATTACCTGCACAAAACTTGAACAAAATCAAGCCAGTTAAAACTTCCAGCAGAGAGATGGGGAAGGGTTCCCCCAGGTCACACTCCTAGTCAGGGACCTATTGGCAGTTGGTGACTACTGGGGTGGAAGGAGAATCAGATTCCTTTGGAGGAGTTGGTTGCTGGTTGATTGCCCATATCCAGGTGGATCTCCCTCCAACTGTGCTCATACAGACTGTATTAACTGTATATTATATAACCAACAACATGAAAAGGGGTGGAGTTGGGAAGGAGATATATTGTGCCTGTCAGATTAAATATTTCAAATAATTACAAAATTCTATGGAGTAAAATACAATAAAAAAGGATTTCTTTAGTAATGACTCAATGAAAAATAAGAAAGTAGATCAAAGCATGTGACCAAAATAACTACTAATTTTTATCTTATTAATAATGTGCACAAGAAAATATGTTATGAAATAAATACTATTTATAAACAAATATATTATGTGTAAAATAAACAAATATAATACATTAAATGCTATATATGGTAACTTATTAGTGTCTGTTCTAGGAAACTGGTCCAGTGGTCACCTGTGATTATCAAAAGCTACAGGTTTGAAGGAAGCCTACTCATATCCTCTAATACAGTTTGAATCATTTCTAGATTGTCTACAATGCCAACTACAATGCAAATGTGCAAAATTTCTTTTACTGAATTGTTTAAGAGATAATGACATTAAAGCAGTCTATATATGTTCAAAACAAATGCAAATAATTTTTCTAAGAAACTTCAATCCATGATTGGATATGGAGTATTAACTGAGTAATAAAGATATGTCATATAATTTTATTATCTGAAATATTAAACATATATTTATTCATTAATAATGTGTAAATTACAAAATAGGGATTACACAGTTATGTGTATGTAATTATGATTTATTATCACCTTGACAATATAATTGGAATACATTTCTTTGTATTTAATAATTTTTATACATTTATCACTAATTAAAATAAAAATTGTCATATAAAGTAATGCTCCTACAAAAAAATAACAAAAAGTAAAATAGTGTTCCATTGAATCCTCCATGTTTGTAAAAATGATGGAGAGCTGGATCCACTCTTCCCATCTATGTCACCTGTTTTACTTCTCTACCCACTCGTACTGTGAACCCAACTGTTCCTTGTGATATCAACTTTTGTTAGCTCTGTGAGCACAATTGTTAGCTATTTTATAGGAAAATAAACCTGTCCCAATAAAAAATATCTCAAAACCATCATGCACAATCTATTTTATTTCAGTACTGTGAATGTAGTGCTTATCCTTGCATTCTGTGAAGATTTACTTGACATTTCCAAAGTATATATGGGAAATCAGAGTATATCATTCCATTAACTGGCTACTGGCTAAAATTCATCAGGGTCCCAATTTTGTTCATTATGCTTTTAAAATTGAGACCTTTATTTTATTTTCACACACATTTAGTGTGTGGGTGTGTATATGGAAGTGTGTGAGGAGGTGTATATGTGCATGTTTGTGTTAGGTATGTATGTGGTGTGTGTGTGTTGTGTGTGTGTGTGTGTGTGTGTGTGTATGTGTGTGTGTGTGTTTCTGTGTGTGAAATATGCATGATGTTTGAGAGAAGTTTGTGGAGCTTTCCTCTTTATGCTACTATGTGGGTCCTGGAGACCAAACTCAAGTCATCAGGTTTGGTGGCGAAAGTGTTTAACCATTGAGCCTTCTCAATTGGTCATAATTTGTATCTTATAAAGAGCATGATACATGAGTGTTTGCCTTGAAAATACTACCAAATTGTATCTTCTCATGCTTCTCGGTGCTCCCCAGATTAGAAGCTACCAACCTACATCTGAAACAAATTGCTCTGAAAGCAAACATGGAAGGCTGCCTAACAAATTTTTAAATATTTTTCTATTAAACACATAAAATAACAATTTTGCCTGTATTCCCATTTGTAGTAAAGTATCAATCTGACAGGAACATGATTTTACCTATCAGGAGAGGCTTCACAGATTCTTGGAAATGAAGTATGAGGGTAACATTTTAAAGAAAGACTAGAGGAAATTATGAGTTCAGGATTGACAGAAGGAACAACTTCTGGCAGAGGAAGCTACGGTTAAGTTCATTCTGGAAAGTGCATGAAAACTGTCATAACCATGTGGTTATTTACTGAGGACCGCAGAGTCCGTGAAGAGAACAATCTGAAGTAAGAAAAAGTATTTGATTTGCCCATTTCTGATGAGTCACTGAGTGAGCTTCAGGTTTTCTGCCCCGTAAATGAAGTACATACATTAAAAGAGCACTGCTTTATTTCTTGTTCATCCTCAAGCACTTGAAACACAGTAAACATGGAACAAATACATTTTAAAAGACTAAACAGTCTCCAGGTAGACATCAGAGGTTGATGGTGGGAAGACACTGGGTGGTTAAGGAGTTGGGGAGGGCAGCAGGGGAGATTTGATGGGGAGAGACAGAGTGAGAGAGTACTGAGAGATAGAATTGGAATCCATGTGGGACGGAAAGTACATCTCTGGAAGAGATAAAAACTTAGGACATTGGAACTCTCAGGAATCTATGAGGGTGACCCTACCTAATAATGATAGCAATGGGGGATATGAAGCATGAAATGGCCACTTCCTGTAACCAGAAGAGACTTCCAAAAGGATGGACTGGGCCACCAACCCAGCCACAAAACCTTGGACCTATAATTTCTTCTGCGAGTAATAGGTGCAGGTGTAAAGATGAAGCATAAATTGAAGGAATGGACAATCAGTGACTGGCCAACTTGAGACCCATGTCATGAGAGAGAGCCCACCCCTGACATTATTAATGATACTATGCTATACATCTAGAAAGGGAACTACCATAACTATCATCTAAGACTTTCCCCAGCAACTGATAGACACAGATGCAGAGACCCACAACTAAACATTAGGTGGAGTTTGGAGAATTCTATGGAAGATGGGGACAAAGAATTGAAAGTGTCATACAGTTCAAGGACACCACAAGAAAACACACAGAATCAACTAGCATAAGTCATAGATGTCCATAGAGACTGAAACACCAAAAAGAGGGCATACATGAGACCTACCCTTGTTACCTAAGTAACAGTTATGAAGCTTAGTTTGTGGGACTCTTAACAGCAGCAGGAGGAGCTGTATCCCACTCTGTTGCCTGCCTTTGAATCCCTTTCCCCTACCTGAGCTGCCTTGTCTAGCCTCAATAGAAGATGTACCTAGTCCTACTACAACTTGATATGCCAAGGCCAGTTGATCTCCATGGGAGACCTCCCTTTTTCTGAGTCTTTTCTAAAGAGGCCTGAAGGAAGGCTTAGAGGTGAGGTGAGAGGGAAGAGAGGAGGGAGGGGAAGCTATGATTGAGATGTAAATAAATTGATTAATTTTAAAATTCTTTAAAAGAAAGAATAAATAGCTAAAATGCTATGGTATGGTGAGAATTAAATAATAAATGTATTATTTACCATTTTGCAGCTGTCATTAGTATCTGAAGTAAATTGTAAGAAAATGAGCTTTAGTTGGCTCATAATTTATAGACCAGAAATACAAATACCATGGTGTTTGCTCTGGCAAGGATCTTCCATGGATGCACTCTATCATATTATAGTGGATGACATGAAAATGTCAGAAACAAGTATAAGAGGGATTCATCATACCAGGTTGGAAGCTAAAGTGTGTGGGTGCTCTTAATATTGTGACTGCCCATTAATCCGCAGCTAATTAGTAACTCAAGATTGAATGAACTAAAATCCTGTGATGTCCACCTTGTAAGCCATGTTTTCCTGCTTTACCAAGTCATGTGCTTTGTTTATCTCTGTGTTCTTGATGGAATCTTGGTGCAGAATATAGCATATTTATAAAAACATACAGTTATGTTATCAGTTTTATGTAATTATTATAAATATTTGAGTAGGAAAAGGAAAACCAAAAAGACAGGAGTATTTTTTCTGCAAAATAAAATGTATGTGCAAAATATATAACATGTGCCAAAAAGTATATTTTGCACATATGTAAGTATGGAGGCATAGATAGATTATTCATACATTAAAACAGTTTCCATTCCATGGAATGTAGTACATAATATAATACATATGAAATATATTGTTGATTAATAAATAGTGCTAAAACTGCTAAAATAATTACTATTAGTTATCTATTGAATGCATAGTGTAATCATTTTAACCAATATACTATATGGAGACTGTTCACTGACTACTTTTCTAACATGAGCACATAAGTTTCTTAATTGTCACCATATTAAGTAAAATCAATGCATGTCTTGTTATATTCAGTTGTCCAATATGCTTTTCTTTAGGTTGTATTTAGTGCGTGTTTATAATCTGTTAGTAAAAATGAGCATTTGTATACATATGCTTGAAAAGGCTAGAGCAAGCCATTGCATCCCCTGGTGGCTATGAGCTTTCAACTAAACTCTGGCCCTTTGCATGAGTATCAAGCACTTTAACCACTAAGTCATCTTTCTGATATTCACCCCTATTATAATTTCAAGATCCCATATTGTAAGTTAGGAATGGTATAACTTCTAGCAACACACAGAAAAATAAACTACTTTTAAATTACTTCCAACCTTTCCAATTTAAAATTGGTAAATTTGGTTTATTGTTACAGTGCTAATTTATTTGAGAAATGTCTTAAAAACTTACTTTTCACAAAGTGATTCACTTATATTTTCTTTCTTCTCAACAGAATTTATTTCTATTGAGAATGGATATCAAATATGAAGCAGAATGTATAAATTTTAATATATTCATATAACATTGAAGATATATTTATATTTAATTCAGTAATCGGGTTAATAAAGAGAATATATGAGTGTTGCGGATGGGCCTGGTGCTGTTTGTATTTTAATGCTAACTCCATTCTCCTGGGAGGGGCTGTCTGGAACAAGGAATGAGTCGTATACACAGGACTTCTTGTGAACCATTCCCTAATGAATAAAGGAGCCAATAACTGGGCAAGGAGGAGTCGGAACTTCCTGGTTGGACCAAGGAAGAGAAGGAGAAGGAGAGAGGTTAGATGTGGTTCAGATGGGATAGCAATAGGGCAAGGTGTAGCTATTGAGTCTTCCGGTTTATGGTGAATCCACCAGGATTTGCCACTAGAGGATTGACATTCTAGTTGTTGTACCCAGAGATTGAGTTACCATTGTTTCTGAACTAAGTTTGTGATGTGTTTTCTTCTTTCCACGACTTGACTGAGTTCAAGAGAGAAGGGTACAGTGATAAAGCATGGGTTTGTTTGATGTGCACCACAAAGGCCATGGGGTTTAGAAGCATGGGGCTGACATGGTAGTGACCTGCCAAAGAGAACTTGGCAAGTTAGGAGGAGCGATTTTGGAGCTCTAGTGCCATGTGGCCCACTGGTGCTGAGCATAGCATAGGAACTTCTGTTCATTTTTAATACTTTCTGAAACATATCTGCAACTAACATTACCATCTGCAACACTTTGTAAATTAAAATTATTTTGAAATTAAAAATTACTATTGCACAAATCAATAAAATTATGAGTTTGAGTTCTAATAAAGTATTATTTTATTTATCTTTTGCTACAACAACCATTAGAGCTATCAATATAAACTCCCTCCCTCTTCCTTCTCTCTCTCTCTCTCTCTTCTCTCTCTCTCTCTCTCTCTCTCCTCTCTTCTTCTCTCTCTCTCTCTCTCTCTCTCTCTCTCTCTCTGTCTTGTCTTCTGTGTGTGTGTGTGTGTGTATACAAGAACAATATTGTAAGAGAATGGAACAGTACTGGTTATTATGAAAGATTATGGAGTCTTCCTTTTTGCATTAGTCATCTACAAGTCTGTTACAGAACTCTTTATAAATATATCTCCTTTACTTTAAAATTTTTAAAATAGCTAAAGATAAGTGTCAAAGTGATCTATTTTCAAGTAATCTTCAGTTATGAATTACCATTCATAACTCATAATGTATGTATTATGTCCATTACCTTAAATTAAAACTAAAGTTTCTCTTTTTTTTTTTTCTTTTTTGAATGCACACAAGCTTTCAGGACTTGTCTTTTTGCAAATGCAATGTGATATAAGTAACAGTATTGAATGTCCAAGTCACATAGTAAGAAACCCAGGATGGTTCCCTGAGTCTCTAGGAGCATTGCTCTGGATTGTTGTTTTGAGTCTAGTCTCTATCCTTGAGAATTCAAAGTCCCATCAGAAGTCACATATGAATATTCTATCACATGCAAGTTAAACTCAGCCACCAGCCAGTACCAATGGAGACTCTGTAGATATCCCAACCTAGTAAAGCAGCCCAAGTAGCTATACATGTTCAGTTATCTTACAGCTAAAGTCACATGGAGAAGAGGAATAAATGAGCTATCTCACATGGACATGAGAATTTAAAATGTTATCTTTACGACTCTTTTTGGGAGTAGTTTTTATTTTGTGTCAGTACTTCCTATAACTGTTGAGGTAACTTTCCCTACCCACTAACTTTGAGTCCTCTGTATTGCTTTTTTTTCATATTTTCAGTCTACTAGAACATAGTTTACCTATCTGAGGTCACACCCTTAAACAAAATGGACTTCCCCAGTTGCCATATAATGCCATGAGCTCCCCAGCTGAGGGAAACTGAACTTGGGACTACCTCCTCTCTATAATCTGTGAGTTTTGTCTATTTTGAGCTTGTACCTGCTCTCACAATTGCTGTGAGTTCATGTGTGTAAAGGTCCTGCTGAAGCTAGAAAAGGCTCTTTCCTTGTTATCATCCACCTACCACTTCTAGTCTTTACAATATTTTTACCTGATTTTCCAGGATCCCTAAGCCTTGGAAGGAGTGGGTATGATAGCAATGTCCGCATTAGGACTGGACACTCAACAGTAGAAATTCTAAACATGAAATGATTTCCAGTTAATAAAAAGAAAACTTTAATCAAAGAGTCATGATAGATCTCCAACCAACACAAAAGAAATATTTGTCTGTAATCTAGAACATTCAATGATAATGTCTTTGAATTTCTTAATTAACAGTATATGAATATCAAATGTATTCGTTAGTGTTAGTGATCTCCATAAAACAAAATTAAATCTTGCACAATGTTTCATATTGCTACAGGTCAAATTCAATCCTATATTTTTTAGTTTATTTTTCAATCTAATCCAATAATAGTCAACTACTCAACTTCATTCATCTTTCTAAAATTGTTGATTGATGGAAATGTAATAAAATATTAAATATAGATGTAGCAAAATTAAACACAACAAAAATTAATGTATACTAAGTTAGCTACTGAGAAAGAGTATGAAGAAAAATAAGTGAGGACTATCTATATAAAACTCATCAGAACCAATAAGATAGGTATTTTATATTAAGTGAACATCTGGTTAAAGTAGTTGTGTCATGTTGAGCCTGCATCAAGGCCCAAAGTGGGATTGGAAGGCATCTAATCCTGACATCATATAAAGAACTGCATCTGCTTGAAGTCCCTCAGGCTTAGGCCAAGATCTGTCCCTAATTAGTTCCTTAATCCTATACAGTTAATTTCCGTTTGTAGAAACGTGATGTTTTCTGCTCTCCTGTCAGAAACAGCTAAAATGGATACTGGTTTTTAATTTTAACATCAAATTTTTGTTTAAAAAAATCTTTGTGGACCTCAAAATATTTTCAGAGCTGATATCCATAATCTGCTTATTTTAATTGAAAGCAGATGTACTTCAGTTTTAATAGCCATATTAATGAAAGAGAATACAATTAAATATGCTCCCTGGTTTATCACACATACCAATTTCTTGGCTTCTAAACCTAAGATAAATTAGTAAATCTCTTATATCCACTTTCTTGTCTTTGGCCTTTTTTCCACCAGACACAAGGAGACTGCTTTCTAAAACACATAAATGCAAAACAAAGAATTTCTCCTCCTACCCCAATTCAGTAAGGCATTAGAAATCACAGAAAAGCAATGAGAAAAATACAGATTGTGTTATGTATAGTTGTAATAACTTGCTTAAATAACTACCTTCCAAGTTTTTTATCTTATCTTAATACTTATGTATAAGCCAACGAAATGAAATTAAGTCAAAGAAAAATTACACATATGTGTCACATTTTCAATTTCAATCCAGCACACTGTTTCTTTAATGATCTACCTCTTTGTTATCTTCTGAGTCCTTCAACCTGGCTGGGTAGATACAGGCCAGAAAAGGCTCTGCCTGAATGCCAGTATGCCTGTGTGCCATCTGCAGATATCATCTGCCATTCATTGCATGGAATAGGTTAAAACTGGAAAGAGCTAAATACAAATCACCATTTATATCCAGGATATTTGTATTGATTAATATTACCATTAACTACAATAGAGTTACTTAACACTGTGGTGCTGTCTGAACATTCTTGTGTCCTTTGAGTTAACTTTAAAATAATCTGATTTTGTAATCATTTAAGTGAGATTTTAAGCACCTACCTTTTTATATGTTAAAAGTTTAGCTTATTAATGATGCATAAATAATCACATAATGATGCCTTTAAAGAAAATTTTTAAAATTTCTGCCCAATTTAACATTATTAAGACAATGTTCTATTCTTCATCTAGCTAACGGCTTCAGAGAAGCCCAGGTTCCCGATTTCTGAGCATGTTTAATCGACCACTATGGTTGTCATGGAAACGAACAGAGAGAATTCTGAGCTTACAAGGGGCATTTCAATAGAGTGACCCAATTATTGTCTGTCAACAAATTCGGCAGCAAAATAAAGGACCGAACACATTAATGAAATTTTCTGAGACTGAATGAAAGATATTTCCTTCAATTTGTAAAGTAACCAGGATGCTGTATGTATCACAATCCTGAGGCTCTTGTTCCATTCTTTGGATATTATATGTATGACCTTCTTTTTATAGAAAATAGTAAAGCCTTTTGTGTTTTAGCTTCTTTCACTTCAAAGCAAATGCCTTTAGAAATAAATATGCTATAGGAATGCTCAGTCCTCCAACTTGAAAATCACTGAAATTAACTCAGTTTCTTAAATAAAAAAAAAAAAAAAAAAAAAAAAAAAAAGGCTGTTTATAAAAGCCTTCATCTAAAAAGCAAGAACAGCACATGTCATAGGTGGAAGTCTTTTCAACAAGAGTCCTGTTCAATGCTTATAAAATACGTTCCTTTTCTCTGCTTAGGAGGACAATAAGCTGAAATATACTTGTACTGGGATGAGAGAAATATTTAAGCTTTTGTACATGTAGTATATATTTTCTCTTCACTTGATCATTCCTATCATAGTTGTGATAATAATAAGCTTTGGGTGAAGAATTCAGGTGAATACTTGTGTGAAAGAGAAAGAAAAATGAAAAAATGCAGCACAATAAATTTGTAAAATATGAATCATCCTTGTTTCTGGTAAATCTTCCGTTTGTATTTGAATATAATTTATGCATATGCTTTATCAGGTAACAGAAAATCTCTGTTAAGGCAGGCTTATTTAGTGAATAATATTGAATTGCAGAATGCTTATTTTACTTAAAAATAAGATAAACTATGTGTAATAAAAAGAATATATTATTATTGTATGATTCTTGAAAACACAGGATTAGAGAGCGTGACTAAAATTAATATGGAAGTCTAGTCTGACTCTTTAACATTGCAAATAGAAAAATAAGGTCATGGAGTCTAAGTGACTTGCCACATGCTACCATGGTAACTAGTGCCAGTCACAGAATGTGGAGTGTTGCTTCATCATTCACTATTAATTTTTAAAGAGTTTAATATCTATTAAGAGTTTTACTATATAAAAAAACAATTTATAGTATGCTAAATTTACATTTTTAAAACTGTGCATAAAAATTAAATGCAATCTATGTATCAGAGAAAGGACTCATGCTCCTTTCAGTCAATAAAGATTACTTATGGATAATTGTATTCATGTGGAAGCTGTAACCAAAGCACTTTGTAGTATTTAGTACAATGTTGGGACATTCATGTTTTACTTGGTTATTCAAACACAACAACAGACACATATGTATGACTGACATGCTACTAACAAAATTATGTTGTATTCTAAATATATATGGTCCTGACATAAAACTAACCAGATCTACCAGAGCTCCCAGGGACTAAACCACCAACTAAAGAGTGTATGGGTTCATGGCTTCAGCTACATATGTAGCAGAGGATTGTCTTATCTGGAATCAATGGGAGGGGAGGCCTTTGGTCCTTTGGAGTCATGTTGCCCTAGCATAGGGGAGTGCTAGAACACTGAGGTAGGAGTGTGTGAGTGGTTGGGGGAACACCCTCTTAGAGGTGAAGTGAGGAGGGTAGGATGGGGGGGTTGCGGAGGGAGACCAGAAAGGGTGCCAACATTTGAAATGTAAATAAAAAAAACCCATATTATTAAAAAAGGAACTCACAATCAGTTTCATTATTAACATATATCATGGAGGCCTACTTAAAACAATTCATGTGTGTATAAATACATATATGTGTGAAGTTGTGCCCATGTACAACATGGGTGTGCAATTCAGAGAACAACCTCAGATGTTGGTTTTACTTTTTGATGGAGACAGTTCTCATTGGTCCAAAACTTTTCTTTATACTGTAGGCTAGGCTATCTGGCAGGAGCTTTAAGGAGGCTGTTGCTTTCTCCTTTCTATTCATCAGTGAGCTTACACATTTACTGCTGTGCTTCAATTCTTATATTCTTTTATTTTTAATTGGATAACATTTCAAATGTTATCCCCTTTCCCAGTTTCCACTCTGCAAATGCCCTATCTCATCCTCCCTCACCCTGCTTCTATGAGGATACTCCCCAACTCACCTATCCATTCCCATCACATCACCCTACCATTCCTTTACACTAGAGCATCAAGCATTCACAGGACCAAGGGCCTCTCCTCTCATTGATGCCAGATAAGGTCCCTTCAACTCCTTCAGTCCTTTCTTTAACTCCTCTATTTGGGTCCCTCTGCTCAGTCTGATGGTTGGCTTCGAGCATCCGCATCTGTATTGGTTAGGATCTGATAAAGTCTCTCAAGAGACAGCTGTATCAGGCTCCTGTTAGCAAGTACTTCTTGGCATCTGCAATAGTGTCTGGGTTTGGTGTCGGCATGTGGGATGGATCCCCAGGTGGGGCAATCTCTGGGTGGCCTTTATATTCTTATATCGGAAATCTGTACTCAGGTCATCTAGCTGCAAGGTATCCGATGTACTGAGTGTGCTATCTTCCAGCCCCAAAACCTATTTCTAATCAAATCGTTAACTTGATATCATAACCTGTGGTCACACTCACTATTAATCATATAACTAAGAGTCTTCAGATAATATAGTCATCAGTAAAACTTGTATAAAAACAAAAATAATTTATCAACACAGGTACAAACACTAATTGTATTTGTTTTGCCTACAAAAGTAAAATAATTCAGTTTGAATGAGTAATATAATATCTTTAAATTGTATTTTTATTAAATTTTCATTAGAGTTCAGTGGTCTTGTTCATTGGTAGCAGCATACAATATTTATTTCTTTCAATTAAGAATTGGACTGATATAATTGTTTCAATGAGAAGTTAAATCAGACTTGGGACATATCATGATTAGAGTAGGTAGACACCAGTGCTTTTTGTTTTTATTCTATAATTTGTCATGGGAGATTTGTTGGTGTGTCTTCCAAGTACGTTAATAGAATATAATATGCTTAAAATTAAAGGAAGAAAATATCAAATAACTATTGTGTGAATTATGAAATTGAAAATGAGGCTAGAGATTTTACTTTGAACTAAATTGTGAAGAGATTGATACATAAAAATAATCAATATATCTTAAAAGAAATAAGATAATATAAGCTATTTAATTATTTATTGTACTTATTTTATTTTTACAGTGCTTGTGATTTCTTTATTAATCATTTAATTTGTTTACATTTCAAAGGATATCCCCCTTCAATGCTGGTGATTAAAACAAGAACTTTGTGCATGCTATGTAAACACTCTACTATGATTCACATTTTGATCCCTAATGGAAGCCTATAGACTACAAAATTCATGAATATATTTAGTTTGACATGGGAAACACATCTTTTTATGACTAGAGATTGAATGAACTGAAACATGTCTGTGAAAACTGAAATCACTTAAGGTAAAACCTGATTAGCAATAATAGCAAGTGACTAGATGAAAATGTAAAATCATAATTAGGAGAAATGACTAAAGGGAAAGAATTTGATGGACACTTAGATATTGACCAAAGGGTGAAGTTAATAGTTATTAACAATCCATCATTATTTATGAGAACCCATTGGCTTCTAGCTTGAGAAAGGTATAAAAGTGATGCCCAAGTAGATTAAACCTGAGAATAAAGAATGTAAAGTACATTTAACATTTAATAAGGTCCACTTTGAACATCCTCCATCTCAAATGCATATTGACATGCCTGGTGGGCAGCCCTTAGATAGCCTTCAGTAATGAATACCCGCTTGGCAGTATTAGTGCCCTTTGCAGTATCTTTTACTTGAGTAAGTGCTGTTTATCAACTTGTGTATGAATTAGAGTACACGACAGAAATGACAGAATGCTACTTCCAGGATTAAATTACAAATATACTGTGGCCTCAACCTCACATATCTCTTCTAATCTTAAGTATATTTTTTGCAGTACAGAGGCCAGAAGCCAGTTATTGTGCATGAATCATCCCAGGGAGAGATTCAAACCAGTTAAGGTGCTTCCAAGTAAGTATCTTGCTAATAAGCTATCAGGCTAACTCCTTTCTCTACCCAACCTAAAGTTTACATGAGATTCAGGCCATTTGAACATATCACTCTTTTAATCTCAGATGCCACTGACGTTTTCTCACATACCGACTTATTTTTGTATGGAGGTCTAGTTGTAATTTAGTTCTATTTTCATATCAGAAGTTTTATTTTTTTAGTATTTTTTTGACAACTAGATTTTGTAGGGGGGTGGAATTTAGCTATCCTAAAAATAAATCCTGACTGTTTGGCTTATTCAATACAGAAACTTATAATTTTGCTACATATCCTAGTAAAATTTTCACAGTGGGTCAGTAATGATTTTACAGTTGACTAGGAGGTAACAGCACCCAATTAAGATAAAATACAGTTAAAAAGACAAAATATATCATAATATCATTTATGATATCATAAATATCATAATATATGAATTCAACAATCAAGTAGGAAATTATATGATTTTAAAAACTAATTTAGCAAAACAAATAGCTCAATATATAGACTTTATTTTCCTTGCTTTTACAAAAAAATAATTTTACTTATTCTTTAAGAATTTCATACATTTATTTTGATCATATTGACCCTACATCCTCTGCCAACTCCTCCAGTGTTTGCACCCATTCCATGCCCCATTCTAACTTCATGTCCAGTTTTATTTCCTTCCTTCCTTCCTTTCCTCCTTCCTTCAGTTTTCTTCCTTCCTTCTTCTCTTCCTTCCTTCCTTCCTTTTCTTTCCTCTTATTTTTTTACATAATCCACTGAGTCTGAGTTTAAGATGACTGTAGACTGTAGACTGTAGTCTCATGACTGTAGACTCATCACTCGAGCATGGTCAATCTACCAAGAGCCACGCCCTAAAGAAAGCTGCCATTCTCTCCTAGCAGTCATCAGCTATCAACAACACTGAAAAGGAGACTTGGGGATTTTGTATGACTCCCTCATCAATGCTGGAATGTCTGCAGGCTTGATCTTGCAACCACAGCTTTTCTGAGTATATGAGGAAAAGGTGCTCTCATGATCACAAGACAGTCCTACCTAACCTCAGACTCTTACAATAATTCCACTCTTTTTCATGATGCTCCGTGACACTTGGTGGGTACATGATACTGATATTACAATTATGGCTAAGCAATAGTCATATATGTGTTGCAACAGGTTGTTAAATAAAAATTGCAGTTGCTTGATTTGTTGATCAAGGAGGCCCCAGAGACCCCCAGAACAATGTAGAATATTGACATTTGTTCTTAGTTTTCCTCCTCAGCTAAATGGTAGGAGTCTTTTGCTGAAAATGTCATACACTTTGATTACAGAACATGGAGAAATTAAGCTTCCTCCATACTGCCTAGCTTTCAGACTTCTGGAAGTTTCTATGCAGGCAGCTGGTGGAGAAAAGTAACCAACAGTCTATGATCTCTTTGATCTGCCTGGCAATATATTTCTTTGGGTGCAAAGTTTATGAATGTTATGGTGGTAAACAACTACTTTCTGACCCTCAGTAGGACATCAATGCCTAGCCTGTAAAATTGACCAAAATCCTATGGCCTATTCATATGTTGAAATGAAAAAAAAAAAAAAGACTACTAACAATTTGCTGTGAACATACTCTCAAGCTTTCTTGTAAATAAATATTTCACAGCTTTGAGTCTCTTTCTTCAATGGATGGCAATTAATACAAAGACTCAATAAATGGTCAATATTCTGAGAATATGCATCTCTGAAACAATGAGCTGTGGATGGCACATTGGTTTCCTTGCTCTGCACATGGCAAGGATAAGGAAGAAGTGGGCTTTAAACCCATGAGGAATATTTGTGCTTCTTTATTCTATACTCCAGTAAGAAGATTTTCATTATGAATAGTTAACAGTCAAAATATAAACCACTCACTTCATATTATTGACTTCTGTTGTATTATTTAGAATAGGTCATAATTCAGCAGAGGTATTCACATTTGTAAATTCTGGAGGAAGTATTGAGGTATGTTTCCTAGGGGTATTGCTGAGGGAAAGACAGTTTCTGAGTTCTCCCACTGATGCAAGCTGCTTGCGTGTTTGTTTTAGCATAATGAACATATAATTATTTCCCATGGGTATTTTCTTCCCCAGAGGAACTTGCTGTGCAAGTTACAAATCCAAAACAATAGTTTCAAGAATTTCTATAAAGTTCTTATGTGTGTTTTCAGTTTAAGTCTTCTGTTCTTCAACAATTTTCAAAATCATGTTTTTAAATTCTCATAACTTGGTGTTATCTTGTTTAGAAAAATCGGCTGATTCATTGTCATATTCCACATCAATACATGATAAACCTCTAATTATTTTATTACATTTTTGTCTACCCCATTTATTAATAAATCAATGCCAGAAATAAATTATTAAAATATAATACATGAATATTAAGATTAAAATAGTTACACCTTTTATTCATTTATTTTTTTCAATAATAGTGCTATGTGAGGTTTTCAATCATAATAGAGATGATCAACCAGTGTAGATTAATGTATTTAGAAATGAACTTCATAGGGGCCTTTTTGAACTATAGCAAAATTTTCTGTTACTTATGTTTATTATCTAGCTTGTTATAAGATTGGCAATGGTAATAGAAGTAAAAATACATGACACCCACAGATATGATATATCAATGCTTACGAATAAACCCCAATTACGAATAAACAGTTCTTATGCACAGAGAATCTGTGATAATAGATTTATATATAAATACATAAGTATTTTCCATACTTTAATTATGTTATCTACTGATTCAAATTTTCTTCTAGATTTTACTATGTAATCAAGGTTAAATTATATAAATCACATCAGATTTCATAATGATTCTTTAAAAATTAAGTAATAACTAAATGTGAGTTTTATGTTTTAAAACTTTCCAAGTAATATTTTTTATTTTAATAGATGCATTGTATGTGAAAAGAATAAATGAAATAAAACAAAATAGTTGTTTTCACAAAATATATTCTGATTATAACTTTTCATCCCCATATCCAGTCCGAAGCAGATCCACATCTGCTCTGTCTCTCATCAAAGCGTTAATAATAAAATAATATAAAACAATAACAAACAAATTGAAAGAGAACAAAACAAACAGACTCCTAACAACAGTCTTTTATACTCATAGATCAGTGTCTTGTTCAGACATTATCAGAGATGCTCCCTCCTGCAGCAGGAGGAAACAAACACAGGGACCTACACCCAGACAGCATGCAGAGAATGAGAAAATTTTGATCACTCAGTTCTAAATGGGATGTCTCCCAGAAATTCTTCTTCTAAGAGCTCAGGGAGTCCTGAAGAAGAGAGGGAAGAAAAAATATAAGAGCCAGAGGGTTTGGAGGACACCACAGCCTTCTAAACTACAAGACCAACACATAAATGAACTCACAGGGACTGTGGCAGCACGCACAGGGCCTGTATAAATCTATACCAGGTGGGGCCTTAGAGCTAAACAAAAGAAGTAAAAACTTACCCCACTCCTAGCCTAGAAGCTATCTTCAATTCATAACCACTTAGATATGAATAATTAATTTTATTCAGGGGAGTCTCACTGAGAAAACAAAGCAAAACAAAACAAAACTAGAACACTCTTAAAAGGTAGGTCCTGTGCCCAACAGTAGAATGCCAACACAAAATGAACTCAGTTGTTCTCATAATGTTGAGTCAGTACATTTTTTTAACATTAAATATCCCATGTATTATGACTTTTACTTTTGTGAGTTTCATGGGATTCCTGCGTGTGCATGCATGTGCGTCTCTGAGTCTATACATGTTTCTTGTGCTCTCTCTCTCTCTCTCTCTCTCTCTCTCTCTCTCTCTTTCTCTCTCTTTCTTTCTCTCTCTCTCTCTATTCTCTGCTCCACCCACAAGGTCTTACTATGTAGTCCTGTCTAGCATGGAACTTGTTATATAGATCAGGCTGGACTAGAACTTAGAAATCCACCTAAAAGCATACACTACCACACCTGTTATCAAAATAAAAAGTTAAAGCTATTGTCTAGATCTGACTATGCATTTCTCTCAAAATTTGTGTTTTAAGATATATTTTCTTTATATGTAAATATGAATTTAAATTGTCAGTTTGGAAATTTATCAGAAGTGGTAAACAGTGATCATTAATCTATTAGATCATCAGTTTTCTAAGTGTGTTCCAACAAATAGCAACGATAGCATCACCTATAGTAATTTAGAACTGCAAAATTTTAAGCCCTAACCATAACTACTAAAATAGAAATTCAAGCTGTGTAGATGATAGATAAGAAATCTAGCCTCTAACACACCCAAAACAAGTAATTCTAATAACTAAAATATGAGCCCTACTCAATGAGCTGATGGTGCTGAATATACTTATTGAATTAATGGATATGAATAGATCTCAGAGTCAGAAACATATTTTGCAAAACATGTGAATTAAATTTTCTTTTATACACTACTCATTTTTAACAAGTTAGAAAAAGTCTAATCCCTATTTGTCACAAAGGGTGATATTAAATAATTTAATAATTTTACTTTAAGATTACAATAAGTTAATTTCAAATATCTTAACAGAATTCCATTTTCCTATTTAAATGTAATGATATTCTGTTTTTTGACATTTTTATTCTAACTACACAAGAAAAATAAACAGATAAGACCCTATTGCTCAAGTTACCAAATAGAACACAGAAAATAAACATAGTACAGTCCTATAAGCATCATCCCTCCTAGCTCGCTTCCATAGAGTTGGAAGTTACTAGCCATGCTACCAGAAGGGAAAAGCAATCATCAGTCTTACCCAATTGTGAGCTACGTAACAACTGACCTGGCATGTTTCATTACTGTAATAGTGGCACAGACATCAGGGAAGTAACGATTTTAGCATAGTGATAATTTTAGAATTATGAAATTTTAGTTTTTTAGAAGCACAGAAATATAAGAATGTGCTGTCACTTTAATCCCAGGTGTAGAGATGTGGGGCTGCTTCCAACTGTCCTCAGCAGAAGACTATGATTTGCTTCATACTCTAGCTGAGGCATGGTTTTGCAAGTGCAGAGAGTTTCTATGATTGTGTGATGTTTGGAATTCTGGGAAAATTTCAGAGTGTATATAAATGCTAGGTCCTGGGAGGTGGGGTGGGTGGTTGTGATCTGATCATATGGGGAGATTGGTTGTAGTTTGTTAGTAGCCGTGGTCAACCAAAAAAAAAAAAAAGGAAAGAAATCAGAAAATCAGATTCAGGGATTTTTCCTGATTCCTCTCTCTCCTCTATATTTGTTCCTCTCCTATCTCATATTTGAGGGGGAAACCAGGTAGATAAAGGGTGAGAATAAAAAGAACCCACAAAGTATCAAAGGTCAACTACAACTTTCTGATTGAATTTAATGCCTGTTCCATAAGCTGAAACCTCTACTTGGACTGTGAGATGTCGTGATTCTGACTAGATAGGTCACAGATCCTATATAATCCCGAATCATACTCATCCTGTATTGTGGCACTGCACCTGAGCATCTTGGCAGTACTCATAACATTCTTTGCTCAGTGGCTCTAGGGAACTTCAGTCAGCATTCCTTACTAGACCCTTACAATCCCCAACACTGTACTAAAATATAAATAGAATTTTCGTGTTTTGGCTAAAATATCATTTAAGCTTTGATTCTGAGCCACTGTAATTGTGGGGCTCAGCCTTTGACAGAGATGGAATTCAGTGAGCAACGTTATGAGATTTTTAATAGGAGATAAGTGAATAAATAAATTCTATATCTTAATACTTTAAAAGCTTTCCGCCTCCTCTGCTGAGCATACATTTCTGGCTCAAAGTATCTCAGCATGCTTTAGTTGGAATGGTGTTCTCATAATTGTAGAATTTGAAAGGAAGTAATGTACCAAAGCTAAGACCAAATATTATATAGATGATATAAGATTTAAAAGGATATGAACTTTTATATACTTTGCCATGAAAATTAAGCTAAATTATTACATAAAGTAAATCATAGTTATAATATAGACATTACTAAATATTATCATGAAAGAAACACATAAACACATATTAATAGCGCCTACTACCCATTTGTGGTAGGCACAAATGTCAGTGATAGGTACTTATTACCTGTTTGAAGATTAAACTTTTATCTAGCATTTTATATGAATGAACATTTTCCCAAGGTTGTCTTTCTTTACTTTGGTATATAACTACCATCTAAATTATAAAATTATTTTGACTTTTCAATATATACTTGTAATTAGATATCAAATTATTAATTAGCCAAAACTAGAGGGATAAAAAGACATATATTAAAATATCCTGAATAAACAATACTGACGAATCACTGTTGTGAACTAAATTTTCATGACTTCCTATGGCCTTTTATTTATATTTAAAATACTGATCATGCTATTATTTTTGGAAGTTACTGCCCTACAAATTGGTTCATTAGAAATATTTGATGAAACTCTTAATCTTTCTTAGTTGTCCTAGGTAATTTCAAAGTGGTATTTATACAATTTTTTTTCTTTATCAACATAGTAATGCATAACAGCAACAACAAAAGCCCATGTACAGCAATATATTATCCTGTTATTCCTTAAATGACAGCATACAAAATGTTGTAACTAATCTAACATTTTTTTCAAATTTTTAACTCTCTGAAGAACTTGACAATTCAATGTGTTTCACTCAATTGCTAGACTTAGGATGCTAAAAATATGTGGGCTCCATAATATAAAAAAAGAAGAAGAAAAAAATCTATTCAGTCTGCTGAAAGCTGCTATCAAACTGCTGAACATTATCCTGTTGAAGAATAAAAGATTATTTTAGTTCAAGTATAATGGCATAAAATGGAGTCAAGGCAACATTCTTTTACGTTTTTAGCTGCTTTGAAGTCTCTGGGAGGAGACATGCTCTATCATCCTTTTTCCTGGATGGTTGACATTACCTTCATCTTCTTCTCTTCCTTCCTCCATGTTCTCCTCCTTCTCTGTCCCCTATTATCACCAGACATTAAGTGACTTGCTTTTCTATTTGGGTTCATAAAGAAATATAATTCTTACCTTTAAGAAGTTTGTACTTTGAAAAAGGAAGCAGGAAATAACATTTATACATAAAAGGAAGAATAAAAGGAAGAATAAAAGGAAGACATGCTCTGTATTAAATGTTAAACATTTAAAGAATAGCTGTTAGGACAACCCAAAAAAATGTTTATCTTTCAGCTCTCAGTTTCTGCCCCTGGGAAAACTGCTTAGCTACTTTTTAAAATAGTCACAATGTGTTACAATGACAGGAGAGAAGAAGTGAATAATACATCAAATTAGTAAATTTTTTGTGCCAAACCTACAATAGTTCTAATTGTTCATGATTAAAGTTGATGCAGAAGCACAAGACATAATAAACACAAGCTTAGAAAATCAATTCTTAAAACAAAGAAAAAGAGTGCGTATTCTAAAACAGGCACTCACATGAGTGATGCTTTATGCATGTGATAACCTTCCTTCCCATGAACAGAACACACCACAGCCCTCTATTTTGTGAATGTAAACATTCTAAAAGTTCACCATACCTTACATGTGTTTTGGACAATAACCTGGTTTTGCTAGTATCTAATGCTTTAATATGGTGGACATTATATATCTAGAGGAATACACAACATTGAAAGCCCACAGCCACCCTCTCTTGTTTTCTATTCTTGTTTGTAATATAAATTAACTCCTCAATGAACCCATAAATGGTCCCCACTAATGAACTGATTTCTTCTCAGATAAAAGTTAAAAGTTCCATCCGTAATTAGAGAAAAAAGAAACAGTTATCATCTGTCCCTTTTTTTTTTTTTTTGATTTTATGCAACAAAAAAAGAACTTGGATCAGATTAAGAATTTCCATGACAAAATTCTCAACTGAACTTGAGGGCACATGGGAAAGCATTGATTTTTTAGTGTCAGAATTTGATCCTTGTGCACCTGTTGTGATGGATGCTGTTGGAAGTGATTTTTGAAAATAATCTGGGCATTCCTCTTCTACGAATGATAAAGAAATCCATTGGTATGTACAAAACTGGGAGGTGTGCGTGTGTGTGCATGTGCACACATGTGTGTGTGTGCATGTGCACACGTGCTGTGACTGACTAGAAGGGAGGGCTGTAGAAAAAAGGGAGGCCAAAATTGACATATTAGATGCTATGTTCTTGATGTTAGGAATCCACTATGAGCTACTGTCTTCTGGTAAGGGAAGGGATAGTTAATTTCTAAAACACATCACTTTAGTTTCCTTAGTCTTCCACACTTATAACGTCTTAAATACATCAGCATAAGTCCTACTTTAGTTAATGAAGTAATATTAACACTTTTCACATAGGCACTCATTTTACCGAACTAGCTACTCATTTATAAAACCTCTGCACTCACCATCCTAATAAGAGATTGGAGACCTGTCAATGGGCATCTTAGTGTTCAGAGATAAAATGAAACATAAGTATAAAAAAGCATAATTAGTAACTGAAGCAGTAAAATTCAAGAGGATACTTTTTTCAGAAAATATCATGTCTTAATGAAAGCAAGTATCATAACTATAAGAATGCACATGTTCTGGGAATGACTTTTACATTAATATTACACCAAATTACCCTATAATCATTTTCTTAGGGTGACATTTAGTAGAAGAAAAGGATAAAAATAATTTCTTAGACAAATTACATTCTGAGTTGGACCCATTAAACCTGTAAATACAAGGGTATCAGATTCCAAAACAGACTTTTATATGTTTCATAAAACATAAATTTTGATGGGCTTTGGGAATTTTGTCAACCAAATACCTCAGTACAAATCAGCTGAAGAGATAATTTGTGAAAGTATTTGTTTGAAATGAAAAGTATTCACTAGATGAAGCAAAACAATTCCTTTTTCACAAGTTTGCAAGGGTCAACATTGAAAAAGAAAATGAGGTAGTTAAATCCAACATCTTATTAATAACTAAAAATTTTTTGCTGATGGTTTGTCACTTTATAGCTAGTAAATGTTTTGACATACTAACAATTCTAATGTAACAGACATATTCATTTATTCTATAATCTATTCTAATTCCTTGGGATAGTGATAAAAGTTTTGTACCATCCATATTTATTTGTTATCGCTGTTATCGTGGATTGCTTGTGAGTTTACTATTCAAGTCATGAAAATAAAAGATGTAGGCAGGAAATCATTCAAAACATCAAAGAATGCTAAAAATTAGTGTCAATTTGAAATGTTAACATCTATCAGGAACACATTCAGTTAACTTCCTTTCAGAACTTACACTAAATACATTCTTCACAGACTTTTTACAGGAAAAACCTCTTAACTAATGTTGATTTCTGTTTTAGTTAGAGTTAATTTTATAGTAGCAAATAGAGATTGACTCAATTTGCTAAGAGACTGACAACAGTTGATGAAAATATGTGAAGAAAAAAAAGAGATGAACCAAGAACTACCATTTTCTTAAAGTGTGAATGTGAATTAAATTGACTCAGTTTATCTTTTCAGACAATAATTATGATTTTCACACTGTGGGTTGATGGATCATGAAAAACATTTTTTTTTCTCCTTGTGAAGGACATTTGTAAGTGGTCAAAATCCATGAATGAAGACTACAAAATGTCATCATAAATTTCAGAACATGGCTAATGCATCTGATATGCATATGTGATTGACACAGTCACGATGTAGGGCATATGGCAGATAGCCAATTAGTGATACTGGTGCAAATCACAGTATGCTTGAAAGTTCAGATTCTGGCCTCCAAGTCATAGTCATTCCCAGAGCATGTGCATTCTTTACTATTACTGTCTACTGTGTAGCTTGGATTTAGTTAATTAACCTATTTGATTTTTAGTTCCCTCAGTGCAAGTACCAATTAAAGTTACTGTGAAGAGCTAATGCATTAATTTATGTTAAGTCCTTAGGCTACTATCTGTTTCTAAAATCACTAGGCAATTATGTTCACTAACATTCTCTAGTATGGTAAAGCCAAAGTTGCCTTCCCTTTAAAATATCTTACCATCAAGGGTGTTGAAAACCATCTTTCAATTAAAAAGTAAACCTTTATATATATATATAATTTGTAGGTATATCTGCATGTAAAATGCAGAAAATAATTATAAGGTTACTTATTAAATATAAGTACATATTTTCAGTGATGTGGCTCCATTGGTATTATTCACATGTCTTTGAGTAACACCTCACTTATGGTCCTGTCTGGTTCACCAAGCTTGCCTGGGATAGTGTAATTGCTTGGGTTTGGTGCCTTAGCGATGAGGGATCACAACATGTTGAGTAATACCATTGGTGCTTCTTTTTTGTGCATCACTTCCCCTATCCATTGTTTTATGAGACTTCCTCTGTAAAGCCCTCCTAATTCAGAAATATCTGAATTGAAATCGTTTACAAGGTAATAGTCATTCATTTATTTGTATACATGTATCGCCCAATTCACTAATAAATAGAACCTTTTAAACTACTTTTACATTTTCCTATTAGCACTTAAAAATGTCTCTTATATAAATGCATGTTACAAATAAAATATAAGTTCAGTATTCTCTCTTAATTTGTGTGTGTGTGTGTGTGTGTGTGTGTGTGTGTGTGTGTGGTACTGATGGTGTATGCCATATGTGCATATGTATGCACATGTATGGGAGATGCACATACCTCTAGAAACCAGAGGTGCCTCCAGTGGTCTTGCATTGCCACTCTCTATTTTATTCCTTTTAGATACACTTACAATGAACTTGAAGTTCAGTGTTTCAGGCTAGGTTCTGGATCTGCCTGCCTCTTCCTCACAATACCTCATTATATGGATGCAAAGAACTCAAACTCTGGTCCTTAAACCGCATGTACTCTCACCGTCTCCCAAGCCCAGTGGTCCCTCTTATTCACAGAATGCACAGTCTAAGATCTCCAGTAGACATCTAATGTCATGGGTAGTTGTGAGGCTAATATTTAGAAAAAAAAATGAATAAATAAGTACCAGTAAGCAAGTACCAACTAATAATAAACTCATAAAAACTAATAATAGAATAAATGATGTATTGTAATAAGTGTCACCCAGTGTTTCTCTGTGTGTTACTCTCAGAATAGCTTAGTGCACTCTAGTCACCCTTATCTGTGTGATGATGTGAAATGACACAATGCCTATATAATGAGGTGGAATGGAATAAAGGACTGAGAACATAGATTCACTATAACCCAGACTTTGCTAGTGTGACAGTTGACAGCAAAACTAGTATAGATTTCCTATTCAGATTACCCTGTCTTATCATGTATCTCAGGAACATCAAAAGGAGTTAAGAGTTCTCACCATTCACTTTCAAAATGCCCTTTAGAAATTTCTTTGTCGGGTCTAAATTGCCAGCATTATTGCGTTGGACCTTTGAGATTATTAAGCAAAATAAGTGGTACTTGAATACAAGCACTCTGTATTGAGACAACCAATATCCAATATTCCATAGCTAGTCTGGAAGTGAAGGTGGTGACTAATGGCTGGGTGATATATTCAGCATTGATACACTGTACAAAGAGAGACTCATATAATAGGCAAGATGGATTGAGATAACCTAGACGTTCCTCCCAAAACTCCCAGCACAGCAGAAAAACTAAAACTGATATCAAGTTTGTTTGTAAAATTTCTCATTCAACACTCTCTGACTACAGCAGTGAGTTAGCATATGTACTTACACCAGACTACAGTTGATCATAAGTAACAATTTATAAACAATCATAAGTAAGGAGGACATTATTGTGCCTTTCATTTTTTTTTCAGATGAAACCAACCAATTGTTTTACATACTGACAAACTTCAATACTAGGAATACAAAATGTTTTCAATGAATATTTTCATATTTACGCTAAGTATTTTCTTCTACTGAAATATATGTCAAATCCATATACTAATTTGCTTTGTTCACTAGACACAACTGGCTTGTGTAATATCATCAAATCTTGTGTCTTAATGAGTTTCATTGTTTTTTTAATATTTATTTATTTATTTACATCCCAAATGCTGCCATCCTCTAGGTCCCCTCCTCACAAAGTCCCCTACTTCCCCCCTTTCTCTCCTCTTCTGAGATGGTGGGAACCCCTGCATATTCCCCCACACTGAGGCACCAAGTCTCTCCCAGATTAAAAAGAAAATTATATAACCTTTGCTCAAACACTTTTTAAAACCAAGGGCCTTTGATGCCATGACGTGGTTACCACCTTACCTTCCATAGCAATTACATTAGGTTTATTATGACCTTACTGAAAGGCCAACTCCAAAATAGTCTCCGTTTGTTTCCTATTGGATTCCAGAATACCGACTGTTGCTTGGGTTGAACACATTATTAAAGAATCGGCTTTTACTTAGCATGCTTTACCAAAGTGAGATTTTAAAAAAAAAAAAAAACGATAACATTGGAAATCTTTCGGTGCCATGAGATATTGTTGGTGAAGACTGAAGAAAAGGAGTGTGCAACAGATGAAATGACTTCCATTTTAGAATTGAATCAAAGCAAGGACTGGCTGAAGACAATGTCTGCTGAACTCATCCAGACTCTTAAATTATTCACCCTCCTGATCTGAATATGCATCAGGATAAACATTATCACTTTTCCTGTTTGCCTTTTACAGGCAATATGGGGAAGGGCATATAAATACAAAGAAAAACACGTTTCTTATGGGGACCCTTATAAGACCTTAACCATCAACTATATATCCTTCTCTGGTATATTTAGTTAAACTATTGCATTCAATTTTACATTACAGTGGAATTTAAAAGGTTGTATTATTAGATGGTGATAGAAATTCAAATCCATCTGAATTATAAGGAAACATATTTGTTGCCACTTCCCCTGAGAGAGAATGGTTTTTCAAAGTTACTGGTGCCGAAATGGATACCAAACAATGACATCACTTTTCTTGCTATCCGCATCTGCTATGGCTCACCCAGAGCATTTAACCTGTTAGCACACTCCACAATTGAATTCAAGTGTTTATTTGGTGTAATGCTTATCTATTTAATATAATCTGGTTGTCTTTGGTTTAAACAGACTGGTAAAGCAATAACATTAAGTACAATAAAAGACAGTAAATTAATAGAAGACTGGAAAATGTCTTTCAATAGAGAGAGAATGCTGGCATCAGAATCTGCATTGAAAATCCTATGTGATTGAAGAAAATAAAAGCAGAGAGAACATAAAACACTGTTTTCCTTTCCAGGAGATGAATCATTAAATCTGTCCACCTGAACTCTTAAAACACTTCCAATGATTTGATCTGCTTAGCAAATAGTTCCTCTAACAGCAATCAACACAAAATTCACACTGTTTACTCCCTATTACTGTTCAAATGTAACTTGACAACATCCAACATATTAAAAGGTGTCATAGGTATGGTTGAGGAGGAGAAAGGATACACAGGAATGAAGAGAGTTAAATCCTTTCCCCAATTAAGTAAACAAGCCCATCCACAGATATTTAACTTAGAATCATCACGTATTTATAGTGCACCATATAGATTTTTTAATTTAACATTGCTTTCCCCCACTATTGCTGGATTACATGTGCATATGTTAATGATAAGACACCCACTGTGACAGATCATCAAGGTTCTGCTGCCTCCCCTCTATGAACGATTTTTAGTATTGCCCAAGGGGTGGGGGGAGAGAAGATCATAACATCATTACATCATTTTTCTTGTTCCTACCTCTACCATAGCTTGCTGAGAAACATTCAACCTGTTACCATGGTCTATAATTTATGATTTTATTTAGTGTAATGAGTGTCATTTGTCTACTTAAAATGATTGAATTACTGTCTTCTTTGCTTAGGAAGAATATATGACTTGTACAATAAAAAGATGTGAGAATAAGATACTTATTCAGAAAATAAAGCAGTCCCCTGAAATGTTTAGTGTAGTGTAGATAGGAATTGGTAAGGGAATTTACCCTTTAATATCTCTAATGAACTCTTAAAGTATTTGTGCAATGATAAATGATGTTGGTATTTTTATTTTAAAAGCTCAGTGTTACAGTCATGGTGATTTTGATGTTTCTCTTCATATGTCAATAACGAGAGCATGAACTTTGAAGATCGGTAGCTTATCTATTATCTTTATTGCATGTAGAAAACATTTACATACCTAATGTCCGAATACAGGTGGATCTGTGTATAGCAAGTATACCCAAAGGGAAGTGTGACTTACTGTGTGTGTGTATCTGTGTGTACATGTATATGTATACATCCGTGTGTGTGTGTGTATACACTTACAAGACAAGCATACCTGAACATTTTAAAGTATGAGAAAAGCATACACTGAACCTCCAAATTACCAGTGACATCATTAAAAACGCAGTTTTAAAAAGAACACATTTTTATGCCTTTAAAATCATCCTTGAAGACATATCTCTTCAGTAATCCTTGTAAATTATTTTCTTTATGTGTATTATGTCGCATGAGTCTTTTAATCTTAAGAAAACGAGAGTGTTTCCTCTAACATTACATAAGCCTGTGCACAGACATGAGAGCAAACACTGCCTCTACTGGGGTGAAACCAATTCCCTCTGAAGCCCCACTTGATGTACAAAAAAATTTCTAAAGCTGTTTGAATCATTTGAAATGGACAGCATTTGTCCAATTTTAATAAAAAAAAAAAATGCCACACATAGCCAGATAAAACTATAAAGCTTTAAAAATGAATCTGATATTTAACAAGGATACAGGTATAAGTTGATTATAATCAGCTATACAGAAAGAAAAAAAAAACTAATGTCATTAAATACCCCCCAAATCCGTGAACCTTTGCTTCTTATTAATTAAAACAACACGGCATCCATAAAAATAAATAAATTAAATGAGAACCAACAAAATTATACTAAATGCTGTTGCTCTTTGTTCTATCAGATGTCTGTGCAAAGGTATTGATAATGGTTACATCATCAAATTTTTAACTGTAACTTGTGCACCAATTGTGCTTCTGACTAGAATCTCGGAGCTTATCTTGACAGCCATGAAAACATGAAATTAATGAAGTCTAACAAAGACTGGACTAAAGACTAGTTCACCACAATCTACTGTTCTTATCATCAATATCTGAATATGCGTTTAGATACCTATACCTAGAAGATGTTTAAATGATAGGGATCTCAACTGCCGCTACAGCAAGTGAGGAGCAGAGGAAAAAGGAAGAGAGAAATGCCTTCCAGGAGAGAAAGATTCATTAGCCTCTCTGGCAAGTGTCTAAAGCAAACAAGGAAAGCACAAAATAATCACTTAGTTACAAATAAACCGGTTTTAAAGCACAGTACCTTTTTGTGTCTGTCCTTCTTCCATATTCTCTTCCATGGCTACCTTTCTTCGGGAGAATCTGGCGCACGGAATTAGTCAAAAGCTCAATTAGATGTCAAAAAAGCGGGTGCTTTTTTTCCCTGGGCAGCTCCAGCAGCAGTGGCTTGGGCAAGTCCTTGGAGCTTAGCTGAGGCTCCCTCGCGCCTCTTGTTTGCTTGGAGACTGGCTGTCAAGTGTGATTTCATTCAAATTACTCTTCCGTGAAGATTATCAATTTTTCTTCTCAAAGCTGCCCATTGTGTGTGCCACAGTAAGCAGGTACTCAAACAAACAGCCGGATAATTTTGGGAGGGGGAGTGGAAAGGGGTCTGGATTCTAGGAGCAGAGACACTGTGATCCACAAGCCTCGCTTTGCATTTAAAATGGGGGAAAGAAATTGAGGATTGTGTTGAAATCTCAGCTTTAAACTGGAAGCAGGCTGAACTGTGAACAGATGGAGGGGTGTCCTTCTACCATGAAGCGGACCACCAACCCATAATTCCCCCCTTTGCTACCACAGTGGGAAAGCCCAGATTCTCTCGTCGTGTCTTTCTGCTGCAGTAGTTTCTTCTCACCCAGTCAGATTCATTACAAAAATGCCCTTTCCTTTTACCTCCTCACGAAGTGTCTAGTTAATTTGATTTAAAGGTGCTAAGGAGGGATGCAATTAGACTATCACGAAGCTGGCCTGTTAAAGGTTATTATTAAGATAGGACCTTTACTTTCACGTCTTTCAAAAACCAAGGAGAAATAAAAATATGGTTTTCAAAGAAATAAGTATAAATATTTTGTTTTAATAAGGATTTTATTTAGCAACCTAGGAATTTTACAGGTAAAGAGGAAAAAAAGCTATCGATGTCTGTGTAAATTACTCTTAGTATAGCCCCCATAAGCTGCCGATTCCAAGTGGAAATTTTGTAAAGGGAAAAATTCTAAGGGTGATTATTGAAGAATGGGGGCGACAAAAAGAACGAAAGGATTCTGGATAAGGAACAACAGGATAGCATTTTACAAAGGGAATCTGCACTCTGATTAAGAATGCAAATCACAGTGCTGCAGTCTGGCAATAAATTAGCAATCGTGCTCAACCTATTGAGTGACAGGACACAACTGGAATCGCAACACTTCACAAAAGGTACAGAAAGAAAATAAACACTGTCTGTCAAGGCTGTGTCAAGCTTTCCTAGAGTATAAAGGAAGACTCTCTTCCTGTGTTCCTCTCAAAATAAACACGCATAGGGAAACACAGAGATGAATAAGCTCTTGCCCTTAATGAAAAATGTATATCTTCATTATCCATATAATATTCTTGTGTTATTGGAAAAATTTCGCATAGGTTTTAAGGCATGACAGCAGCATATTGCACACCTCTCATTTGTTAGAGCCGTTATTTCAAGTAAAAAGGATCTGACAATGTTCTAGTTTATTTACAAAATGAAGGTCTACTTCTCACTGATAATATTTCTATTCTTTTTGTCAAATGTGTGTAACCCAAGGGTAACTGTGATTGAAAAAATTCTGGTGCCTCTCTGAAAACACACACACACACACAAATACACACACACACACACAACACACACACACACACACACACTTGTGTATCAATTTCTATCCAAGGATTTTGAGACAGTTGTTTGTTCAGTGCAGATTGAGAGAGAAGCCATAGGGAAATCAAAGAAGTCAAATCATAGCAGTCTCTCTGTTTCAGCCCATCTCTCGGCTGACATATGCTGGCATACACTCAGAACAGAATGGAGCCTCCATCCTTGTTTATCTGCTTCATTCATCTTATGACACAGAAATAATTGGTGTAGCCAATTATTAACAGCAGCACCTACACAAATAATAATACTATATTTTACAGTATTTCATAAACTTTAAAACATGTTCAAGTGCACTACTTAAGGAAAATGGAAATAATTTTTTCTCCCTGTATGTTGGAAGATACATCTGCTACTCAAGCATATGCAGGGCCTGGGATAATAAACGAAGAAGAAATTCATCGAGCACACATCATCAGCTGATTCATTGTCTAGTACTCTGATTTTTAAAACTGTTCTACCTTTCTACTCTAGTGTATCACAGATGCCTTCAGTGTTCTCTAAAAAGTCACTCACGATTGATACCTATTTTATTTTACTATCCATATAGAGAAAAAGGAGAAAGAAACTAAAGAGAAAGAAGTAGAACATGTTAAAAATATTTGCTGGGAAAGATCAATAGAAAGATGTGATTACAACTTCTTTTCTATTCTGGAAACTTCAAGGGAACTGTACATTTGTATAATCACCAACTTATTGTCAGAACGGTTTTCATTATAAAACCTTGTTTCATCCTTGTTTTTAAAATATACAGAGCATCATCCTCTCATATTGAAAAGAATGGAGATATTCCAAACTGATGAGAAGAAACACGTATACATACGTGGACTATTCTTACATCAACAACCTGTAAACAAGCTAAGATTCATTGGTTGATATATACACAGAGCTGAGCCATTTTGAACTCTATGCTCTTGTGGGTTTTCAGTATATTCACATTTATCTAGTATTGTTTCTTCCACTCCTCTCTGGACTTTTTAAATCTCCCCATAGTGAAGTTTTGTATCCATTAATCACAAATTTTCCATCTTCCTTTTCCCATTTGACAGCCGGGGTTGATGTTGCTGGTTGATCTTTTTAGGATATTTGCAAAATCTTTTGTCATTTAAAGTAAAAACACTTCAACATCTAGTTATGTGAAAAGTAGTCCATAAGATAACCTTACAGAAGACTGATTTTGTGAGTTCTAAATAAAAAATATTAAACTTAGTAACTGCCAATGGTCTTTCTTCTGTATTCTCATTGTGGTGGTTTGAATGAGAATCGTGTCCATAGAACCATATACTTGAAATCTTGCTCCCAAATTAATGGAACTCTTTGAGAAGGATTAGAGGTGTTGCCTTGTTGGTGGAGGTATGTTATTGAGGGCAGGCTTTGGCATTCAAAAGCCCTGTTAGCTCTTCTTGACGCTTGCCTATATATCAAGATGTAAACTCTTCAATTATCACTCTGGACAATGCCCACCCTTATGCTGCCACAATCTCTACCATGATTGTGGTAGATATAACCTTCTGGAACCAAATGCCCCAAATAAAATACTTTTTAAAAATAAGTTGCTTAAGTCAAGGTGTTTTCACAAAGCAATAGAAAAGTAATTACAATACTCATTAAAATCTACAAGTTATGGTGATATAGTGCGTCATTAAATATGTTTTAATTATATTCATTGTATTTGCCTTAACTCTACTTTAGTTCTACTTTTATGTATTTTAAATACATAAATGGACACCAAAAAACTATTATCACTTATGTTAAAGACTATTCTTTGAAACGTTATCTGAGATGTATTTCTAATATATATTATTTCCATGTGTACTAAAGGACATCTTACATACATAGCCTGAAATCATGATAAATCCCCTTCATTTTTCGTAGCTTTGGTTTAGATACATCTCCCTTTAACACATGCTATCAACTGAGAAAATAACTACATATTCCTCAACTCTATAATATCCTTGTCTTTATATTAAACTATATTCTTAGAAATAACTATAGTTACAACACATTAATTACTACAAAGCACATGCAAAAAGAATGAAAGAAAAAAAGAAATGTTCATGGGTTCTAAGTCAGAATAAACAGAATATGTGGAAAATATGACTGTATGGACTAAGTATAGTGCACATAACCTAGAGAAATGAACAGCTTGAAATTTTGTTTTTGTCTTGAAATCTATTTTTTATTAATTATTCCATTTGTTTACATCCAAATGATATCCCACTTCCTAGTTATGCCCACCACAGACCCCCATCCTACATCTGCCCTCTTCCCCATCTTCTTTGCCTCTATGAGGGTGCTCCCCCACTCACCCACTCTTTCCTGCCCCTTTGCTCCAGCATCCTTCCTATGCTGGGGCATCAAACAACCACAGAACCAAGAGTCTTCCCTCCACTGATGCCCTATCATCTCATGAATGAAATGTTTCAATTGTCACTTTTGCCATATTTTGTAAAAGAAATAAAACACAAATCAACTGGTGCTTTAGAGTAGAGGTTGAAAGTCAAATTTAGCATTTTTCTTAGAAAGCTAAAACTATCACAAATCATAGGCTGTTTAAAAAATATTAAAGAATATTCATGACAGTCCTTGGGGTTATGTACTAATTTAAATAAACCCATTCATAGAATAATCATAGTTCTCACAAGTCATTGTTTATTTAATTTTTATGCTTCCCTCATTTTACTGTTAATTATACAAATGTTTCCTAAGCATTATTCCTCTAATTGAAACTTAAGGGAGGTAAAAAATATCTCTGGCTTATTGTGCACACCCTTTAGTAGTATAACTCAACTCTAGATTACAGTGATGTTACCTAATAGAAACAAAACAAGCACAGCAGAGAGTACATGACCTACTGAAAGAATATCTTGTCTATTTCTTCTTTTTAATTTTTTGAAGGTAAAATAAAATTACTTCATTTCCCCTTTCCTTTTCATCTCTCCAAGCCTCTCCATGCATCACTTTGCTCTATCTCAAAGACATACTCTTTATTTCTTTAATTGTTGTGTATTTTTTTATTTCTAAATATATATTTACAACATGTTTACAGTCCATATAATGTGTTATGTATAGGATTTCAGAACTGACCATTTAATATTGGATAAACAATTTTGGGAACCCTTCAAGGAAGTTTTTATAATCTCCTAGAAGTTCTGTTTAGTGTGACTTGATTAAGATAGGGAGATTCCTACCAAATAAAAAAGCATTAGCCAACATATGGAGTAGGTAAAATAAATGAGAGGGAAAAATTATTCTAGACTTTCCAACTTGAATATGAAAAAAAAATCTCAGAAATAGAAATACAATTCTGGTCAAATGCAATGCACTACCATTTTGCATCTTGGGGAAACGTTCCTTTACTGTTCATTATGAATCATCTTTCAAAGGTTCCCAGAAGACTTGTACTGAAAAGCCCATTCTGAGATGAATATTGATCTTAGATTTTCAAAAAGGAATGAAAGAGTTGAATATTCATGTGCCTTAGAAGGCTTTAATCTAAAAATGACACAATGGGAGACATATTAGTATTTGCCCTTAAGAAATTACCTTTACCAGACTATATTATATGACACATCGATTTTCAATAAGAGAAAAAAAATGAAAAATGTATACATAGAAAGTAATGTTAAATAATGAGTCAAGAAATAAAAAAAAAAAAAAAGTAAAAAGAAATGACCTTAAACATACGTAGCATCCTGTTTCTATTTTATTCTTGGTCATTTAGGTGGTGAAACTAAGATATTTTCTGTCAAATTCATTAATATTGTATTTTTGTGGAGTTTGCCACAAATCTAGTTATAACAGTAATATAGATTATTTACAACTGGCCATTTGTTTTCAAATGTTCTTAGGATAAATCCAACCTACTTGTTTTGGTGGAGAAAATGAAATTGGTAGAAATCTACATCTCTAGCAAACCAGGCCCTAAACTTCCTTCATTTAAGCATCTTGTAATATCTCATAAGTTTACTGTTATTTCTACCTAAAATACTTTCTCTAGTAAGTCCAGGTCTCCAAAATTGTTCATATCTTACATCTAAGCGTGAATATTATCTCCAGAAAAAGCATTCTTGACTTGCAGCAAAGGTATCCTTTAGGCTTTTGCAGTGTCTTTCAATAAAGATAGCATTATACATATATAGTTGACACTTGCTTCTGACCTGTAAGCAGCATATCTATGTTACACTAAGCACTACTCAAGAATATAGTAAGCATTCAATGTACAGAAATAGACAAATGAATAATTATAATAAACAAATGAATGAATTCATTCAATGAATTAAAACACACTTTTTAAAACTTTTTAGCCTCTATAAAATGTTCATTAATTTCAATATAACTCATACCAATTCTCAGAGAAAGTGTCAACTTTGCATGTTTTTGCCATGTTGATGACAGAACAATAAATCTACACTTCACAGTCTAAGCAGTAAATCAAAACAGAAACAGGAAACTGTTGTTTGACTTGGTTCCTACACAGAGGAAAGGTTATAATTTCATGAGCACTGATTAAGAGAAAAAGGAAACTCATGGATGGGACTCTTGAGCCCAAATATGTCCTCTGAAAATAGAATCACTTGTCACTATGAATGTGTTTGTACAATAAAATGTTGACACAATTTCTAAAACCTATGTAGTTTCTATTGTCTCTGTCTTCAAAATTCTGGAAAACCAGAGATACAACTTCTCCTTTTGGCAATATTCTGAAATATTCATAAAATAGTATTTTCTGAAATATAGCAGGAACCTACAGAGGTAAAAATGTAACTTTTTTGTTACGGAGATTAAAGGACTGGGTATTATCAAGTGAACTGAGAAAAGCTAATTTCAAACATGCAGATATGGTATGTTTTCTCTCAGAGACAGATTCTAGACTGAAATGAAAAGACAAGATGAATGAATGCTATTATGGAAGTAAAAGAGTGAGTGGGGATGAGACAGAAGATAAATAAGGAGTGAATGAGTTTAAAATGGTAATATGCATGTATGGTGGTTTGAATGTGAATAACCCCCATAAACTCATATATTTGAATCTTTAGTCACTAGAGAGTGGAACTACTTTGGGAAGAATTAAGTCTGGCCTTGTTAAAAGACATGTGCCACTGAAAGATTTTCAGAAGCTCAATCCAGGACCACCTCTCTTCTCTCTCTCTCTCTCTCTCTCTCTCTCTCTCTCTCTCTCTCTCTGTTGCCTATGGATCAGGCCATAATGCTATCAGCTCTCAGCTCCACTGCTTCCCAATATAGTGATCACAAACTAACCCTCTAAAACTGTAAACAAGACCTCAATTAAATGCTTCTTTTCATAAGAATTATGGTGATTCTTCACATCAATAAAACAGTAAGATAAATGCATAAAAATGTTTCTATGAAAACATTTTATACAATAAACATCAACTTTAAAATAATTATGACTGTAAGATATTGTTTCTAATATGCAGTCATTTATGCTTTGCTCAACTTATTTTATAAATGGAAATATTTATACCATGAGTTTAAGTAATTTTTATGTAGATCATGATTTCAAACTACTTTATTAAGTAATCCTCTTTCTGTAAACCATATGCCATTTGTGATCAGCTTCCATGAAAATATACCCAGGTTGCTTCTGGTTTCTCTTATCTGTTTCTTTGGTTTATTCATTATTTCTAATGATAACAATATGTTTTAATAACCTTAACATTAAAATGTCTGTATGAAAAAACAAGTCTTCATCATTGCTCTTTCCCGAATTGATCAAAATAGCCTTAATCTTTTAATTATCCATGTACATGCTAGAAACACTTTTAAAAAGTAAGAAAGTTTCATTGGTTTTGTCAATTTCATATCAATATCATAGATTTTTTTGATGTGATGAACATTATTGCAAAATTAAATCACCCCCAGTAGCTATTTGATCATTTCAATAGATATAAGACTTATATATTTTAAAGACATTCTCTTAGTATTCTTATATATCTTTTGTAGTTTACCTTCCCATATATTTTAAATTACCTTTTAATATTTTTATATTAAATTTTCCAATGTTTTTGAAGTTTTGATGAAATGAAATATTTTAATTAATCTTGTACATATTGTGATGTCTATATCTAAACATGTCTGTATAATCAATTATATCTTAAATTGAAGAGTAGTTATCTTTCAAATATTTATATCTGATGGTTTTATACTTATTTTCTTTGTCTTATTCTGTATTCTTCTCTACATGTGATGTTTTAGTGGCTATTGATGGTTAAAGAAATGATTCTGTGGTTGATCTGCTGTACAGTGTTTAATAACAATTTGAAAACAAGCATTTTAACTATATACATTTCCTCTAAATCACGTTTTGGGGTTTCAATATTATAAAATATTACAAGACAACTTTATAAACTATCTTCATTATGTATTTGAGTAAAGAATTCCCATTAGAAGATAAGCAATTATACAATTTTAGTAGAGCCAATAAAAAAATACTACACAATTAGCAGTTGTATGAATTACCAACAAGCAAAAGGCTGCAATAAATGATAGAAGAACAACATGTAAGTTTTTCTTTATATTTACACATTTTACACACACACACACACACACACACACACACACAAATTAATAGAGAATTGCTTCATTCACTAGAACCATAATTTAATGGTTTAGAAATCCTGACCTCACATATCCATTTGAAAATGTGTATGACAATGCTGTATAAGTAAATAGTTCAAAAAGAAAGGTGGAGGGAAAATAGAAGGAAGAGGGAGATAGAGAGATGGGGAGTGGTATAGGAAGAGAGGAAAAAGAAGGAGGAGGTGATAGAAAAGAAAGAAGGAGGGAAAGGGTAGGGACAGAGAGAAGAAAAGAAGAAAGAGAATGGAAAAAAGAGGAAATGAGAAAGGGGAGAGGGAGAAGAGAGGGAAGAGGAGAAGAAAGATGGGGCAAGGCAAAAGAATAAATGTAAAATGATTCAAGATTGTCATACTCTCAAGAATTTTGAGTAGTCATCTTAGATCTGTCTTAGGTCTTTGATTAGATGCAGATGGTAGGAGAGAGCCTCCACCAAGTTGATATACTCCATGGTTCAGAAGTGATGAGCAAAACTAACAGTCAAGTGTCTTGGCTTTACTGTGAACATTTTGATAGTTTTGCTTATGTATTAGACAGCTACGCCTTTTGTGAATGAAAAGGTGTGCTGAAGTGTGCTCTTACAGCAAAATAGAATCTTAGATAACCTAGAATACCTATCTAAAAATAAATTCTTACCTAAATATAAAACATTTGACAGATTGGGAACTTTTCTCATCCTTCAATTTGTCCTGTATGACCAAATCTTCTTAATAAATCAACAGAAAGCAATGAACATCTTCCTAAGGACAGAGTGAATGAAAAATTCCTTTTCTGAGAGAATGTGTTGTTAAATAATATTTTCTTCTGCATGTATCATACATTTTCATATATATTGTGTGTGTGTGTGTGTGTGGTATAAAATCTCCATTTCATGTTATTCTAACAAAATATGAAAGTTGACAATAAAGAAAATGCTTATTTTGTGTACAGGTTAAGAGGATTTAGCTCAGATCTCTGGATGCTACCCCTGAGCAGTCTTAAGCTTCACCATCACATAATGGGGTAGATATAGGAGCCTGAAGGAGCAAATGCAGAAAGACCAAACATAGGCTAGCTTTGTAGCAACCTATTATTGTTAATGATTTCAGAACTTCAAGTTCTAATCCACTCTTAAATTTCATAATCACTTTTAAGGATTATTAGAGTGATATTTTTGTGCATTGTGTAAAGAATATGTCTGTATTATTCAAATGCTGATTTTTATACCGGCAGATGTTTGGTATTATTATTTTTAAGATGCATCACCTGTCTGTGTTTCATAACATTCTTCTCTATCACATTCTCATTGGCCCATAAAGGGCTGATGCAGCCTAGACCTGAGCAGAGAACATAGGAAGGCTAGATTTCCAGTCCCAGACAGGGATCCTAGATAGAGAGAAGTAAAAGAAAGACCTTGAGGTGTGGATAGAGACCAGGAGGATTCTCCATGAGGTCACAACAAGAGGCAGACACACATGGATCAGAGCTAGCCTGGGCAAGACCAGGTTAGCAAGTAACTGGACGTTTGTCTGGTATTAACATACCTAAAGGGTAAGAATGGCTCAGAACCTGCCAAGCCTAGGCTTTCAGCTTGCTAATAAACTTAATAGGCCATTTTGTCAATTATTTAGGAATTCCAATGGGCACAGATAAGCTTTTTGTCTTAAATTCCAGTTTACAAAGGATAGTTTCATTAAGACCTATTTACTTTTCTTTAAATTATCTCAAATTGCAACAACAACAACATGCACACACATACACCACACACACACGCACACTGCCAACTCTTGTGGGAACTAAGCATTGAGAGCATGTATGTTTGAAAGAAAAATTCTCCAAGCTTTTCTAATGTCTGAATATATTTGCGGGTTGTTATTTTTCAGCAAGAAGCCTTCCATTGTGATCTGTTCTATACTAAGTGGAAAACACAAGTGCTCAAGTTCTCAATATACTAGAAACAACTAGAAAATATTCTCTGTGTTTTCCCAAGAAAGTTTTATTGGTATTGAAATATAAAGTTTACTCTGATATACATTTGATACATCATAACTTCAGGAAGATCAAGGCACTAAAATTTCAAAGAGTACATATACTATTGGTATGAAAAGTTTCCTTGCTCCTTCAGCACTATTGGTTTCAAATGAACTCTGTAGAACACTACTTGACTCCATTCTGGTTTTGCAACAATTACACAATCCATCAGCTTGCAACAGCTCTTTATTGCTTTCAGCAGCATGCTCAAGACACCAATAAACATCCCACTACAGTTGTCCTAGATAAAACGCAATGCTGTTCTTAGCATTTAATAATGCAAGTATTAAGAAAGACATGATTTATTCCTCCTTCCATTCCCCCTGAATTTCAGCATCATCTGCCTATATCTCTTATGTGGCAGGCAGCACACATTTTTAAATATTTAATATTTTAATCTATATGGTATTCATTTCCCTCACCTATTATTGAGAGCAGAAACCATGAGACGCAATTATCTCTTTCTCACAGCTCGAAGTGAGGATGAACTTACTCTGAGATACTCAGCTTTCTGATTAGTTATTACTTAGTAAAACTATGCATATATGTAGTTCTCATGTGACTATGCTAGATACATATTATGTTTGACTAATTTATATTTACATACCTGAAAGTATGAAGTCTTTTTTTTTAAAGTGATAAGCTTTAAATTCTGAAAATAAAATGATCTTGTAAGTTCTATAAATGGGAGCATTGTGATATACATTAGAAGCTTAATATATTCTATGATTCAGTAAAAGAAACTTAGAAAGAAGTTAACTAATCAATACCTACAAATATATGATATAAGTAAATATTTGAATGATATTTTTATTTAATGACCTAAAACATTTAAAGATAATGAATGGAAAACTACTGTAAATTACTATGTTTATGTGGAGTCGTGTTTGTCTTATATACTTCTCAAAGATTTTTCCAATATATGTTTTAGAAATATAATTATTTACATATGATAAATATATATTTTATAAAATCATTTTCTAAAGAAAAATGAATGTTAACTCATAGGATTTTGTACATAATTATATTGTATTACAAATCTGCAAAGTTTTATCATTAAAAAGACAATGGATTATAATTGAATATTAAACAGAACTGACATTTATTTTAAAGAAAATATAAGATATCAAGGTAATTCATCATGAGTATCATCTTTTACTAATTAATTTATCTGTTACGCACTGAGTGTTTCATATTGTCCAAGAATGAGCAGGGTCAGGTCACTGAAAATATGGATATCATTAATATTGCCACTTTTCTAAATTTTATACCATAAAATAGGAATGGGTAAAGATGTCAAAATGAGGCTTGGCGATGTAAGATGATGAAAACAAATCACAAAGATATATTGGAAATAATTTTTGATACTAAGAGAGTTTTCTTAGCTTTTATCATCAACATATGATGCTTTTAAAAATATATTCACAGTCATACATCTGAAAGTTTCTTTGAAATGTTTATCAAGTACAATGTTTTCAGTTAGATGATCTACAAAGGATAGAAAACAATGACTTGAGAAGTTAACAGTGGTTAGATATTTGTTTTCTGCTCAGACAGACTCTAACTATTGTTCTATGCTATAATCTAGCATTTTCATTTCAACATTTTAAGCCAAATTGGAAAACAGAATAGTTTCTCATCATGACATGAAAAACTCAACATGAAATTACAATCATAAGCATATGTGTACCATACATAGGAATATCCAATTTCTTTTCTTTTTCTTATCTTTTTCTTTTTAGACTTTATTTACTGTAATCAATTGCAAACTATTTTTTATAGAATGTATTTTAGTCATATTCTTCTTCCTCAATTCTTCCAAGATCTTTCATCCAAATCCTACCTGTCTAAGTTCATGTCTTTTTTCCCCCTTTGTCAGCATGCCCTGTCCCACAAAAAATGAATATCAAAACAAACAGCAACAACAGCCCTGGAGTATGGTTGAAATACCTTGTTATGTTCCATTTGAGAAAAATGATTTATCCTTTTACAGCAGGTTTCTATTGCAAATAGCGCCTTGATTAAAGGTGAAACTTTTTTTAAATCAGTTTTTACATTTTAGGGTTGAGAGTTTGTCTAGTTTGAATTTAGGCATGCTATTATAGTCTCTGTGAATTCATGTGTGTTATCAATCTTCTTGTGTCTGTATGACTATTTCCTTGGAGACATCTACCAACTGTGTCTCTTACAGTCTTTCCTCCTCCTCCTCCACCACCAACAACCCTGAACCTTGAGGTGAAAAGTTTGGTAAAGACATTCCATGTAGTCCTAAGAGATATACTTAATTTTATAAAAGAAACACTATTAGACCTAAAAACATATCAACTCATAATACCATGATAGTAAATATTTAGCACCCTACTATGACTAATAAACAGGTCATTTGGAAAAAAAATTAGAGAAACTCAAAAGTATCAAATTAACCTCTCAGATATCTACAGAACATTGTTCCCCAACTTTATGAATGCATGTTCTTTTCAGCAGCCCATACGGCATGCTCAAAAATGGACCATTGACCATCATGAAATAAAACTGGATATTAATAATATTAGGAATGACTGAAAGTATATAAAATCATAGAAGCTAAATATAGCACTAAATTAAAATGTCATGATTGAACAACTCAGGAAGAAAATTAAATATTACAAAAAAATTGAATGAAATTGAGAATGTAACACATCAAAATCTATGGGAATCAGTGATGTTAGTCATAAGTAGAGAGTTTATAGCACTGTGTGATATATCAAAACAATGTTAGAGATATTAAATTAATAATAGAATAAACTTGAATGACTTAGAAAAACAATGTCAATGAACATCACCCCCCACATACACACACAAATATAAATGGAAAGAGACCTTAAAAATCAAAGCTAAAATTAATGCTATATAAATATTTCATTAACTTGTCAGTCATATGAACAGATTGAGATTTGTAGTTTCCTTGACTTGTAGAAGAATGAATCTTGATCCTTTTCTATCACCCTGTACAGAACTCAACTGGACCAAGGACCTCAACATAAGACCTGACATCCTGAATCTGTTAAAGAAGGAAGCACAGAACACATTTTGAATTCACTGGTACATAAGTCAGTTTCCTGAAAATAGAGGACAATACTAGAACTCATTGGTTCAGGAAAGAATTTTCTGAACAGGATACCAGTAGTCAAGGCCTTAAACCAACAATTCATAAATGTAATTTAGAAATTTCTGTAGAACAAAATATATTATAAATTGAATGAGGAGGAATTCCACAGAATGGGAAAGTCTTTACTAATTAAACACTGTCCATAAGGTTATTATCTAGAATATATAAAGAACTTAAAAATTAAACATAAAATCAGCAAACAATCTGTTTGTTAAAATGGAGCACAGAATTAAACAGATTTCTCAAAAGATGAAAACAAAAAAAAATGCTTAGGAATATATCTTTACTTTTCAACATACTTAGCCATCATAGAAATATAGATTATAACTTTACTGAGACTTAATCCTAACCTAGTCACAATGACTAAGACCTAAGGAGACTAATAACAGCTAATGTTGGCATGAATACGAAGAAAGAGACACAGTTATTTATTTTTTTTTAATTTTTTTAAATTTATTTTTATGTTTTATTTTTTTATCACATTGTAATTTACTTATATACACAGGGGTTATAAACACAAAAAGGCAGGATGTGGGGAAGGGAATGACACCGGAGCATAGGTAATCAGGGAGAGTACAGATACCTTTCAGAACAGGGTATCAGCTGGGTGAAGGTTGAGGGGACAGGTCACTACTATGACTTTGCCTATGATTCACTTGTCCTTATCTAAGTTGGTACTGTCCCGGAGGCTACCTACTTACAGGACTATGACTACTCAGGCTGGTAAATTTCCACAAAAGCTGCCTGTTTACCATAGCTTATAGCCTTCTGTTTCAGTGTTTTTCCATAGAGACCGAAGACTTGGTGTTAGCATGTATGTATGTCAGGCCTATTGCTGATTTTAGGCCCATGGCTGATTTTAGGCCTTCAGTGTATAAGCAGGGATGCCCCTGACATCTCCTCCCTTCTCTAAGTATAGAAGATCCTTGGCGATTCTAATCTTGCAAAGGCGAGGATAGAGGCCTGACCTCCAGTAATTGAAGGGGACCTTGTAATGGCTCGGAGAGACACATTTATTTACTGCTTGTGGAATTGCAAACTGATAACTCGGCTGCTGTAGAAGTCAGTGTGGAGCTTCATCTAAAACCTGAAAATGAATCAATCATGGTTCACCTGCATCATCTTTAGATCTATACATGCTAAAGACATATTTGTTCATTCATTTTATCACTGCTCTATTCACAATAAACATGAAAAGGAAACAGCCTGGGTAAATACCAATGATGTGTGGCTAATGAAAATGTAGGATATATCCACAATAGAATATTATTCAACTATTCAGAAAAATGAGATTCAGGCTAATGGAAAGAGCTGGAATCAATCACTAGGAAAGACAAATATTACATTTAATCTAATGTGTTGATCTTAACTTCGAATCTTTAAGTATATCTGTTTTATCTGGAATACCCAAAAAGGTCAGGAAATTACTAAGATGTTATAGAGTGAAGTTTTCAAAGGAAGAGAGGTAGAAAGCACAGATGCAAAGGATTAATGTGAAATTGTGGAACAGTAAGAGATAAATTGTGGAAGGCAGAAATGGGATTAAAGAGTTTTCAAAAAACAATATGGAAACTTAACTGTAGAAGCTTCCTAAACAATATTATATAATATATATAATATATATTATATAAATAGAGCTAAATATAGTTAGTTTAATAAGGTAACAGTGTCCTACTTATACTGGAGAATATCAAATAAAAATCCCAATGCTATGAATGAATGGTTTCTTTCTTTTGGAGTTGTTGACCAAGGATGTCCTATAACCCCAAACATTACAAGCTATTGACAGTATTCTTGGTGACTTTTCAGAACTTCACACTTAAACTCTACTGCTATCAAAGATAACACATATTTGAATCACAGAACATGAAGAAATTAAGCTGATATAGGCCACAAAGCTTCCTCCCTATTGGCTACTTTCATTGTCTTGGAAATCAGGGTGCATTGTTCTGGAAGAGAAAAGTAACCATGAATATTATTGAGTCCTGAACAATAATGACTAAATACTAATGCAGTACTGGCACAGACATTGTGAGAGTAACAAACTGACCTTTGATTAGACTTAAGGCCTTCTATAAAGAATGAAACATATAGCTGGCATACTATTTTTCCCAAAAACTATGGATAGATAGGTCATGAACCCTAGGAGCACACCTACTGTAAATATTTGCTAAAGGGACAATGGCATCTACACATGTACTGCAGGTTTCACTACCACAGTTAAATCACATACTGACACTTACACACTGGTAGTAGTAGACTTCAATATCTAATTCTCACCAACAGATGGCTCATAGAAACAAAAAGTCAATTGGAAACTTTAGAGATAACTGATGTTAAAACCAAATGGACCTAACATATTTACAGAACATTTAATCCAAACACAAAGACTATACCTTCTTATACCTCTTAGAATGTTCTCCTAATTTATCGTATACTAGGACATGTCACAACATATACAAGAATACTAAAACAATGCCCTGTGCCCTGTGACCGCAATTTATAAGTTGGATAACAACAAAAACAACAGAAAGCTTACAAACTCACAGAAACTGAACAACTCATTATTTGATGAAAAAAATTGTCATAACAAAACTCATGAAAAAAATTAAAAGACTTTCTAGAACTGAAAATGAATATACAATGTACCCAAACTTATGGGATACAATAAGGGTATTCTAAGTGGTTCATAATATTTCTCAATACATACCATGTAACCAATTTAAACAGGCCTATAACGCCCAGTGCATTAGTTCTCACTCTGTGGGTCAAATTCTCTTGGAAACCTTTATCTCCAAAATATTTAATTACAATTCATAAAGTTAGGAAAATTACAGTTATAAGCTACAACAAAAGTAATTTGACAGTTTGGAGATCACCGCTACTTGAGAAATTTTAAAATGTCACAGAATTAGGAAGGTTGAGAAACACCCCTGTAGTGAAATAGAACCAGTAACTAAAAAATCCAATGTCCTTCACACCTAAATAAAGCCCAGGGCCAGAAAGTTTTAGTTAGTGCAGAAATCTACCAGACTGTCAAAGAAGAATTAATATCAATCCTCCTCAAATTATTCCACAAAATAGAAATAGTAGGAATAGTGTGACCAATTAATTTCACAAGGTCACAGTTACCCTGATTCCCAAACAAAATAAACATGCAATGAAGAAAGAAATTATAGACAAATGTATCATATGTACATAAATCAAAAACTTCTTAATAAAAAAATTGCAAAATATAAAAATACATCAAAATGAACATATACCATTCTCAAGTAGACATAATCTCAGAGACATAGAGATGGTTTAACATATGTAAATTGATATAGTTACCATAAAAACAAACTGGAAGACAAAAACCACAGTATCATCTCACTAGATGTAGAAAAGGCGTCTGACAAAATCCAACACCTTTCATGGTAAAAGTCTTGAAGAGATTAGGGAAACAAAGGATATACCAAAACATAATGAAGGCAGTTTACAGCAAGCCCAGAGCCAACATCACCTCAAATGGAGAGAAACTAAAAGCAGTTCTATTAAAATTAAGAACAAGACACTATTGTACACTCTCTTGTGGTGCACACCTTTAATCCCAGCACTTGGGAGCCAGAGGCAGGCGAAATTTTGAGTTCGAGGCCAGCTGGTCTACAGAGTGAGTTCCAGGACAGCCAGGGCTACACAGAGAAACCCTATCTTGGGGAAAAAAAATCCAAAACTACTCAATGTGTACTTGAAATCTTAGCTAAAGCAATTAATACATATGACTTGTGGAGTGAGATTCAAAACACCTTTTGCATGCTCTCTGCCCCAAATAAGAAGAAATCTAAGAAAGTTTCTAACCACTCAATAGACAGAGCCCTGAATTTCTTACTAATAAATGTGTATTACAATAGACATGCCTATATGTTTGTCTTAGAATGAACAGGAACAGAAAGAGCAGGCTAGACTTAGTTCTAATGCTATCATTGGTAGTAGTAATAGTAGTAGTAAAAACATTTAAGATACTCTGTTTTATATGAATGTGTACTACTAGCTCTTTGTTTAAATTTAATCAAAGATGTTCTTTATTTCCTTAAAAAAAATCAACATAATTATGTTTGTCCTACTACCTGCCTATGACATTCATACAAAATGCTATGCACATTCCTAAGGTTTTCTATGAAATATTCATTCTATGCCTCCTGTGGTTGATATCATTTTAGAAGTGTAGAAAATGAGATTTTGGAAAAGTGAACCTTTCAGGCAAAAGAAGAGACAAAGTCTACGACAAAAATATATAACATGATTTATTTATAACCATTGTTAAATATCAAAAAGCATATCTCATACATAAAAATACAAGTGGTATTACTGAAAACTATGAATTGGTAAGCAACCAATCAATAGTCAACCATATTTAATTCCAAATAATAATAAACTCATTCAACTAAGGACTTCTTTATGATGAAATATTATCGATCCATGCTGTAAGTTGTTTCTGGTATTTTTAGCAATTGTAAGTTTATGAGGTATAACCTTTCTCATTCTACAGATGTGAAAATTTAAGGGTGAGCATGGCAGAGCCTGCATTCTCATGCAGGCAGTCTGCTTCTTAAGCCTGTGCTGCAGCTATAGCACCAAAGTACCATGAATTAAATGATGGCAAATTCTTTGGTTACATCAGCAGGCTTAGGGAACAGTTAGGTGATTATTTTCCTCACGTAGGAGGCTTTCAGCCATTCTCTATGCTGTGTTAGGTCAGCTTATGGGAATTCAGATAAGGCAGCGTTCAAATGATAACTTTGCAAGCAGCCCTGTGCAGTCTCCATAACCTCTTTACCTTCCTGCCTCTCATTTGTAAAGAGAAGAAAAAAAAAAAGGAATGCCAATGCCTATTCAGCAGTGATTTGCTGAGGATCAAGTGCTCAGCACAGGTGTTGACACAGCCATGTAAAGAGCTTAATACTCCAGTCTCCTTTCTCAAGCCTCAGAAGTGTTGTCAGTTACAATAATTTATACTCCCTTAAGCTATTTAGGGAAAGATAAGAGAAAACGCTGAGGTAATGGACAACTAGTGTTTAAAGCAATTTATATTTTACCAACTCATCAAGTAGCTCATCTTTGTAAAAGTAATATCTTTTTTATAAATAAGATTTTTTTTCTCCCTAAACCAGTCTATATTTATTTTTTCAACAGCTAGACTGATAAAGAGATTTGGTTTATCAATTTCTGGGTCAATTCTATATTTTGCATGTCTTAGGTTTTCCTCAACAAATTTGGTCACAAAGTAGAATTGTCTTGTTTTAATAAGACAAGCATAGGAAAGATGCTATGTACAGTCAGCTAATAAATCACATTTAAATAAAGGTAAATATTATCGATCCATGCTGTAAGTTATTTCTAAGGTTTAGCATGGAAACATTGGGAAATATTATAAGCTTAATTTGTGGAAGTACTTGTGATCTCACTTTAAAATTTTATTTAAAACTAAAACTGAGAAGACAGCAATCGTATTCTGTTCTGTTAAAATAAGACAATGATGTTTTTAAAAATATGTCGCCACCTATAATACAAAACACCTATTATTTTATAATAGGAGTCTTTTCTTTCATATTTTAATATGGGTATATGTTAATTCTTATAAGTTCTAATACTCCATGTTAAGTTTTTAATTAGAGTCAACAAAATGCTTATTCCTAAACAAAATTAGTGAGAGGTTGGCATCTTCAAGTAGTTACAGATATTTCATGATTTATAATGGGGAAATAGTTAAACAAACTAATTTTAAATAGAAAAGAGCATGATTCAAAAAGACATCAATTCGTGGAAGCTACAGAGGGACATCCCTTAAGGAAGCTGCTGCCTGGGAGCTACATCGAGCTGTTCCTGCACCCAGGCTGAAAGAGCATCTAACACATGACACTGTCCTGGGGGAAAAATTCCAAAGGAGAATGCTGACTGAATATATATGATTTTTCAAAATCCATGGAGTATTTGACTTCATCATTTAATGGTGTAAAGTGTGGTTTGCAAGTGGTATTTCTTGACTATTTCAGCGGTAGAACATTGCTATATTAAAAATAAATAAATAAACAAGGCTGGAGTGTTGGCTCAGCATTAAGTGCAATGTCTGCTCTTGCAGAGGAACCAGCTAAATTTCTAGCTCCCAACCATCTGTAATTCCAGTGTTAGAAAATGTTATGCCCTCTTCTGGCTTCTGTGGGCACTACCAATACATGATGAACTTCCATGTAGGTAAAACACTCATACATAAAATAAACATGTTTTTTAAATTAAAAAATGTGAACATTTTCAACATTTTATATACTTGTAAAACAAAGAGAATTTGTTTTATTTTAGTAATAAAAGTATAAACATATCAAAAATGAGATGTTTCAAGTTGATCATTTAACAACTTTACTCAAATTTAACAATACCTTGTAAAGATTATATTGAGTAAACTGCAATGTACAAAGTTAAATCAAATGTCAAACTAAACAGCAGTTCTCTGTACAGGATATTGAACCTGGTTCTAGTTAGGGTAGCTCAGCCTTAATCACACAACTTTAATCCGTCTGTCTGGAATACAGACATACGCTAAGTACTCACCTTTAATCCCAAAGAACAAAGGTAAAATAAGTTTGTAGAAGGAAGCACCCTTGTTTGAAAGGGATGTCTAATTGAGTCACAGACAAAGTGGTGAATCAAAGAAAGATTTGACAGAATAGGATATGCCCAAGAGAGAGAAAGGAAATTGAAGCTACTTAAGGGAGAGAGAAAAATACTGGAATGAAGAGAGTACAGTACAAAAATACAGTAGAGGTCATGGCAAGCAGGCAGTAAATTTGATGGGAAGAGAAACAGTACAGAAGGAGAAAGAGAAGGAGGAGTTTTACTGGGAGCTTTTTGCAGAGGCAGGATTAACCAAGAACAAGCTAGGCACAGGTGAAGATAGAACTAGCCAGGGAATGAGAGCCAGGAGATCAGAACAGATTAATACAGTTAGTTTGAGGCCAAGCAGAACAACTAAGAGGCTGAGAGAAAAGCCAGATTGAATATGCCAGCTGGGAGAGGAGTGTATGCCAGAACAGCTGAGTTGAATCAGTCAGCCAGAGTAAAGAAAGAACAAAAAAGAATAGCAAGTCTCAGAGGCTGAAAACATTCTAAGCCCAGATTAGATTGTACAGAATCTAGAAGTGTCTAGGTTCTTGGCCTAGAATAGCAGTCAGAGGCAATGAGATTCCCAGAGACAACCATTACAACAGAAGAATAGAGGACACTTTTACAATTCTCAACATGTGGGCCTGTAACCCTATAGGGGGTTGAACCCCTTTCACAGAGGTTGCATATCAGATATCCTGCATATTAGATATCTGTATTACAGTTCATAATAGTAGCAAAATTACAGTTATGAAGTAAGAATGAAAATAATTTTATGGTTGGGTCATCAGGACATGAGGAACTGTAGTATTAGGAAGATTGTGAACAGAATTAAATAGTAAAGTTAATGGTATAACTGGAGCTTAACTGATAAAATGTCTAAAACACTATTTTGCCTAGAGAGTTCCTGGCTAAGAATTTTAACCAGTTTCAGTTTTTGCATATGAAGATTTCATTAACTAAATTAAAGGTAAATTACCAGGATTAGTCTCTATGTAATAAATGAGCAAGGTAGATACAGATTGGCCACGATACTTTCCTAAATTATTTTATTCACAACATACTCATGAATCGAGTAACGAATAATTATTTGTCATCACTGTGGTCAGATGAGAAAGGTTAACAAAGCGTCCTCTAGACTTGGTGGTTGTCACTCCATGAGATGGATGCCCATCCTCTGGAGTTTCAGAATGCCACTGAGGCAGAGAAACAAGACAAAGAGGGTGCTTATGTCCAAACAGGTTAGGGTCATAAAGATCAACAAAAATTCTTAAGTAGACTTTAACTCCTGTGCTAACCATGAGAACTCAGAAGCCATGAGCTAGGAGTAACAGTGAAAGTCACTCTTCTGAATCCATCATTGAACACTACTGACATTGAGTTAACTCCACTATCTGATCCTAACCAAGCACTAAGCACAATATTAATATTAATCATATTTGTTATACACACAGTATACAAATGCTTCTTATAACTGTATATAAACATTTAGGACATAATCTATAAAAAGATGATGATGGTGATACACAATGCTTACATCATTGTTGTTTATGGAGGTGGAATAACCTAAAAACATGTTTCACCTCACAGTAATCTTAAACACAACTTTGTTAGGTAGGCACTAACATTACCTCCCTTTTCAATGTATTGAAGTGGGATCAATGGATTCAAATAAACTTACTGAGGTTGTTAATGAGGATTCTAGAATCAAAACTTTTCATCAGTTTTGAAAAGAGCATATATAAATAAGAATGCTCTGATATATGTGATACAGTAGTCCTCCTCTTTGTGCTTCTCTATATAACTTGTACTTGTTCAGTTTCATTGGTAGAATTTTGAAAATTTCTAATATATTTCTCCATCGATGTGTTGGTTTGTATTTCATCATTTTTAAACTATGGGCCTATACTATATCCTTTACTAACTGAACTAAAAAAATAATTACTTGGCTAATCAACACTGTGTAAGTCAATGGACAATATTATTCATCTCTCAAACTGATAGGGGATCAAAAATTACTGAATTTGTTTGATCTAGAAATCTCATTTATCTATTTCAAATAGATAAATCTCTCCTTTACTAGAAATAGAATAACAGACATTTCTATTTGTTCTATTGTTAGATAATAATTAAAGCTGAGATTCTATCAAAACATGAGAAGAAATGAAAAGGAATGCTATTTATTTAATAATGGATTCCTGCAGAGATATATGCAGAATAAAATTAAGCTACTGTATAAAAGGTAAAAAAGATACTTAAGCTTAATGAATCACATATTCAAGACCAAAGATGCAGGAAAGGAACAAGATACAATCATATTTAATAACTGTATTTAACAACTGAAGATTTCTTTTTATGGTACTCTTGTGTTTGTGGTAGCGACACTTGAGGAAGTTTACATTTCAAGAATATAAACTATTTTATGTCTGACCCTAGAAAGTAACATTTTCTATAAGCAATGCCCAATGAATCAATCATAAATTCCTTAATTACATTAAAATTAATTTCTAATTTAAAACACCCAATTGAGCCATCTGTCAGTAAAATAAATATCGTTATGAGTTTTGCAAACTCAACACAGGTTATCTGGATTAACTATTATCTCTTTTAATTTTTCTACTTTCTTTTGAATTCTCTGCAATGTGGTTTCTATTCATTCCATCGTTTTCATAGTGACTTTCATAATTCATGGATGATCTCAACTTTTCAAAGCACTCCTAACACCTATCTTAATTCTACTTTACTCATCCAGCACTATATGTTCCCTCATTGGCACTCTCTTAGATTGGCCATGCCATTCCCTCTCCTATGTATTGCCAATGCCCTATCTTTTCATCACCTTTTCCCACCTTTAAATCAAGATTTCCCATCTCTCTCTATTTCCTCAAAAAAAAAAAATTCAGCAATATATTGAGTAACAAACAAATAAGACAAGATTATTAAGCCGAATTATTTTTCTAATCTTGATTTTTCACAAGCATTTGAGATTAAAGCTCACTACAATATAATAAGAGAAGACAGAAAGACTGTAAGAGACAGAGTGGGACGGGTGTTGTGAAATCTTGTCTTCTGGACATGACATGGCTATTGCACACCTCAATTCCTAGTTACTGTTGTTACCCTCAAAATACTTGCAAAAGATCAAACTGGTCAAAATTCCAGAAGGGATTGGCAAGGAACTCAATAACTCCTAAACCCAAAAGAAGCTATTGGTAGTTGATGAGGCTGAAGAGGAAGAGTCATTTTTATTTGTAGGATGGCCACTATTAGGTGACTATGTATCAGTGGGTAATAATATATATAATATATATAATATAATATATATATATATAAAAAAATATGAGAACTATAAAAAAAAATAAAAATGGAGAACACAAATTTGAGAGGGATATATACAAAGGGATCTAGAGATGGTCAGAAGTGAAATTGGATATAGATATGAACACATTATATTGTATATATGTATGAAAATATTATTAAAATTATTATAATTAAAAACAAATATAAATTTATTTCATATTAGTCACTAACAGCAACAGGCCAAGTTATTATTTTGTCTTATAAAGACAAGAACATGTAATACAATAATGCACTATAGAATGTAACACAGAATTGCTCTTCTGAAGCAATTTTTACTAAAGATAGGATAGTATTCCTCTTCAAAACAGTTAGTAGATTTCTTAATATGCATTAGAAATTGTGCTAATTAGTAACAACATGGAAATAAACAAAGCATTTTTCCTCCAAGAACTTATAGTGTATTTAAGAACAATGATAATCATATCAGTAAGTAGAATTAAGAAGTATTCTATGGGAAAAGGGGGCTGCATCGGAGGAGTCCTGGAGCTTCCAGGCGGTAGGTCCCACATACAGGAGAAAGTCTAAGGTTCCAGAAGCTGGAAGCTTCAGCGATGGCAGGCCCCAATGATATAGAAAGTCTTTAGTTCCAAAAGGGTTTATTTTCATGGCAGGTGGTAAATGGATCTGGATGTATCCGCCCCAAAACTCAGAGCAGGCCTGAGTTAAATAGGGAGGGAGAAGTGGGAAGGGTTTGAGGAAGAATGATTAATTGGCTCTGCCCTCTGACCTTCATTAGTATGTAAATCTCTAGGCCTGAGGCCTGTAGTCACACCCTCTACCTGTGCACTTTGAGAGGGGCTGTAATGGCCTTCGTGACTGAACAAAGTAGGTCCATGGAGATTAGACTGCTTGTTAGGACCCTGGGTTCTGGGGATGTGGTCAAACTCCTGCCATTTCTCCCTTGGAGTCTTGGAGTTCCAGGCCCATGCCCAGCCAAGAACCAGGATACCCTTACGCAGTCCCACAGTATTCTGTTATTTTCCTACAGTATTTTAATGTATGTAATAGATACTAGGTTGTTAGATTGGTTTTTTTGTGTCTTGATCTCTACTTTTTGATTCCTAAAAATCATGTAAACATTTCTATTCTTTAAAACATTAAGGCATATATATCTATATTAATGTTAATAGCTATTGGCAAATCTATCTAGATAAAAAACAAGCTGAGAATTGTTTCATAATGCATGTCTATCTACAGAGTAGACAGTCAGAGCATAGTTCAAAATGATGAGGAAGACTCTGAATTTCTAATATTTTCAGATGGTAATCATTCTTATTCCAGACCTCTTCTAAGTGAGAAATATGATTCATTGTCGACAGCTGTTAGCTTCAATAGCCATACTTCAAAGCATCACTAGAAATGCTAACACTCCTTTTTATGTTGATGAGAGAACTATTTTCTGAGGATGATGGAGATGTTTTCCCAGTCTCTAGAAAAGCTAGGAAAGTTATGATAAATATTTATTTGGGATAGACTTTTAGCTAAAGGGCAAGGAAAATAACCACAGTAACTCTGTAAAACTATTAGAATAGATAAAGATTGTTGAAGTGGATGTGAGAAGGAAGAATTAAACAGAAAAAAAAAATAAGGAAGCAGCAGAAGAAGAATAAAGAACCAATTCAAAAACTGTAACAGTGAGATAAGGCAGCACATCCAATAATGACAACCTCAACTTCTAACCAATGTAGAAACTCTGTTCTAACATTCAGGAACTCTATATTAATGCAGGTCTGTATATGTGCTTTGATTTCTAGTCATCCTTAATGCAGTCATAGATGAGCCCTCCATTTTTTCATGCTTTTGTAACTAGCAATACATACAAATAAGAAGAACAATGCATAAACATACAGAGAGATAAATATTTTCATCAGCCTTAATTAGGTTTTCCACTGTTTCTACCAGAGAAATTGAGATAGATTGTTTTCCACTTAACAAATAAGGAAATTAAGTGACCAAAACCTTAAACTCTAGGCCTGGATATATAGGGATGTCACAGTAGAGACTTATTCATTATGACTCTGAATTTTTTTTCTCTGACTAGTGCAAATTAATTTTGACCCTTTGGAGGGCTCCAAATTGCTATACCCAATTCAAAAAACAAATCAGCAGTTTTCGGTCTAAGAAGGGAAGAATCATAGACAAATTCAAAAGGCTTTACTTTGGCCATCATGATTCAAACTGTTTCTTGACTTGTAAATGAGGAAACTATGTGAGAAAGTGGACCACAAAACCCTTCTAGAGAATGCTTGAATGCCAAGGGGTGGAGCTTGTGCGTTTCAGAACAGCTAGTCTAAACTGGTGGCAGTTTGAGTGCTTCAGAGCACCCGATGCTCCTAGGATTCCTGTAGAGTTCCTCCTCCCAGGTGCCTGTGACCCCAGACCTTCTGTGACTGTAGTAAACTCCCAGTGCTGTCCACTGCGTGTCTACTTACTGGAAAAAGATATATTGAGGTTTACACAACTCCTTACCTGTCAGAGCTCTAATCTGAAAATAAAGGCCTGGCTTTCACGGAACAATGCAAAAATCTGCTATAGAATGTCCCCTCTGCCTCAATCCTGGCATCCAGCCCAGCACAGGGGAAGGGCTAGTTGACACTTCTGAAGAGGGACAAAAGGTTCCATCACCCCTCGAATTGTTCAACTGCTTTTTATAGTCTGCTTTATTCTTAGCTTATTTATTTGCTAGGGTGGTTAGAAAAATCTTTAAAAAGGAGAAAGGATGCAGAATTCTCAGTTCTCCTACTAAGGGATACAGGCTGCTAGCAAATCTGCAGTGCCTGAGCTCTGACCTTCCCATATTGTTTCCCCATCCTTATGGCTTTTGTATTGAGAGTGTACTGGAAACTTACACGGTTTCGGTTATGTAGACAAGGTCTCCATTATATTTCTAATCCACAATGAAAGGGATTAAACTATCAGCATTTTCTCCTCACCTGTCCACATTTTCCTTAACAAGAATATAAAAAAGTTAAGGGAAAATAAAGCAGACTATACATTTACACTAATATGGCCTGAGAGGACCTATCATAGAAAATGATAATTGTAATATAAATTAGAATAATCATTGCCATAATTACTATTAAGGAAAAAAATCCCTTTATTTTATTAAAACTCTGAATATTTTTACTTTACATGTCTCTCTCAAACATGTGTTAGGATAAAAAACATAAAGGTGAATTTGTTACATTTCTCTTCGTTCTTTATATTGAAAACAAGATCAGCAGCAATGTGTCCTTCTGCTCTCCTATTACACGAATCAGTTGTCTCTTCTTATAGACTCTCCAAGTTTAGTGCTGACTCATATGGTTCTATTGAGTATGTGTTTCTGGCTGGTAATGGTAGGGACACATAACCATGTCATGTTGTCTTGGGTGCTTATGAATGTTGCCAGGTGTCTCTCTTCTGATAAACCCACAAGTCTAGTGTTTCACCTTGGGAGCATACCGATATGAAAACAGCATGTGAGAGTATCATTTACTGAGACCCATTTAAGTGATTAAGCATCAAATCGTAAAATATGGTGGAAGTTTCCTTGCTTAACCATTAGCGTCTATATTTATACAAAAATGCTCTACTCCCTTGAAGAATATATAGCTGCCTTGGGATAAAAGATTTCATCTATTTTATTTATAATCCATATATATATATATAATATATATATATATATTTCTATATATATATATGATATGTAGAGAGAGAGAGAGGGAAAGAGAAGAGACAGTGTTTGCGTGCTTATCTGTAAGTGTGCTACATGTCAGTACATGTCTATGGATACAAAGACAGGGTAACCAAATCCCCAGAATCAGGACTAGAGGTGGTTGTGAGCTACTATGTGGGTCCTAGGAGTGAAAAAGGGTCCTCTGCAAGAGCAGAATGTTCTCACACCTATTGAGTTATTTCCAGCCTCAGATACCTTGTTTTGAGATTTGATTTTTATTATATATGTATGGGTGCTCTTTCTGCATGTGTATGTGTATGCAGTGCCCATAGAGACTAGGAGACAGTGACATGTCCTGTGAGCCTGGAGTCAAAGATGGTGGTGAGCTGCCACTTGGGTGTTGAGAATCCAAGGTGGGTCCTATGAAAGAATAGCCAGTGCATGCTTACCCACTGAGCCATCTCCCCAGTTCCAGATACTATCTTCTTTATTGTGGATCACAAGATCAGGATGAGGAAGCTTTAGACTCTGTATCCTACTCTATAAAATACTGAACAGAAAACCTAAGATAGGATACAAAAATATATTTTAAAGTAAATAATCCTCTATGCATTCTAAATTCTCACTATACTACCAAGAGGATGCTCATATAATTACAGACAATTGTGTGTCTATGTGCATGTGTGCCCTCTTGTGTGTGTTCTTGTGTGTGTACATGTCTTTCTATGGGGGAAGGGAGGCACTATATCTGAACCGAACTGAAAAACAGGGTTACAAAGATATCAAGTAATGAAGTGTTAACATGAAAAGTATCATAAAGTAAAATGGCGTTCACTCTTTAGCTCTATACTCATAGCAAAGAAAGGAAAATACACAGACATCAAGTATGTGAGGAAGATAGTAGTAAAACTAGATGTATCTGAGCTTTCTAATTCTCTAAAATTATTGATTTTTCTTGTATACAAAGGCATTTACTAGATGTGGTACAAAGGATCAAGAATAGGGCCTTGCACATGCTAGATAGGGAAATTAATTTAAAATCTTATTAACTTTTTAAAATTATATATTTAAAACCAATTTACCAGCATTTACTACTAGAATAAAATGTACCATTAAACTACTACTTCATATTATATATTATATATATATATAATAATATATATATAATATATATAAATTAGATAATATATGTGATTATGATTGCATATAATCCTATTAATTATAATAATGAGACATAATTTGACAACATATACATATTTATGAAACTATATTTATTAATTATATTGCATATTAATTAATGTAATTCTTTAATAATATATAAGCAACATATATGAGAATTCATTATATATGTGTGTGTGTGTGCCTGTCTGTGTGTGTCTGTGTGTGTGTGTATGACACACCCATGCACACATAGCTAGTCATTCATAGCATTATAGATGTGGAGACAGGAAATGGCTCCTGTCATATACACACCTACTTGCTATGCCACCTCACCTTTCTTTTATATTTTTATTTCCAGGTTCACCTACTGAATACTAATAGATCTATCCATCATGTGTTCTTGGGTGCTTTTGTAAAACACACACACATGGAGGGAAGGAAGGAGGGAAGAAGGGAGAGAGGAAAGGGAGAGGGAGAGAGAGGGGGGAGAGAGAGAGGGACAGAGAGAGAGCTTTAGTGGTATGGGGACAGAAATGGTGTCCTGTCAAGGTAAGTACTTTGCAATAGGAATTCATATTACATGCTGACATACCACTCTCTACTAAACATCTGATTTTCTGACACAGAAAATTTCCTTTTTTGAATACTTCAAGCCCTCTATGCTTTTATTAACAACCCTCCTCAACTGAGACTATATACCTTTACATAGAACAATCTTCATTACTCTTTACTCTGTTCCACATTACTTTAACCCTACGATGCTCATTTTCTCACATATCTAATAACTTTGAAGTGTGTTACCTGCCAGAAATTAGTTTAGTTTATGGAGAAAAATAATTTTAAAAAGATAAAAAATATATCTCTCCTGTCTTGGAGCTTATATGCAAACACTAGCCTGTAACTTTAAGTACATAATATACTTAAGACTATAATGATATTATATATAAGATAATTCATTCTACGGAGATGGATATAAAATAATAGAATAAAAATATGTAATTTTGTGGACAACGTCATATAACAAGTAGGTTAAAGAAGGAAGCATCAAGAATACAGGTTTAATCAAAAATGCTCCACCATGCCACAGGGGCACATGTTTCACTATGTTCATACCAACCTTGTCTGTGATAGCCAGAAGCTGGATACAATCCAAATGTCCAACGACAGAAGAACGGATACAGAAAGTGTAGTTCATTTACACAATGGAATACTACACAGCTATTAAGAATGAGGACATCATGAGTTTTGCAGGCAAATTCAATGGAACTAGAAAATATTATCCTGAGTGAGATAACTCAGACCCAGAAGAACATGCATGGTATGTACTCACTAATAAGTGGATATTAGCAAAAAAAAAAAAAAAAAAAAAAAAGTGCTGAATACCAGAAATACAGTCCACAAAAGGTCAACAAGCTGAAGGGCCCAAGTGAGAATGCCTCAATCCCATTTGGGAGGGAGAAGAAAGCAACCACAAGGGGGAGGGAGGGACCTGGAGGGAAAAAAGGATGGAGAGGGGTGTGGAGAGGGGAACCTGATCTGGTATTGGGTCGGGGAAAAAGGATTGAAATCCCTGAGGGCCAGCAGAAAGAATGGAAAAATGCCACCTCAGGAGGTAGGAGTTTTGGGGAACCTTCCAGAATGTACCAGAAACCTGGGAGGTGAGAGACTCTTAGGACTCAAAGAGAGTGACCTTAAATGAAATGCACTACATTAGGGAGAGGGAACTTGTAGAGCCAACCTCCAGCAGAAAGACAGGGCATCAAGAGAGGGATAGAGTTGCCAACCCACAGTCAAAACTTTGACCCATAATTGTTCCTGTCTGAAAGAACAGCAGGGATGGAAATGGAGAGGAGCCTGAGGAGAAGAAAGACCAGTGACAGGCCCAAAGTGGGAATCAGCTCAAGGGGAGGCCCCAAAGACCTGACACTATTTCTGAGGCTATGGAATGCTCATAAAAAGGGACCTATCATGACTGTCCTCAGAAAGACCCAACAAGCAGCTGAAAGAGTCAGATCCACATATTTGCACCTGACCAATGAACAGAAGCTGCTGACCCCTGTAGTTGAATTAGGGAAAGACTGAAAGAAGATGAGGAGGAGGGAGACTTTGTAGAAGGACCAGCAGTCTCAATTAAACTGAACCTTCAAGATCACTGAGACACTGAACCACCAACCAGACAGCATACACCAGCTGATATGAGGCCCCCAACACATATACAGCAGATGACTTCCGAATCTGGGTTCAGTCAGAGAAGATACACCTAACCCTGAAGAGACTGGGGCCCTAGGGAATTTAGAGGTCTGGTGAGGTGGTGTTGGGGGTTGGGGATCCTCATGGAGATAGGGGATGGGGAAGAGATACAACAGTAGAGTGGACCTGGAGGGGAATAAAACCTGGAGTTTTAAAAATAAATAAATAAATAAATAAATAAAACAAAAAACAAACGTTTAAGTAAATATTTGGTAAAAGTGCAGATACTGGCCATGGCAGTAAAGTAATTAGAAGTGGTTCCAAGTAGAAACACTGCAAAAATCTTAATAGGGGAATGTGTTAACATTCCGCTTAAAAAGAATGGATCTCAGCATAGCTTGAACAAAAGCCTAAAGAGGAGAATAGAGTATGACATCAAAACAGCAAGGAGGCAGGTCACATTTAGTTTTGAGAATCATATGAGAATCTTAAATTGAAAACTGACATAATTGTATTTACTTTAAATTGATCATCAGATAAAGAGAATCAATAAGAGCCCCTCTAAGGTGTTCTTGTACATGCTCTCTGGGTGGGTGACTACTTTACTTACACAGAAAATGGGATTTTGCAGACAGGATTAAGATGGGCAACTTATTAAGTGAGTACAATGTCATCACAGGGTGTTTCTTCAGAGGAGACCTAAGTCAAAATAAAAAAGGGGTGACAAATACCATGGCTATGGTCTGACATTAGACCATGAGTGCCATTTTATTCTAGAATTGACAGACCTGTAAGACAAAGTTGATGTTTCAAAATACTTACATATATTAATTGATTTATATTAACATTATTAAGCTGAGAGCAAGATACTTTTAAAAACTATAATTAGAGTTGGATATAGTTTTTATTGATCTTATTATAAGAAGCATCTTTGAGCTAATAATTAAACATACATATCTAACGTACATTAATGGATATTTTTAAATTCCCAATCTTCAGAGTTTTAAAAATCCTACTGGAAGAAAAATTTTAAAAGATGGTAAAGTTTAGTGTTTTTATTTGAAGGCTAAGGACGCTTGTCCAAAACCAACTGGAAATTAGTCTATAAAAAGCAAAGCACGGCAGATAAACCTACTCAAAAAATCTTATTTCCATGACAACAGAAAGAGAGCATTAAAGGGTCAGTACACCTCTGCAATGTGTTGCGAAAACATTCAGTCATCTCAAATATATCCAAGGAAAGCTGTAACTCTTTATATACATGATAAATTCTAATGACATGAACAATCAAAGGCAGTTTTATTTAACCAAAAAAGGGGACAAGCTACTATCTGCTAATAATTACAAGCAGGTTTTATATTTGTTCTGATAGATGCAAAAATAAAGTATAAGGCATTTCATGCCAAAAATAGATGTTATAGCTCCTAAACTATAACTCAATAAATTAAAAAAATCTGGATAATTGTATTATTTTTAGCTAATGAGTATTGCTTTATAATGTAAAAATCATAATAATTTTTTAATATTAAAAGAAATTGATGGAATTCTATGATATGAGATAAATAAACTCAGTTCTGGAAATGCAAATGTTGAAGATTTTTGAGTTTAGCATACAAAAAAGAACTTAAGAATTATTTTGGAAAAAATAGCTTTCCTTCCTTATGGTAACAGCAACAATGTTTGCCCAGAATTCATTTTGGGGAATTATGCTTTCAAGACTTCCTAAACTTAAAAGAAAATTCTCCAAAAGAAATTTAATGTTGGATTATGGAGATAAATTTGACTGTGCTATTTAAAGGGATCTGTATCACACTACTGTAGTCTGAAGGTGTTATTATGTAATAGAATTTGGTCTTCGCAGCAACCCTCTATGATGTGAAATAGCAGATAGTCCTGATGTTTCCCAGTAGGTTAAGGTATCTGATGCTCACAAGCCTTACAAGCTATGTGCTCTTAAAAGAAACAGATGCACTTATTTCTGAAGTCAGATCTTTAATATATAGTATCATGTTACAGTCCAACAATCTCAGCTACATGGTAATCACATTAGGTATTTAAATGTAAATATGCAAAGTTTCCTTTTTCTTAGTCAGTGTCTTTAAACTACTATATATTTCTTGAAATGATTTAGCCTAGAGATGAAATAGTAAAAATAAACTATTTCGTGTGTCACATGACTTCATAATGAGATCCACCACACAATATTTTTGTACTATTTTATGTCAAAATATAGCATCAAGGTCCATGAGCCAAGACATTTTTTCATTTTTGGCTTTAAATATGCATAGAGATATAATACAAATAGTCACAAAACTAAAATAGTTACTCAGGCTCAAAATAGAAGATGTTTTAGTTAAAGACAAAGAAATAATGCATTCCTGTTAACACTAAAAGAAATTAAGAATATTTTCCTAAGACACTGGGCTATTGATTTTCATTGGAAGCTCAACATTAGATATTTCCATTAGGAAACAGTTTCCCTAAAGCAAATGCCTGATGTCCAGTTAAGAATAGGATTCTGCAACGAAACATCATTAATTTTCTACTTCTATAACTGATTTGCATCATTCTTTATTCTTCCTACCCTCAATTTCTTCAAGTAGATGTTGAAGAACTATGACTATAATCAGGTAGTACTAAGAAAACTAGCACTGTGCATGTATGTTTTTTGTTGCAATTCCCTGGCCTTCACAGTCTCAGAGAGCAGCCCATTTTTCCCACATGAATAAGTTCCTATTGACACATGAGAGTAGATGAACTCCAACTATCTATTGATTCTGAGGTAAATTAGATGGATAATTTTTAAATGAAAATCCCCAGATATCTTCCTTTTCATTTTATATTCAAGTTCTAAAAGTATCTTCAATGTCTTCAAAGTCAAATATATTACATAATGTTCTGCAAGGGAAAGACCAAACTGAGTTGTCATTAGTGCTTTCAAGTGACTTGAAAGTTCAGTTGCACTTCCTGAGTAGAGCCACAAATAATGAGAATGAAATCCTACCTTTAGGTAGAGGGTGTGGCTCAAAAGTAGAATTCTCTGTATTTAGCTAGAGGCCTGGCTTTGCTCGGAACCAACAGAGTAGGACAAAAGTCCTGTAGTATCTGGGATGATGTTGTAAAGTTATAATCCAATTATTGCTTCAATACTTTGATTAATATATATAAAATCGTATATTCACAATATATCTGCTATGGAAGATAGTTCTAAAATTTTAGAGATAATACATATTTTGATATTAGGCTAATATGAAATAATCAATATTGTGATTTAGTATCTAATAAAAACATTTAATAAGTGTAGTTGCTATAATTATTAAGTGAAGAAAATGTTATTATTATAGTCTTCTGTTTCTCTGTAGATCTAAACAAAAGCAGTACCTATACATAAATGAAAAATAAGAAAACTGGCTACACATTCTTATAAGAAAAAAATTATAAACCACTCAGTTTTACTTTCAGATATTTTGTTGTTCAATTAAAGAAGGTAGCTGCACTACCAGAAATATTTCTGCATGGTAGTTATTTCTAAGTATAAAAGAGCAATTAATTTCAAAATATTTGACTTATTTTGCCAATATGTGTGGGAATCACAAGACAAAAATGTTTTTTCTATGAAAGCATAGCCATGTTTTCCATGCTAAAGTAAGTGCTAATTAACCTGGTAATTAGCTGTAAATGCAGCAATACAGCTATCCATGGTCCAATCCATTCTTCCAAACCTCGCTTCGATGGGTCTTCTGGACTAATAACAGTCAATCCTGTATAAGCACAGGACATGTGTGTCTGTTCTGAGAAGTCAGAAATTGTTATAAGGTTTTTTTTTGATGAATTTAATGTTGTAGGCAATGAAGCCTTTACATATATTGTTCTAAGTTGAACATGGGATAGAGTTTTGTTCTGTCCAATATTCTATATCAAACTACTAACTAAAAACAACCTTTTGATACCTCAGAGCAGTAATATTTGAGAGGTAAATATGATTTCAGTATTATCTAGACTGCTGTGCTTAATTGTTAATATAGAGATGGTTTCAATGACAAAAAAAAATAATGAAAATAATAGCCAATACCCCAATAAGACTAATAACAACAATTTAGTATTTGGCCATTTCACTATTTGCTTTTCTTTTGAAAAATATACAGTAGATCACGTTACAATGCCCACACAGAGTCATTGTCTCAAAAGAAAGTAGAGACACTAGCATTCACAATAAAACATAGAATAAGGTACAGAGAAGTATAAATTAATTCCGAGAAAAGTAATATGTATTCTGATAGAAGATCTCTGAGAAGAGGTATTCTATGACAAAAGGCTTGAAGAATTAGATGCTTTTGGACACATACTAATATGAATAATGATGAACAGATGCCAAAAGAGAAGCTAAGATGAGCAAAATCACGAGTTGAGAGATGATTGGCTGAGTCTGGGAAAAATGGAAGATTCAAAACTATTAAAACCATTACCAAGTTGCCATGTACTTTTCCAGTGCATATCTGCAAAGAAATAATAATTCTGACAGCTACTGAAGAAATGATTTTCAGAGAGCATTAGGAACTTTCTTACAAGTGAGAGAAAACAATCTTAAAGGACAAAGACAATCTTGGATCAGAAGGACATAAATCTTTATCATTTTAGCTATGAGAGAGGTATAGAGGCGTTCCAATAAATAAGCTTTTATAATACATCCCATAGGATGTAAAACCAGAAGTTAATTGGTATAGACAGAGAGTGACAGTTGAAATGTAAGAGATAATAAATGGAACATTTTTGTGAACAGAGATTGAAAAGATTAAGGAAAGAAAATTCTGGATATTACAAGGAGAAAGGAGTACATATAAGTCCAAATAATCAAAGGATATCACCAATTAAACAAATTTTGAGATTAAAGAAGGAAAGTATTTGTGGTAAGTCAATTACAGATTACTTAAGTTGGCTTTAATAGACTCCATAACATCTGAAAAAACATAAACCAGAAAGCCTGGGAGAAATTGACTTAGAGCTGGAGTAGTTACATGACCTATAGTAGGATTCTTTAGTATCCTCATGAATCCTAATAGTTGTGCTTCTAATGCATTATAACAAGTAATTTTATATAAAATAAATCTATTGCTATAGGAATAAGTACAAGGCATATGGAAAGAATAAAAGAAATACTAGTTTTCATATATACTGCATATATGAACTAGGTCACTGTATAGAGGCTTCTTCACGTCCTACTTCCAACAGCTTTTTCAACTAAAAATATATCTCCATGGATAGAGAACATAACTGCAGTCCTTTGTTTTCTTGAGGCTTTCATCTCCTAATTGATATACAACTCCTATCCAATTGAATGGTATATATTGGAATATGTTGGTTTCACTTTAGAGGAGTCCTTACGTCCCCCTTTAATCTTAACAGGTATCAGGAATGCAGCAACTGTGGAGTTAGGAATGTCCACTTCTTTTCAGTCCCACAGTTTGCTGCATATAGGAGTTGGTAGAAGAAGGGCAATTGAAGAGTTTGCAGGCTCAGTTACATGGTATGGAAATCTTATTCACATTCAAAATCTGTTTTTGTTTTCAATGTTATAATCATTTTATTTAATAATTTTCCAATCTATACTAAACTATATCTTTCTTCATTATCTTTCATATAAGGAAAACACAAGCTACAGGAAATAATGACACTAAGACACTAGTTTGAGCAAGTACCCAAGTAAGGAACAAACATAGGCAAACAAGCTTCTAGAAGGGATACCAAACTCCCTGTAATATTGGGACTAGAAGCTTTAATCATGCTATTACATGTTAAAGAAAATGAGAATGCTAGACTCTAGTAACTCAAGGATCAAGATCCCTACTCTAAATATTCAGTATTAATCTTTAGGAGTACTTCATGAAAAAGAGGAAAATGCTGAGAATCTGAAGTATAAAATTTCCTTAGAAAAGAGAATGAGAAACAAATGGTCACTTTTTTTATTGGCTATTTTATGTATTTACATTTCAAATGTAATACATAAGACCCTTTTCCTGGTCTTACCTCCATAAACCCCCAATCCTATCTCCCTTCCCCTTTGCCTCTATGAGGGTCTCCCTATACACACACTCCCGCCCTAACATTCCCCTACACTGGGGCATCAAACTTCCACAGGACCAAGGGCTTCCCCTCTCATTGATGTAAGATAAGGCCATCCTCTGCTACATATGCGGCTGGAGCCATGGGTCCCTCCATGTGTATTCTTTGGTTGCTGGTTCATTCCCTGGAGCTCTGGGGTGTCCTGGTTAGTTGATTTGTTGTTCTTCCTATGGAGTTGCGATCCACTTCAGCTCCTTCAGTCCTTCCCCTAACTCTTCCATTAGGGTAAAAATAGTCATTTAATAAAACAATTTTATAAGAAAGAAGATAAACTGATAAGAATCAAGAAACATCAATAGAACAAATGAATGACCAGAAAAAATGCAAATGGAAATGTTTTGAGACAGGGTCTCAATATGTAGCCCTGGCATACTTACAATTTACTAGGTAGGCCAGGATGGCCTTGAATATCTGTCTGTGTCTGCCTCCTGAGTGCTAGAATTAAAATCATGAACTACCACACCAGGCTAGATTAATTAATTTATTAAAAAAAAAAATAAGTCCTTTTTTGAGAGCATAGTCTAATCTTTATTCATGCTCTATTTTCCAGTCCATTAAAAGTCAAAGCAGAAGTAAACCAGCCTTACAGTGTCTAATGTTACAACTTTACCCCTGTATAGATTTAGAGGAAGACCTTTGAATTTGTAATAATACCAAATGTTTCTATGCTCAAATTTGTAAATGTATTAAAGTATTTCATAAAAAAAAATGAAGTAAATATATGTGTGGGAAATAACTTCAGAATACCAATTATATAATAGTTAATTATCTCTCTTATTTGATCAATACTCTGCTTTTTAAATGTGTTTTTAAAAGGTGCTTTGAGATGTGGTTAGTTGTGAGAATAGTTGCTTAGCATGCATGTATCCCCGAGTTAAAGTCCCAGTCCCACATAAACACAATATGGTGGCACACTCCCATAATCCCAGTACTCAGGAAATGGGAGTCTCAAAAGTTCAAGTTTGTTTTCAGTATGTAGCAAGTTTGCCATAGCCTGGGATACATGAAATCCTGTGTGGATGGATAGATAGATAGATAGATAGATAGATAGATAGATAGATAGATAGATAATAGATAGATGATACATATACATACATACATACATACATACATACACATAGTGATAGACAGAGTCTCAGTTTTGTTCTCAGAAAATCTGAAAGCTTTGGTAATGTGGAAATATTAATCAAATGCTGTCTATTAGTATAGCAAGATGGAAATCAAAGAATAGGTGTACACTATTTCAAAGAAATTTATGGGATGAAATATGGTGAAGTGCCTAGGTAAACACTCAACAAGCATTGCCATTCCTTTTGGTAATATTGTCTGCCACAGGCTATTCAGTTATTGATGCATCACATGTCTCCTCTGGCTTAATGCCCTCTTTAGGAGACCCAGGTTCTGCAAAAGCTTATAGGGAATTTCAGATGACTGTACTAGTTCACTTGCTTTATTGTTCCCCATTATTGCAATTTAAAGGAAATACTTCAAATCACTTTGGTGCAAAGAGATTAAAGCACTTAAAATAGATTATACTTCTATTTCTCACAGCGAACACATATTTAGAGTGATTATTATAACTTAACTCACAAAATTAAAATGAGGGTTTGGGAATTTTTTTTTTTGGCATGTTATCAAAAAGCTTAGCTTGATGCTAAGTTTAAAAGAAAAGAGCTAACAAAATGCCTTCCGTATTACCCTAGGAGTGTGTGGTGTGTGTGTGTGTTGTGTGTGTGTGTGTGTGTGTACCAGATTCTAGATAAAAGCTCAACTTGAAGCTTATTTAAAGTACTAAATAACATTGCAACACAAATTGGGAATTCAAGTTCTTTCTTCATGCTTTTTGTCAAAACCACAGAAACAATGAGATCAAGTAAGAAAATCAGGAAATCTGCATTTCTTTTTACAAAGATTTAATAAGATTACCTGCAGAGGCTATGCTATGCTTTTATGTAAGGGATTATGTCCCAAGGAATTAAAACAAAACTCAGAAAGGAAAAGAGCCAACAAATAAGTGTCCTGGCAACCTGAGTACTCACATGACTCTCTCGGTCTTATTTCTAAGCAGTACCTTTGTGTGAAGATATTATGGTATTAATACCATTTGGTTACCAAAAATAAAAATAAGAAAAAACTCTTTAAGCCTTCTTAACAAGCTCAGATAATTGTTAACTTAAAAATGCTTAACAATTTCAGTACCAAGGAACATTTACGTAAGGTAATTTAGAACTGGTCAGTGTTAATGTGAACTACAGATACCCACCTGTGATTGTCTGACCTCCCAACCAAGGAACCACCATCTTGGGGCATTTAGCTGCTCTGGCCCACAAATCATCTCAGCAAGGATCTTTGACTGTTTAATCACCAGCTACTCCCATTCACTTGTTTTATGCAACTCTGCCTTAATTGCACATCCTGAGGGGCTACAGTACACAAGTGGAGAAGCCCATGCCATGGGGAAGTGGGAAGTAGGAACGGGGCGCTCTATCTTTGCAGCTTTGGAAAAGTACTCATGCATGCTGGGTAGGGCATTTCAAGCACAGCTGTTGAGTGAGTACTCATAGTCCCTCACCTATGCTCTGTTACGAAGAATAACAGATTGATTCTCCAGAGTGAACTGGAACTGACTCCTGACTGGGTTTATCTTTATTCTAAGCTTTAGCCTAAAGGAGATGAGTTGATTACATCTCCTGAGAAGGAATTTGAGGAATAGCTACTTTATCTTTAAAATGTTTCAGGTTGACCATGGTGATGACTGAGCACAGCTTTAATCTCAGCACTTGGGAGTCAGAGGCAGGTGACTCTCAGAGATTGAAGCCAGTCTACAGAGCAAGTTTCAAGACAGCCAGGGCTACACAGAGAAATGCTGTCTGGAAAAAATATTAAAGGTTGAAAAGTTGAAAAAGCCCAATTGCCTTAAACATTTCAATAATTTATAAAACAAAGGACCCTCTTAAAGAAAAAAAAAACAGAAATCAGAATAAAACATACAGAGGATGTATTTCTTAATTGGTCAGATGAACTGAAAAGATTGTGAAACACAGTTCTTGGCATCTGGTTTTCGTTAAGAAACAAGGACATGTTTTGGAAATATGTTTCGGTCAGAAAAGGAAGCAGAGAATCAGGATATCTAGTAAAGACACTGAGATCATCAATTCCCCTCCCCCCAAAAGAGGTTAAAGGGAGGAAAAGGAGACAAAAAAGGAAATTAAAAACTATTAACACCTGGTTGACTACATAATCTAAAAAATATATAAATTTTCTTGGATCTTCGGTGTATGTCAGGGTTTAAATTCATAAAAAGACCATTCCATCTAACAGCAATGGAAGTTCAAATAGATAACTACTAGGATTTAAGAAGGAAAAGATTTGAGTGGATATGTTATAGGTAACTTACAACTTCACGTGCAGAAATGGAGACTGGAAGGAATAGGGCAAAGGTAAGCAACAGGTTCCAAAGTTACACATAAATGAAAGACATCTCAACAGACATTTTCAATAACTCTGAAACAAATAAAATATAATTTGTTCACATTTCTGGCATACAGACTATATGGTTCCCCAAGAAAGTCCTTTTCCTGAGGTAGCAAATTAAACAAAAGCCATCATTCAGGGGCTTGAACAATCTTCCTGATTGTTGAAAAAGGAGTTATTCTCCTTATCCTGGCAAGAGAAACTTGTGGCTCATCCATTAACACATGACTGTGGTGCCTATTAAACATCAAAGTCAATGCAAGCCTCTAGGCTCCCTCAGTCCCTAAGCCCCACCTCAGCTCAAATCCCCTTTCTCCTTGTCCTATTTAACCTTGGAAATCTTTTCCTTGTAGTTAACTGTTTCTTAATGTCCTGGGAGACAACCACGATGGTTTGGAATAAACTTCTCCCTTTTCACCCACATAATAGCTATTTTGGTTTCTTTACTGTACACATGTTTATTCACAGATAAAGCAGAATATATAGGAAAAATTTTTATTAAAAATTTTTTATTAGCTTTGGTGCTAAGGGAAGAGTCCAGACCTTGGTCATACTAAGCATGTACACTACCACTAACCTAAAGCTTTCTAGACTTAGAGGGAAATTTACAACATTAACTTCATTTATTCAAAAGAAAACTATAAAATAGCCAACACTTCGTTTCAAGATAGTAGAAAAAAGAAAAGCAAATTGAGCATAAAGCAAGAAGCAGGAAAGATAGAAAAACTGGAATAGACACAATCAACTTTGAAAAGAACCAAAAAGTAGAGAAAAATCAGAGCTATGACTTTCAAAAACTGCATAAAATTAATTTATTCAGCTCTTGATCCATTCTTTCTGAGACTCAGAAACAGGGAAGCTCCTTGTTAGCAGTCACACCAGGAGCATGGGAGTTAATCAAGCACCATTTCTCACTTGAGCATCAGAAAGATTTCAAAAATAAAGGGGCAGGAGTGGAGGGAAGACTCTATGAGCAATCCCTTCTCCAGAAATTTGAAAATGTAAAGAAATCAATGGCTTCTATGAAAGAGACATATTAACTAAAACTTACAAGCGAGGTATAAACAATCTGAATAGCACTGTATTTGTGAGAGAAATTGAATATACAATTCAAGACATTCTAAAAGTACTAAAGAAGAAATGGAAATAGAGCATACTCTTTTAGAAGACATATTAGAAAACAGAGTGTCTATGCACACACCTAGATATTCTCAAGCTTCTTCATAAAAAGTGGAGGAAAGACTAGCTTTACTGGGCCAAATCCTAACTTTGATCTTATTGCTATGCTAAGTCACAGCCAAACTAGGTCTCACATTCTTCTGAATGACTTTCTAGAGCTGTAGATCTGGCTTTGTCTATAAATACAGCAACAGTGCCTTCTTCTGTTTAGCTATTCTACATCTTTGCAACAGGGAGTCCTGAATATATAACCTTTCATTTTCTTAATATTTATGCTCTTAATCCTATTTCAATATACTCTGCTAAATAATTTATACAGCTTCATTTCATTTGTATGTTTTAATTATTTATGGAATATTTAAAGGACACTAGAATGTTTTCTGCTATATATACCCAACCTAAATTACCCATGTTTTCCTGACTTTAAAACTGAACTTTGTTTCCTGTCTCTAATATTTTTTAACACAGCTACAGATAATTGTTATCCTAGGAGTCATATTACACAAAAAGAGTTTTCTCTAAAACTGCAAATAAACATTTTTGTATTTAATAAACTAGAAATAAATGTGTTCTATGGAATATTAGTCTGAGAATTACTGTTTTTATATTAACTCATAAAATCTATATGAAAATTAAGTCTTAATGAGGCTTATTTTGGAAAAAATAAGAGAAATCAATGGATATATTGAACTACTCTATGGTCATGGTTTAAAAAGAGTAATGGAATACAAAGGGTTAAATTGGGGTAGAAGGCAGGCTAGAAGAAGGGATAGAGAGAAGAGGGGGATAAATAACACTAAAGACATTTTTAGAAGAGTAATATGAAAGTTCATTATTATAGAAGCTTCCATATACATAAAAGATTCCATAATCCTACACAAAAGCCTAGTATAACAAATAAAATACCAGCACCAAGAATGGGTAACTTCTTTCGAAGTTCTTGGACAGTGAGTGTTTATAGACTCCAAAATTTACACATACTGCAATTCCTCTTTGTTACCATCCAGAACTAGATGGAAAGACCCTATTGCTGAAAATTTTACGTCCTTGAGTAATATGTCATGGAAATATTAAGCTGGTACAGACATGGAAGCATAGTTCCTACTAACTAGCTTTAATAGTATTAGGAAGTGTTATGCAGTCTACCGGAGGAGAAAAGTATTCATCAGTCTTATCCAGATGTGAGCTGGGTGAGAAAAAGTAATGACTGGCTTGTCAAGACTTGCCTATTAGTGAATTGTGGCAGAAAAAACATGAGAGTAATCAACTACTTTCAGTTGGATTTAATGCCTTCTCTACAAGATAAGACTCACAACTGGGACCATTATTAGACCAAGAATCTATAGTTAAATAAGTCATTGGAACTAGAAGAGACCTATGTTGATTCTACTAAATGAACCCCATAATAATCTGACCCTTAGAGATTTAATTGTTTTAGGACTAGATGAATATATCTCTCAACCCATCTCTGAGAGGTTTCTATTTTCAGTAGACATTGACTAACACGAAGACTTACAAATGTCTAAACAGCAGAGGAGACCAAAGAAAGTTCAGCCCTAAAGAAAAATACATAAACTGCAACTCCTCTCCAAACTCAGGATTATTGCTAAATAGGGGCCAAAAAATATCTAACAGCCAGAGGTAGTGAATGACTACCAAAAATAGTGTTTTCTGGACAAAGAAGGGAAGCTACACATCTTAATTAACAGTAGGTATGGCAGCATGCACTAGACCTATGCCTTCCAAAACCAGACCAAGTTTAAGCATGGCTTTACTACTCTTTTAGATATATTCATTGTGATAGTGGGAGTTAGGCATGAAATTCAATCCCAGCCATGGGGCTAGCTATTGGCAATTGCTAGCAGCTTGAAGGAGATACAATTTTCTCTAAAAGTGTAGACCTTGGAAGTCAACTGTGCTATAGTGGAAGACTGTACATACAAGAGTATTTGAGCAGCACAAATTGGTTTTAATGTATTTTTTTATAAGAAGGAGGACCCAAAGCAAAGTTGAGCAAGTAGGGGAGGGAATGGATCAGAAAAGAATTGGAGTAAAAGGCAAATATGATGTACGAATGGTATGAAACTCCAAAAAAGAACCATATATAATTATGGTTCCCCTTCCAGTTAACACGTTAGTTCCAGTTAATTTTAGATTGTGCAAGCTGAATATATATATATATATTCATTCTTCAAGAAACAAGACCATTACATAAAAGTTTGAGGTTCACAGCCTTAGGTTTTGTGTCTGTGTGATAAAATACTCTGAAAAGGCAACTTAGGGGAGAATTCCAGGTTACAGTCCTTCAGGCAAGAACTCACAGTTTGAAAGAACTAATCATGTTGAGTCTACATCCAGAAGAGAGCAATAGATGTTATCATGCTGGTGCTCAGCTGCGTGCTTCATTTTCACTTACTCTAAAGCCAACTCCTGAAGTGGTGGTGCTCAACCTCAGGCTGGGGCTTCCAACCCTATTAATCCAATTAAGAAATTACACCACTGGCATGCTAAAAATTAATCTAGACAATTCTTTATTAAGAAACTAATTATTAAGGCCCCCCTTCCCAGTTAATTTTAGATTGTGCAAAGCTGACAATCAAAACAAACCATTATACCTATGTTTTAAAATGTGTTTCAAAATGTATCTTCTAATTGTCTCCATGAGACTATTTAACAAATCCAAAGGTCAACCTGACAAGCCTGATTTTTACCAGCATTACTAGAGAAGATTTCTTAAACCAGAAGCCATTCAAACTATACCACAGCTGCATTACTTAAAACTATGTTTTCTCTAGACATTTGGGTAATCATGTCTCCCACAGGTTGTTTGGCATGTTCTAAATTCACTCCTGGGTAAAGAAGAGTGACAGTAAAAAGAAGTTAAGTGGTTAATACTGCTGTCCTTGTGTCAGGTAGACTTGAATGAGTGAGAACAAGAATATTAATATTATGATAATCAAAATTTGAAACAGGACCATAAAAGAGCATATATAATCTCCATTTGTAACATCACACATCAGCAACTACATGACTAGTCAAATATACCTGGCCTGCTGGACTTGACCATAAAGATATTTCCATTTTAAATGGTCTTAATATCAAATTATCTTTTTTTTAGTTTATATACATTTCATCTTATATAAAGGAGAAGTAGAAGCAGAATAGACCCAGTAAATATTAAATAATATGAAACTAACACATTATATATTTTCTACTCCAGAATCTTTATTGATATATGTTAACATATATTTATTTTCAACATGTGGCTCATAACTGATCTAATAATTTCAAATTAATGTTTGCAATTGAACTAGTATGTAGATTATTTCAGGGTTGAAGTTGTGTGATATGTCTTATTTATGACTTTTATAAGCTTGGCTTTTGGCAGTTGGTTTGTGATCTTCCCAAGTTTTTTGTTTCAAATATCTAGTGCAAACAGAAAAATGCACATGGAAAAGATAAAGCCCCAAAATTTTCACAATGAGTACCTTCCTGTAAGTAGCAGCAGTAGAGTGTTATGATGAAAAAATTTCCTCCGGACCACTCACAATAACTTGCATCAAGGATGACCACTTTTGACTTCCAAAAAAACACGAGGATTGCATGTTCATGAGATAATAAGTATTTCAAATCAAATTATGAAACAGACACTCTTTATAACTCTTTGTGAGCAACATTAAACTCAATGTATCTACTGCTGTTTACAGTATCCTCAGCATTGTATAGTATGCTCCCAGTGAGGATGGACACACAGTCATATTCACTGAGTTGAACACTTACTCATGTGGTTTTGATTACCTCAGGTAATACCATTTGACCTCCCTGCCCAAGTCCTTTAATAAACATTATAGTAGTTTTTGCAGCACATTAATTTTCAGATTCAGGGTCAGTTTAATACCCAGTAGTAGGTAGTATTCATTCTCTATTTACTCCAAGTTTAGTCAAGTCAATGGTTACTGTGGTGGTTTGAATGAATATGACCCACATTGGCTCATGTACTCAAATCCTTGTTGTCCAGTTCCTGGTATTAGGAAGTTTGGGAGTGCCTTGATGGAAGAATTATGTTCCCTTAGGAGTTTAAAGACCTGGGATGATTCTTGTTTTCCCTCTCTACTCCATGCTTGCTACTGATGTGAGCTCTCAGGTGTGTTTCAAACCACCATACCCACCTGCTGTCTTGCCTCCTAGTCATGATGATCCTTATCCCACTGGAATCATAAGCTGAAATGAGCAATTCTTTCTACACATTGTTTCTGTTGTGCTGTTTTAGCACAGCAACAGAAAAATAATTAATACAATTGCATGTCTTTTGCTATTAGAAATAAACTTATCTCAAGTTTGTTGTTCTAAAGTGCTTACATCATATGAAATTGTCATGATGAATCTTATATTTGATTCTAACTAAAAATAAATAAATAAAGCATTTACAAATGTCTGTACTGATGAGATTTTGAGCAGATATCAGCATTTCCGATTCTCTATGTTCATTTTTCTGATTTTTCTTTTTTCTCTTGTATTCTGTTTCCTCCTTCTCCTACACTATCTCTTTCCCTCCTTCCCTTCTTCTTTTTTTTTCTTTCCACTTCATTCATTGGGATGAACATATAGCACAGACATATTTAACATCTATAGTAAGGGATAATTAATAAGAATAAACTAATAAGTTCGTAACTCTTTAGAAAGTATAATGTTATGGTGTTGAAGAATAGCTGCCCAAAATTCTATTTTCTTGGGTTACCTGTCAGATTTTTTGATCATGGAACAATGGTTTCATAGCATTATAATTACTTTTTTATAAGATTCTTTGAAAATGGTGATATTTCTTCTGTAAAGTTTGGCAGAATACCTTAGTGATACTTGAACTGGTTTGTGTATACAAAGATTTTTAATTAAAAACACAATTTCTTTAATAATATTGAATTTAATATTGAAATGTTCACATTTAGTTTAATGAAATCTTGACTCTAATATGCAATTTTAAATTTTCAATAAGTTGATGAAAATATTGTCAGACATCCACAACATTTTGCTTTAAAAAGTCACATGATCATCTCATTAGATGCTGAAAGAGCCTTCAGCAAAATACAACACACCTTCATATTAAAAAATATTGGAGACATTAGGAATTTATGGGACATACCTAAATAAATAAAAGTAATATATAGCAAACCGACAGTCAACTTCACATTAAATGGAGAGAAACTTGAAGCAATCCCCCTAAAAACATGGACAAGACAAGACTGGCCACATTCTCCCTATCTATTCAATATAGTAAATTTGACATTTTAGCCAGAGAAAATAAAGAACAAAAGGAGGTCAAAGAGATACAAATTTGGAAAGAAGAATTCAAAGTATCACTATTTGCAGATGATATGATACATCGGCAAATATATACTTTAGCAAAACCCCCAAATTGACCAAGAACTCCTACAGCTGATAAACAACTTCAGCAAAGTGACAGGACATAAAATTAACTCAAAAAAAATCAGTAGTCTTCCTTTATACAAATTATAATCAGGCGAGGAAGAAATTTTGAAAGTAATACCCTTCACAATAGCCAAAAATAGTATAAAATTTTCTTGTTATTCTTACCAAGCAAGTGAAAGATCTATATGAAAGAACTGCAAATTCCTGAAGAATGAAATCAAAGAAGACCTCAAAAGATCCTATGCTCATGAATTGGTAGGACTAACATAGTGAAAATGGCCACTTTATCAAAAGCAATCTACCAATTCAATGCAATCCCAATAAATTCCAACACAATTATTCATAGACATGAAAGATTCTCAACTTCATACAGAAAAACAAAAAATGCAGGATAGCCAAAACAATTAACAATAAAAAACTTTCTGGGGCAATCACACCCTGACCTCAAGCTTACTAACAAAACAATAGTGATAAAAACTTCATGTTATTGGTACAGAGACAAACAGGTAGATCTATAGAATAGAACTGAAGACCCAGAAATAAAACCAACATACATAAGGTCACTTGATCTTTGACAAAGAAGCAAAAAACATACAGTGGGGGAAAGAATCTTTAAAAATGGCACTGGTCTAACTGGTAGTCTGTATGTAGAAGAATGAAAATAGATTTATGTTTATCACCTTGCACAAAGTTTAAATCTAAGTAGATCAAAGACCTCAACATGAAACCAGAAACATTGAATCTAATAGAAGAGAAAGTGCGAAAGAGCCTTGAACACATTGGCTTGGGACTGGGGGGATGGGTTCCTGAACAGAATACCAATGGCCCAGGATCTTAGACCAACAATTTTACAAATGGACCTCATGAAACTGAAAGCTTCTGTAAGGCAAAAGACATTGTCCCAAAAGGGCAAATCAGCAACATTACAGATTTGGGAAAAAAAAACTTCACTAACACTGTATCTGATAGAGGGCTAAAAATCCAAAAAATTCAAGAACTTAACCTCCAAAAAACAAATAACTCAATTAAAAAATGGAGTATAGAACTAAAAAAAGAATTCACAATAGAAGAATCTTGAATGGCCAAGAAACACATAAAGAAATGTTTCTTAGTCATTAGAGAAATGCAAAAACAAAACGACCCAGAAATTTTACCTCACACAAACCAGATATGGCTATGATCAAAACTCACGTGACAGCAGATGCTGGTGAGGATGTGGAGAAAGAGGAACATTCCTCCATTGGTCCTGGTATTGCAAATTGGAAACAACCACTCTGGAAATCAATCTGGTGCTTCTTTAGAAAATTGGAAATAGTTCTTCCGAAGACCTACCTATATCACTCTTGGGCATATATCCAAAAGATGCTCCAATAACCCCAAGGACTTGTGATCCATTATGTTCATAGTAGCCTTATTTGTAATAGCCAGAAGCTGGAAACAACCCAGATGTTCCTCAACCAAAGAGGATTCAGAAAATGTTTCATTACACAATGAAATTCTATCCAGGTATTAAAAAATGAGAATGTTTTGAGTTTTGCAGGCAAATGGACGGAACTAGAAAAAATCATCCTGAGTGAGGTAACTCAGACCCTAAAGGACATGCATGGTATTTACTCACTGATAAGTAGATGTTAACCAAAAGAAAAAAGAAAAAAAAAAACATACTGAAAACCCAGGATACAATCCACAGACAGTAAAAAGTGTAACAAACAGAGAGCCCCAAGTGAGGATGCTTCAATCTCACTTAGAAGGGAGAACAAAATTAATGTGAGGAAGTGACCTGGGTGGCAGAGGGGGGGGGGAGGGAATAGGATCAGGTAGGGGGCGTGGGGGAAAAGGAGAGAAGTCCAGAAGGCCAGGGGAATGAATGGAATATGCAGCCTCAGTGGTGCTGGAAGGTGGGGGTAGGGGGAGGACCCTCTAGAAAGTACCAGAGGTTCAGGAGGTGAGAGGGCTCAATGAGGGTGACCTTAGCAAAAATGTCCAACATGGGGAGAGGAACTTGTAGAGTCCATCTCAAGTAGATAGGGCCTTCAAGTGGAGGACAGGGTTACTAACCCACAGTCAGAATTTCTGACTCAGAATTGTTCCTGCCTAAAAGAACTCCAGGGGAAAAAATCTAGAAGGAAATGAAGGAAAGGTAGTCCAATGATCAACCTAACATGGGATCCATCTCATGGGGCTGGGGCAGGCTTGACACTATTATTGATGCATGATGTATTTACAGATGGGAAGTCTGGCATGACTGTCCTTCAAGAGGCCCAATCAGCAGCTGACTGCGGCAGATACAGATACCTACACTCAACCATTGGACTGAAATCTGGTACCCCTATGGTTGAATTGGGGAAAGGAATGAAGAAGCTGAAGGCAATGGCAACCCGATAAGAAGACCATCAGTCTCAACTAACCCAGACCCCTGGGAGCTCCCTGAAATGATCCACAACCAGGCAGCATATAGGGTCTGGTTGGATGTCTTCAGCACATATAGCAGAGGATTGTGTGGTCTGGCCTCAGTGGGAGAAGATGAGCTTATTCCTCAAGAGATCTGAGACCACAGGGAAGGGGGGGGGGCTTGCAGGGAGTTGGGGGAGGGGGAACCTCTCAGAGAGAAAAAGGGAAAAGGAATAGGAAGAGGAATTGTGGGAGGGGCGACTGGGAAGGGAGGGCAATGGCTGAACTGTAAATAAAGTAAATAATAATTTCAATTTTTTAAAACTAAATAAATAATTTCAATTTTAAGCTTGATAAGATCAGACACCACGCTGACCTAGAAACGTTCCCAGAGTCCTAAAGTACCTGGAATTTTTTACTTTTCACTGTTATTCAAACCCAGCCCTTTGCAGATTGTCAACAGAGATTCAATTTTTCTTTCATGGCAACGGTTCCTGATGTTGTTTCCACTCAAGACCCCAATTTCAAATTTTTTTTTTTTTCCCCCCCCAATGGGGAGGTTTTTTCCCTTCCTTTCCCCCGAAAAAATGTTTTTTTTTTGGTTTTTTTTTTGTCGGGGTTAAATTTAAAACTTAAAAACCTTGATTTCCTAAATTTCAATACTTTTAAATTTTTTTTTTTTTTCTTTAAAATTGTAGTTTTGGAAAAAAAAGGGAAAAAAAATTTATTCTTAATTTAAACCCTCTTGTTTTTGCCTTAATTTTTTTATCCATAGGTTTTAAATTTATTTTTTTTAAAAGTACCATCTTATTTTTGATATTTTTTTTTTTTTTCTCGTTTTACCACCCGTGTCATGTAAAAGCATTCTTTAAAAAATTCTTTTTCCTTTCTTTTTTTAAGTCATTAAGACTCGAATTTTCCCATAAAAAAAAAACCCCCCAAAAAATTTTTTTGTCGGGGACCCCGAAAAACTAAAATTTTTTTTCAAAATGAATTTAAAATTTAAATTAAAAAAAAATTTTTTTTAAAAAAAACTGGAAAAAAAAAAAATAAATTTTTTAATTTTAAAATTAAAATTTTAAAAATTTTGGGGGGGAAAAAAAAAAAAAATAAATTTCCCTGAAAATAACATGTTTTTTTTTTTTTTTTTAAAAATATAAAAGGCTTTTTTTTATACCCCCTTTCCATTTTGAGCCTAAAAAAAAAAAACCCAAAATTTTTTGGGGCCCGGTTCCCCCTGGGGGTTGGGTGTGTGGGGTTCCCCCTTTTGGTTTTGTTTAGAGTCCAATTTGGGTTTGAATTTTTTTTTAATGGGGTTGTTTGTTTGGGGCCCCTGTTCTTTTATGTTAAACTGTTGGGTTTTGTTGGGTTTTTTTTTTTTTTTATTTGTTTGTGTTTTTTTTTTTTTTGGCTGAATAAAAATTAAAAAAAAAAAAAATAATTTTATTTTTTGGGTTTTTTTTGTTTTTGGGTTTTTTTCCCTTTTAAAAAAAAAAAAAAAATTTTTTTTGTAAAGGTCCTTTAATTCCCTCACCGGAATGGGCGAATGATCAAATTTTTCTAACCTTTTCATTGAAACGTAAATGTATAAAAAATTCTATTTTTAAATTTGTCAAAATTTTATTTGGGGGTTCTTTTTCTTTTTTTGGTTTTTATTTAAAATTTTTTTTTCAAATTTTATGTTTTTGAAACCCCCTTTTTCCTCCCCTTTTTTTGGGGGGGGGGGTTTGGGGGTTTTCTGCTTGGGTGCTTTTTTTTTTTTTGACATTAGTCTTTGATTTTTTTTAAATTTTTTTTTTTATTGGACCCCCTGTTGTCGCTTTTTGTTTTTTTTTTTTTTTTGTGTTTTGTGTTTTTATGGTGGGAAAGGAATGTTTTTTGTTACCTTTTTTTTTGTTTGGGTTTTTTTTTTGGTTTTGTTTTAAAAAGGTCTTTTTTTTTTCTTTTTTAATTTTTTTATTTTGGGTGCCCGAATAGGTTTTTTCCCCCCCCCCCCCGGGGGGTTTTAATATTAACCCCTCCCGTTTAAAGTTCAAATAAATATTTAAACTCATTTTTTAGTTTCGTCATTTTTTTTAATAGTTTTAAAATGTTTTTTCAAACTAACTGGTTTAAAAAAAAAACCTTTCCTATTTTCGTAATTTTCCCCCTTTTTCCTCCTACAAAATTTCTTTTCCTTTTTTTTTTCCCCTTTTGGTGCCTTTATCCCCCCCTTTTAGAAAAATTTTTAAAAACCATTTTTTTACTTTTTAAAAAAAATTTTTTTACAAGGTAAATGTGTTAACCCTTTAAAAAATTCCTTTTTTCTTCTTGAAAATAAGTTTTTTATTAAAGGATTTTTTAACTCTTGTTAAAAATTCTACAAAAAATAAAAAAAAAATTTATAGATTTTGGTCACCAAAAGAAAACAAAAATTTTTAAGGAAATTTAAAATTTTTTGGGTTTTTTTTAATTTAAAAGGGGTTTTATTCCCGGGGGAATTTTTGATTTTAAAAAAAAAAATTTTTTCCCCTTTTTCAAAAATCATTTTTTATTAAATTTTTTCAGTTTTTAAATTAAAAAATTTGAAACCCCCAAACGTAAATGTTGGAATTTTAAGGGGTTAAAAAATAAACCTGTTTAAAGGAAACTTTTTTTCTCCCTTTTTTTTGGAGAAATTTTTGATTTTGGAGTAATATTTGGCTCCCCTTTTTTGGGGGGGGGAATTTTTTTTTTTGGAAAATTCCCTTTTTTTTAAAATTGTTTCAAAATTAAAAAAAAGGGGAAAGGATATTAAAAATTTATGAAAAAATCAAAAAAACCCTTTTTTTTTTCTTTAAAATAAATAAAATTTTTTTGGGGTCCCCTTTTTTTACCCCTTTTTTTTTTGTTAAAATTCTTATTTTCTTAAAAAAAAAATTTTAAAAGTTTTTGGGAAAAAGGGTTTAAAATTTTACAATGAAATTTTTGAAAAAAAAGGTGAAAAAAAGTTAATTTTAAAAACATAAAAATTAAAATAATGAAATTTTTAAAAAAAAAATTTTAAATTTTCACTTTAACATTTATGATTTTTTAAAATTTTTTGGGGTTAAAAAATTATTTTTTTACAAACAATTTTTTTTAAAAATTTTTAAAAAACTTAATTTAAAAAAAAAATTTATTTTTTTTTTAAAAACAAAATAAAAACATTTTAAGTTTTTTGGGTACATAAAATTAGGGCAAGGTTAAAATTTTAATATTTAAATTGGTTTTGATAAAAAAAAAATTAAGATTTTGGGGGAAAAAACTTTCTGTTAAGGTTAAAAAAATTTTTTATAAAAAATTAAAAAAAATTTTTTTAAAAATTTTATTAATAGGACCAAGTCCCCCAAAAGGCCAAGTAAACCCGAATTTAGAATTAGGGAAAAGCAGCTATTTTGTCGGCGGGGCCCCCAGACAATTGGGAATTTAAATTTTTTTGAAAACAATTTAAAATTAACAAAAGGATAAAAGAACCTTTAATAATTTTAGAAAAAATTTATTCAAAAAAAAACCCAAAAAAATGTAAAAGATATTTTTAAAACAAATTTTAATTTTATCCATTTTAGATTTCCCCACTTTATAAAGAGTTTTAAAAATAGAAAAAATACTGAAATTTTTTTTTAAAAATATAATTGAAAAGTATTTTTTAAAAGGGGTTTAAAAAAAAGAATACCAGGCCTTTTAATAACCCGGGGGGTGGCCACTTTTAAAAGAGAGGGGGAAAAAAGCGTGGGGGCCCTAACGGAGAAATTGCCCCAAGACAGTGGGAAAAAAGGGAGCGAAAAAAAGGGGGGGGGGATTAAAAAAGGGGAGAGAAATAAAAAAAGGAGAAAGAAAGAAGAAAGAAAAGAAAGAAAAAAGAAGAAAGAAAGAAAGAAAGAAAGAAAGAAAAGAAAGAAAGAAAAAAAGAAAGAAAGAAAGAAAGAAAGAAAGAAAGAAAGAAGAAATAGATAGGTTATCTTATAAAAAAAGAAAGAAAGAAGGTGGGCTTGGAGCAAGAGTGTAGCTCAGTGGTATAATGATGCTTAGAATCCATACTCCTCTTAGTTAAAGTCTCATTTTACAGGAGAGAGAGGAGAGAGAGAGGAGAGAGAGAGAGAGAGCGAGAGAGAGAGAGGGGAGAGAGAGAGGAAAGACAGAGACACAGAGTCAGAACAGAGACGGAGACAGAGACAGAGACAGAAACATATTAAAATAAAATAAAAATAAAATAAATAAAATAAAATAAAATAAAATAAAATAAAATGCCTACCTACCAAAACAGAAACCAAACTGCAGCAAAACCAAAATCAATTAAAAAAAAAAAAAAAAAAAAAAAAAAAACTGTGCAGCCTTGGTTTACTATTGATTAATTCATATATAAGATAAATCTCTTAAAACAAATATGAAAGGTGAAAATGATGAGTTTGAATGTGAACAGGGGTATCCCTTTATGATATAACTTTTTCCAAAATGAAGTGGAATGGAAAACAAGGATCTTTTCTTATACATTTTTAAGAAATGAATAAAGAGAAAAAAACTGTCAAATTTACTTCAATTCGCAGTAATTTCTTAATTAATCTGCATGCAGCCACTGAGAAGTATTAGAAAAATGTCTTTTTTTTTTTTTTAATTTGTTGCTGTGATAAAAAAAAAAAAAAAAAAAAAAAAAAGAAAAAAAACAGGAAAAACAAGTTAAGGAAACATTCAGTTCATCCCTGAAGGTAAATAGGGAAGCAAGCAGGAAAATCACAGTAGCAGAAACAGAATACTGGCTGGTCACACTGGATATGCACTTATGAAGCCGAGCGAGAATAGGAAGCAGAACTGTGCTGTAATATCACAAGGCCTAACAGTCAAGTCACTTCTCCAACCAAGGTCCCACCTCTTAGAGGTGCTATCAGTTGGGACCAAGTCTTCAAACACATGAAACTATAGGGTGTATTTTGCATTCAGACCAATCAGGAAATATTGTAAGATTGTTGGCAGGCATTGTTTTCACTACCTATTCCTTTCTTATGTTTTAATATATCTTGATTTCTTTTCAGGGAATCACTCAGATCCCAATATATGTGTGTGCTGCATTGCAAAGGCTATGCTCACACCTTGAGTTAGAACACAGAAACAAAAGGACGTGCCATCATTCTAGTCAAGAATCATATATGTGTCCAGAGCTTTGACAAAAGATTTACTCCCAGGATATTGAAACTTGTGGTGATAATAGAGAAAGGTGAACAGGCTCCAGCATCCCGTGTTCTTGCTGGTCTGTTCAAATAACCAGTCACATCCCCTGCTTTATTTCTATTGTGTCTTGGTTTTGTCCTTTGAATGATATGGGATTTTAGCCTAAACTATGATAGAACTCTTATTAATTATTAGAAATGGAATACAGAACCTAGATACAAGTCAGAGGTAGGAACTACATTTAGATGCAAGCGTTGGCTTTATTTCTAGTCAGCCATTTAACTGGGTAACTCGGATAACCTTTTTCTTTTTCTTTCTTTTTTTTCTTCACCCACAATTTGAGAAGCTTAGACAACTTTTCAAACAAGCTCAAGCCTTCTAGAATTCGCGCTGTGATTTCTCTATGTAACTTGACTCCCATATGGTGCTTAGATCTGAAAATAGTATGAATGTGGGAAGAATCCTAGGAGGACTGTGGTGACGGTCCATGGGCATCAGAGGAGGAAATTTCATGTAGTCACTTATATTAGAATTCAAGAATATAGAGGTCCTTAACACACCATATCACTCATGCACTGGACAGCATCATGTTTAAAACATATTCAAAAGATTGGATTTAAAGTAATAAAGAAATTTAAAAGCCAAAAATTTGATGTTGCTTTTAACTAACATCTACTGTACATTTTGTCCTCGGGTTTCTGGAAAGAAAATATGTCACTCTATCTATTTTGAGTTTTTGCTTCTGCTTGTAGAGAAGATACAGTTTCTCTCTGGAAATTGTCTTTTGAGTGCCATGGTAACCGCATCCTTTCAGTCAAGTCTGTCCTGTGGGCTGCGCAATTTAAGACATTTGAAAATGCCACTGAGGAAGATAACACCAAACAGACATGAAAGGGTATGCCTGAACATAAAAGTGGGAGATTTTCTTAGTGTTCGCTTAAATGAAATGCCAAGTATGGGGAGGGAGACAGGAATCACCAATCCAGAAACTCTGAAGAACCCAACGCCCCCAACCCCTCTGCCTAATCTTACATTATGTCAGCCTGATGTTTGTATCCCTTTCCTGCTTCTTAGCATTGGAGTTGATGACCGTGGTTAAGACAAAATAGAAATGGTCTAGCTGAAAGGTAAGCAGGGTTACTGCCGACATTGTCCTTACAGGGCTCTGTGTGAACAGCAGGTTCCTAAAGTCCGAGTGAGCATGTGTGTCTCCTGTGACAGAAACCAGACTTCCAAATGTCAGAAGAATTATGCCTTGATGATTCTATGTCATCACAGAAACTGAGAGCCAGTGACAGTCTAATAATAGGCAGTGACATTTTCCTATGATAAGTGCAATGGAAAGACTTAGTTGTGGAAGACAGAATATAGTACAAGCCTCCACTGGCTGGTGAAGGAGCTGGGGCATGCATTTGTAACCACTGTGTGATGATCAAAAATTACTGTGTCTGGAAAGATGGCTCAGCTATTATGATCATTTTTTTTTCTTGTAGAAGAACCAGGTTTGATTCCCAGTATCTACATTGTGGTGGACTCATAATCCTCCATAACTCCAGTTACGAGGAATCAGAGGGTACTCTTCTGTCCCCTGAAGGTGTGAGTCACACAGACATTGAACAAACATGCGTGTGAGTAAAACACTCATACACATAAAATTTTTAAATTATTTTTTTAAGAAAGAAACTACTTCTACATGTGCAAGGTCAGCATTAAAATTGCAATGTGTTTTATATATATATATATTTGGATCCCACAAGACAGCTGAGCATCCACCATGATATTGGTATAATTGGCAATCTTTCCTGTTTAAATATTATAATGTAAATGTTATATGGAGATATTATTTTTACTGGCATATACAGTTTATTCATAAGAATATTAATAGCAATATCTATAAATATTTGTATGCACCAGATATTAATCTATACATAAACAGCATTTCAACTTAAATCAAAGCTTTGTAAATGAGCTTCAAAGTTTGAACTGGCTGACAAGAATGTCAATCTTATTTGAAATCAGTATTATCTTGTTTTATTATAGCTAAGGTCAAAATTATCCTGACTGACTATATTTTGTTTATTTGTTTGTTTGTTTATTTATTTATTTATTTATTTATACTCCACATTTTATTCCCTCTACCCCTGTCAACCCTCTGACTGGTCCACATCCCATACCTCCTATCTCCACAAGGATGTCCCAACCCCCCACCCAACCAGACCTCTAAACTCCCTGGGCCTCCAGTCTCTTGAAGATTATGTGCATCATCATCTCTGATTGAACACAGACCTGGAAGTCCTCTGCTGTATTTGTGTTGTGGGCCTCATATCAGCTGGTGTATGCTGCCAATTTGATAGTTGAGTGTTTGAGAGATCTCAGGGGTCTAGATTAATTGAGACTGCTGGTCCTCCTACAGGGTTGCCCACCTTTCCCTAATTCAACCACAGGGGTCAGCAGCTTGTGTCCATTGGTTGGGTGCAAATATCTGACTCTTTCAGCTGCTTGTTGGGTCTTCCAGAGTGCGGTCATAATAGGTCCCTTTTTGTGAGCTCTCCATAGCCTCCATAGTAATAGTGTCAGGAATTGGGATCTTCCCTTGAGATGGATCCCACTTTAGGCCTGTTGCTGGACCCTCTTTTCTTCTGACTCTCTTCATTTCCATCCCTGCAGTTCTTTCAGATAGGAACAATTATGGGTCAGAGTTTTGACTGTGGGATGGCAACTCCCTTCCTCATTTGATGCCCTGTCTTCCTTCTGGAGGTGGGTTCTATAAGTTCCCTCTCCCTACTCTCAGGCATTTCATCTAAGGTCCCTCCCTTTGAGTCCTGAGATTCTCTCACCTCCCAGGTCTCTAGTGCATTCTGGAGGTTTCCACCAACCTCCTACCTCCCAGAGGTTGCCTGTTTCCATTCTTCCTGCTGGTCCTCAGAGCTTCAGTCCTTTTCCCTCACCCAATACCAGATCACGTTCCCCTCTCCCCACATCCGCCATCTACTTATATGGATATGGATATTTTTAAAATACAAATAAATATTTTAATTTTTGCTTTAAAATGAATATTAAGTTATTACTGAATGTAATATAGTAAGTTTTAATTTTTTAAAAATGTCTTTATGTGTATAATTGTTTTTCCTGCCTTTATTTATGTATACTATATGTGTGCCTAGTGTATGCAGAGATTAGAAGGTCTTACATTCTCAGAAACTAGAATTACTTACTAATAGATATGAGCTTCCACATGGATGCTTGAAATTAAACCTGAGTCCTCTGCATAAGCAACAAATGTTCTGAACAGCTGACTCATCTCTCTAGTCTCAAAACAATATTTTTAAAGTCTTTTCTAAACAATCACTTTATTAAGAAACAATTACATGTATTTTGTAGAGAAAAGAATTAAGCACCTAAGGGAGAAATTGATTAGGATAATTTATGTTTGTTTTCCCATATGAATAGCTTGTATTTACTGTTATTTCAATCAATTAAAAATAGATTCTCGCTGGACGGTGGTGGTGCACGCCTTTAATCTCAGCACTTGGGAGGCAGAGGCAGGCAGATTTCTGAGTTTGAGGCCAGCCTGGTCTACAGAGTGAGTTCCAGGACAGCCAGGGCTACACAGAGAAATCCTGTCTCGAAAAACCAAAAAAAAAAAAAGTCTCTGTCTTGTTTTATCCATGTCCAGAAAGTACATGGCAATAAAGACATGCTTTGTGTTGTAGTTGAAATAGAGTGTCTCTTTACTATTACTATTATTTATTCCAGGTACATAAATTTTCTTTAACATTTTAGGCCCTTTTTTGTTCTTATTCAAGCATTTGAAGGTGGTAAATATTTCTGCTAATTTTATGAAAGTGATCAATGAAAGTGAGCAATGAAAGTAATCAGTGGTACTTGGCTTTCAAACATTTTTACAAAAATATAAAAATATTCAATAATAGCAATATGAATTTTAATGTTTTATTTCCTAATAAATAAAACTACAGGCTTTTCTAATATTATTTACTTTATTTTTTGACAAATACTTAATATTTTTCTTTCAATACTAAAATGATTGTTACAGAGACCGGCTATGATATTTAGAAAACTTTTTATTTTTATCTTTTTTATTCTCTCATTAATTATGAAGTTTGCAGGTGAATGGCCATTCCTAGGAAAGATTATTCTGAGTGAGGTAGCCCAGACATAGGAAAATAAACTCTACATGTTATCTATCATCTGCTATTCTTAGCTCTAAACTCCAGATTTAAGACATGAAATGACTGCAGAATCTAAGAAGGTATAAAGGGACCATGGTTTGAAGGACTTGAGAGGGAATAGATACAGCAGATATGAAGGGGGAAACAAGAAAAACAGGGATGACACTTTAATTGAGGAAGGAGATGGTCTATAGAGAAGGATAAAGAGAGAAAAGGGACAAATACCACCATAAAGCCTCAAGGAAATGTATTATTTTTATTATATACTAACCTAAAACTATATAATATATGTATTATTTGATACACACACACACACAACGTATATAACTATATATGTACACACATTCAATAGTATATGTCACTTGTTCAGACATGGCTCCTCACAAAAGTCGTAGATTAACAAACTCAAGTACCAGGCATAAAGAGCCTTCGCTCAAGTTGTTGATCCGAGTAATCCAAGTGACTCCTAAAACAATATAGGCTATTGTAGCCCCTGTTTGCCTGGTAGAGGTTGAAGATAAGCCCTTATTGCTGAAAACACTGCACACATAAGATTCAGGTCTCTGATGATCTGAGATAGACCCAACCTGAAAGCCTCCTCCTATAGTCTAGCTTCCATAGTACCAGAAAGCACTACACAAGGCTCTAAGGGAGAGAAGAAATCAGTAGTCCTGTCCAGTTAGTTCATAGTTCATGAAACCTATGAACCACAACAATAACCAGCATGGTAAAATATTACTAAAGGTGCAATAGTGGAAACCCTTAAGTTGGCCTGACTAACTAGCAGCTGTCTGATTAGAGTTAAGACCAACTCAACAGGAAGGATATAATGCTAGTTAGAGAAAGCTAACCAATTCCCTGGGGCTAGTGAGATCATGGATCAAAGAAGAGAACTTACTCCTGCCATTTTAGTGGACCAGCATAATCCTAACTATATGCTAAAATTTATCCTGTTATACTCACAGGTAAGTGCAGCAGTCATTTCTCATCAGAGAAGCTTCTCGTGATAGCAAATGGAGACCATTACAAGAATTCACAACAAGGCACATTACAGAGACCAGCTGATCCTGGAGAACCTAGGCCCAAAAATAAATTCCCAACACAACTTATGCAATTAAGTCTCAGGAACATCATGGAAGAGGGGGAAGAGAGATTGTAAAAATTAAAGGACCAAGAAATCTGTCATGAGCTGTGTCTCCCAGAAAAGGCAGCATATACTAGACTTCAGCAGTGTTAATATCAATAGATATGCTAATCTCAGAGATTCCCACTTATCCTAAGGTCCACCAATAACTGCTAAGAGAGAGACAATTAGTCTCTTCTATGCCCCCTCAACTTGGTTATCTAATACACAGTGGACAGCCTTAAATTCACATATACACAAATGACAAAACCAGACTGCCTACATTGTGTGTTTATATTTGTGTTTGTTTGTGTGTGTGTGTGTTTAAGTCAATAACAATGAAAATGAGGCCAAAACTTTGAGAGAGTGTGAAGGGAAGGATATTTGAGAGGTTTGTTGGAGGAAAAGGGATGGGGCACAGTAATATAATTATATGTCAATTAGAAACATTCCCTTACTATAAAAATAAATATTTATTTGTTAAAATAAAACAAAAATTTTTACATGACTTTAGATTTACTTTTTAATATATTTAAAATATTTGTATGCATGGTATGATTTAGATATGTGCTTGTGTCAGGAAATAAGAGGGAGGCTAAGAGGAGCTACAGATTGCTGAATGAGAAATGTTTTAAAATTGGAACATATTCATAACTGTTGGGAGGGTTGTGTAGGAATGACAGTGGAGACACAGCAGGCACAGGGATGAACCTTCCATTTGGAAGACAAAAGGAGCTTACAATATTGGCAAAAATAAAAGCAGAGCTTTGAAACCTTAACAAGCTTCACCAAGCAGGCAACAGGGTGTGGTTTCTAAGGAGAATTTCTGAAACGTCTGAACACTTCTAAAACTGTATAATGATCAAAGATATGTTTAAAACCTTTAAAATGGAAACCATCAAATGTAATGTGTAAAACAACAGTTCACGTGGCTAGAGAAGAAGACAGATGGCTGCTGGTAAGTCCTTACACTCCTGAGGTCCATGCTTTCTTGATGCCAGTGGGGAACTGTCAGATTAAAATAGGTATTTCCTCTAATCTGCTGCATTACTCACATGTAATGAATTACTCACATCTAAACTACTGCTGTCTAATACCACTGTAGAAGTATAATAGAAATAAAAGCAGAAGTGTAATCTGAACCATATAAATATATTTTCTAATTGCCATTTTTAAAGTAACAACAGCAAAAGATATATATATATATATATATTATATATAATACAGCAAAACTGTTCCAAAAGTAATTAATTATTAAAAATTACTTAACCTTTGTCTGTGCTGTCTTAAAAATCTGGAGCATCTCAATTCATAAGCTAAATTTTCATTGGAAGCATATCACTGTATATATTTCAGTTCAATTTATAGTATAGTAAGAAAAGCAGATTCACATTCCAACATCATTTACAAACAAAACTGAAATTTTCACTGAATTAAATATCAAAAATTAACTTATTTTGCAATGCACAGTAACAGTGATTGGTTCATTTATTTTGAAAATAAATTAGGATCTTAAACTAAAGCTTGTCATTTTAAGATTATTATAAAATGTACACCTAACCCATCCCATGGGCAAGCACCAATCCCTAATACTACTAATGATACTCTGTTATGATTGCAGACAGGAGCATGTTGTCCTCTGAGAGGCTCCACTCAGCAGCCAACTCAGATACAGACACCCACAGCCAAACAGTGGATAGAACTTAGGAACTCTTATGGAAGAATAGGAAGAAGAACTGTGGGTCCCAAAGGGGATAGGAACAACAGAGTCAACTAACCTGGACCCTTGGGGCTCTCAGAGTCTAAACCACCAACCAAAGGATATACAGGGACTAGACCTAGGCCTCCCCACATATATGTAGCAGAAGTGCAACTTGGTCTTCATGTGAGTGAGGAAAAACTTGAGTGGGGGCTATCTTAAAAGCTGTGGCCTGTATGTGGGATTTGTTCTTTAGCTGGGGGTTGTCCTGTCTGGCCTCAGTGGGAGAGGAAGCACCTAGCCTCGCAGAAACTTGAAGTGCCAGGGTAGGGGTATACTTGGGTGAGATGGGCACAAATTCAGAGGAGAAGGGATGATGGATGGGGAAGGATTGTGGGACAAGGTGACCAGGAGTGGATCAGTGAGAAGGTTGTAGAGTGAATATGTAAAAAACAAAATAAAATTAAATTAAATTTTAAAAAATGTACATCTATTCAAGATAATTAAAGTAACTTGGTCAATTCAGTTTTAAAAATAAAATCCATTAGAGTACTGGATAAATTGAAAGACCATTATGTATTTATAAATGGAAAAATTATTGCTCAAATGTTCTCGTAGTATTTGTGCCAATTTATATAATACTAGTTTTAGAAATGATTTTTCTGCAGTGTTAGGGACTGAATCATGGTACATTATAGATAAGCACTCTACTATTCATGGATACTCATAGCCTATGATTAAAACTCATTATATACTCTTTATCATAACAAAACTCTGTCTATTCAATATTCTTAATTACATTATAAGAAGTTTTTTAACTTTAAAATAAATTATATCTATCTAGCTCCAAAAGAAACATGGTTTTCCTTTCCTTGGAAATTCAAATTTAGTTTCTTCATGTAAAGTATAGTAATGATTTTTTATAGCAAAACATACATTTTGCTCCCATTTTGTTTCTGGTTATTAAATATTTGGAAAACACTATTTTTGTTTAAAGAAATACTGAGCAAGAATTAAGAGAATACTGATTAGATGCTGAGTATTTAAAGGAATCTTCTATCAGGCCTATTGTCCTGGCCATTGACATGACTTACATATGGTGGATGGAGAATGTTGATTTCTGCAAGTTCCACACACATGCACTAAACCATCACACACATGTGAAAAGCAAATGGAAAAAATGAGTTTTAAGAGAATCAAAAGATTCCATGATTTACCTCATCTATGGATGTTTAACTTGTAAGATGTATGTGTTTCATTTAGAATGCTCATAGAGTTTAAGCAACTAGTAAAAGCCCCCAGGGGAGGAGGAGATCCATCAATGAAGGGAGGCTATAATGTAGTATTATAAAGAAGTAAATGGGAGAAAGAGAAAAGGAAGGATTGGATGGAGTGGGAAAACAAAGTCAATGAACTATGGGAAGAGAGGACTATCTAACACTAATAGTCTTAAAATCCATGGAGAAACCTACTGTTGGAAAAGGTTCCTAAAATGTGCATAAACACATATATGAAAAGAGATTAAATGTAATTACCTGACAATGAGAGATCAATAACCCAACTAGGAAGAACATAATACAACAAACAAACAAACAAACAAACAAATAAAAAACAGTACCAGGAACAAGTTATTTCTTTTTGAGTTGTTGGTCTATGGAGTCCCATAAACCATCCAAACATTATAAGCTATGGACATTTCTCTTGGTTACTCTCTAGAACTTGACAATAAGAACATATTGCCAAAGACACTCCATACTTGAATCATAAATATATAGAAGTCATTTAAGTAAGTACTCATGTCATCAGGATAGGTTAGGATTTTTAAAAGCATAAACAACAAAAGCAATAAAAGAAAAAAGCCAATATATTTTATCACATTTAAATGTAAAAATCCAACGTAGATGCCCTTACAAATGAAAGAAGATAATTCATAGATTATACGTATAACTTGTATCCAAAACATGGGCATTTAGTAAAAAGCATACTGTGAATAAATAAGCAAAAGATTCAACATTCAAGGAGAAAATAACACATAATATGTACAAACCACATATAAATCCAAAATACAAAAAAAGGCAAAAACATCTTGTTGAACATGCAGATTGTCTGAAGACTACAGAATTTCTAAGTCACAGCGAGTTAGCTTCATGCATATCAAGAAGACTGGCAACATTTTAGATTGAGCAACAGAAATAACTTTAAGAAAGCAAGTCATTAAAGAACATGCATATACCAATTAAATCCATTTAAAACCACAGATTTGTCAAAATCACATGTAGCATAAATGACATGCATATGTATGTTTATATTTATATGAATATGTTTATATTCAAAAGGAGAAGCTCTTGAAATCCATGAACAAAGCTGGAGTTGTCCCAGAAGTCATTTTTAATGTGTATAAGATGGCCTTTTTGTTCACCTACTGAACAAAAATATCTTATAGAACATTAAAAAGCAATTCAGAGTTCAGGTTGAAAACATTAAAGGACAAACTTAAGAACATTTTTCAAAACACATAGTCATACACCTCCAGTCTTGTCCAAAATGAATACTGTCCTAACTTCGGACAGTATTGCCCTATTACTTCCTTTTCGATAATACTTATGAAATGTTCAATAACAGAATCATTTCTACTTTTTATTGTAAGCAACTCAGAACAAAGTCTCACTTAAGTCTCATTGCAACTAAACAGGATTCCAAATCTTTTGTATACTTATTGTAATGGTCTCCTTTTAAAGTAGTCCACACACTCCTACGATACACTGTCTCTGTCACTGAGATATGGCCTCTTATTCAAACAACTACCCCTCAATGGTCCTTGGCACCTGGTATTTAAGCAATGATAAATTTAATTTTTTCTCCTAAATTGTATCAATATTGAATATGTCATTATTTTTCCTGTCATTATTCCTCCCAAATAATAAGCAATAAAACTATTTACATACCATTCACACGAAACCAGGTATTTTAAAAAATAATCTAAGATACTTGACAGTGTATGGAACTATGCCTATGCTATATATAAATATTATGTCATTCCATAGAGGGAACTTAATTGGTATCCCTGCGATCCCTTGAATGTCCATAAATCCTGAGGCATGACTAAGATGTTTTCATGTTAGTCTTTATTTAGAAAGTATTGACAAGTAATTAACAAAATTAGACATCAAGAAATGACTCATTGCAGTACAGTGGCTATTCCTTGGGTGGGTTTAATGAGGAATGGTAGGTGGTGGGAATTTGTATCTGTCTTCAAAGTTCCATTGCTCTTTTCTTTTTAGGCATATAAAGTATCGAACCAAGTTTAAACTTGAAATAGCAGAGTCAGAAACTAGTCTGAAGCTCCGACTCATAATTTCAAAGCTCATTTAGATAATTATAGGACCTAAATAAAGAATAAAATGAAAAGGCAGGCTATGATTCACAATATTGCAAGCTGTGATGCTGTAATCATGCCAAGAACAGAGATCAACATGCAGTACCAAAAAACTTCCACTGACTTGTGTGCAGTTGCACTGTGTATGAGGCATGTATGGAGAGATGGGGCAGAAAGAAATCAAAGGCTTTGTCCAGAAACAGCCCAGGTCAAAACTACTGTCAGGCAAGTCATTCTGCCTTCTTTTGGTAACAGAAGAAAATTTCAATTTCAATTTATATTCTCAAGAATAAAATTAATCATTTGATGTATTACTAATATGAATATGACCTAATTGAAGGATGACACAGACATTTAGATTTGAATCATCAAACCCTTTTCAAAGCTCCTTTGAGGAACTCAACTCACTTACTTATCTCATTCCAAGTTATTCTATTAACCATCTGAAAAGCCTTCGATTAAGAACAAACAGTGCTCCCCTTTGTCCCTCTCACTTCCCTAGTTTCTTACATCTGTGACATTATCTGCTTTTATCATTCACTAATTGCCTCTTAATCCTTTATACATGTTTTACAGTCTCTGTTTCCAACAGTTTGTAATTCATGTGTCAACTATCTTAATGAAACATTCTTGAATAACCATCTTGGAAGTACAGGGTCATTGTATTGTACAATGTATCCTAAGAAAATGTATCACTCCATTTTTACATCTCTGGTATATTGTTCATTATTTTATGAATTTACTCAATTAATATTGTTGCTCACTTTGTAACTAATGCTGTCTCACTAGAATCCTTGTAAGGATGCCTTCCTCTAAGCTTCTCTCGCTGGTGACTTTCTTCCTTGATGGTTTTTTTCTAATTCTTTTGATATACTCCAAACTGCCCAAGCAATGATTGTGCAATCACAAGACGCATCATCAAAAACTGCTTTAGAAGCTAGGTAGATGTCAACTGAACACTCCGGTAAAGTTCACTGAACTCTTATCTTCCTTCTGAGGTTTGAATATCTGATATTTTGTTGTCATTATTAACAAAATGTGTACTGATGTCATTCAAGTTGACTTCTTTCCAAACTATCAATATTGTGGTGACTTAAATGAGAATGTCCATTATGGTCTCAGACATTTGAATACTTGGTCCCTAGTTGGTGGTGCTGTCCTGAGATGCTTGGGCAGTGAGGCCTTGGTAGAGTAAGTACATCACTGTGCATTGGTTCTCAGGTTTCAAAGCTATTTACCATTCCCAGCGAATTCTCTCTGCTTCTTGCTTGCCATTACAGATGTGACCTCTCAGATTCCATTGTAACCAACATGCCTGCGGAATGCTGCCGTGCTGATCTGCCATAACCTACTCCTACCTCTTTGGAACCTTAAGCCACATAATCCCTTCCTTCTACAGTTTGCCTTAGTCATGTGTTTTATCCCAGCAACAGTAAAGTACCCAATACAAACATTAAGACTAAGGTCAGGGCAGAGATTTCGGTTGTTCAGTTATGGCTATCCACAAGCAAGCAATACTGTGGTTGTCAGTTCTCTTTGGAGTCCTGGTAAGAACCAAGTTGGCCTAGTCTGGAAACAATATCTTGTTCTTTTTGTCTGAAGACCTGCTCATTCTTCTATATAATCTTCTTTAGCATATGGATTTTTACTTGTTTTATTTGCTCCTTACAAGGTATTTCTATATATAAGATGTTATTGGAGTGTACTGATGGTACAATTGCATGATCAAGTCAATGAACAAATTGACTATTTCACAACTTTTTATTTTATTGCAGAATTTACCAACAGCAATTCAGAGAAATAACGTTGACACAGGGAATCTGAAAATATGGAGAAAATAATCATTTTTGTTGCTGCTTTAGGAAAATGTTTTATATATTCTGGCTGAAATAAGTCTTTCACAGACAAGGGAAAACAGAAAAAAATCATGAAAAATAATGAGCAAATTTCATTCAAAATATGTACATTGAGTCGTGTTGATTTTTGTTTGACTTGATTGTATAAAAGGTATTTGAGCCAGACATTCATGGTTACATGGGAGGCAGAGGCAGGAAGATCTCTGTGTGTTTGAGGCTGGCCCAGACTACAAACAGCCAGGGCTACACAGAGAAATTCTGTCTTGAAAAGAAACAACAAAAAGGTATCTGAACTATAATAAGTTTTGTACATATACCCACATATACAAAATATAGAGGATACAAACTTTCAAATATATATAGAAATATAACCATCCTACGAATGTATTTGTCCATTTCTAAATACACACATTCAAATTCCAAATGTGATAAAAAAAAATGTTTAGCTAAAAAGTCTTTTAAATATGAAGGTTATTTTATCTCAAATTCAAACAATTTCAGTCAGGCATGAGCATTCAGGAGAAGATGGTGTAGGAGGGCCCCAGAATTGAGACTATTTTGGGTTACAAGAATGAACCCAACTCACCTCTAAACAAAACAAACCAACAAAAACCACACTAAAATCATAAGCCTTTAGAATACTTAAATGGAGGATAGGCAGGAAGTCCACTTCAGGAGTCAACACTCATCATCCTCTTGATATTCAAGACAGATTTCCAGAGATGGTGAATGTTGAAGCTGCCTAGCACTTTAAGGTGTCCTTTACAACTTGTTTCTTGTTTCCTCTTGATCTGATGAACATTCCAACTTCAGAGCAAGGCCTTCCTCGAATGACTAAAGTAGAAGCACTTTCCCTTTCATCCCTCACTCTCTCTACTAATTCACTTCTGTCATGCAGTGAGCAGATTAAGGCTCTGCATGGAAAGAAAAATTAAACTGAGTAGTAATGAATAATACATCGAAAGAAAAACAGTAATACCTACTCCTATCAGGAAAGTCCATAGTACTCACCAAAAGGTATCTTTGTGATATAACATCACAATGCCTAACTGCTTTTCTCCACTCTTTGTTTTATAACAAATATTAAATGTTTCCTGAAAGTGTCTATGATAAAAAGGCACTTTCGAAAAGTCACTAACGAAGTCATCAAAAGTCACTAGCAAAGTTAATTTCAGCCTTCTCAAAAAGTATACAAATAATACATCTTGACTTTTCCTAGTTCAATTCATTGAAAGAGATAGACATTGTAAGGAAAGCAAACATTTTCTCTGCCCTCCAAAGTTCAGTGCTTGAGACCCAGTGAATTTGAAAGGTAAGTTGGCAAAGAGAGTTATCAGGAGAAACAGGATACTAAATTTACTACACTCCCCTCAAAAAAAAAATGTGAAGTCCAAAAACATTATTATATCCAATGGTTTACATGTCATTTTAATAAAATATAATAAATTGTGTACAATTGACAAACAAAAGTTAGAAAGATTCTATGTAGAAAAGACTGTGATTGAGTGGCCAAAAAGATTCCAATGTAAGTCTGATCCAGAAATCTCCCACTCCACAAATAGGAAAGCCATCCAAGTATTAACTAGTCCCAACCCTGCTTAGCTTCCCAAATCAGATAAGATCAAGCACGAGTGGTATGGCCATAGAAGTAGGGGCTGTCTCTGTCTCTGTCTCTATTGCCTGCCTTTAGATCCCTTCCCCCTAACTGGGCTGTCTTTTCTAGCCTCAATAGGAGAAGATGCACCTAGTCCTACTACATCTTGATATGTCAAGGCAAGTTGATTCCATGGGAGGCCTCCCCTTCTCTGAAGAGATGGGAGGGGAAGATGGGAGCAGGGGAGGAGAGAGGGAGGAAATAGGAGGAGAGGAAGGTGCAATAAGGTAAAAGTAAATGCATAAATTAATTAATGGAAAATATGGAAAGCCAAGACTCCATCTCCACCTCTCTCAAACAGAAGAACAAGACTGTAGAATAGCAAAGTCAACCATAATTAGCTACAACTCCATAATGCTTCTCTCAGTTGCATAGCGAGAATGGCAAAAGAGGACTAGGAGAAATTACATATCCAATGACTCATCATATTAACCAGGACAGAACTTGGATCAATCAGAACTGTTCTCAATTGCTCGGTGAGAAGAGAAACCAAGCAATCTCGTACAGAATGGCATATCCTAACCTAGTGAGGTCACATTTAAAATGGAACACCCTGCAGGCCATCACCATTCCCAGGGCCCAGAGCTCTATTATTGCTGTCTGTTACTGTTTTTCAGTAGACTCTTTTTCAGTATATTAAATATGTTTATATTCTCTCATTTATTATATAGTGGACTTTTAGTGATGATAAATTATAGAAAGATCGTTATATTATACAAATGGTGGAAAATAAAGTTTGTTAAAACACTTATTATTTATATTTCTCTCTGGAGCTGTTTTTGAACTAACAGTCTAAATTCTATCTAGTAGCACAGGATGTAGGTACATTTCTAAGATTAATGTCCATATATTAGGCAAATTCAGCCTGATAGAGGAGTTTGCTGTGTCTGTTGTTTCTTAATTGCTCTCAGCTCAAAATAAACCTGAATCAAAATGCCCTTTGATATACTCTAATATGTGTATATACACATATAATGCATTTTCATCCTGTGTAAGATGCTAATCTTGGGAAAATGTCAGCCCTTTTCATTAGATTCTGGAAATGGAATGCCCTTTGTCCTGGCATCATTAAGTGGAACATTTTATCGAAGATAAAATGAGTATGGGCACTTGGTTTTTCCCAATTAAACTGACACAGCTGGTGTGGAATGCATCCCTTGTCTCTCTGCTTACCAGAAGCATTTGGAAGCAGAAATAACATTTCAGCAGGGATTTCTCTTGGTAATGAAAATTGCCGAATAGTTTCAATAACAGTCAACATTAAAATCCATTAAGTCATCTTTCTTATTGTGCTCAATACCATCAAATTCAAGAACTGAATGAATGGCCACAGCTGGATGCATGAGACATTGAAATTCAAGAAGCAGCGCCATTGCATCAGGGATAATGAGCCTGAGACAGCAGTGGGTGGAAGATATAAAGTCATCACTGAATTTTGATTGTAGCTCAGCAGTCAGACAAAAAAAAATGACTTGAAATTTTACAATGATTCATTAAGCATAGATGTATATCTAGAGGACAGGGAAAGAGAGCACATACAATTCGGCATGTTTAGCAAGGAACACTGAAGGCAAAATTTATAATTTGATTTTGGTCTTTTCTTAAGGCAAGATAATTCTAAAGCAAGGGAGCTTTTCGTTTTATCAGACCAATCAAGAGGGAAAAAAAATGTTCAAACTCCAGTGCTCTTATTTTTCTCTCCTCATTATTTTTATAGACTGTAACCATGGTGATATCTCTGTTCCTTCCACAGCTTCTAAGCTTGAATATCTATCTACATATCACCACCTCCCCCACAGCAGCCACACTCAGAATCTTTGAAATGTACTTTTGCCTTGCTTTATGTCATTTTCTTGAAAGTCTAAGGAAGCCAATTTGATGCTGCTGATCTAGAGTGATCATCAAGACAACATTTATTCCACCTCAGGGCTCTGAGCATGAACTGCTGTTGACATGGGTAGAAATTACACAGATAAGAACACAAATCAAATGTGTCAAGGTGGGGAGATACCCAGAGGGAGAAGGGAAGAGGGATGGGGAAAGAATTGTGGAAGGGTGTGACTGGGACGGGGGCAGTGGGTGGGATGGAAAGTGAATAAGTAAAAAATTAATTAATTAGTTAATTAATTTAAAAGAATGCTAATCAAGCTGAAACATTTCAGCTGTGCATTTTTATAGGTCATTGAAACAGGCCAAAATGATGGGCATGGCATCTTTGACCTGTTTTCCTGATTCTATCAAGGTATAAAATTACCCTTTAGTGTCATGTCAGAACCACCATCTACCATAAAGACAAATGACCTGCAGCCATTACTGCTAAACAGCTCTCCTTAACCTCTTGGGCCTGGCAGCTAACCGGCTGAGTGGATGTTGCTTCAGTGCTACTTTGAGTTCCCTGAATTGCTCTAGTATCTTTAATTTATCATGTTGCCTCTTTATGGTAAACCTTTCAGAACATTTGCTGCCTCAGACCTTGGGTTTTTCATTCCTATATGGTATTTCTTTGACACTCACCTACAAATGAATAAATCTGCAATGATTTCATACTTATAAAATTCTCTAGTCTTCATTTTGCTTCTTTTCCCTCTCAAGAATTCCTATTCTTTTTTAAATTATAAATTAAATATATATATATATTATAAATATATAATTTTATGTATATAGACATTTTTCCTGCATATGTATATGTGACCATGTATGTTCTTAGTGGTTATGGAAGCAGAATAATGAATTGAGATGTATGGTTCTGAGACACCATGTGGATGTTGAGAATCGAACCCAGGTCTTCTCCAAAAGAAACAAGTGCTCTTAAACACTGAGCCATCTAGCCAGACCCTCTTACCTATGCTTTTCATATTTTAGTTTTGTGTATACATGTGCGCATGTTAATGTGGGGAGCATATGTTATATATGAGTATGTGCTCCTCGTGTTGCAGGAATGTTGGGAAGCCAAATGATAGCCTGGTGGGTTGCTCCACTGCCAATGCCCCCCCCCCATTTGAAATAGGTTCTCTCAGTGGCTTGGAGCTCACCAAGTTCTGTTTCCTTATATGTGGACCTTTATGCCATGAAAATAAATATTAGCTGGATACATTTGATCCTGTAGAATATATAGTAACTTCAGTGGTCTTCAGAGCTGATGAATGACTTCATTTTATATCTAACCCTTCTAAGATCATCCTTTTATATAAATACAAAATGACAGAAGGAATTTAGGCCCACTCTAAAGCCTACTAGAAATTCTGTCCTAATATCAAGCCAAAATTCATTTAATAGCTTTTTCTGAAAATATTCAAGTCAGCTACTCAAGAGCAATATTTAGAATCAAGCGTTCTACCAGAAATCAACTATATATCGTTTTTTTACTTGTTGAAAGATAATCGTAGGAAAACATTAAAAAAAAATTCTTTGCTTTATGTAATGAAACCATTTTGCTTTTTAGGAGATCAAACATTTTGAATGTACAATAAGAACTCTGAAATTCATCTCATACATTACTTTCAAGTGAAAGTCATGGTGTATCCAGTAATATTGACAGGCTCCACACTGGCATGAAGACATGCACAGAATGAAGGCAATGCCATGTGTTGGAAATCAAGACTGTAACAAAGTGACATGATATAACACATATGACAGCTGACACCATATACTTGGACTTGGAGTCACCATATACTTGGTTTTAAGTTGTGTTTTAATCAGTGTGAGTGTGGAGACATTACACTGTTGCCAGATACTTCACAACCCCCACAAGCAATGCAGAGCTTTGGAAGCTGTGGGTTGAAGAGGATGATCAACACGAAATAACCACACCTTTAAGGAAAGAGAGGGCAAGGATTTGAAAGAGGGAAGGAAGTGGAGATATGAGAGGGTGTGGAGGAAGGACATGGAAAGAAAAATGTTGTTTTATCCTATAACCTCAAGAAATACAAAAAACAATATGAGACAAATATCTAAACAAACAAAAAAAAACAGTTTCAAGTGTACATAATATTAAGCATAATAACTCCAAAGCACACTATAAAAGTCACTTGGTTTTGCCTGGGCTTTCAAAGTACTCTGCTGAGTTTGTTATTATCCAGTGATATTTAAATGCCCGAAAACCGATGAACTTTCTCCAATTGAGAAAATGAACTGCGTCCTTTCGAATATTTATAGGGCTAATGCCTATTTCTCCTTGAATATTGCCACTTGTATGGCCAATTTGAGATGTTATAACAAAAATGATCTTAAGACAGGGGCAGGCTCCCGGTTTGTTTCCTAGTGTTACTCCTTCTCCAACTGATAACTCACTTCTCAGTCTGTCTGTACCATGAGTGAGAAGAAAGGTACAGCAACCATCTGCATGACTGAAATGATCACGTTAATGCTATTACCATAGAACATGGAAGATAAACACAGCAGGCAGATTCTTTCCACATTAATTGAATTTTTGAAATGTCTCTCTTACATCCATCAGCTATATTCCACATAACCTTGGGAACTGTCTCCCTGTTCTATTACTGTGCTTTCTTCTACCTCTAGCTTGACAATTCAAGTTTCTTACAACCTCTCTGCTCTAAAATCTGCCTACTTCTCTAAACCAGGGCTCAACAATGTTTTTCTGTAAAAGGCCAACTGAAAAAAAACTATTTTAGATTTTAAGAGCCAAATAGTTTTTTGAACCAGCTATTCAAATCCACTCTTTTAGCAATCACATATAATATAAATGCATGAACTGGCTATGTTCTAATATTTACCAAAAAAGGGAAAAGATTTGGCTACAGGGTCCTGGCTTGTCTTTAGTTCTTTCAGAAGCTTAGACACCAAGAATTATGATCTTGTTGACTCAACTATACACAAGAACGCAGCAAACATTTACCTATTTTGTTATCCTTCAAATACTAAAAAATCAATAATTCTTCAACTGTCCAAAATGTCAACGAGATACGCAGTGCCAGAATTACAGGCATTTTTAATGCAGAGATCACTATTTTCCAAATGCCTAGATCATTTTCCTTTTGGTACTAAATTTTTCAACATTTGGTTGAGGAATTTAAAAATGGGTTGAATAGGTGAGGTGAAGGGGACAAATGACTCAAGAGAAAGAATATACCTGGACGATGAAATTTAATCGATGTTAATATGATACATCTAATCTATCTATATTTCAACTATATAATTTCTAATAAAAAATCTTTGGTTTAGTTGACAAAGGGTTCTAATAACCATTCATACAATACACTATAAAGCTATCCTCAAATCTAGATCCATCTTATTAAATTTCAATCTGAGACTAAAGGTATTTACCACCACTCTAGTCTATTTTGTTTTGAAACACTGTTTTCTCTATATACCTTGCTTGACATGTAATATCATTAAATATTACTACTGTTCTTCAAACTCATTGATCCATCAACTTAAGAGTAAGTTCTGTTTTATTAGGTTGAGACTCTATTATTATCAGGAAAACATGGACATATCCAGGTCTCTTGAACTTAATTTATTTATTGAGATATTATTTTTACAGTTGACTGCAAGCCTTTGAAAGTTTGTTTGTGAACTCTCAGTGGAGTTCCAGGCTATGCAATGCAAGGTGGAGACAGTTGTCATGCTCAAACTTGACTCACTTTCGCTTAAGAAGTGATCCAGGCTAATCTGAGAATACATCCAATGGCTAATGAAACCCAATGTCACACATAGTAGCAAGGACACAGTTAAAACGGTTTCCATGATTTGTCCTGGCATCACCATGATAAACATAGTTGATATGATCTAGAAGGAGCAGGAATAAGTGTTGGATGGATATCTAGACCTTTAGAGGACAGAGCCAGGGACCATAAAGGAGCAATGGCTAGAGAAATGGTAGAGAAGAGAGCAGGAGATGGGTTGAGAGGGCAGATTGAGGGAGAGCACCCTGTGTAGTAGCTGTGCTAAGGACATGATCAACCTGTACTGCCTCCAGGGTCCAATTTGTGTCCATGGCCCTGTAGCAGCCATGGTCTATTACCATCAAAGGCCAGTTGGACATATCTGGTCTAGCTATGCTTTGATTCCTTTTCACAGGTTGGAAGCTTAGCTGGATGAAGTCTTGCCCTGAGGTCACCACTCCCTTTATTCCATTTAATATCAGGCTTTTTTTAAATCTGTTTTTCTCCATGAATACAGGACTTGACTCCATTCCACTTCCTGGTGCCTCTTTTCTCCTTGAAGTGTACATTTTATATTTTTCCTTGCTGAGCTTACTCATTTTCATTATAGATCTTCATAAGAGAGAACACAAACAACCACAGTACAAAGTCAGTACTAGGCTGTATTGAGATTTCCTCTGCCAAAGAAATTAATCCCAAATTCTTCACTTGAGCCTCAGGCAGACTTTTTAGACAAGGGCAACAGCAGTAACATTCTTCATTCAAATATCACAATAGTCTCTAGGCCAAATATTAAAGTACTCTGAAACTTCTTGAGGTAGACCCTCAAAGGTCAAATCACTTTATGTACCAATGTCTTCCATGTTCTTACTAGATTGACCTATTAAGCTCTACTTAGGAGTTCAACTGCTTTCCTAATCCAAAGTCCCGAAGTCCACATTTCCTCAAACAAAAATATGGTCCAAACTATTACAGCAATATTCCAGTCCCTGGTATCAACTTCTGTCTTTGTTTGAGTTTCTATTTCAGTAAAGAGAACGCATTACCACAGCAACTCTTATAAAGGAAAACATTTAATTGGGACTGGCTTACAGTTTTAGAGGTTTAGTCCATTATCATGGCAAGAGTCATGGTGGCCTGTAGGCAGCCATGGTAGTAGAAGAGGTGAGAGTTCTACATCTTGATCTGAAGACAGCAGGAGTATATGACACACTGGGCATAACTTGAGCACATGAGACCTCAAAGCCTTCCCCTACAGAAACACACTTTCTTCCACAAAGGCTAGTCCAACAAAGCCATACCTCCTAATAGTGCTATTCCCTATGGGCCAAGCATTCAAATACACGAGTATATAGAAGGGCATTTCTATCCAAACCACCACAATACCTATAAATATCAACTTCCTATTTAGTACTACTTTTGTTTCATCCTATAGGTTTATAGTATGTTATGTTTTCATTTCTATTCAGTTCTTAAAAATTTTACATTTCTTAATTCTGTGCATTAATCATTTTAACAGTGTGCTGTTCAGTCTCTATGAGTTTGTATATATTCTGTAGTTTCTCTTTCTGTTGACCTCTGCTTCAATTGAATCATAGCCAGATAGAATACAATAAATTATTTCAATATTTCTGTATGTGTTGATTTGGTTTGAATCTGTATATGGTATATTTTAAATAAAGTTCTATGGACTGGTAAGGAGAAAAAAAAAGGGGAGGGGGAATGGGATAGAGAAAGGGGAAACTGGGAAGGGGGACAACATTTGAAATGAAAATAAATAAAATAACCAAGAAGACAAAGAAGAAGAAAGGGAGGAGGAAGAGGAGAAGGAAGAAGAAAGAAAGAAAGAAAGAAAGAAAGAGAGAGAGAGAGAGAAGAGAGAGAGAGAGAGAGAGAGAGAGAAGAGAAAGAAAGAGAAAAAGAAAGAAAGAAAGAAAAGAAAGAAAGAAAAAGAAAGAAAGAAAGAAAGAAAGAAAGAACTAAATAGTGCTAAGGACATTCTTGCCCTGTGTCAAGTATTTAAATTTTACAGGAGACTTCCATTGTAGTACCCAAATGGGAACGCATAAATAGAGACCATAGCAAGTTATGTATCTCAAGCAAAGAAATTTTAACTGTACTTGGCAAATATCAATGAGGTGTTGAGAGTGATTTTGAGTAACCTAAGGGATTGATTTCTATGAAAATATAAATGTTGTAATGAGTCAGATGTACTGAAAACAAGGAACACTCTAACAGCAGGAAAAACAAGAAGACTCCTACAGTTAATACATGACCCCAAGTATATGCAGGAAAATGGTGAGCAAGGAGGGGTTATGTAGATGAGAATCCCAAGACATGAAGAGGACTAGTTCCAGCAAGTGAAAGGAGACAAAGTGAACTCTGAAGTCCTCTTCTTCTTATGGTTACATGTAATAGCAGAGAAAAATAGAAGACATTTCAGAGCATGAAAATGAGAGACAGAATGATGAGAGAAATGATAATCCATTCAGGAGTGTTATCAGATTGAGGAAATATTAACAGACAAGAGGAAGCAAAAAATGATAGCTAATGTTTAGTACATGTTATTGCAAAGATATTTAATGAGTTCTTATGGCAAAAGGGAGAGATAACAGACAAAGAGGCAGAGATGTATATAATGTGTATGCATGTGTTTTCTGCATTGTTGTGTGTAATGTGAGAGAGACAGAAGAGACAGAACAGAGTACAGAGACAGATACAGAGAGACAGAGACAGAGAAACAGACAGATATTGAGATTTTATTGATTCTATTTAGGAAAATAAAAGATATTATTTAAAAAGGAGTTAAGAAATTGAGTTTATTTCTACTAACTATACATAATATTTTTAAGGAGGAAGTAAAATATTTAAGAAAGAAAAATATTCTTTAAATTCAGTTTATAACAGTTTAAAAATTTTAGTTCCATCTTAATCATGTTAAAAATTTGTATTCAATATACAATGAAATACGAAAAATTAGGTTATTAACAGTTAGTTTACATGTAACCTTCTGGGTATAAAGTTATAATTTAAGTATTTCAGTCTAGTACGACCTACTGCCAGTAGCTAATATGCACTAGAAAATTTGCATTACCTCCTTAAACATTACCTCTTTTTCATAACAGTGGTAATAATACCTATATGTTCAATTAATTGGGAGAATTATATAAAGTAATATGAGTAATACAAAAACACAGTATTTGCCATGTGTTGTTGAAAAAAAATTGTCATTTTTCTAACCACTACTAAATAAAGTGAGAACAGCTGTACTTTTGGCCCCCTTAGCCTTCATTGAATTCTTTTTTGTTGTTTTAGTCTCACTAAGGCATGCAGTGGAACTGCACATATAGCCCAAACTACCTTTGGACCCATCCTCCTCCTGCTTCTGCTTTATAACTGAGGAGACCACAGTGTGTGTCACTATAGCCCACTGTCTTCTTTGCAATTGTCCCATACAACTGGCTTGCCTTTATATGTGTAGAACAAACTAGTCCTAGTGGAAACAAACAGCTAAGATTTCTTTCTAGAAAATTGACCAACTCAGTAAATGAGTAATGTTAGGGTGTATGCCATTTCAAATGCATGGATAATATGTCAGTGAATTTCTGTTATCATTCCAATGTCATTTTAAATTGATTTACATGTCTCATAATAATCTTAATTTCCAAAATAGTATTTGTCTCATAAGCAAATTTATGCCCAACAAAAAGATGATTTCTAACAGATTCAGGCACTATTGTCCTGAGTATTATGTCCAATGCATGTGTGTGTGTGTTTAATATATTTTAATACTTACTTTTTAAAGTCACTCTCTATTTCTGATCAACAACTGTGTCCTTTCCCCTAATTACTTTATCCAAAAAAGTAGCCAGCACTCTTTCAAGATACAAACCAGATGAGTCACTTTACTCATAAACCTGAGTAGATTCAAATTTTGTTCTAAATAAAAGTCAGACTCCTTACCATGGTCTACGGTGCTGTATGGGAACCCGTTGATTTTCTATCACCTGCCACGTTGCCCATTACTGATCTTTTTCACTTCTCTTTTTTTGCATTTTTGTTTTGTTTTTTTTTTTGTTTTGTTTTTTCGGCACACAATCTTCCTTCCTAAGGCTTTTAGAACCTGTCAATCAAATTCTTGTCCCAGGATACTAGTACAAGCCATTGTTTGGTAGAGAATTTTCCTCTAGCCCATGTATTTATCTCCTTTGAGTCATTATTTAACACAATACCACTTTCTTAATGAAGTTGGATCTAATCATCATCTTTATAATCCTAAAGCTATGCCAAAGAATGGAATTTTTGTCAACTTCAAACTTCTTTTTCCAGAGTAATAACACAGTACAAACTCATCTTATTGGTAAATATAATGTTCCTTTCTATTCTTGATAGTGGTGTAAGTTTATTGAAATACTCTTATTTTTGTGGGTAGCTTTGAGTGTTTTTTAATGTTCTCTGTTGGTTTTGTATCTCCAAATGCAGGTAGCCATTCAGATTTCATCTCCATCTTCCTCCTCTTTTTTATGTACATATTGTACATCCATAAAACTTATCATGTATCACATGTCTCAGATCTAACACAAAAAATAAAGTAGATCTAGTGTAGGCTTAAACTACTCAAAACCTACTTTAATAAGGTTTTCAAATGCTTCGAATCCACTTATAGCCCATCAGGCAAAGGTAGGAGAGAAAAATTGGTTAATAAGACAAGAGGACATGGAGTTCTTTGGGGTTATTTCAATCTGTTTGTCAAGATACAGCAGTCTAGTCCAAAAGTGTCACCAAACATGAATCAGCAACAGTGGCATGATCCAGCAGAAACCACCAGGTTTCTGCCAAGGCCACAGGAGTCAGAAGGAGTTACCAGGACCAGCCAGAATGCCAGGAGACCTCTGCCATGCCTCTAATGAAATGAAGATCAGCAAAGATACAAGACCAATGAAAAGATGCACAGTTAGCTATGCAAGTGCCCAGTCACTGTCCATTGAGTCCTATTTATACTCTCTCTAAACAAAACATGCTTTCCCACAGCTCTTGCCTTAGCAAAACACCACATGAGTCTGTATCACATGACACAAACAGAAACTTCTACTTCAATCTAGCACTCTAATCTCAGCTACTCTAGAAGGTAGGCTTTCTGATAACTGATCATATAATGAATAAAAAGATCAGTCTTCAACATTCCCTGCTACCCAGGACCCAAACTTCTTCCTGACTACATTTCTTTCCACAATCTACTCCCCACTTTCTATGAGCTTCAGTGTATAGTGGAAAGTTTTGATTAAAAAGTACCAGCTCCTTTAGTTTAGCACTCTCCTTAACTTTCTTAGCTGTGAGACAAACAAGACAAGGGTGGATGAGAAGTTAACATTCACTAAATTATTCCATATCTGGCAAATATTTAATTTATATTTTTAAAGATTTTGGATTTTTCTTTTCTGTTTCTTTTCATCTTTCAGAGGAAAGTTATGAGAAGCCATAAAATAAGTTAGCTATGTATCCATTATTATTGGAGTCTTTAAGAATTCAGTGAGGCAGAAGTGATTGCACACTATGGAGGAACACTTAGATGAAATTGTTTTGTAATAAATAATTACAATAAATAAGGATTACGTACTACTGGTTATCATCTACAAGAAAAAATTTTTAACAAGATTTAGTAGAGTGCTCACAGTTCAATATAAGATTTCTGTTCATCTATTTATCCTTTTACAAGTCCATAAATATATATAATGTTAACTTTTTCAAAGTCTCTCCCTTTCCCCTCCTATCCACTTTTCCCACTACACCTCTTCTTCCCAAGGATCCCTCCTATAGCATATAGGATTTCTCTGTGTGATCTACTGTATTTAGCTAGAGTGGCTTGCATGAACATGGGTGGGCATCCATTGATTGAATGGTGGGTAATGCTCCAGGGCTATATCATGAGGAAAATTGGTTTCACTTTCCATGAAACATTTAATTGCTCATACTTCCTTTCAGAGAGCAGGGACATATAAGCCTCTCCCTGATCGGTGGTAAAATGTTGATGACCCCAGACTTGTGTAAATAACCTCTGTATCTATGAATTTGTGGAAGCAAAATCCACAGTGTTGTGTCTTACTTCAGGTTCCATTACTGTGATGGAACACCATAACCAAAAATAAAATGGGGAAGAAATGGTTTATTTGGCTTACACTTCCAAAACACTGTTCATCATTAAAGGAAGTCAGGACAGTAACTCAAACAGGGCAGGATCCTGAAAACAAGACTAATACAGAGGCCATGGAGGAATGCTGCTTACTGGCTTAATCTTCATGACATGTCTGCTTTCTTATCGAATCGAGGACCACCAGTTTAGGAATGACCCCACCCACAATGGGCTGGGCCCTCCCACATCAATAACCAATTTTAAAACTGCCATACAACTGAATCTTAAGGAGGCATTGTCTGATTGAGACCACCTCTTTTCAGATAACTCTAGTTTGAGTGTCAATTGACATAAGACTGACCAGCACAATAGCATGTCCAGAAAATACCCTTTTATAGTACTTCTTTTCATCTTCCAGCTCTTACCTATCTACTCTCCCACAGTGAAATATTTCCCTTAGCCTTGGGAGATAGATAAGAAAGGGAAGGACTGAAGGAGCTGACAGGAATTGCTAACCCATAGGAAGAACAACAATATTAACCAACCAGAACCCCCAGAGCTCCCAGAGATAAACCAACAAGCAGAATTACACATGGAGGGACCCATGGCTCCAGCTGCATATGTAGCAGAGGATGCCTTATCTGCATCAATGGGAGGGGAGGCCCTTGGTCCTGTGAAGGCTCAATGCCCCAGTGTAGGAGAATGCTAGGGTGGTGAGGCAGGAGTGGGTGGTGGGTGGGTGGGTGAACTCCCTTATAGAAGCAGGGGGTGGGTAGATGGGATGGGGTTGCAGAGGGGAAACCAGGAAAGGGAAAAACATTTGAAATGTAAATAAATAAAATGTCCAATTTTTAAAAAAGAAAAGAAAGAAAGGGTAGATCTCCCAAAATAATCAGTAACTACATTTAGTTGTACTAGAATCGATATCCTAAAAGTTCCACTATTTTTCAATAGTTCCACAAGATCACAATAAGTTGAGAGGGAAAATCCAAGTCCTAAAGTATAACATACTGCATTTTTGTAGAACATAATATTTAATCATATCATGGAAGATGCTGCTTCCTAAACAAACAACAAAGATCCAAAAGTCTGAAGAAAAGATCTTCTTCCAGAATGTCTGGTATTTAAAGAGTGTTTGCAATAGTATAATGCTGTTTACAATTATATTATTTTAAAAAGTAGATGAGAAATAAATCAATCTAATAAATATTTTATGTTTTAATATTTGACCTCTGCTTTACATTAATCTTCCTTTCTGAGGTCCACACATCAATTCAGGACTAATTAACTAGAATTTTAAGATATATGACTAAAACAATATTATCATATTCACAAAATATCTAAAAATAGCTCCTAAATGTATATCATAATCACAAAGTATTCCTGGATTCATGTATCAAAGAAAGTCTTTTGTAAAGGTCACATAAGTTCCTTGTAGGAAACTGGTAGTTAGACAAGGACAAGCCTGGAATTATGCTTAATTCTAAGCAGAATATCTTTCAGAAGGTGAAGAGATAGCAGTCTATGTATTGTGAAAAAAAACCTTGAAACTAAAATAAGTTGTGAATCGTCTAACATTGCAGAGACAGATTTTGCAAAATAACTGAAATTTATATCAATTCACAAAAGTAAATATAAACCACCATTGTAAAACAACAGAAAATATACAACCATGACCAATTATTTTCTTTTTAAAAAAGGAAAATAAATGACTGAAGTTGTCAAACTCTTATAGTACATTACACAATCAGTATAATAGGAACTTGAACCCAAGTTCATGGTCATAAATGCTCTTCAAAACTTTTGATCAGCCTGAAGATTGTGAGAAACATTTGTTCTCTTTGTTTAGGAAACTGTCTATGTTTTAATTAATTTCTCTTACAAGGCCTATTGTGTCAAAATGTCATGAATGGACTACTATTTTCAATAAGAATAGTTATAAAGAAAAATATTTTATAACCTGTTAATTAATATGAAATAGCTAAAACATGATGGAATCCTTGTGAAAACGAAGGTGGCATCTCAATATTTTTTTATACAGTGAGCCCCAGTTTTATATGGGGTAAAGGGACATTACATGACAGAAAATATTCAAAGTCTGACAAAGATCTATCATCCTATTTGCTAAATTCCCTAATTTGTTTTTGGAGTGATATTTTTATGTACTATTGAAACTATTTTCAAAAGTTTTCAGAGAAAGTCACAATTAAATTATCTTGGCCTTATACAGCTGGCGCATGACATCATTTGAGGTTCTTTGTTGGTCTCTGGTTGCTGATTTCTCAAAACCATAATTCAGGAGGCCAGAAACAGAATAGGGTGGGAGAAAGATTTGCTTCTAAGATGATCAATAGATGATATATCATAGTTTATATAGTAACAACACAGCCTTAAAACTCAAGAGAAATTATTCCAAATCCTCCTGACATACCAATATACACGTGACTAAAGTAAGATGTAGTAAAATGAGTGATAATATGTATTGTCTTCCATAGATAATGTGACCATAACATGACACTAGATTAATGAATATATGACACAGGAAAATAATATTGGTTTCCTTCCTAAACTGGTGTCAGTGTTAGGGAATTATCACTGAGACAGTATATGGTGAATTCAAATGCCTTTTAGGTTCTGTAAAAAGTCTTTTTGTGAGTTTGGCACCAGAAATAAGACTATAGCAATAGAGTCTCACTTCTCCCATATAGTATATTATAGAGGTTGAAAATTATCTCAGAAGGCCTAAAAATCTTAAAGTGTTGGTGAGAAAGATTTTTACACCACGTACTTAATTCAAGGAAGAAAGTTTTCAAAGGCTTTGATCCTTACCTCTACTCTGAGGCCCATACTTAAAAGAAGAAATTTAGCCTAAGATTTAGATTCCTGCCTGAAATTACTTCTTTTTTCTAGTCTAAGATTTAGATTCTTGCCTGAAATTACTTCTTTGTTCTAGCCTAATGTCAGATTCCTGCCGGAAGCCCATTTCCTTGTCATTGACCAATATCAGATTCCTGCCAAGTACCCCTGAAGCTCTCCACACACAAGCTCTTTCACAAACAAGACTGAGCCTGTCTTAGTCATTCTGACAAGAATGCCTTCCTTACTAGTCATGAAATATGCATTATCAAAAGCAATGCATTTCTGTCTTAGGTTGGTAAGGCTCTGTGCAGAATCTTACCTGTTCTTGGCTTGCCAGACTGTTAAATTAATAACTCTGTCTGGGGGGTCCATTTTCAGTTTCAAGCCATGTTCTTTGGCTGTCAACAGGTTGATGTTATTAAAGACAAGCTTTAATATGATGGCAAGAATAAAATTATTCCCAGGACAAAAAAAAAAAAAAAAAAGCTATATATGCTATTCTTAAAGTTGCATCTATTATATTTCTAGTTCCTCAACTTAGAACCAGCCTTAATACTTGCATGTAATGTAGATGGGAAAAATGTTTTCAAAAGATTTTTTTAAAAAAGAAGAAGAAATTTAATATTTGGGATGCAAAAGTATTTTCAAAGTAGACTAATGAAATACAAGAAGTGAAATACAAGAATGCTAATTTTAATAAATCTTGATGAAGCCAGCTCATATATTCTCATGCATTGGAATCAACATAGCACCTAGACACAGGTCAGTTCATTTGGAAATTTAATAATATTTATATTATATAAATACTATAAATTCTTAAGTGGACAGTTTTAGCTAATTATTAAGTCTGTCTAACAATATCTTTTGAATATACAAAATCCCTTTTAATGTATTTCATTACCTTTGTATTTCAGTATCTGATGTCACACTATTAGCCGTTATAGAGACACATCATTGTTCAGTAAAGTAATTTTGTTCTATTACTTAATCAGTGCATCCCTTCTTAATGAATTAAATATAATCCATGCTTTTATTCATAACAGAATATCATAATAGCATGTGCTCATACTTTTATAATCCATGTGACCACAGATTTATAAATATTTTTTCTGAGAAAAATGTCAAGTCTCTGGTATTATCTAGGCTATTAACAGATTTATGTATTATGTCTAAAGTGGTTAGCCCATTTAGAATTGGTTATCATGAAGATACATATGAAGTATCCAAATAAAAATTATTTAAGAATATTTCTTATAAGAATAATTTATTGCAAAGGAAAATAATCATGGGGATATATAATGACAAGAATATTAAACTTAAGAATTCAGCCTCTCATGATGATCAGCCTGGGGAAATAATGCACAATGATCTGTGAGATGGTAAGTTTCCTGCTTTACAGGCAGATAAAATTCAAGCAGAAATTGGCTGAGAAGTGGAAACTACTTCCACCAGTGCATGCTCACCCTCCTTCTCTTGAATTAAGTCTTTGTGGCTGCCATGACAGCATCCATCTTGACATACAATTTAAAACAGCAAACATAGTAATAAAAAGTGGTCATTTTCCTGATTTGGCTAGAGCATGGGGAATCTTTCATATGCATTAATATTTATTAATACCTGATTTCAAATAAATCAAAATTGACTTGGGTGATTTGGTACTTTCTATTATTCTATTATTTTTATATTTTTATAAAAGTGTGAGTGTCTAAGTGTGAGTATGGTATATGTAAGTGAGTGTAAGCAGAAGCCAGGAAGAAGCATTGTATCCCCTGGATCTGGAGTTACAGCCATTTTACCAGTAATTTTGGCTACATTGCTTTGGCTCCTAGAGGGTCGCCCTCCCATCCACCTGCCCAGGAGCTCTTTAGAGTCGCAAATGAAAGACAGACAGACGGACACACACACACACACACACACACACACACACATACACACGCAAGTTATTATTTGACATGCCATGACTGGCTCAACAACCTGGTTTAACAACCTCTAATTCTATATTTTAATCTTTGTTGCACTGGCTCCTTCTGGGCGACTGCTTCTGGGCAGCCTTTCCGGGGGGTGGGGGGTGCACTGTCTTTCTTGCTTATATTTCGGATGATTTTCCTTCTGAAGCTCTAAATCTGATCTATTTCCCTCCAAATCATGAAGATTCCTCTCCTCTCTCTCTTTCAGTTTCTAGCCCACACAAACCCAAAGGTCCTGCCTAAGTCTACCTGCCCAGTCATTAACCATTGGCTCTTTATTAATCAATCAAAAACCAATTGGGGACAAGGATATTCAATGTTTGGATATGCAGATTCCTGATTTTGGGGACGGATTAATTCAAGCATTAGAACCAATCCCAACAGACATTTGTGAGAATCCTAGTGTGGGTGTGGATGATGGGAAGCAAACTCCAGTCATAACCATCTCCCCAGTCCTAATATTCGAAGTATTATTTCTGTTCTGTCATATCTGTATCTACTAGCATGTGGAGAAACCTACACAATGACCATAGTTCTTAACACAGTTAAGTATAAATATACTTAACACAGTTAATTATAAATAGAATTATGAAAATAAAGTTATGTGCTAGGATTAAATGCATGTGCCACTATGCCCAGCCTCACACCATGTTTTTTTTTTTAATAACTCAGTAATATTCCTGACAGCTTGCTAATGAAAAACACAACCCAGCAATTGTTTTAAAGTTATCACTTATTTTAAGAAGACTGAACATGAAGGCAAAAATTTGTGATGTAAAGGTACAGAATGCATGTTTATAAACCAGTTTATGGATAACTGCATTTATGCAAAATTTGATTAAAAAAATTTTATGATCTGCCATTGAAAATTGACATAGCATGTTTTTAAAAATCTAAATGATTTGAAAAATTGTATTTTATAAAAATCTAGGGCTGGAGATGTAGCTCATGGATAGAACACTTCATTATTATCATGTTTGAAGTTTTAGTCAGTCTCCAGTACAGGAAAAGTAATATCCATCACAATTACACTGAACTAAGGTACAAACTTACTTATGAATTAAGGTGAACATACTTGTGTTAAAATATTTTCTACTTTACAGTAAATAATTAGAAATATTAAAAGTTGTTTTTCATTTAGTTCATTTTTTCTAAGTTAGTAGAAACTTCATTTTTAGGAAGAGAATATTAACTCAAAATATATGCTCTACAGAACATGTCAGTTTCCACCTCACACCAGTCAGATTGGCTAAGATCCAAAACACAGGTGACAGCAGATGTTGGCGAGGATGTGGAGAAAGAGGAACACTCCTCCATTGTTGGTGGGATTGCAAGCTGGTACAACCACTATGGAAAGCAGTCTGGCGATACCTCAGAAAATTGAACATGGTGTTACCTGAGGACCCAGCTATACCCCTCCTGGGTATATTCCCAGAAGATATTTCAACATGCAACAGGGCCACATGCTCCACTATGTTTATAGCGGCCTTATTCATAATAGCCAGAAGCTGGAAAGAACCCAGATGTCCTTCAACAGAAGAATGGATACAGAAAATGTGGTACATTTACACAATGGAGTACTACTCAGCCATTAAAAATAATGAGCTCATGAAATTCTTAGACAAATGGATGGAGCTAGAAAATATCATCCTGAGTGAGATGACCCAATCACAAAAGAACACACATGGTATGCACTCACTGATAAGCGGATATTAGCCCCAAAACACACAATACCTAAGATGCAACGCATAAACCTCATGAAACTCAAGAAGAAGGAGGAAGACCAAAGTGAGGGTGCTTTTGTCCTTTTTAGAACGAGTATCAAAAGATTCAACCAGAGCTCCCAGGATCTAAACCTCCAGCCTGAGAACAGACAGGGGCAAGCTGTCCTCTGAGAGGCTCTAACCAGCAGCTGACTCAGACAGATACAGACATCCAGAGCCAAACAGTGGATGGAGCTTGAGGACTCTAAAAGAAGAATAGGTGGAAGGATTGTGGGCCCTAAGGAGATAGGAACTGCACAGGAAGATCAACAGAGTAAACGAACCTGAACCCTTGGAGCTCTCAGAGACTGAATCACCAACCGTGGAGCATACCTAGTCTACACAGATCTATCTCCATGGGCTGAACCTAGGCCTCCCTGCACATATGTTGTAAATGTGCAGCTTGGTTTTCATGTAGGTCTCAAACATCTGGAGTGGGGGCTATCCCAAAACATGCAGCCTGTATATGGAGTATGGTCTTCTAAAAAAAAAAAAAAAAAAAAACAGTTGTTCAGTTATTCATGGAATATTATTTTTTTTATATCCTTGTATTCAGTTTGCAACTACTTCATTGAGAATTTTGTATGTATGTTCATGAGGGATGCTGGACTATAACTTATATATTTTTGTTGGGTTTACACTTGATTTCACTATTTCAATATTATTTGCTTTGTGAAGGAAAAAAAAAAAGAACATGTCAGTTAGAGAAATATTAATTTTAAGTATTATTACTAGATAGCAAAGCCATACACTGAAACTCATTGTTAAATGATTGTCTTAGTACATGTTCATACATTTGTTATTAGTGCATGTCTTGTAATAAAATGATATGTATAAAATGTGAGTTAAATAAAATAAAGGTCTGGGCTATTATTTTTTAAATTAAGTATTATTTACTTTATAAACCTAATATTTTTATAATTCTATTTTGTTATTTTAATAATCTGCAAGTATATGCATGTTTTACAGCTCAATACCTAGTGCATATTTATGAAGAAAATATATTTAGTCATATTGGAAAACTAAAGTTTGGCAAACAACACAGAAGAAACCAGGTTCTCTCTTTGAGTCTGTCTAATGAGACAGAAGAGCATGGCTTTATCACACTGATTCTTTCTAAGAAATTCCCATTTCTTGATTTAAATATGTTGAACAATTTCTTCGTCATTGAAATATAGCCAACTTGATCATTATGAGTGATCTTTTTTATCAATATTACATTAAGTTTGCAATTCCTTTAATAAAATATTTTGCATTTATGTGCATCAAAGAATTTGGTTGGTTATTTCCCTTTTGTGTGTTGTGTTTATCTGCTTTGGTATCAGTGTGATATTGCTTTGACTGCTTTGTAAACAGAGTTTCAGAACTTTCCTTTCTGTTTTTTTGTTGTTGTTGTTGTTGTTTTTCTTTTTCTTTTTTTTTTTTTTAGAAAACCAGAAAATAGGACTGACTCTAGACCCTCACACATGCTAATGAACTGCTCTACTACTGAGCTACATCTACAGACACTGTATAAAATTATTTATTGAAAAAAAAATCAATGAAATAACACCTAATGATATTCTGCTTCTAGTATACTCATAGATTGGTGCCTTGTCTAGTTGTCATCAGAGAATTTAGGCTTCATCAATTAAACTCAATGAGATTTTTTTAAAAAATGAATAAAGATACAAAATTTGGTGGGTATTAAGCTGGGGGAAGGATCTGAGGAAGGGGATGAATCGAGGATGTGGAGAAAGAAGAACACTCCTCCATTGCTGGTGGGATTGCAGGCTGATACAACCACTCTGGAAACCAGTCTGGAGGTTCCTCAGAAAACTGGACATAGTACACCCTGAGGACTCAGCTATACCACTCCTGGGCATATATCCAAAAGATGCTCCAACATATAACAAGGACACATGTTCCACTATGTTCATAGCAGCCTTATTTATAATAGCCAGAAGCTGGAAATAATAGCCAGATGTCCCTGAACAGAGGAATAGGTACAGAAAATGTGGTACATTTACACAATGGAGTACTACTCAGCGATTAAAAACAATGACTTCATGAAATTTGCAGGTATTCATTTCTTAAGGAGTACATGAAACTGGCAGTGGTCTTTTGTTTTTGTTTTATTAATATTTTGAAACATGGCCTTTCTGTGTTGCCTTGGTTGTTCTGTAACTCTCTGGAGGTTCTGGGTTAAAAATTTTGAAATGGGTGGGTAGCATCATCCCTCAGCTGCAGGTCGTGCCTATCTACTGGAGGTGGTCTCTACAGGTTCTATCTCCCCTTTGTTGGATATTACAGCTAAAGTCATAGGCTAAAGGCAGGAGCCTGGTATGACTGTTTCCTGAGAGGTTCGATCAGCACTTGACTAATACAGGTGCTGATACTCAAACCCAACCATCTGACTGAACCCTGGGACCCCAATGAAAAAACTAGGGGAAGGACCGAAGGAGTTGAAGGGGATTGCAAGCCCATAGGAAGAACAATATCAACTAATCAGATACCCTAGAGTTCCTAGGGACTAAACCACCAACTAAAGAGTATACCTGGAGGGACCCATGGGTCCAGCTACATTGTCACATGTATTGATGCCTTACCTGGCATCAATGGGAGGGAAGGCCCTTGTTCCTGTGGAGGCTTGATGCCCCAATGTAGGAGGAAAGGAGAGAGGTGAAGCAAGAGTGGGTGAGTGCGTGGAGGAGCATCTTCATAGAGGCAACGGGAATGGAGGAGTGGGGGAAGGGATAGGGGTTTTTTTGACATATAAAAAAATAAAATGATTAATAAAACAAAGAAGAAAATTTGTGCTGTAAACCTAAGGCTCCTATAGCTCCTATGGCATAGACAGTTTTAGAACTACGAACAAGTAAATGATATAAACAAAATTTTAAAAGGAACAGGCTTCCCAGAAATGCCAGTGAGATCTCATCTGATGGCCCTTTGACATGGGAAAAAAAGAACAGGCTCCATTTAGGAACACTAATGATTGCTTCTGTGTTTAAAATACTTTCACAAGCAGAAAGGAACACTTTCATAACCCCCAAAACACCTAGCATTGTCAAAATATTTTGAAAGTTATGTCTCATAAAGAAGTCTCATTATCTTATGCTTTAATTAGCCAGGAGTTAGATGCACTGGATTGTTCACATATCTGACAGGGTCCTTAGTTCTTCTGTATAAAGTATGTAACTGTGGATGGCAAAAAGTTTAAAGAAAACTCCATTTGGTTATTAATATACAAATAAAACTATAGTCTGACTCATTCGTAAACTTGGCTTGACACATGGATTGGTGAAACACATTTATGACTTGCCATTTTTAATTTCTCCCTAAATCTTTCTGCCTGTTCTCCTTCCTTTCAAACTTTTCCATTTAGAAGACCACATAAAGCTCATGAAGAATGATTACCAAGTAGTGGGGGCTTCAGTCCTTCTTAGAAGGAGTAACAAAATACTCAAGGGTGCAAATATGGAGACACAGTGCAGGACAGAAACCGAAGGAGAGACAGACCATTCCACCTGGATATCCATCCTATGTGCAGTCACCAAAGGTAGAGGTTGATGTGGATGTCAGGAAGTACATGCTGACAGGAGCCTGATATAGCTGTCTCCTTAGAAGTCTGCAAGAGTCTGACATACTCAGAGGCAGAAGCTCACAGCTAACCATTAAACTGATCATGGGGTTCCCAATGGAGAAGATAGAGCGAAGGCTGAAGGAGTTGAGAGGATTCACGACACCATGAGGAAAGCAACAATCCCAACCAACCAGAGCCCCCAGGGTCTAAACCACAAGCCTGGGAGCGCTTAGGGAGGGACCCATGGCTCCAGCTATATATGCAAGGGAGCTATATATATATAAGTGGGAGAAGAGATCCTTGGTCCCATGAAGGCTGGACGTCGTGGGGGGGGGGATATTCGAGGGTGGGGAGGTGAGGTATGGGGGAGGGTGGGTGGGGGTACACCAATGTGGAGGCAGGAGGATGGGGGAAGGGATAGTGAGTTCCTGGGAGGGAGGGGGGAAATGGGGTAAGGGGAGAATATCTGAAATGTAAAAAAAAAAAAAAATTTCCAAAAAAAAAAATTATGTTGTCCTGACTTTGAATCTTCTCCTCTCTTAATATATGCAGAGCTCTGACTATGTATAAACCACAAGTTTAGTTATATAAATATAAATTAAAATAAATGATTTGAAAATGTCGATGCCTGTAGTCTAGTCTAGGAGAGAAGACAGCAGTTTAATGCACTGCAAAGCAAAATGTCTAAATAGTTGACAGGTACAATTGCTACAGTAAGCAATATAATGATATCAGGTATATATGTAATCCCTACTTTTTAAAAGTTCTGCCTCTATATTTTCAATACAAATGATCAAGAACAGTAGTTTTAGCTTATATTCTACATGAGCTGTTGAGAGGACTAAGTTCACAATCATTAGGAACAGAAGCATTGTCAGTCTTATAGAGGCATTCTGCTGCTAATGATACAAAAAAAAAATCCACAAAAATAATGTTACAACAGGGAAAGAGCATTAGAAGTTTCAAAACAGGATGCCAGAGGGGTTTCGTTCATCCTGAAGATTGCTTCTATGTAAATGTCCTTCCTTAGAAAGAAAAGCTATTTAGGCTCAATCAGATAAGCCAAAACAAAAGAACAAAAAGACTAATGGTAAATAGTCATTTTAAACTTTTCCTCTCTTGTTTTTTTGAAAAAGTTTCAACATGAACTCATCTTTCTAAAGAGCATCTTGGGTATTATACAGCTTATTTTCTGCACTTCAAAACTAAATTTAGATAATGATACTCAAGTCTTATTTTAAGTTTTACACTTTTTTTTCCTTGCTTGATGAGGCTCTTTTGAGTTTCTCAAGATGAACCTCATTTTAATCTCTTTGAATTTGTAAGAATAAAAGCTGTTCAAATAATTTGAAGATTTCCATCAAGAATCCTGGCACTTTTCCTGTAGGTACCAGGAGGCATTACTTTCTTCCCACATATCAAAGGAATACAACTATTTCCTAAACACAGATCTATCCCTTTTTCTTTGGACAAGAAACTACACATAATTTTAAAAGCAATAACTAAAAATTTAACTAAGAATTGTTGCATCATGGTATGTCAAATACTATCGCTGATATGGTCATCATAGTGAATTTTTACTGAGCTCTTGGTTTGAGACAGGCATAATTCTAAGCATTTATCTTTCTTATGTAACTAATATTATCATTAATATTCATTAATTAATATTATAATCATTAATTAATATTATCATTTCACAAGATAAGAAAACTGATATTGAAAAAAATATTTCATAAATATTACATAAATTAAGCATTGTTGAAGCCTTAGCTACAGAAATTGTAAGCTACAATTCCTAATTTTTGGCTACATCTATACATTATATTTAAAAACAATTTACTTAGAGTCCCTCGTGGGTATTTTCTGTTTGAAGATGTATAAGTGGCTTCAATTCTCTGTATTAAAGATTCTTTACATTTTACTAATAGTTGAATACATGGAAAAATAGAATATTGTTTTTATATTTCTGGGCATGAAAAGTTTCCAGTAACATCAAATTCTGCACACAGTAAGGATTAAATAAAGTATTTTAAAATTAATAAGAGCTTAAATAATCAATTTCTATTAATCATGAAATATTAAGGAACTTCTTACGGTGAACAGAAAATGATAGAACTCAGTAGCATCAAAAAGAATATACGTTAAAAGAATATTAGTAAGTGAGTGTGATGTGAATGTGTTCTCTCCAAAATGTAGATGTTTCCAATTGGAGAGTAGTAAGAAGTCAGGCCTGTAAAAATGATCAGGCCATCCTTGTTCACAAATAGGAGTAGGAGTTTATAAAAGATACCTCTCTCTTCTTCTTCAGCTTTCAACCATGTAAAGTCACATTATTTCTTTGTCCAAGGGATGAATATCAAGGCACCATCTTGGGATCCATTCAGAGCAACCTTCACCAAACCGTGGAATTATCCTAGCCATAATTTTAGGGTTCCTGGCCACTAAAACTGAGAAAATGAAAATATCTTGTTTATAAATGGTTGTATCTGATAGGTTAAACAGCATGAAACAATAAAACTATCTCAATGTATTTTCTCTTTTAAAACTGTTGTTGATGAGTGATTGTTCAAAATACACATAATGAAATAGTATTATGAATTTTAATACATATAGAATAAACTGTGACAATAACATAATGATGGTAAAACCAAACGCACTTATTTAAGCTTCTTATACTATGTACATATTACAACAATAGTGAAGGGAGACTATAGCCAGTTAAAGCATATATTGTGTAATTTAGAGAAAAGATGGTATCAACTACCATGAAATATAATTGATAAGAAAATCAAATCTATTGATTCAAAAAAGTTAAGGTGGAAAGTAGGTAGTGAACAAATAACAAATGGAACATACAGAAAATTAATAAGATGGAAGATTAAGTTTACCTCTACTGTCCATTTTAATACTATCTATTGAACAAATAAAATGTAGATTATCAGCTATAAGGAAAAACAGCACCCAAGAATATGTTCATCACAAATTATTCCTTTAATTATAAATACATAAGAATAAAAGACTAGGAAAGATGTGCCATGAAGTTGAAAGTCAACAATTCCATTAAGAAGTATGGGACACTTAAAAAAGCAGTATATAAAACTCAGAAGAAAATTCATGAAAATATACTGATCTTCTCTCAAGTTCAAAAAAGTATGAATGAAAATAAAGCCACTAAATAACCTCTGGAATGGTTAAAATTATAAATCTGACAATATTTCTTAGTAAGGATGTGGACTATACTATACTTCTGTTACGGATGTTAAGGGGTATAATTTTAAGAAAAGTCTAACTAAAACTGGTTGTTTTCTCCTCTAAAATTCTTGATACTATTGCACCTGTGAGTCTGTCTTACATGCATGTTGTTATTGTAGCTCACAGGGTCCATAGCTCGATGATGATGATGATGATGATGATGATGATGATGATGATCTTCTTCCTCTGACCTCTAGCTGTATGGTTGAGTTGAGTACCTGGTAGATTTCTCTATGGTCTGCATCATATTATATGGTGTCTTCAGCAGCAGAGTCTTTCCCTCACATTGTGGAAGGTAACTGGCAGCTTTCCCCAAAATTAAATTTGTACTGCTATGTAATCTAAGAATTATACTCTTCAGTGTGTTGAAAGTGAAAATGAAAATGTATTTTCAGCCCATGTCTTTTATATAATATTCCATAAGTTTTAATCAGACCTGTCAAAAAAGGAAATAATCCATACACTCATCAGTGCTAATCAATATATTAATATACTATTCTATAGTGAAGGAAATGGTCTATGATATAAGTAACATGTATGAAACTCAAAAGCTATATGCTGAGAAAAGTCAGGAGCAAAGGTGCATGTTTATTTTCATTTGTGCAGTAGGTAGAACTGACTGATGTCTGGAAGGCTGATCAGGAGTTGGAGTGGTCTAGGGTATAACTAAAAAAGAGCAATGGAAGCCCTCAGAAAGTTGACAGAGGTTATGTGGGTTTCACCTTGGTCAGATTTCATTTGTTCTTCCTATATTATGACTGTAACTTAGGAAAAAGATTCCTCCATAAAGTTGACTGCAAAGAAAGTTAACTTTAAAACACTTGGTTTTATAAACCAGTGATCATGAATTTTGACCAACTAATAACAAGAGGAAATTAGATATATCTGAGAATATAGGAAACCACAATATACTAGCTTTTGTTTATATTTCAAATAAACATCCAATTTACATCCTGATTAAAATATTATCATTCAATAAAGTTGGTAATTTCAGGATGAAATAAAATGTCATAAAAGTCAATCAAATCTAAAGATATAGGATGATATATACACAATATTCTTAATAATTATTAACTATAATTTTGAAAAAGATACCATTCATATACTAAAATTTTGATCATTCAGTCATATACATCAATGTTTTGTTCACAGTTTTAAAATTTATATATTCTTTAAAATATAAATAAAAGTAAAATATCAACTTTCTATAAATGCTTGTATATATTCTTTTAACTAACAGAAGGACAATCATGTATATTTTCTTTCATTCATAATTCTGAAGCTAACACTGATGCTTCAAGATACACTGACAAGTGGCCTAACATTATCATACTTGCTTCCAGATACAATTTTGCTTTTGAAGTTTGTACCTAAAACTAATTTTATATATATATAATATATAATAATATATATATATATATATATATATATATATATATATATATATAAAATTAAACTATTGTCCAAATGCCATTTCATTTTCAAAGGTCACAGCTCACAGCTTCACATGAGATCCAAAGAGGATATTTAGAACTATTATTTTTAAAGGACTAATAATCTTTCAATACAAAATTTAACATCACATCCATTTATTGAATCTGTTAATGAGGAGACATTATTGCTACAATCCTTCTTATTATAGTATGGCATTAATTCACCTTTCTCAAATTACACATGAAGCCTGAAGCACATCATTCCTCCACATCTGAGATAATACAAATTACAATCTAGAGAGATCTATGGGGAAAATGTCCATGCAAAATCACTAACTAGAAGGAAAATCCAAGTTAAATCAATCATCCTTTCTAACAATGAAAAACTATTCCCAGGTTGACAGATGTCACATAGACAAAAACCTAAAATCAAATAACATAAATAGTTTGCTCAATAACGTGGCTCTCAATAGACCTACTTAATTTGAAAACTCATGATTACCTCTACAGATATGATTTTTGTCTCAGACAACATAATAGGCAGTAGGAGCTATTTTTCTATCTTATGCTAATACCTAATACTGTGTATTTGAATTAAATAATTCAACAACTTATTAAAATGATACTGATAATGACTGTGTCTCAAAATCTTTACACTGTTTTTGATTGTCAGATGAGATTATCTAAATAGAGGTCCAAATTACGTTACATCTGTCACTTCTCTGGATTTGGGGGGTGGGTGGGGAATGAGGAAAACCTCATATTATTCTAGCAAATGTCATCAGTATGAGTCATTGTTGCATTGCCAAAGAACCCTGAAGAGACTAAGCTGACAGAACACAAACACAAGCAGCAAACCTCATGCCAGCAATTTCACATCTGGATTATTTGGAATTGTGAATGACTTAATAGTCGTGTTCCTGATACAAAATTTGTTATTGAAATTAAAAGTCTTTCAACTCAAATAAGTACAGTCAATTAACAGAATGGTGCTTTCTTGGATGATTTATGTTGACTGCTGAATAAGTTAAAAATACCGCATGAAAAAGCCAATAAATACGTCTTCCCAAATTAGAGAAAGGCCACTCTCCATCAATTCACGTGGTGGCTAAATAGCTCACTAATTTTAAAAGCCATTTCCATTAACAACATAATAAACTCAGTATCTGTGTCCATTAATTGTACTTGAAGTTTACTAGATTAAAAAAAAAGTCAGAATAAAAATCAACTAGAAGACAATATTTAGCTCACAATGAAACATGTCTCAGTGTATATATACCATATGCTAGACTTATGACAGAGTGATTTTAAATAGAGACAATCATAAAACAAAATTGTCTTTGTGGAAAGAGATTTTTGTTTTGATTTTTGCCTATGTGCTTTATATTAATGGACCCATAATATTTATAATTTAGTAATCATGAATTTCTCCATCAGAAAAATTGGAGCCAATAGCCTCCTTCCTAGCTATACATAATATTTCTGGGAAAATGCATACATGCCCACGAAAATCTGTTGCTAGGTCTGGAAACATAATATAGGTTCATTTATTCCTTAACAATAGAAATATTTTTTTGTCAGTATGACCACTTTCACCAGTGAAATTGGAAATAACTGAAAATATAAGACATTTTAGAGTCAGAAATGTTCCCCAAAATACCATATAGTTTCTCGAACACTGTATATAAAAATTCAGGTAGATACAAAAGCTACCTCATAAACAATGCCATTGGTGATTTAAAAATAAGGATAACAAGGGGACTAAGTATGTGACTCATTGTTAGTGTTTGATTTGATTCTTTCTCATAATTTGAGTCCAAGGAACAGAGAACTATCTTCATACCTTGAACAATTAACAGAAAGCTACGTCTCTAGACCTAAGCAAAAGATATGTGGTAAATTTTTGACAGAAAGTAATGAAACCAATTTCTCATCAAGCATTTTACTAAGGAAGAGATGAAATTCAATGCTAGAATAATAGTATTATATCATTAAAGGATGTGAAATTGTGTTAAAGGGTGAGACAGGAGGAGGGTTAGGGGCAGAAGTGATGTAGATGTAGTGTTTATGTATGACATTCACAAAAACCTGTAAAATAAGATGCATGCAAATTATTGTAATCTAACATCTATATGTTGATTTTTATATTACATAATAACTGTTCACTTACACAGTGATAATGAAATGAATAGGAATGTCTATATTTTTATGGCTTCTTTGACTATATCTGTACTCCCATGTTTTATAGGACAGAAGCAATGATGCCAGGTCTGATTGTCCCTCATCCAGCATCTCACTGAATGACACTGGAAGAGTCTCTTGACTCTAATAAGAGTTTAAATCCCATAAATAAACCTGAGTGTGCTAAGTGATGTGCAAGATGTTTTAAAAACCAAAAAGAAACATCCATATTCTTGGGAAATCAGTTTTAGTGCTTAAATAATGATTTCTGCTTCAAGTGCTTAGTCACAATAATCTAGCAGTTTTGGTTTCTAGAGGATTAACATCTGATGAACAAGGATCCAATCCATTGCTTTTGGCACATTAAGGACAATATCTTACTTGTAATAATCCTTATCTCTTAAAATTTGTTTTATTGGTTATTTTCACTATAGCCACATTAGAGACAAATAGCAAATAATAACATGTTTAAAATTATGTACGCATGTTTTTTTCAGAATACATGTGAATAAAATACAAAGAAAAAAAACAAACTACAAGCTGTTTGTGGCCTAAGATGTGCAATGAATTAATTTTTGTGCTGGCACCTACTGTAATTAGAAATGGTTCTGTGCATCATGATTAAACCAGTAACTATGGTAACAAGTGAAAGGAAAGATTAGTGCAAAAGGAAAAAGCCTGAATAAATCAATGATGAGCTATTTTTAAAAATCTATTTATTTTAAAAAGTCTGTTATAAACAGAATGATCTATAAACTGCCCATCCATTTTATTATAATTCCTTACCATGCATTGACAATAGATTATCGTGTATTGTTCCTTAAATGTGTACACACAGAGTAGCAGACTGAGCAAATCTGAATTGTTATTACATCTAGAGATCATGGTGTTCTTTAGAATTATGATCAAGGGAGCACTCTTATAAATATGCAGGCTTTCAAAAGGCTGAATGAAGAAAATGACAGAGCAGGAAATTTAAGCAGGGAATTCAGTTTTCGAATATTAGCCTTTTTACCAGAAATTTCAGCAAAGCCACCTATCTTGTTATCAGATGAAGTAATTAGTTATAATTACCAGACAATTAACATGAACAGAAAAACAATAACAACAAAAAAGCAACGCACTTCATAGCAGTGCCTTCTATGGGTCTTTTCCACTGCAGTCTTTAGATACAGATCTACAATTTAAATACTTCAGACATCCCAATTGTATAGCCTTTGTGTGTCTTTCCTAGTCTAAACGCATAAGTCAAATGAGAAATAATTAAAGTCGTTTCAGTGCAATGCCCATACTCTACCACCTACCTCTGGTCACCAACCTCAGCTGCATCAAATTCACCTGGTATGTTTGCAAAGAACCAAGTCTAACTGCCACATCAGTTCAATCTGCCTATCTTGATATGCAATGCTGTGCTTGTCGTTACACAGGTGAGTTTCCCAGAAACCTGAGTGCCTGAATGTATACTCCCAGGCTTAGCTCAGTACATCAGCTCATATACTACCTTGCTTGAGACTTCAGAACCTTGATGGCCGTCCATCTCCATACTCCAAGGCATATTTTTGGTTGTCAGCTCTGCCACTGACCCATCTCAGAAGCAGGCTAGAATCTCACACCAAAAGACACACTGATAGAAGAATTCCACAATGTCCAGGTCATATTCACGAAAAATACACAGAATAAAAGAGACCAAGACATTATATTTCCCTTCTGCAAAACCCAATCAGTCCAATAAAATAGTGTTCAACAAGAATCAACCTGTGATTAAAACCCAGGCTAAGAATTAAATAAATGTATAAATATCACCAAAGAAGTCAAGGGCTTTAAAGAAGATGTGAAATAAACACTTAATGATAAGAATAAACTCCTGGGTGATGACTGAAAAACACAGTTGTTTGTTTGTTTGTTTATAAGGAACTCTTCTCACCTTCAAGGATAAGCATCCATTTAAAGGGAAAGTACTGAAAAAAAATATTTAAAGCAATGGGACCAGGAAGAAGCAGGTGTCACTCACTACCTAGCATCTGACAAAATAGAATTTAAACTGCAATTAATCAGAAGACATAAAGAAGAACACTTCTAATCAAGGGAACAGTTAACCAAGAAACACTACTATCTTAAATATAAACCAAATTCTGGCACACCATTTTATAAAATCATTTTACTGAACTTTTAAGCACGGATAGACTCGATAGTAGATGTTTTCACCAAACTAATTTCTTCAATAGATTGGTCATCTGAACAAAAAACATAATCAGAAGTATCAATTAAATGACTCTATACACAAAATGGATCTAGCAGATAGCTACAAAGTGTTCTACCCAACAGTAAAGAATTGTATTCTATTCATCAGCCCACATAAGCTTTTCTAAAATAGATCCCATAATAAAGCATACACATACATAATCATAACAAGTTTAGGGAAATTGAAATAACCTACAATGCCATCAAGCTTAAACATAATGAACAACAAATTTTTAGGATTTACTTCAATTCATGCAAGTAAATAATACATTAATGAATGATGAGTGGGTCAAAGAAGAAATAATTTTTTAAAAATCTTGGAATAAAGGAAAAGAAATCACAAAGCAACAAAACCAAGGGACAAATTAAACCAATTCTAAGAAGCTAAATTTACAATTTAGCTACATTAAGAAACCAGAAAGAGCTCAGTCGTGTAGCAATTTCCTCAAAGATTGAAATATTACAATCTGCAGGGAAGCTCTTTAAGCCTCAGCATGTTAAAATGGGAGGTGTTCTTAGAACAACAGGATGTTCTAAGGAGCTGTGAGGCAGTCCATCCTGTAGGGAAGAAAAGCTGTTGAATTCATGGATGTAAACAACCAGATAGCTTTAGAAAGTCACTGAAACTGAAAGCTCACAAGGCCCCTCACTCCCCAAATTCATTTAAGCAGAAACTGCTGCTGAGAGACAGTCACAAAGGAGTTGATCTGACTACAGAAGACTCAAACCAGCTAAGATACCTTGAAGAAACAGAGACTACATAGAAGAACCAGAGATGGACAGCTACTGGATGAGGTCCAGACCACCTCAGTTGCCTATACTAGACAGTCTACAACCTGTCACGTTGCCTGAAATTGTGTAATGAATTCCAAGTTTCCAACTTGTGTGAGCTGTCACCATACTGGGTGGGTTTTTGAACTTATTTACTTCTGCTTCAGTAAATAAGCCCCAATAAAACTCATTAAACTACCTGCATGCACTCTTGCTCTCTCTCTCTCTCTCTCTCTTTTTTTCTTTTTTTCCTTTTGGTATGTCATTGTTTCCCTATCTGGAGTGACTAGATAGTGGCTCTTGTCTTGCTAGGAATAAAAATTATTTAACGATGTCACTTGAGAATTTGGAAAAATATAAACAAGCCAAAATCTTTTACAGTAGATGGGAAGAAATAAGACTACTCAGAGCAGAAAATTAGAAACAAAGAGAGAAAACAAAACCAAAAAAAAAAAAAAAGTCAACAAATCTGAGTACTGGTTCACAGAAAAAGATAAACAAGATCAACAGATCTCAATTAATAAGAAAAAAAAAAGATAATACCCAAATTAACAAAATAAGAGATAATCGGGGAAAATTTTTGACATACACTAAAGAAAGTCAGAACATTATAAAAGAACAGTTTTTAAAAATTTCATTAAGTTAAAAATTTAAGTTTATACACCAATATAAACTGTGGAAATCTTACAAGGTCCCACCCGTGTAAGAAGAACTACAAAGAATCAGTGTCTAGTAAGAGGAGATATAAGCTTCTCCAGGATGGGGCCAGTTATGGTTATCCAGTCTCAAGTAGACAGTTCTAAACTCATGTGCATATGAGCAACACTAAATGAACTCATAATGTGTGTGTATGTGAGAGAGAGAGAGAGAGAGAGAGAGAGAGGCAAATAAAGAAAAAGTTATAAATATCGAAAAGAACTGCATAGATACAGGGAAAGAGTTGGAAGGAGAAAGAGATGGATATGATGTAATCAATATTCACTTACGAGATTCAGAAAATAACCAATAATTTATACAAAAAAGAAAGCCTTTAATAGGAAGTTAGGGTTTGTTTTCTAATTGCTTATTAAAGCTAGAAGATACTATGATGTGATCACATTTATGAGCGTTTCTGGAACACAGAACAAAATGAAATAACAATAAATGTCAGTTAAAAAATCCTTTAATTCAGATTATGTTATTACGCAGATATAAGAAGTTGAATTCCACTAAAAACAAAATCAAATTAGATTAATTAAAGAAGACTGAAAACATTATTACATGGTATAAAAATATCTCACTAAGCCTTTTTCTCATGTTTATTTGATGAGTTAATGGGAACAATTGTAAATAAAGAATTGTAAATCTCTAACAAACCTCATCTGAATGGGAAGTTAATGAGGATGTTAGTGTTTTCCAACATGGAGGACTGAATCTCAACAAAAACAGAGCATGAAAACTCTTCAGGGTTTCAGAAAATCTATTAAGCAAATGAAACCCATTCATCAATTTTCTATCCACCGTCGACATTGGCATTGTCTTCTTTTCCAATGTTGAACACCTGTTTTAACTCTGGTAATGCTATCACATGTAAGTCGGCCTCACCAAACTTCCATTCCGGTGCCCATTCTCACAATGAGTTAGTAGCATTAAATAATACTGAAATTATTTCAATCTTCCTGCATCAGTTGAAATTGTTGAGAAAAAAAAGGGAGGGGGCAGTACAGTATTGGAAGGGACAGGAGAGAAGTACAGAGGTTCAGGAAATTGAATAGAAACATGTAGCAGAGGAGGATGGGGAACTGTGATAGCCACTAGAAAGTCCCAGACTCCAGGAAAGAGAGAGGCTTCTAGGACCCAGTGGAGGCAACATTAGCTGAAATACCCCACCAAGGGGAGATAGAACCTGTAGAGACCACCTCCAGCAGAAAATCATGGCCCCCAGTTGAGGGCTGGGGCCACCCACACATCTCCAAATTTTAAACCCAGAAATATTCCTGTCCAAAGGAAAGATAGGGACAAAAAATAGAATAGAGACTAAAGAAAAGACTATCCAGACTAGGGATCCATCCCATCTGCAGACACCAAACCCTCACATGATTGCTGATGCCAAGAAGTGCTTGCTGACAGGAGCCTGATATGGCTGTTTCCTAAGAGACTCTGTCAGAGTCTGACAAATACAGATGCAGATACTCACAGCCAACCAACCATAGAACTGAACCTGGGGACCCCAATGGAAGAGATGGGGAAGGACTGAAGGAGATAAAGGAGATTGCAGTCCCATAAGAAGAACAATATCAACTAACTGTACCACCCAGAGCTCCCAGGGACTAAACCACCAACCAAAGAGTGTATATGAAGGAAGCCATGACTCCAGCTGCATATGTAGCAGATAGCCTTATCTGACATCAATTGGAGGAGAGGGAGGGTTGATACCCCAGCAAAGGGGGATGCTAGAGGGGTAAGACCAGAGTGGGTGAATGGGTGGAGGAGCACCTTCATATAGGTAAAGGGGAGGGAAGGAAAGAAAGAAGAGGGAGATAGGAGAGAAGGAGGGAAAGAGATGGGAGACAGAGGGAGGCAAAGAGGGAGGCAGGGAGGGAGGGGGGAAGGGAGGAAGAGAAGGAGGGAGGGAGGGAGGGAGGGAAGGAGGGAGGGAGGGAGGAAGGAGGGAAGGAGGGAGGAAGAAGAGAAAGAGTACACAAATATGCATACTCACATAGAAGCCAGTAGCAGAGACAACAGAGATTACTGTTGAACTTGAAGCCAAATCAGGAAATCAAGGAAAAACCAGTAGGTTCCTGTTAATAAATGTGTTCCCCGTATGTATGTGTGAGAGAGTGGGGAGTGTATGGTCTCATTGTTCCTCCTGAACAGTGACATCTTAACCCTGATCTTCGCTGAAACCCACTGGGTATGATAAGGGTAGTACAGTTTTTCCTAATTTTCAAAAACCTGAGCATCATCGGATAAGCTTAAAACACAGCTAGATCGTTTTTTTCTGTATACCACATACTGCCGTCTCAATATTTCAGGACATCTGCTGTCCTGTTTGGTCTGTTTCATTTTCATCTGAATATTAAACATTTTTCATGTGATTTCCACAGCAACCACTAGAGGGAAAACAGCTACTGGGGAAATTAATTTTAAAATGTTTCCTTGTTTCATAATCCTTAAAAACCTCAAAGAAACAAATGATGTGTTTAAAATGAGCAACTGTGAAAAGCATACCAGGAATCCACATGCATTTTCAAATTATTCCCAATAACTATTGGCATTTATGTTAAAGTATACATTTTGCAAAGGCTTTTACATTCATTGTCTCGTTTGTTTTTCCAAAATGAATGGCTAGTATAGGAGGCCTTCCCACACAACAGGAATAATGAGCATACATTATCCATATAAAATATAAATTGTCTAACCACCTAACAGCTTCCTTGTTCATTATTAAAACTCAGGCATGAGTATTTTTTTCAAGTGAACTGTATTTTCCAGTTTGCAGGTTTTTATGTTCTATTCTTTTGTTTGTAGGCTTTTATATTCGTTTAGAAAAAAAAAAATGAAAACCATCGACTGTGTCTCATCCTGTTGTATATTTTTCTCAAACTCCTTGGAACATAATACACATTTGGGGAACTGCTAACTGTTTGAATGCATTAGCATATGAAACAGAAGGATGAAGCCCTTCTCTTTCTTGCCAACACTGTGCTGGGGTCACAGTTGACCTCCCAACTGCACCCCATTTGAGAGTTAGTAACTCTGAACCAATCACTTGTAGCTTAGAAGACCTATGAAGAAGGGTTGTCCTTTGTGATCCCTTTTCAAATTTGGTATCTTCATGCTATGGACTAAACATTTGTGTAGCCCCATCAGTCGTATGCTAAATTATACTTCCTGTTGTGATAATAGTATGTATATAATTAATCCAAGAATGAGAATAATTGTGAATGGAATAGACTATCTCATGTAAAAAGAAACCACTAAAGTGATGTTTTCTTGACTCTGCCCTGTAGCCTATAATGAGAGGAGAGCCATCTGGAAGAAAGGACTTACCAAAAGCCAGCCTTGTCACGAGAACTGTGACAATTAGGTGCCTACCCTTTAAACTACCCAGACTTTGGTTGAAAATATATTTTTTTCAGGTGTTAGTCATCAGCCTATTGAGGCATTTTTTTTTCTAGTTCTGGCCACAAAGCTGCATTTGGTGGCATAAGGCTAGAAATGCGTATCTGGAAATCTCTTCCCTACAACTAAACCTCTTTCTATACAACTAAGGAATCATGCAGCAAGACCTAAAATGAGAAACTAATTCAAAATTCCACATGAGCCTAACATATCTTAACAGATTTCCAAACTAAATACTCGCTAAAAGCAGTTATCAATGAATGATGTGATTACAAAGAATTTTTCTTTTTCTTTTTTTTCCTTGCTTTTCTGTATTTTCTCTTGTTTATAGTAAGAAAATCATTTTTTTAAATAAGAAAATGATGTATTTTTTTTAATTAAGAGTCAAGGGATATGTGTTTTTTTACATCTCACCTTAAAATGACATTCAGGTATGCTTGGCAAACATTTTGTATAAACATGGCTGTTTATCTTCAATTTGAGAAATGAACTCATGAAGTGCTATTACACTGAGTTGTACCTAGCACTTCTTGTCTCTTCTTATCAAGGCCTGACCTCAGAAAGAAATTCCTTGGAACCAATAAAGGTATGAGGGTGTATCTGCTAACCGATTCTCCTGGAATCCATCAGAGCAAGGTTAAGGTAAGCTGGCAGTCCTCAACAGTACCCTCTCATTCTCCACATTCAGCACATTCCTGGAGAAGGTGGCATTGTATACGATGTGCTTTAAAATTATATGGTCTCCTCCACTAAGAGAGATGGATGATGGGGGAGGGGCTGCATGAAATGGGGCCTGGGAGGAGAGGAGGGGCTAATATTCAGGCATAAAGTGAATAAATAAATAAATTAATGGAAGAAAAGATAGTTGGATGAAATAGAAACTAGAAGAATTTTGCAGGTATTTTGTAGGCTTTTACAAATCTGTCCTTGAAATAAAATTCTTAATATTAGAACAATATATAAGCACCAAAACAACAAATTGTTTAGTTAAGAGAAAGAAAGTAAATTTTCACTGAAAAAAATCTTAGAGCATACAAAACCTTATCATTAAGAAAAGCAATTCATTTAATAATAAAAACTATGGTTATGGTGGGGAATTCAGTATACTATGACAACCATATTAACATATTTGCTTTCTACAACACTTTAATATTTTATAAATGCATGCGCCTAGTTATACTATGAGAAAAAATAAAATCATATTTTATTTATAAATATGATTTATAAAATCATATTTATTTATAAAGTAAATAAAAGAACAAAGCATGATCAATTATTGTTCCCTCAGTACAGAACTAAAGATGGAGATCAAACATTAAAAATAGGTAGTGATGTCGGATGATGTCCATCCATGAGTTTCTAATCAGATAGTAGAAGAACACAACAGTAAGCAAAATGAGCCTCTCCTGGAATGTCCCTTCACCCTTCTAATTGACTGATCAACTTCCTGAAGCACCAATGTCCTTAACTAGAAAGGGGCAGATACCATCCACCTAGTTTGAATGGTTTTCAAAATTATGACTGGTTATGTACTAAAAAACACCTAAGTTAGAAATGGAGATAAGTATAAACTGATCACAAATATGTATAAGTTACAGTTATTTTTTTAAATACACATCTATATAAATCAAGGTTTACCTGACCCAAATTAGTAAAATACTTCATAAATATAGAAGTTAAATTGTTGGAACTAAAGTACTATGAAAGCAGATATTTAAGTCAAAGGGAATATAATCTATATGGAGCTCTGCGGCAGTTTGTTTCGGCATATTTAGTACAGCAAGGTTAGATGACAAAAATCCAATCTCCAGTGTTTTGAAAGCATGACGGATTAACACAGAGAATTTTAGCATAAGGCAATGGGTACAAAACGGATGGCCTCTAAGGAAATGAGTGGAAGTGACCTTCAATTATTTCCCTAGCTAGTCACTTTTACAAGGAGCTGAGGGTACACAGTAACTTCTGCTTGCTCTTTAGTATAAGAATGGTTCTAAGAAAAAATTAAAAGTTCTTCAACCCATGTAACATGTAACTAGAAATACTAGGAAGTATTCACAGATATTTTTCTTTCATGCAAATATTTATACAAGTAGCTTTCCAACAAGCATGAAATCATTTTTTAATAGATAACTAGCAAGGTATGGTAATTCTCACTTAAAATCCCAGTGCTTGAGAGGCTACAGCAGGAGGATTTTCATGAGTTTCAAGTGAGCCTGGGCTACTTGGTGAGTTAGAATCTAGTTTGGGCTAGGAGAGAGAGGGAAAGGGGATCAATAACACCAAGGCTATTTGAAAATGCAATAAATAATTATATTATTTTATATTTATCAAAAATTACATACAATGCATATAAATTCATGTGTATAGTTTAAATGAAGCTATATCACTTGGAGTGAAAATGCTTCCACCAAGAGCCACAGACTATCTTACAAACACTGGACTGTTATGCAAGAAAAACTGATTTTTCAAATTGTTAATGGAGAAATCCAAAAGACTCACAAACAATATAGGTTGTTTTCCTTATTTGCCTCCCAGAATTTGAATATTAGTCACTGTTGACGAAGACACCATGTACATTGGACACAGGACTTGTAAGACTCTATCTGGATCTAAAATTCCCCTCCACGTGGAATAGCTTCTATCAAACCATAGGGTGTAATGCAAGCTGTCAAGGGACAGAAGCAATCAATAGTCCAAACTATCTGTCATGCATGAGAGTCCCACAATGACCAGAGCTGGAAAATACCCCTAAAGCTGCAATGTGACTTGTGTCTTTACGGTAACCAACAGCTACCCAATTTGACTTAAGGGCTTCTCAACAGGAGAGAAATCATTCATGGTACTGTAATCTACACAGCCACTTGCAGTTGGTGAGGTTATATATCTCAGAAGAAAACCTACTTTACATAAGTATCTTATCTAACTGCATTATAAATGCTTATCTTTCTTTTCTTTACTGGAAATGGATTTCCCCCCTCATATAATACATCTTGATTACTGTTTCATCTCTTTCTACTGCTCCCAATTCCTACCCATCTGCCCTCTCATCCAGATCAATACCTTTTCTGTTTCTCATTAGAAAACAAGCTTCTATGGGATAATAATAAAATATAACATAATAAGTTAAATAAAAATAAATACACATAAATAAGACAAAACAAGCAGAAGAAAAGAAGCCAAAGAAAAGCCCCCGAACAGATGTAGATGCAGAGATCCACTCATTCACATTCTCGTGAATCCCACATAGAGCTGGAAGTCAGCATTGTTATGCAAAGGACCTGTATGGTAAATTAATTAATTAATACAATATTTTTTTAAAAAATAGTTTAAAAAAGAAGTCCTGACATGTATGTAACTCACCATCATGTAGCTCTTATCTCTCATCAAAGAAACTTTTCTGTGTAGCAGATGCCAAACCTTACAAAAAAAACCACTACTGGTGTAAAATGTAGAGGACAACTAACTTTGGAATAGCTCACAGGAAATTATGTAGCCACAATCTAGCATACCAGGTTCGGGGAACATCTGGGAAAAGGGGCTGGGGTGGGAGTAAAAGGATTGGAAGAGCCAGAGGAATAGAAAGTTTGTTTTGAGATTTGTGTCTCCTAAAAATAACACAGAAGCTTCACACATAATACCGTAACAATATGGCTGCCTAGACAAGACATGAAGAAATACACCACCAATACTCATGCTAACATGTAATGAGAAATTTCATACAGCCCAGCCATAGACAAAGAATTAAGCAATTAAGAAATGCTAAGCACAAGATTGGGAGAAATATTCCTCCCTAGGAATGAGCTCCCTAATTCATTATCCAATACCAAGTAATCAGTGCAGAAAACATACATGCAAGCAACGCTAAAGGGACTCAAGAGGTTTATTTATATATTTATGCATATGTGATTATCTGTGTGCATATGGAGCAATAATAAATAAAAGGAGGAAATGAATTTGTGAGGGAGTGAGAGGCCATGAGAGCAGATAGAGGAAAGAGAGGAAAGAGAGAAATTATATTTTAGTTAAGGTAAATTACAAATTAAAAAGAATAAATAAATAGGGAATGAAGAGATGGCTCAGCAGTTAAAAGCACTAGTTGTTCTTTCACAGGACCTGTATTCATTTCGTAACATTCAAATGCTGGTTTGCAGTTGTCTGTAACTCTGATACACTCTCCTGACTTCTGAACAGGCACACAGTGGGGCATTAGATATATATGCAGCAAAATGTGCATATCCTCGAGATAAAAACATTAATTAATGAGAAATTAATAAATATAAATAAATAAATGACAAGCCATCCTGTTTGGTTGTAAGTCCAGTCATGCTACTGCATGATACAGCAAAGGCCGGAGAGAGAGCTTAGCAGTTAAGAGCATTGGCTGTTCTTTCATAGAACCCAGGGTCAGTTCTCATCATCCACACCACAGCTCACAGCCATCTGTAACTCCAGTCCCAAAGGGACTAATGCATAATGCACAAAGAGTAAATAAATCACCTTGTTATAAGACTTACATAACAGGAAGATTCTGTTTTCCCCCACTCAAGAATAGAGCATGATTTTTAAAGATCTACAATCCTAAATTGTATAAAATAAAAAGGCTTTTCTATCAAAAGAAGGCAAATTTCTTCTACATTAAAGCAGTCCCAGGATTGTAGTATTGCTGTGACAAATCTATAGATATACTTTCTTGGAATTCTTGACAATTTCCCACAGATGAACATTCTCAAAGAAGCAGTAATCTGTGTAATTCATAAAAATGGCTCAGGAAGAAGCCTTTCCAGAAACCTGAATTATATCTGCTTTATGATTTGCAGCATAAAGAGTTAGGAAGTATAAATTTAATTGTGTGCAAAGCTGTTTGTGGCAGATATTTCCCTTAACTCTCATCATTATTAGTTGATATGATATCACTGCTTTTTTTTTATTATTATTATGATGCACTGTATAGCTTTGAGGCCAATGGGACACATGGAAGACTTAAATGATGTATATTCAAACTACGATAGTGACTGCTAACTTAGGTTAGGCCAATGGGACACATGGAAGACTTAGGCTGTATAATCAAACTACCACATAGACTGCTAACCTGGTTGTCTTTCAAACATCACTTAACAGTCATCATAAACACTCAAAACCTAGATCTTTTGATGAGATAAATTTGTCCAGTGAAATCTCCTTAGATTATTCTTCTCTTACTCAGATACACATGACTTTTTCTAAAGAGAAATGTCTAGAACTGCCCTATCTAGTTAGACAGACAATATTCCCATGATGCTATTTAAATTTGAAACAATTAAATTAGAATAAGATTTCAAATGCATGTTCACGGTTCCAATGACTACCTTTGAAGTGTTCAATGCCTACTTTAGGCCCAGGCTCTGATAGCTGACAGAAGAAATATAGGACAATTTTACCAGCTCAAAAAGTTCTACTGACAGCATTGCTCTAATGGTTATATATGTTGTCTATGTAGCTAAGCCACCTCACTGGAAACCATAGCTCACACACTCCATAACTGTAAGAATTTAAGCAGTTTTCTGCATCTGTTCTTGTCACAAGTTCCTCACTTGGAACATAAGGGTAGTGGAATAAGACCAAATGCAGTTAAAATGTTTAAGGAGCATGAGGACTAATGACTAGCTTTCAGTAAAGCCAAACTCAGTGTAACGATCACTGTTTTAAGAGTCAATGAAAGTCCTAGAAAAATCATAGAAAATATTAAACCTTAAAGAATAAGTTGAGTCAACTCTAGAAAGAGTTAGGGACATCATTTGTCTTCTTTTCTTTAAGTCAAGAAAGAATAGTGATATGCTTCTATCTTTTGAGACCATTATCATTCTGTAAAATAGTTCCAAAAAACAAGCCAAGCTTTTGTAGTCCAGCCATCTTTCTATCACTGTACTTAGAGAGTTTCATATCCCTTCATTTTCTTAAGACTTGAAAATTATTTGAACTTACACTATTTTTTTTTAACTAGAAAAAGAGCAACACATTCCTGGCTCGATGATAGTGAATAGCAAAACCTTGTAGTATCTAAGAAAAGAGAGATAAGAACTGTAGCCAATTATAAGAAGTGCTGAGAAAATACTTTAGTCATTAGGAGGGCCTAAAAACATTAACGTGAAGAGGGCCTGAGACAGTGATTACTAAATGCATTTTCACCCTAGATTGGAAAATCTGACATGAATCCCACAATCTTTCCTCAGACAGAGTCTGAGAGGTGAAGATAAATTACCGTTTGTTTCAAAAGACAATGCCCGGAAGTTAAATAAATGCCTTGAATTTTAGCATAACTTAGACAAAGCCTACATTTGACATCTGTACTTTTCAAACAAAAGCTGGGACTGACCTTTCCCTTTATACCAATGAGATAAAAACTTCTACTCTTCCTGGAGGCCACAGGAGAAAGGAAAATACATCTAGGTCATTTGAAAAAGTAGCTGATTTCATTGGATTAAGTCCTTTGATTTCTCAAACCATTCTCTGAAAATATTTCAAATATTACAAAATGATAGCCGGATGGAACCAAGAGACAGAGCTTCAATTCTCAACTGCACAACTTACTAGCTCTTAATTTGAAATAAAAGGAGTATCAATAATAACAGTAGTAGTAAACTGTTGGGATTTCTAAAAAAAAAAAAAAAAGTTCAGGTAATTGAATATATCAAGAAATAAAACCCATGTTTAATATATATATTCAAATGTAAAGTTAACTATAATATGTTTTGGTCAACATAGAGGTAACATAAAGTCTTCTCATGCATATTTTATTTGGAAATTTTCAATTTAAAGAGAAAAATTGCTTGCTTTAAACCTTCCTCTGGTTTGCATCATTATTAAAGCATCTGGTCTTACTTTTAATCAGTAATAAGGAAGCACTTTGTACCAAGCAATTATTAAGATGTGGAATGTTAAACTCTGCAACTTGGTAACAATAACAACAAGAAAACTGCTTAGTAAAAGAGAAAATACTGAGGAGTCTATTTCCATTAGCATGAAGAGAAACTTATCATCCCTGGAAGTCCACTCTTCAATATCAGGCTTCCTGGAACCACATAGGTTTGTGCTAGACTTAGGTGGCATCTTATGTACCCTTGCTAGTTCTGCATTAGTATGATGTTGTGGAAAACAATTTCCTCTCAAAAGCTGACAAATGCTTCCTTTTTTTTCTCACCCCAACATTCCTCAGAAACCATAACGTATCCCAAGTATCACAGTCATTGTGTTTATGCCACAGAGTTTCACTAAGAGGTTATCGTACTGAGTGAACATTTGTCTTGCAAATCTAGTATCTTTCTTGTATAGTAGAAAGACCTTTATGATATTGGTTGGCAAATTTTAAAATTTTCTATTTTTTGAAGAAATATTTAAAAAAATTTTCTGGTATATCAAGAAGATAAATCCTAACTTGTCTTATGAGACATAGCCCTTATTTTAAAAAATTGGATATTATTATTTATTTACATTTCAGATACCATCCCCTTTCCCCATTTCCTCTCCCTAGAAAACCCCTATCCTATTCCCCCTCCTCCTTTTTGCTTTCATGTCATTTTAATTACATGCAAATATTAAGATCAGTTCTAAGTTATGGAACTAGCAATAAAATAGATGCAAATAGTCAAGGAACAGCAAGACAATAAACACAAATAATCAAAGAACAAGCAAGGCAATAAACAAAGTTCTGTTAACACTCCTGTGATCACTGTTTCTAGCGACTTATCAGGATGACCAAAATATCTGAGCCAACTTCCCTGTCTTAGCCCAAAGTCATTTTTATGTCTGAAGCCTACTTCCTTGTTCTAGCCTAAATTTAGACACTTGCTAGCATGAGTTTAGTCCCTAATGTTGTAAAATTAGTGAATAATAAATACTATAAATATTACAAAACTTGACCAAGGTGAGGTGAAATTTTAATAAAGTTTCTAAACCACAGGGTAAATCAAAATAATAGCTTTGAAGGATGAAGACATAGCTCAGTGGTTGGAGTATGTACTAATCATGCAGAAGACTAAGGTTTGGTTCCCACCACTCACACTACATGATTCACAGTTGCCTGTAACTCCAGTTCTAGGAGACATGATATCTTCTTCTAGCCTCCATAAGAATGGCACTCATATGCCCAAATCACACTCTCCACACATGTATATTTATGATTAAAAATAAAATTAAAACTAATAATAGTTTATCATCAATATTTTCATATTGTTTCAGAGGTAATGGGAATTTTGGAATATTATTCAGTTTTTAATTTCCCATAAAAAGTTAGTTGAGCCAAAGAAAATACTTGAGTGGCACTATTCACCTAAAAATTCTAAATCCTAACCAATTAAAAGTAAGAAAGAAAGAAAGAAAGAAAACAACAGAAAAAATGTTCTAAGTTTAGGTAACAGTTGTTCATTCAGAGGCAAGGTTTTTATTCTATCATGAAGCATTAGTTCACAAACTATAATTATATTTAAAATGTATTTTCAAAGCTACTGCCAGTGAAAGCCATAAAACAATTTTCAAAATTTACTTTAAATTTTTTTTCATAGTAACTTAGAATAAATGACCTAAAATGTAGTCTTAAGAGATAATACTCTTTCTTCTACTTTGGCCAAAAAAATAAGTTTCCAGATACTTGGTCATTCTGGAAATATTATCAGTCCATTGTCCAAATCTAGATCATATAATGAAATAAACTATGTGGTATTTGCCAACAACCATAGGTCCACTTTGCCACAGTGCCAATGTTCCCAAAAGGCAGCATGGTTTATATTGAAGCAGATTTTGATTTCACATGACAATCACAGCTTCTTGCTAAGGTCCTTACAAAAAAACTATTCTAATCCCTTGTCAAACAAGAAAACCAAGATTTCTTGTTCTCATATGGAGACCGAATTTCGCATGCCTACAAGTGTAATAAATCATGAAAGAGTATAATTAGTGTCTGAATACATAATAAACTTGATTAGAATAACAACTTTAAAATAAAAGAGTCTTCTGTAATATGCTGTCAAAAACCACCCTCTAGTTGATATGCAGAATAAATGGAAGAAAATCCAATCTTTCTACATTCAAGAAATATGACTGAAATCAAAGCCAACAGAAATAAGTGTGTGTTTTACCATAAGAAATGACAAATGTTTTAGTAGATGTGTATGTTTGTTCTGACATACAACACACACACACATACACATGGAGAGAGAGAGAGAGAGAGAGAGAATTTAAGTATCTAAAATATAAAACAATTTTAATTAAAAGAAGCATTGAAAAATAATGAATGTATATATATACATATACTATATACATATACATATACATATACATATTTATTAAAAAAAAAGAAAGATGAAAAAAAACACAAAGAGTAACTTCTTTAAAATGATTGGCATTTTTTGTGATACATTGATTTTATTTGCTTTTGGTAAATACGCAGTAGATGACCATGTGGTACTTTATGTTATTTAAGACTATGGATCAGCTTGACTGCTCCTCTGAAGACCCAACAGTCTGAGGGCCTCTCAAAACATCAGCTGCACTAAGAGTAACAGGTAATGGACTTTTCCAAACAACCTTAGCAGCTGGGAACCATGAGGAGCACAGTGGACTCAGGACCCTGGCTCCCACCACCTCACTATAAATCCACTTCGTTTCCAGCCTGAGCCTTCCCCTAGGGCAGATCAGCAGTATGTCTGCCCCTCTGAAGACTCCACAGTCTGAAGGCCTTCCAGGAGGTCTGCTACATTCAAGGCCATAGGCCTCCTAGGAGACCTACAGCAACACAGGGACAAAAGAAACATGCTTCAAACAGAGACACCCAGACCAGCTAACTCCAGAGATAAACAGATGGTGAAAGGCAAGTGCAAGATCATAAGCAACAGAAGCCAATATACTTTAGCATCATCAGAACCCAGTTCTGCCACCACAGTAAGCCCTGGATACATCAACACCCTGAAAACCAGGATGCTGACCTAAAGTTGTATCTCATGAAGATAACAGAGTCCTTTAAAGAGGCTGAAATAAAATAACTCAACCTAAAGAGGGGACTTCAGCCCCTAGACCAAGCAGAGGGGGGCTACCCAGAAGCCCCTTTGACTGGCGATCTGAATTCTTGCTTAGGCTGCAAAGCTAAGCACTGCAAGGGAATATAAATTAAAATTAAAAATATCCTTCTGGGTTCCCTGAGGGACAAGTTTGACTGCATAGGGGTTGATATCAAAAGTATCCACTCTCCAGGAAAAAGACACCGGAATGGGTATGGCTCTCATTCCTCACTGAACAATGACAGGAGAACTGGAGCCATTACAAGGTCCCCTTTAATTATTGGAGGTCAGGGCTCTATCCCCACCTTTGCAAGATTGGAATTGCCATGGTCCTTTTATACTTGGAGAAGGGAGGAACCATGGACTAAGGCTAGACTTCAATAACAATGAAAACAACAGAAAACCCACATACCCATGGAAAATGAACAACTCTTTACTCGATGATAATGTGGTCAGGGAAGAAATAAAGAAAGAATTCATAGAACTAAGTCCTGTCATAAAGAAATTGGAGAGATCCTACACTAGCAAATTAATATCACATCTGAAACCCTAGAACAAAAAGAAGCAAACACACCCAAGAAGAGTAGATGGCAGGAAATAGTTAAACTCAGGGCCTAAATCAACCAAATCTAAAAAAGAGAATGATACAAAGAATTAACAAAACCAAAAGCTGGTTCTTTGGGAAAATCAACAAGATAGGTAAACCACTAGTCAAACAATCTAAAGGGCACAAAGACAGTGTCCAAATTAACAAAATCAGAAATGAAAAGGGAGTGATAACAACAGAAACTGAGGAAACTAAAAAAAAAAAAAAAAAATCATCAGATCCTACTACAAAAGCCTATACTCAACAAACCTGAAAAGTCTAGATGAAATAGATGATTTTCTAGACAGATCCCACATACCAAAGTTAAATCAGGAGCAGGTAAACTATCTAAAAAGTTCCACATCACCCAAGGAAACAGACTTCATTAAAAACCTCCCAAACAAAAAAAGCCCAGGGCTAAATAGCTTTAGTACAGAATTCTACCAGATCTTCAAAGAAAAACTAATACTAACACTCCTCAAACTATTTAAGAAAATAGAAACAGAACAAACATTACCTCATTTATTCTATGAAGCCAAAACTACTCTGATACTTAAATCACATAAAGACCCAACAAAAAAGAGAGAACATCAGATCAATTTCACTTATGAATATTGACCCAAAATACTCAATAAAATTCTAGCATACTGAATCCAAGAACACATCAAAACCATCACTGACTATAATCAAGTAGACTTCATCACAAGGATGCAAGGTTGGTTCAATATTTGAAACTCCATTAATGTAATCCACTATAGAAAATAACTCAAAGATAAAAATTGTATGGACATCTCATTAAATGCTGAAAAAGCATTTGACAAAATACAACACCCCACCAACTTTCATGTTAGAAGTATTGGAGAGATTAGGAATTCAAGATCCATACTTAAATATAATATACAGCAAAACAACAGTCAATATCAAATTAAATGGAGAGATACTTGAAGCAACCCCACCAAAATCAGATATCAAAGACATGGAAAGAGTAATTCTCAAATTCATATGGAAAAACAAAAACCCAGGATAGCAAAAACATTCTTAACAATAAAAGAACTTCTGGGGAAATCACCATCCCTAACCTAAAGATATACTACAGAGCAATAGTGATAAAAATTGCATGGTATTGGTAGAGAGACAGACACATTGACCAATGGAATAGAATTAAAGACCCAGAAATAAAACCACAGACTTAAAGACATTTGATCTTTAACAAAGAAGCCAAAAATATACAATGGAAAAAAAGAAAGCATCTTTAATAAATAGTGCTGGTCTAACTGGCAGACGGTATGTAAAAAAAATGAAAATAGATCCATATTTCTCACCTTACATAAAGCATAAGTCCAAGTGGATCAAGGACCTCAACATAAAATCAGATACATTGAATCTAATAGAAGAGAAAGTGGAAAAGAGCTTCAAACTCATTGGCACTGGGGAAATTTTCCTAAACAGAACATCAACGGTTCAAGCTCTAAGATCAAGAATTGATAAATGGGACCTCATAAAACTGAAAAACTTTGTAAAGCAAAGGATATAGTCAATAGGACATACTGGCAACCTATTGAATAGAAAAAAAAATCATCACTAACCCCACATCTGATACAGGGCTAATATCCAAAATATATAAAGAACTCAAGAAGCTAACCTCTAAACAATCAAACAAACCAATCAAAAAATGGGGTATTGAACTAGACAGAGAATTCACAACAGACGAATCTCCAATGTCCAAAAAGCACTTAAAGAAATATTTAAAGTCCTTAGTCATCAGGGAAATGCAAATCAAAACAATCCTTAGATTCCCCTTACGCTAATCAGAATGGCTAAGATCAAAAACTCAGAAGACAGTACATGTTGTTGATAATGTGGAGAAAGAGGAACACTCCTTCATTGATGGTGGGATTGCAGACTGGTACAACCACTCTGGAAATCAATCTGCAGGTTCCTCAAAAACTTGGAAATAGATCTACCTGAAAACCCAGTTATACCACTCTTGAGCATATACCCAAAAGATGTACCACCATCCCAAAGAGGCACATGCTCCTCTATATTCATAGTGGCCTTATTTATGATAAGCAGAAACTGGAGACAACTCAGATGTCCCACAATGGAAGAATGGATACAGAAAATGGGGTTTATTTACACAATGGAATACTACTCGGCTATTAACAACAAGGACATCGTGTATTTTGCAGGCAAACAAGTGAAACTAGAAAATATCATCCTGAGTGAAGTAACTCAGATCTAAAGGACATGCATGGTATGTACTCACTAGTAAGTTGATATTAGCCAAAACTACAAATTACCCAGGATTCAATCCATAGATCTCAAGAAGGTTAACAAGCTAAAGGGCCCAAATGAGGATGCTTCAATCCCACTTTGGAGGAAGCAGAAAACAATCACAGGTGTTTGGGAGACAAAGGGATGTAGTGTCATGAGTGGGAAAAGGGAGGGGGAGGGAAAAGAGAGACCTTGATCAGGTGTTGGGGGGAACAGGAGTGAAGCTCTGAAGACCAGCAGAATGAATGGAGACATGCAACCTCTGTAGGTGGGAGGTAGGAGTAGGAGAACCACGTAGAGTGTACCGAGAGACTCTGAAGACTCAAAGGGAGGGACCTTAGATGAAATGCCCAACAGTGGGGACAAGGAACTAGAGTCTATCTTCAGTAGAAAGACAGGGCATCAACTGGAGGGATGGGGTTGCCATCCCGCAGTCAAAAATTCTGACTGATAATTGTTCCAGTCTGAAAGAACTGCAGGGGCAAAAATGGGGAAAAGACTGGAGGAGAGGAGGTCTAATGACTGACCCAACTTGGGATCCAACTCAAGGGGAAGTTCCAAGGCCTGACACTATTACTGATGCTGTGGTGTTCTTACATGCAGGAGTCTAGCATGGCTGTTCCCTGAGAGGGCCAATAAGCAACTGACTCAGACAGATGCAGATACTTATATGCAGCCAATGGACTGAAGTCAAGGACCCCTGTGGTGATCCCTGTGGTTGAGTTATGGAAAGATTGGAAGAAGCTGAGGAAGAGGACAACCCCATAGGAAGACCAGCAGTCTCAACCAACCTGGACCCTTGAGATCTCTCAGACACTGAGCTACCAATCAGGCAGCATACACTAGCTGGTCCAAGGCCCCTGACACATATACAGCACAGGATTGCCTGGTCTGGACCTGTGAGAGAAGTGGCACCTAACCCTGGAGAGATGTGAGGCCCCAGGGAGTGGTGAGGCCTGGTGGAGTGTGGGGAAGGAATGGGAGAAATGGGGGTTTGGGGGAACATCCTCTTGGAGATGGGGAGGAGAATGGGATGAGGAACTGTAGGAGGGTAGACTGGGAGGGAGATAACTGGACTTTAAAAAAAGATTAAAGGTAATAAAGAATAGAAGAAGAGCTGTGTTGTTTTCATAATGGCTATACAATTTTGCTCTCTTACCAACAGTGTACTAAAGTTCTTTCTCCACAGCTTGGCCAGAATTTATATTTTGCCTTTTTCAATATTGTATTCTAACCAGAATGAGATTATTTCACAGTTTGTTGTGCAGAAGGTGATTATAAGTAATAGTAGCATACTGTATAAATCAGAATAATAAAAACAAAGAATTTTTCGTTATTAAACTATGATGAATGTTTGAGATTATGGGTAACTTCAATATCCTGAGTTGATTAATGTACAGTGTACAGATGTATTTAAAGATATGTGATGATTAAATTTTTAAAAATACTGTAAAGATGAAGCCATGAAAGCATACTATTTACTGGAAATCCTTATATTCATATTTTATAAACAATATTTTACTTTTCATATTATAGTTTTATGTTCTGTGTCTCCTAAAAACTCACAAGACAGCTTCACAATTCACAATTTGAAATGTTAGAAAAAAATCTAAAAATTATGTTCTATACTCACAAATGCACAAGCCTATACAGAGTTGTTGCATGTATATACAACTTAGCAACTAGTACAATCTAAGTAAAAGTAAACATGTCATATTATTTTTAAAACTACACCTCAGTTGCCTATAGCTCTTTGATGAAGAAATAGTCTTCCTCAGGAAAGAGCCCAACTGGTTATCTAGTGCCAAGTGGTTAGTACTTCAGTCCTAAAATCATATACATGCAACAATATACTATGCAGATCGAACAGGATTCTATAATTGTCTGTCTATCTATCTATCTATCTATCTATCTATCTATCTATCTATCTATGAGAAGACGAGATCAGAGTCCATTAATTTGAGTTAAAGACAGGATAAGAAGGTGCATGGAAGGGATTGGATGTAGGAAAGAGAAATTTTAAAAAGTTATAATTAGTTATATTTTATCTTCAAAAAACTTAGAAACAGAACCAAAACTCTTCTATTTAAAAATTTGATAAAATAGAACAACTCCTTTAAATGTTGAATCTATATATATATAAAAAAAAAAAAACCTCACATGTAAGAAAAAGTTAATAATTTAAATAGACCTACACAATGGACTGGGGGATTATATTTTATGAAACTCATATGTTCAAAATCTAATCATAATATTGTACTATGACACTTTTGGAAGACACTTTGCCAGATCCTATATAACTAAACACGCTCTTAACAAAGGCCTAGCAATTACACTGCTTGGTGTTTATGTCCACATAAAGCCCTGCACATTCATGTTTATAACATCTTATGTACATTTTTGGAAACCTGAAAATAATGGAAATGTTCTCTGATAGATGATTGTATAAACAAATAGCACATTATGCAATGCAATAGTTTATATCGAAGCAGTAAAAAGCGAGACAGGACCTCTAAATGCATATTTTAAATGAAAATACTCAATACAGAAAGGCTAAATTTTCTGTGCTCACAACTAGTTCTCATTCTAGAAAGCAATAAAAAAAATTGATAGAGACAGTATCAAATTCAATGGTTCCAGAGTCTATTATTAAAAAAGGGGGGGGAGGTGGATGAGAACATTGGTTGTTTGTAAGGCCAGGAAACAATGTGATAGGTTGCTATGCTGGTATATATGCACTAACACATTTGTTTCACTCTTCAGACTGTGCAATATTAAGAATAGACCTTAATTGTGAATTTATCTTTAGTAATAAAATATGACTATTCGCTCATCACTGTCTCCAGAATACAGACTGACATACATTCAAACAATTCTGGAAATCAATGAGGGGAAGGGAAGATCCAAACGGAGTTCTCCATGCTTTCTGCTCAGTTTTCCTACACATGAACAATGAAATTTTTCTTTGACTAAAAGCAATGCTTATCACTTATCTAAATGACACAGAACAACAGACAAGAATGTTTGAAGAAGTAATCAGTAAGGTTGAAATAAATGTTTTAAATTGCTTTTGTTTCCAAGGCCAATTCCTCAATGGCTTTTAAATGTTACTGTTCTTTAAAACACAATGACACTAAAATACTGCACCCTGCCTTTCCTTTGTATTTCCTATTTTATTTTCCTTTCTCATCAAAGAAAAAGTTTCCTCCTAAAAAGTATTTGGCAAGTTCCCTGGAAATAAAAATAAAGTGGCCTGCACTTTGTCACCTCATAATAGACATGTTTGTTTTCACAGGAAATCTATTTTTTTTTATTTTTTATTTTTTGGTGTTTATGAACATGTACCAGATTTCTGTTTTACCACAGAGAAGGAAACTGAGGGTAGGAGGTCACACTGTTGTTCAGGGAGCATATGGACCAGTTGGCAGTCAAATGCCACCATTTCAGAAACACGGTGCTGAAGAAATGAGGAATTTATGTCAATGGTAGAAAAAAACTGCGGTAAACTATTGTAGCCCCTTCCTTTTCCACTTCTCCCCTCCTGTTTTCACCTCCTCTTCCTTCAACTTGTTGTTGTTGTTAATTTCTGAACAAACAACTCTTTGGGAGCCAGGTCCAAAGGTTTATAATGTAGGTGATGGGAAATTATTACAGTTTGGCTTTTTTTATTTGTGTGTGTGTGTGTGTGTGTGTGTGTGTGTGTGTGTGTGTGTGTGTGTGAGTGAATGAAGAAAATAGCCCCCAGAGTCCTGCACATGCTAAAAGTATGTTCTTCCACTGAGCTACCATGTCAGCACCTAAGACACAGTATAGAACAGTTTTTATGGATTTGTTTGTATGTGTGTGTCCTCATGTGAACAGAACATGTGTGTGTATGTGTGTGTTTGTGTCCATTTACAAATATTTATAAAATACGGAGGTATAAAAAATATGCAGCAAAAAGTTAGTATAGTCTTTTTTGGTTGGTTGGTTGGTTTGCTTTTCTTTAATCAAATAAAACCTAAAGAGTCATATACAGGGTTGTAAAGTTTAGCAGATTCCCAAGTGAAATAAAGAAAAGGGAAAGGGGAATAGAAAGCCTTATCTTCAAAGCCACAAGAGATGTCTTGTGCTTAAAAAGGCGAAACAACCAGCCACAGTCTTCAGCCATCGTTCCCATTGAAATGAAGAAGCTGTTGGAAGAAGCTGGCAGTCATATCCTCAGTGACCACCAAGGGTCAGCGTCACCTGATACCCACAGACCCACAACCCCAGTTTTCTAATTGAATAATACAGGCTGAAGAACAAAACAAGCCAATTTGATGTGAGATCCTGCGTGAACCAGCAAGGGACACTCCTGGGAATTCAGTAAAACTTGCAACACAATACAGCCTCAGTTAGGAAGGTAAAGGATATAGACCATAGGACGGGTCCAGTTCCCAGGAACGCCTGCTTGTCTGCAGTATCAACCACTCAAGCACATGGGAGACTTTACTCAGGGAGTCATGATTTCATCGTGACTTGGATTAAAATCGTTCAGCGCCCAGTTCCCACTGCTGCCTAACTCCCATGAATCCTGTCATTCAAGTCCACATGGAGACATGTTTCCTTATTGTTTTCTGTACAAAGCGAAACAACTACGAACCGTGTCATTTAATGAATAGTCTAGTGCTTGTAGTCTGTACTCCTCACAACCCGATTTCTGAGCCACATCTATTTTCAAAAACTCAAATAAAGCAGGTATGTATAAACTCCCAACTATTGTATGTATGATTGCATTTTTCTTTTTAAAAAGCTTCTTTCTTCTCACCTTTGTACAGATGAGAACCAAATCCATTGCTGAGGAATCATGGCCTGTAGCTCTTGTTTCTTAATCTATCCTCTCCTTCTCCTTTACATTTTTTTTCAACTTGAGAATATGCCTCTCCCAGGAGACAAAGAAGCCAAAGCCAAAGACCATCAAAGTAGTTGACTGAGCCTCCCAGAGAATCAAACAAGACTAGAGCCAGGAGAAGAAAAGAAGAGAAAGGAGGTGAAGAGAAAACATGTGTCTTGGTCTTTCTGGTAGCTTCTATCTCATCTTGAAGTCTCGGAAACAAATATTTAGTGTGCTTTTCTAGAAAACTGTCAGAAGGTGAAAGGTGATAGTGAACTCTGTAAATGAGATGGATGTAGTCAGCCGAGTTTGTAGCCTTTAGTTTTCATAAACAGAAACCAGTAGGAACAAAAAGGAATTTTGTGAATGTAAGCTATGGGTTATCTTGCCTTTGGGAGGGTGGAAACAGCTATTTCCTTGGCACGACACAGCTGCCACTCTGCTGGGGCATGCAGCTAAGTACATTGTTCTCTGCTGTCTACTTAACAAGTGTTTCCAGTCAGAAGACAGTCATGTGCTGCACATTTGACCCAACTTCTCCCAAGGTGGTGCTGCTGTTCAGACTCCACTTCTCTGCACACTACGACATTTTACACAGACTTTATCATTGATCAGTTCATACAGAGAATGCTATCTTAGCTCTGGCAGTTACAAAAACGGCAGAATGCTTTGAGATTTTTATCAGATTTAGCTACTAAGAAGCACTAGAATTTTTGTTTCATATTTACTTTTGCTGGAAAACTATCGAGGATTTAGAATAAAATTATACTCTAGGATATCTCCATGAAAATAATTAATTAATATATTGTGCTCATAAGTTAATTTATTTGCTAAAAATAAAAATAAAAAACTATTGACCATTTAAATTTATGCTGGTACTTATTTCAAATGAGCCTCATAAAACAACAAAAACAAAATTATAAAGAGATGTTTTAATTTAATATGGAATCCAAACTTTTTTATTTGAAAAGTTTTTTACCTTAGCAATGATCATTTAAAATTTTTCTTTAGAAATTTTATGATTAAAAAGTATAGATTGGCACATTTTCAAATGACATGAAAGGAAAAATTTAAATGTCTACCTTATTTAAATGTAACCTAAGATAAAAGAATTGAAATATGTTTATATTTCTAAAGAACTATAGCCATTGATTTTGATATATTGAGTATACTCCCTGTAGCTCATGAGATTTAAAACATGCAGTAAAAATGTAAAACATTTGAGGATAATAATTTCATATGTGTGTGTGTGTGCGTGTGTGTGTGTGTGTGTGTGTGTGTGTGTGTGTGTGTGACATTAGCTTCACTTACTAGGGACCTATTGAAACCTGAATTGCACACTCAAATCCAGACTGAAATTTTCCTTTTCTCCTAATGTGTTCTGTCCATATTGGGGGAAAAAAGTGCAATAAAAAGAGTCTTTAAATGAAAACACTCAGTTCCAAAGTGAGTTATTAGTTGGAGATATGGGACTGAATTCATTATTTGTGTATTGACATTCCTCTGAAAACCCATCACAAGTTTCTATGCTTAGGTATCTGCATCATGCAACACAGGGCTAGTGAACAGCTCTGATCACAGATCCTTCAGAAACAGTACTTGAGATAAGCCAGATATGGTAATGACACCTGTAATTCCAGGACTAAGGAGGTTGAACCAGGAAGATTACAGAGTTAAAGCCAGCATGGGCTTTATAAAGAGAAATTGTCTGGGGAAAAAGGGTGGGGGGAGTCAAATGTGAGCCTGATGATATCACCATTATAAGGCTTTGTGTCAACATTTCAAAATTCTTCTTCAAAAATTATAAAGAAGAAAATGAAAGTAGTTGCCAAAGAAAGATAACAGCAAGAAACCTCTATGTTCTTTGTAGATGCCCAGGAGTCTAGTAAGAAGTGTCTACTAAGAGAGAGTATATCTTGTTCTGCTTTTGGTCATCCATATAAGTTACATCAAATGGATGGTCCTCGAGCTCTACACAGTAAAGTAAAAAGCTTTGGATGAAGGTCATGAAAATAACTAAAAGAACTAGAATCCATAGCCTTCTTGTATATTGTATAATCTAAAATTTAATAGAATGTTCATTGTTTATAGATAAAATAGACAAATATAAGATATTATTAGTATATTTGTCTCATGATAGTTATTTTCCCTTGTTTTATACCTTTACTGGATGTATTCCTCCTTTTTCTGTTTTGACACATTCCTTAATACTCTTATCTAAAGTTTTCTTCCTTGAGTATGAAGGGAAAATTTCTCTTCTCCTCAGCTGTGGTAAAGGATATATCAGTTAAATCTACAATGAAGAGTTTTAGCTACAATCTTTATATGTTGGCAAATTTGAATCCAAAGGGCATTGAACAGTGTTATGCATGCCATGATCACTGAATGAGTGTTAGTGGACACAAATAAAAATGACATGACTATCATCTACAACTCTTAATACTTTAACAGTATGCTAGTAGAAACAAAGCACATACATAAGGGTGAATACTTATTTCACAAACCTGAAAAACACAAATAAGAAGTTGAGGAACTACAGAGGCAAAATTAAGATGGCTTGATTCTCTATTTTGGCCTGCATAGGAAAGCAATAAGCAGAGAGACTTATGGATTACATGCTTGGTCTTCATATCTAAAGCAATCCACTCAGATAATGTATATACAAAAAAGGAAAAGTTTAATCTTAACAAGTATAATATGAATCAAGAAATTATTTATAGTTTATCCAGTTCCCAAATGAACTTCCCAATGCTTCAGACCATGATTTTGCGGCTTGTTTGGCTGTGGTTTGCTTCAGGCTTGTCTTCATAAAGACATGGCTCCTTTGATGTGGTCAAATTACAGATTTGCAGGAATCTTACAAATGATCAGAGGCAGAATGAGGTAATTGAAACGGTCAACTAAATAATTAAAAACAATTTGACTCAATCATACATGCTAATGAAATCTTCAGACTGGATGAATAAATGAAATTTTCAACGAATCCCTAACCACATTGCAAATGGTAATTGCAGTTTAAAAAAATTACTCATTACTCTTCAGACCATCTGTTCTGAAGACACATTAAAGAAGTTTGATTCAGCTCCTCTGTTAATGCACTGGACAGAGATGTTCCTTAGCACGGAAATCACTAAGGAGGATCAGGAAGCATGAAGTTTCCCATATCTCCCAGCCCGATCATCCAAACAACTATTAGCCCTGTTCATACCTTCACCATCTCTACTTTTCCAAACTTAATAAATCATAGCAGGAAGTGTCACACCCTTTTCCCTGGTTTTATTACTTCATAATTTTCACTTATCATTAAAAGTTTAACAGTAATTTGCACTATTGAAATGTCATGTGAAGTAGATACTTTGTTGTTTTGTTTCTTTCGTGATCACCCACACTAAGTTCCCAAATAGCATTTATTAAACAGCATAGCTTTGTCTGCTCTCTGAGCTTAAAGGTGCTCAATATAACCACACGCCATGGGCCCTTCTTAGAGCCCCTTATGCCTCTTCCAACACACTAACACTCTTCTTCACTCACCACTTTCACAGACTCTATTCTGTAAATTCAGAATTTTCCATCTCTTTACACTCACTCCTCACACTTGACTTTCCTCTATTATCTGCAAGCTCCAACCTGTATCATCTTCTCCTTATGTGATAGATTGTGCATAAATCTTTCCAATCTGAGTCCAGTCTCATACACTGGCCAAAGACCAGTTCCCAGAAACTCTTGTTTGCCAAGGAACTAATACCAAAAGCTCTACCTTCCAGATCATGTATCTTCATCCAAACTTGGTTAGTAAGGATACTAATATATTGGTCTTGTCAATTCTAGTCTTTAGTTTGCTACTATTTCTATCTCTGTCTATTATCCTATGAATGTTTTTAATTTTGATGAACAGGAAGAGCTTCTTTCTGGTGTGTGATGTGTGTGTGTGTGTGTGTGTGTGTGTGTGTTGTGGTGTATATGCCACTTTTGTGGGGTTGCCTTCACTTGTCAGAAGAAGGTGTGAATCTCCTGCACTTGGTGTCATCCAGTGTGTGGGTGCTGGGAAACAAACTTAGATACTTTGGAAGAGCAGCAAGCATTATTAATTGATTAATATCTTCAGCCAAAATATGTATGCCTTGAATATCATTTTTTCAGCATCAAGCCTAGTTTGGTGCACAGGAGGTAAATGACAGGGATTTATTCAGCAGTTGTTTGGGGAATATATACATGGGAAGATAGCAACCAAAAAAGCACAAATTTCTTAGCATTTTAAGATTCCTGAGTTTGAATTCCCAATAGCTCTCAGCTAACCTATCAGAAATAGTCAAGTACTCGAACATTACTTGATCTTTATCCTTTTGCAGTGTGGAGAATTGAGCCCAAACCTTGTCTGTGACTTGTAAGAGCTATATTCCCAGCTGAAGGATTTCAAATTACATTCCTGTAATTTAGGATTTGGCCACTTAATTCATCATTGGTATAAATTTACTCTTTTAGACTCCCGCCAGTGAAGCAGGTAGGTTAATTACAGATCACCTATCCCTCTGCAAATCCAATCGTGCAGTTTTATTTCCAGCTCTTTATCAGACTACCTGCTGCAGCCTCTCTTTCCCCTGACCTATCTCCATTGTATCACACAGATCTTCCCCTCTAAACTCCCTAGACACTCTCATTGCATTATCTCAAACCTCAACTCCAACAGACATTCTCTGGAAGCCCACAGGCAATGCTGGCCAGGCAAACAAGTAGGCTAACTACAGATAATCACCTCACACTCTTCCCCTCCAATTCCAATCTCTCATTCTCATCCCCATCTCTGTGATGAATGCTGGATGTGACCTCCCCCTATTCTCTACCTTCATATCTAGCTGATCATGCATATCTTCTACTTCAACCTTCTTTGCCACTCATTCTCTTATCCCAGCCCACAACTCTAACAGGCAGTCTCTAGGAACCCACTACCCTAGCCTGCCAGAAAAGCAAGTAGGCCAACCTTGCTAGGTGACCTTCAGATTTTCAGTTTCCATATCAAATCCCCAGTTCTATCCCCAGCTCTGTAGCAGACTACATGTTATAGCCTCTCCTCAGTCTCTTGCTACCCTTCCTAAGGGACTGAGAGGATACTAATGGAACACCAGAGAGTCACAAGATATCCAGAAAATCTGGGATGCTACAGAAAAAAATAAATATAAGAATAATACATAGAAGAAAAAGAAACTCATGTCAAAGCTACAGAAAATATTTTCAATAAAATCACAGAAGAAAATTTCCTTAACTTGGAGAAGAGGATGTTTATCCAAGTACAAGAATCATACAGAACTCTAAATAGATCAGGTCTGAAAATAAAATCCTCTTGGGAAATAATGAACAAAACACTAAATGTACAGCCAAAGAAAGAATATTAAAGGTGGCAAGAGAAAAGGATTATATAACAAATCAAGGCAAACCTATTTGAATAACAACTAACTTCTCAATAGAGGCACTAAATGCCAGAAGGACCTGGAAAGATGTTCTATAGACTCTATGAGACCACAAATGTCAGCCCAGAATTCTATACCCATCAAGATTCTCAATCAGATTACATGAAGAAAATAGGACACACACACCCCACCACCACAACAACAACAACAAAATAAGAGGAATCAATAAACGCTGATTACTGTTATCTCTCAAAATCAATTTATCCAATGAAAAGACAAAACTAATAGAATGGTTGTGAAAATAGAACCATTTGTTCTGCATCCTACAAAAATATTTTATTATCAAGGATAGAGATAGTCTCAGGATAAAAGAATGGAAAAAGTTATTCCAAGAAAAAGGAGGTAAGGAGCACAATGGTGTCACAATTTTATATATATATATAATTCATATATAATATGTATAATTTATACATATTATATATGAAGATTATATATATATGAAGATATATATATTTAAACTACAAGCCAAAACTGATCAAAAGAAAATGAGAAGGATACTTACCAAAGGGAAAACTCTATCAAAAGAACATTGCAAGTCTTAACATCTATGTACCAAACACAAAGACACCCAAGTTCATAAAACAAACATTGCTGCAGCTTAAATCACATATTAACCCTTACACACCACTAATAGTGGAAATTGTCCAGACCCCTTGTTATTAATATGTTATCCAAATACAAACTTAACAGAGAAATACTGAAGCAAAATGAAGTTATAAACCAAATAGGACATAACAGATAAAGAATATACCTTCTTCTTAGCACCTCATGGAACCTTTTGTACAAAATTGGCTACAGTCGGAAATATCACTATCTCTGGTTTCAACTTGTAGTACAGAACTTTAGTAATACAAACAGCATGATATTGGCACACACACGCACACACACACACACACATGCACATGCACACACATACAGATATGTTGACTGAAGGAATCAAATTGAAGACCCATACATAAATCTACACACATATGATCATTGATTAGTGATTTTTAAAAAAAGTATCATCATCAACATATGGTGCTGGTTAAATCATTAACCATAGTTACATGTAGAAGATTATAAATGGTTCCATATTTATCACCCTGAAAAAAACTCAATTCTATATAGATTGAAAATCTCAACATAAAACCAGATAACACTGAACTAGATAGAAGAAAAAGTAGGAAATCACCTTGAACTACTTGGCACAGGTAAAGACTGACTAAATAGAACTCTGTTATCATGGATACCAAATCAACAATTAATATAAAGGAATCTTATGGAACTGAAAAGTTTCTGTAAAAAAGTAAGACAAAGGACAATGTTATTTGGATAAAGCAGCGTTCTACAGAATGGGGAAAGATTTTGCCAACTACATACCTAATAGAGAGATAATATATAAAATATATTAAAAATAAATTATAGATTACAGAAAATCACAAATCACCAATTAAAATGGGGTAGAGGAGCTTGAAAAATAGTTCAGTAGTTAATAACACTAGCTGCCCTTCCAAAGGACCTGGGTTCAATTCCCAGTACCCTCATAGCTGCTTACAAGTGTCTGTAACTCCAGTGCCTAAGATCTGACCCATTTACGTAGACATACATGTAGGCAAGAAAAACAATGCACATAAAATAAAAGTAAATTTTTAAAATGGAGTACAGATTGAAACAGAGAATTCTCAATAGAGGAAACCCAAATGACTGAGAAACACTTAAAGAAATGTTTAGCAGATTAGTTATGGAGGAAATGCAAATCAAAACCACTTTTGATATTTCATGTTATACCAATCAGAGTTGCTAACATTGATAAAATAAGTGACAGCTCATGCTAGTGAGGATGTGGATTGCTGGAAGGAATGCAAACCTCTATGAAAATCTGTGTGTTGGGTCCTCAGAAAGTTGGGAATTATCTGTTCAAGATCCAGCTATACCACTCTTGGGCATATACCCAGATGATGCCACAGAGACACTTGCTCAATCATTTTCATCACTGCTCTATTTACAACAGCCAGAAATTGAAAACTACAGAAATTGGAAATTGGGTGTCCCATGACAGATGATTGGGTAAGAATATGTGGCACATAATAGTTTAAAAAAATGAAATCATAAATATCACAGGTAAATGGTTGGAACTGGAAAAAAAATCATCCTTAGTGAGGTAGTCCAGGATCAGAAAGACAATGATTGTATGCATTTCCTTATATGTGGATACAATCTATAAAAACATAAAATACAGGTTAGGTATAAATTAAGGAACTGAGCCCAGGACATAAGCAGATATATCTCCCTAGGAAAAAGAAATAGAATAGATAGCTATGGGTGGGTGGAGAGGAGGGCTGGAATGGAAGGAACACATGAGGAGGAAAAAGGAAGGGGATGTAAGAGAGGAAATACATAAACATATCTAAAACTAAGAGCTATTTGAGGGGTGGTATAAAAACCTATTATAGTAGAAACTCCCTAAAAAATATACATATATCTATATACTATATTATATTTTATATATATATATATATATATATATATATATAAGAGAGAGAGAGAGAGAGAGAGAGAGAGGACCTGAATGAAATTTTCAAATAATGGGGAGACACAGCCATAGCTGGACACTACTTGTCACCAAATGAAACTTCCAGTCCTAGGGATGGGTTATATCTAATTGAGTTGTTAGCCAAAAGAATCCTATGGGAACCCCCAAATAAATTAGACTGTTACCAAGACTATAGAGATTGCTCTCCACAAACTTATGACGAGGCCCTACTGCTGAAGACAACACCTACAAAAGTCATTAATATGGGGAAATGGAGCTGGTGTCTACATAGAGCCTTCAGCTCTATGTGCTATTATCTGTGGTATGAGAAGGTCCGGTGAATGCTACCTAAGAAGAAAAATAACACCAAACCAGACACAAACCCTCTGATCTACGTTGGTGTCTTTCTGTAAGATGCGGTAGTCCAATAGTAGCACAAAGCTTGTGGGAGGAACCAACAGAAATCTAATTTGACTTAAGGCCCAGTCCATAAGATAGAACCCACAACTGATATTGCTTGGATGATCAAGAACATGAGACTAGAGAGCCATCAACCTAGTGTAAAAACAAATGTCGCAGCTCTACTAAAAGAATGTAGCAATAAAGTGACTCCTAATGACATTCTGCTCTAATAAGTCAGTGCTTTGCTAAGACATCACCAAAGATGTTTCCTCCTGCAGAAGCTGGTAGCAAATACAGAGACCCATATCCAGAATATGCAGAGAGTAAGAGATCATGAAACAAGCAGACCTAACTGAAAAGTCTCCAACAAATCCCTCCCCTCAAGACTTGGGGAACCCAGTGGAAGAGGAGGCAGAAAGAATGAAAAAAAAAAGAGGGAATGGAGGAAATCAAAGGAAACAATACCCACTAAATCAAGATGAATCTACACACATATGAACTCTCAGAGACTGAGGCAGTATGTTCAGGTCCTGCATAGACATGCATCAGATGAGGTTCTGGAGCTGAGAGGAAAATGCCCTCTCTTCCAAGCAAGAAGGGATCTCCAATTGATAACCAACTGCAAATGAAAATTTAGTTTAACTGATGTTTCCTGACCACTCATGCCCCTATACTCACCTTACGGAAACCTCTGACATTTGAATATATGAACGGGAGTGTGTATTGCTTCATAGCGGAACAGAATGATCCCCAACCTTCACTCATGCTACCGCAAATGTCAGAAGTTAGTTTCTTTAAGGCCGAGTATTATTCCACCATGTTTCTGAACCCTACTTTATTTAACTATTCATGAGTCCATAGACAATTACACTCTTTCTGTCTATTACTGAGGTGCTATAATAGGCAATCGAGTGCAGGCTGTCTTTAACAGAACAGAGTAATTTCATTTCCTCTGGATGTATAGTAAGTAGTAGGATTACTAGATAACAAGGTGGTTCTCGGTTTGAATTATTTTGAGAACACTCCAAACTGTTTTCTATAGAGATTATACTAATTTGCATGCCCACCAACTGTGTACACAATGTCTCTTTTCTCCATGTGCTCAATAAAACTTGATTGTCTTTTGTCTCTGATAATAAACCTTCCAGTAAGAATTAAATGATAAAAAAAAAAAAAAGAAAATTTAGTTTCCTCCAAGCACGTTTTATTGGGAAAACAAACTACCTTTAAGGATAGGCCGCATGCCCAGCAGTAAATGACCAACAGAAAAGAAAATCAATGGCATCTTTGGGGGTTCCTTATCTTTTTATGTAGTGTGGAGGCTTTATTTTAGATACTTTGTTTCATTTAGTTTTTTTTTTTTTTTTTATCCTACAGGTTCTTTGGGTCTATATCATGGCTTCCAGTTTAGTGTTTCTATGGGATTCCTGTACATGCTAGCACGTGGCTCTCTTGGGCTCTTTTTCTTCTGTTTCTTTGTTTTGTCCTATCCTAATACCTTAGTTTTTATTATAACACATCGTATCATATGAAGCAACTCATGTCATATCATACATTATCAATTATATTGTATTACATCATGTTATTATTCCTTAGAAGTCTGCCTGATTTCTAATGATAGACAGAATGGGGGTGGATCTAGATGGGAGAGGAAGTGCAGGTACTAGAAGGAGAAGAAACCATGATCAATATATAATATGTGATTTTAAAAAAAGTGTATTTTCATTGGAAGTAAAAATACTCTTTTAAGCAGCAATATTTATTAATCAAATATTTAACACATAGATTCACAGTTTGGGAAATAAACTATATTTAGTTACATAGCCAAAACGTTTATAAAGTTTACTTAAAGAATGCCAAGTTAACTTTTATGCAAAAGGCACAGTTCCATTAAAACTGTTCATACTTGTCATCTTCTATGAGATTTTCTCCCTAATAGTATTGGACAAGATGTAAAACTCTACCTTGGTCTAGAAAGTAAAATTCAGTCTTTTTGATTAAGAACAGAAATGGGCTTGCTTCTAATTCAGACATAACTTGGATCCAACTTTAAAATTCAGTAAATAATATTTTAAACTGATTCCCTTGCCAAAATTTTACCTTTCACTCTGTTTAAATCAGTCTTAGTTCAAACATGGAGCTGCTCACACCTGTTTCCTAATGCTAAACATGCTCTTTTTGCTCTTTGTAGGATTTAGTTTAAAAAAAGAAAAATGTTCTATATCATTAATTCAGAACCAATCAGAGGTAAAATGCGCATCCATGCAGTGAGTATTTTAATTACTTGACTTTGTGTCAAGTATCCACATAGGAGAATGGTGGTAGAATAATATACACCACCTACCAAATCCTGCCATCCTGGAACAAGGCACTCACATGGGCACTTATGCAAGGAGAGACTATTTATATAGAGAATTCAACTCATTGACTTTGAGAGAACCCCACAAGCTAATAGTAAATAAGCAGAAGTGCGTGTATTGAAACAAAAAGAAATAATTCAACAAGTTAAAAATAAAGTATATGAAAGTCCACATTCCTTAATATATCTGGATATAAGCAGACATGTATTATATAATTAAAACTTTGGAAACTATATGATGCTTGAAAATATGAAAAATTCTAAATGTGATTATGGTATAAACTCTTGCTAAAATAAAGTTATCATGCTAAAATAATATTTTATTTTTGGATAAATTCTTAGAAAATGTCCAAAGAAATATATTTTAGAACAGTTTGAGTGTTGAAACTTCAAGAAAAGATATTTATATCTAAGAAAGAATTTGTCAAAGTGTAGATTTCATAATATGACATTGCTCTGAATTATTAGATTGATTCTTTTATGCCCTATTAATAGAAATGTCTACCATTTTGAACAATTATTGTTCATACATTTTGTATTTTGTATTCCTAAAATAGTTAAAAGTCTTATTTCCAACAAATGTTCCTTGGTAGCTCATTCATGACATTTTCCTGGGCTATTTTCTAAACTTTGTTTCAGAATCTCAAGAGAATATATAAGATTAAATCCCCAAACTTCCTTGACCTTCTAAGAGGCTGCCTTGTGACTAAATTTGGCTCACAGCTTGTGGTGCCCAGTAGACATATCACTTCAGAGCTGAAAGAAAAGATCCCCCATGAATTCACTCTTGCTCTCCTTTTTTCTCTTCTATCATTTGAAAAATTCTGAAGTTTGTTGATGCTACTAATCAAAAGCATCATTCTCCCAAAATGTTGCCCCTGTAAACCTTCCTGTACAACCACCCTGGGCTATGACTTAAAATGGAATTTAATAAGGCAAGGCTGGTTGATATCCATGGGATAGCTCCACTTTTCTCAGGAGAAGGGGAGGAGGAGTGGCCAGGAGTTGGTAGGGATAGTGAGAGAGAGAGAGAGGACAGAGAGAGACAGACAGAGAGAGACAGAGAGACAGAGAGAGAGACAGAGAGAGAGCAACTAGGAAAAGAGGAGGGACAGAAAGCTGTGACAAGAATTTAAAGTAATGAATAACTTTTTTAAAAAAGAGAAAGAAAACTGCAATGTTTAACCCATGAAAATATAGGCCCTGGATTGCTCTTGAATCATTGACTAGTATAGCAAGAAAAGACCCAAGAGTTTAATTCAGATGTCCCCAACCATGGTTCCATATTGGATATAAATACTGAGATCTTAAAAAATACCCAAAGTCTAGAGATTGGGGAGATATGTCAATTGGTACAGTACTTGTCATGCAAGCATGAGACTCTGAGTCTGACCCCACAGTAAATGCCTGGCTCAGTGGGTTAGGCCTATAGTTACAGTACTGGGAAGATAGTGACAAGAAAATGTCCAAGGTTTGCTGGTCTGCCCTGTCCAGCTGAGCTCCAAAGTCACTGAGACAACCTATTTACAAACAAAGCAGGTAATCAAGCAAGACACTGGATGTTGACCTCAGTCTCCTGTGAATATACGTGTGTTTATCCCTCCCAGATGGGCTAACACCTACATGCACCACCAGCAACCTCATACATACCAACCCTAGTGTCTTATTCATAAATTCTCAATCTTTCTTGCATATTGGATTCTAGTACTGAACTTAACTGGAGTTGGGTCTCTTTGAGAGAGGCAAGGATTTGTTTTCTAGTAGGCACCAAATTATACTGCTGAATATTTAATCAAAACATTGCATACGAAGTTATTTAAACTCCTTTTCTATATTCTGTGGGATAAGCAGAATGTACATGTCACCAGAGTCAATTATTCTGCTCTGAAGTTTAGCAGTGTAATTCACAACCATGATCAAAAGCAAATATCAATCCCATTAAACTCTTACATCTACAGGCACTGAGTTATTAATGTCACTCTAATAAAATTGGAACTACAAAAGAAGTTCAGAGAGAAATAAATGGAGAAGACAATGATTTTTACCTCGTATATTCTGCTGAAAGTAGAAGTGATTGATTGTCCAATCATTATCATATTACAAATAGCTTTATCTTCGTTGTTAGTTCAAAATCAAGCACAAATAATAAAAACTAGGAATCTCAGTAGTATTGATGATAATAACATCAATAGCAATATTGGTTGCATTGGTGGTAGTATTATAAAAGCCATCTGCTTCTTGCCTTCAGAATTACAGAGCTGCTTTTGGTAGGTACATATTATGGCTATGTGATTTATCACTTTAGCTATAATTATATTGTTTCAACAAATAATAAAAATTATTCCACTCAGTTTTGAACATCTACCAAGACTTGAGTGAGATGATTTAGGTATTTTAGATGGCTATAAACATAATGCTAGTAGTACTTCGAATCCCAGAAACACAACCATCTCTTTTGCTGTCTGAAATAGGTCCTGTTATTATCTTTCATATATGTAAGATTGATTTCCCTTAACTGGAGTATTCTTGTAGACAAACAAATGTTCTCCTAAATTAAATTGAAGTGCTTAAAATGATCATTCAATTTCCTGGGTGGAATATAATAATAATTGCACCAATAGGTAAAATGAAGAAATATGATAGTACTCTCACATTTAAATAAGATGAAAATATTTAAGCCAGCAATAACTATAGTGAAATGACCACTGAAAAAGATGTCATGTGTATCAGGTCTCAAGAGTAAGGGTTCATTGGCTCCCTCTCAATAGAATGCCAATACACCAGCCAACTTAGTTTTTCACCTGTTAGCATTTACCATTTAAAGGTAATCAGTTTTTTTTTATCATTTAGAAAGTAATCCATTCTTAGCACAAATAAATAGAAAATATTATTTACTTCTTATGTATTGAGTTACAAATGATTCTAATTGAGAGTAGTTTATAAAAATTCTCTGTTCTATTGTCTCTAAAAGTTGACAAATTTCATACAATGGATGAAACTGAAATAAAATAGAAGGAAAAATGATTAAAGATATAGAAGTGTACACAGAAAATATTTCTAAAAGTAAATTTATATCTACTAAAATCTTAGAGAAACAATTTTTATTATGAGTCTTTTATTGTTACAAAGTTGTCTTTTCTAGGATGTCATATATGTGGGGTGATATCAGTGACTATCTGGCTATTTTAATTAAACATATATCTGAGATGCATTCATTGGATTGTTTCTCATTCTAAATTTCTGTGAGTAAAACTATTGTAAACATTTATCTCAGATTTTTGAATGAAAACACCATCCACTTCACACATAGGGCACACAGGCTCTGGAGCTGGAATGGATTTGAGCATCTCTTCCTTGAGAACACCTCATTTATAGTACCAGAAGACACCACTCAAGGTTACAAAGGAGGGAAGCAACCAACAGTTCTACCTAGCTGTGATGTCTATAAACCACAACAATGACCAGCATGATAACTCTAATGTTGCCATAGTGGCATGCATACCTTGGTAATAACCAACAGCTCCTCAACAGGAGTTATCTATATACTGTTTAACAAGAGAGAAATCATCTGGTACTGTAAACCTAACCAGCTTCCCAGAGCTGGTGAAGTCATGGCACAGAAACACATACCTTTTATTCCAGGATTTTTACAGGGAGATGAGAGCTAGACACAGGAGAATCCTATGAGTATTGTAGAACAGCTAACATACTGTATGCATCAATCATCAACAACAATACAGCTGTTTTAAACAAAAGGAAAGGTTAGGACTTACACTTGGGACCGTGCTCCAACCCTCATTCACGTATGCTGATATTAATGTGACTGCACTCATACACACTCATGCAATTATGCATATATACATACATATCACAAACACATATTCAGAACAATGTGCAATCAATATGAAACACACTTGCTGAAGAAGGTTAAATTGTTCATTAGCTAAGAAAATAGTGAATTAGATGACATAAAATACTGTTTAATTCTTTGATATATAGATACAATATAGTCTTATTTCTCCACTATTCTTTAAAATTATATCTAAACTTTATGATTTTATGACATAAAAGAGTCTTTATATAGGCAGGAACTACAGTTATTTGTCATTTTTAGCAAGATAGAAAATCTAGTTTAATCCCAGTTTATCATTGTAAATTTAAAATAAAATTAAAAGGTATTCGTAAATCTGTTTCTTTAGAAAGTGATTTTAGCTATATTCTGTCAGAATAATTTTATTGACTAAAAATTGTTTTGAGTCTTGGTTGAAAATGCCATTTGGTACTAGTTGCCTCTGTGCCCAGCGTTAGTGTTTTTCCTCTGGTTATTGATTCATGTACTTAAATTGGTAGCCTCAGCAATGGCATCCAGAATCTTGGCAAATAGTCAGTTTGAAATTAAAAGATTAAGTCCATCAAAAGCCTATTATAAAACCTGGAAACAAAAAGAAAATGAAGGTGTACAAATAAATTTTAGCTTACCAGTTTAAAAATGAACACTAGAAAAGAATTCTTAATTAACTCTATGAAGTTGTTCTCCTGAACATACTCCTTTTCTCCAGGAGATGAAATTTTATTGTAGTTATATTTCCAAAGACCAAAGAAACTTAATTGAGATGCCTAAAAGATAGTAAGTAGGACTTGTTGCTATGACTTCAACAACTAGCACACAGCTAATCAGTATCCATTGCCAGCACAAAAAAGGAGCTGGCTATGTCAGTTCCTTAGCTTTCCTTCTAAAGATTCAGTGATCAAAACTAAAATTTGACCTAGAAGCTGTCATGAGTATAAAGATGCATGACAAAAGATTTGGCAAGTGTTAATAAGAATTGGAAAAATAACGACCCACAGTCAGAATTTCCAAACTTTGAGAACAGTCAAATACAGCAAAAAACCAGCCAAGGGCCTAACAGGCAAAGATGATACCCAGTGTAGCGTGATGGGCAGGCTCATTACTTGGATTTGTTGTCAATGTTGAAAGACAGAATGTTTCTCCATACTAAACAGCCAATAAATAAACAGTGAGCTACAGCCAGCGGGACAGAGGATGAAAGCCAGTGACAAAGAAAACAGAAGGACTAACTTGAGGAAAACAAAAGGCACTTGTACCTCATTTCTGTAGTCCTTGCAGGAAATGGAAGATCACACAGAAAAGTCCTGCTTCCTGGTCGCGAGATAGACCCTGTGCATAATTGCATTTGAATTTCATCTGTACATAGCACCACATATTAATTGAGAAAGGAGCCAGGAACAAGTAAAAAGAGCATAATTACCAATATCCAATTACTTTTTAATTACCTATTCAGAAGACATGATCTTAATTATGTTGTGCTCTGCTTTGTTTTGAATCAGTCCCTAACAAGGTAGATAAGAGAGAGCTGAATGAGTATTTCAACACCATGGATTATAGCCATCTTCAAGCATGCCTTATTTGAATTATAAAAGCCAAAAAAGAACAAAAAAAAAACAAGAAGCAAACATAACAAAAAAAAAAAAACAACCAGAAAAAAGAAAGAAAGAAAGGAAAACAGGATGGGGAAAATAGAAAAACAAAAGTGAAAGGAAGAAGTTTCCAGATTCTAGAGAACTAGAAGTAAGACTGTAAACTAAGTTACAAACAAAAGGAATCTTTCTCCCTTCCCTTCATGTTAGGTCTATCACACATGTATTGAACTATTAAGCAGGATGGAACAAAATGAACTTCTCACGATAGTCAAGAATGAACAACCTGTTGATTTGCTATCCTTATGGGCCATATTTATGTACAACCAAAACATTTACATTTTAGATCTTTGAATTTATTTTGATCATTACAACATTCTATTAAGTTATACTTAATTAAATAGAATAAATTATTTAATTTATAATTAGAGTCTTCACATCTCTAGATCAGGTGTTTTAATTTGGGTAGTGATCTAGATAGACTTTAAAACTTGTGTGGCAATTCCATGTGCATATAGTCAGCCTGGGAGCACAGTCTTTTAAATTAATCTTCTATAAAGAGTATCATCTAATACATCCTTCCTGGACGATGTAAGGTAGAAGGAAGTCATGGAAGATTTATAAACAAATGGGCATAGCTACTTTGAGCATTTGGACCAAATGGAAGTATTCCAAATTGTTCTCCTATTTAGTTGCAGGGATGTGACATAGAGTTGAATTAACTGGCAACTACCAAAACTGTGACTATTTTCAGTTTGTGCTTATTCTTGGTGTCTTCTTCCAGGTTCTCATTGAAATGCCAGCTTCATCCCTGTCTTATTCTAGCCATAAAAGAATTTTTGTACTCTCATAATTTCTAATGTCTGTTTTGTTATTACATTTATAACCAAATCTGATGGGATAGCTGTCTCTCTCAGCATTGCCAATATTGCATGATCAGGAAAGCAGGAGGTAATTGAATGGGAGATGCAAGGACCTCCAAGTAAGGGGAGAAGGAAGACAAGACTGGCATGGAAGGGAAGAAACAAGAATAAGTTGCAATTGACAGATGTGTTACAATGTTGGAAGGAAACCCAGGATCGTCTATAGTAACTTTAAAACAAGAGTCTGACATATTAAGAGGCGGATGCTCACAGCTAACCATTAAACTGTCATGGGGTTCCCAACAGAGAAGATAGAGTGAAGACTGAAGGAGTAGAGAGGGTACAGGACCCCATGAGGAGAGCAACAATACCAACCAACCAGAGCCCCAGGGTCTAAACCACCAGCCTGGGAGCACTTAGGGAGGGACCCATGATTCCAGCTATATATGCAAGGGAGCTATATATAAGTGGGAGAAGAGAGTCTTGGTCCCATGAAGGCTGGACATAGTGGGGGGTAGTATTCGAGGGTGGGGAGGTGAGGTACTGGGGAGGGTGGGTGTGGGTACACCATCATAGAGGCAGGAGGAGGGGGCAAGGGATAGGGAGTTCCTGGGAGGGAGGAGGGAAAGGGGGTAAGGGGAAAACACTGAAATGTAAATAAAAGTTCCAATAAAAAAAAAAAGAACCAAAGAATAAATGCATTTACAGAAGCATTAAAAAAAAAATGAGGATACTATTTGTAAAGGCTGGGGGTTGGCCATATAATCTGTATAGGACAAACACTCTAACAGGCTACAGTAGATCTGGTAGGATCGATGAGAAGATGAAGGAAGGTCTAGATTTGAAGTGATAGGGTTAGAGAACAGGAAGGATAAGAGATGGTTGATTAGCTGAACCTCTGCTGGGTTCACTGCTAGGGCACATTTTACTTTGTTTATGAAATGCTGGCTAGGGTGTGGGTACCACATACCTTTCCAAAGGATGAAAATTTTAGTAGAGAAAACTTAGTACTTTTTTGAGTAAAAGCTGGAGTGAAAGCAAATTCAGATGTCTCGGCGCACGCGCATCCCACAGTCAAGGCTGTTTTGCTGCTCTTGATGGGCTCGTCGTCATTACTGGCATTATCTCCTGACAAAGTCACAAGCCACCCTATTCCTCTTCAAAGCGCTCTTTCATCAACCTTATAACTATAACCTCTACAGATCTCTTTCACTTTTAGCCAGTGTTTTTAATTAACTATTATACTAATTGCTATCTCTGCTGATAATCTTCAGAATAATCACGTGGTTCCCTGAGTGTACATTTTTCTTTTTAATCTCAGTAAACAGATGTGCTTTAGTGATGGAAATTATTCGTACTCTGTGGCTCTCATTTTGTCACTGTATTCACAACCCAAGTGAGCATGTGGTTCACCCTTAGAGGTACCTGTTCCCTTTTCAGTCAAATCAACACTAAAATAAATTCAAAAGGCTGCTTTTGCTGAGAGGAATAATCTTCTACATGGAATAGCTTGTAGCCTCGTTTACAATATTATACTCATAAAACACATGTGAATTAAGATTGATCTTTTTAAGCTTTTTACTTTTTACAGTGAGTGTTACTTTCTGTCTCAGCTTATTTGAACTAGGATTTATTTATTGTGTTGGGTAAATAGATATCAATTAAGAATGAATGAAATTAAAATAAATTTTCCCCAGTGATTTCTATGTCACTTGTATAACTTAAGACATCATTTGGTACAATGTTAATTTGGTACAATGTTCTGTTATTTTCTCTCCAGAGACTTCACAGTGAAGTTACTTTCTGACATATAATTAACAAACAAAATAATTTCCTTCTTTTTAGATCTTACTGTAGAAAGGAATAATGTTAGAAGGGTGACAGTGATGGATAACCAGGTCACACATCCTACACATATTTAGTATGTAATTATTCATTTTCTGTACCATTTAGTACAGGGCCAAAAAAAAAAAAGGAATGCAAAGAACTCCCCCAAGAATCCAATGTTGTTGTCTTTTCAAAAAAAGGCTGGAGTGTAGAGTAGGTTTATTTTGATTTATTTTTTTATTATCTGCTAAATAAAATATTCCTTCAAAATTCTTTTAAAAATAAATTCACCTTAACACCTTTTAAGTTTATGATTTTCTTTGTTAAAAAGAAAAATAAATTCAAAATATTGTGCCCCAAAAGAGTAAGTCAATAAATAGTGACTTTTATTTTATCTGGTAGTATTCCGTTCTCTGGACTTTGATATTTAAATAATAACAAAATAATATCTTTGCTTGGGACCCAACCATTAGGATTTGACCACATTATGATTTTACCAGCAGAGAGTATTACCAGTAGCTAAAACATCATTTCTAGGATTGCAAATTGATTCCTGGAGCATTATAATTACCTTAGGACAAGGATACTATGTCGAGATCACAAATACACATGTAAACCAAATAGCAAAATAAAATGCCCCAAATCCCCACACATATAAATAGCAACATGCATCAAAAGTTTAGAGTATTGAAATAAATACAAATTTACTCATTAAAATATCAAGCAGGCCAGTGAAATGGCTCACTACGCAAAGACATCGCTGTTTAAGCCTGATAACTGGAATTTGATGATAGCCAGAATCCATATATAAAGGTGAAATGGGAGAACTGACCCCACAAAGCTGTATTCTGCCCTCTACATGCACACCTTGGCATGTGTACCCTCTAGACACATATAGCATACACTCAATAAAATCTTTTAAATAACAGTAAAAATGTCACCTTACTATATCACCTATTAATAAATAAGGTATTATTACTATACAAAAATTAAAAATAAACTAAAGTTAGCATTGTATATATAAAACCATTGATGCCTCATTAACTCCTGGAATATAGTGTTTGATGTTCTGTTATTTTCAGTTTTGCTTTTATTTCATCCTCACTTGATATGAATAAAAGAAATCTAAGGTAGCAATAAAGAAAAGTGACAAATCTTATAATAAAGCCTTAGGACTGCTAGCTGTTAGAAGGTCAGGATGGAAACCACAAAGGAATTTCTAAAATAAATGATCTGTGTACTCTGGTGAGACACTTTTCTATAAAGAAGCACTAAATGATGCAGGTCTTGTTTGATTTGTTATCTTAGGTATTAGTTTGCAGTGTTCAAAGCTGACTGGAGTCTGTGGACTTCGGAATATAAGTTTGAATTTACAACTGTGAGTTACAGCAGCATATTGTCAGCATTATCAGAGACAGTAGATATGCATGGTTAGCTCCTGACATCTCTTTGATGAGGATGTAACCATAATTTCATCCTTTTTGATTCTCCTAATAGTTTGATTTTAGATTATGTAATCCTTCTACTTATTATTGCTGATTAATATAATGCTAACTCTAAACAAAAATGTAAGAATAATAAATGTAATGCAGTCACTGGAATGGGTGTTATTAGTCCATTTAAAAAGTCCTTAGATGCCATCAAAACCTTATAAGTAAATTTATTTTTATTTTCAAAATTAAATTTAAAGAGCCTGACACATGGTGCACACATTTAATACCAGCAGATGGGTCACTGTGGATTTAAGGTCAGCTTAATATACATAGTCAGCTCTAGGACACCCAGAACTACATAGTGAGACATTATCTTAGAGAAAAAGCAAAACAAAACCAAAAACCAACCAAAAAAAAACAATGGGAGGATAAAGTGCGGAGAGGAAGGAAGGGACAAGGGAGGAAATATGGAAAGAGACATCTAAAAGTAAAGGTTATTTGACGGGTAGTATGAAAATGTAACACAGTAGAAACTTCCTAAGATACATACATATAAGAAGGTGGTCTAAATGAAATTTCGAAGTAAAGGGGGAAGATCCTCAGTTGGCTATCATTTGTCACCAAACAAAGTCTCCAGTCCCAGCAGTATGTTACATCTAATTTGCCAAAGGGATCCCATGGCAACCCTCAAATAACCCAGGTTGCTGTTAAGATTTTATATCGCTCTCCACAAACTGATGGCAAGACCCCATTGCAGAATCTAATGCCTATAGAACTCATTGAAAAATGGAAGAGTTCAGCTGGTGCCTATATACTACCTTCACCTAGTGCTTGCTAGCATCCTGGTAAGGGAAGAATCTGCCTGCTACCAAAAAAGAAATATAAACACTAACCCAGTGACAAACCCTTTAATCTATAATGGTGTGCTGTAGGCAGCCGTGTTTAAGATAGCACCTGGGCAGCCGGGCAGTGGTGGCGCACGCCTTTAATCCCAGCACTTGGGAGGCAGAGGCAGGCGGATTTCTGAGTTCGAGGCCAGCCTGGTCTACAGAGTGAGTTCCAGGACAGCCCGGGCTACACAGAGAAACCCTGTCTCGAAAAAAAAAAAAACCAAAAAAAAAAAAAAAAAAAAAAAAAATAAGATAGCACCTGGGACAGTTGCAAAGTCGTATGACTAGCACCTGACAATGTAAGCAGCTGGCTTCCAGCCTGGCCAGCTCAACTAAACTGGTAAACAAGTCCTTTGTGCATACATTGGCCTCGTGCCCCTCCCGAGCAGGCTTATGCTAATGAGGTATTGGCAGTCTAACCTATCCTGAGAGAACACTTCACCCAGCCCACCTTGGGAAGATATATAAGCAGCTCCTTTCTGCTGCTGGGGGTCCCTCCCTCCCCCTCCCCCTCCCCCTCCCCCTCCCCCTCCCCCATCCCCGTCCATAAGTCAAGAGTCGTTCCTGCAATAAAGCTGACTGAGAAGGATCCGAGTGTGTCGTATCTTAATTGCTGGTCAAGGCGGACGTGACAGTGTGCTGCCTGCAAGATATGCTAGGGCAATGATGGCTCAAAGCTTGTGGGAGTAACCAAAAAAATATCTGATGTGACTCAAGACCCATATCTTAAAATGAAAAACATAACGGGGAAATAAACTACTCTTATGGGTAGACGGCATGTCCAAGAGTGGATGGCTAACAGAAATGAACTCAATGGTATCTTTAGAGGTTTGCTGTCTCATGTTTTGTTGAGGGTTTTTAAATTTATTTTAATCTGTATTTAAATTTTTCTCTTTCTGTTTTTATCTTACATTTGGATCTATATCACGGCTTCCAGTTTAATGTTTTTATGAGATTCCTGAGTGTGCAAATGAGTGGGTCTCTGTGTTATTATCTGTTTCTTGTGACTTTGGGGGTGCTCGCTTCCTTCTCTTTGTTTGTTGTATCCTATTGCAATATGTTAGCTTTTGCTTTATGTTGTTATATCATCTTCATTTTATTTTATTATCCCTTAGAAGCCTGTTTGTTTTCTAATAAGAGACAGAAAGTTTGTGGATCCAGATACAAGGGAAGGTGGGGAGAAGCTGGGAGAAATAGAAGGAGAGAAAACACTAATTAGGTATAGATTTTGAAAAGAAAAAATCTATTTTCAACAAAGTTAAAAAAAAAAATCTTCAAGAACCATGTTTGATTTCTCTGGGTTCCATTGTAGGTCACTCATTCCAAATGTGTTTCTTCTTTAACTAATTGAATTACTCTACTCTGATCCTTTTTTTAAAGTAGGTCCTTCAATTTTGCTGTTGTTTATCACTTGTCAAAGCTCTTTGTCTGGTTTTACCTAGTTATATCCCTGTCCTGTCCTGGACAGACACAATCAGTCCTTTACCATCTTTTCCTTCTCTTACCACCACGAAGAGTTAATGTTTTACACTCCCAACAATCAGTTCTCTCCTTCCTTTACTGTGTATGTTGGTAAAGAAGGTGAAATAAATGCCTTAAAATTCAGGAATTTGATGACATCTTGGCCAACTATCTGGAAAAATGCTACTCCCAGAATCCAGACTTGGCACCAAATAATGAAGACAAACTACATATTAACAAATAACTGATAACAGTAAAACAAACAAACAAATCATGTACAGATCAGATCAGGTATTGAGGGTTTATAGAAAAGAGATGGACTTTATTTGTTTGAGAAAGGACTTATCATGTAACACTGTAACCACATAACTTCAAGTAGACAGACTAGCCTCAAACTCAGAGATCTGCATACCCTACCTTCCTACTGCTGGGATAAAATTATGAACCACCACACCTGAGCAGAGATATATTTTATTTGGATATAATGTTGACTTAAATTTCAAGAGTATGTGAATTATAGTCATAGTTTGGCCACATTCTCCTGTCAATATGTATGCACTTAATAATTCAGTGAGCACTGCATTCAAGCCTCCTTTTCAGCATCTGTTCTTTAACTATGAGTACCTCTTTACATTACATATCAGAGGGAAAAAAGTAGGGTGAGAGAATATAAAGAGAGAGTTAGACCTTGGTGGTGGTTTAGTTCTGAACATAATGATGTTGAAGGACTAGGGCTCAAAACAGAAAGACAGCTGAGCACAGAAAAATGAAATGTTATAATATATATATATATATATATATATATATATATACACACATAAACATTATATACATGTTTTTATATGTACATATATGCATATATATGTATATATATTTGACAAAACATATCTTTCAGACTGAAGGCTTCAGGTGTTGTTTATAAACAAAAACAATATCTATGCATATTTACATATATGTATGTACATACACATACATTGTTTTTGTTTATAAACAACACCTGACACCTTGAGTCCAGAAGTTATGAGTAATTTTAAGGGAGAAAATTTCAGCAAATTCTGGAAGGAAAATGTCACATTAGGTTTTCTGTAAGCAAGTAAGGGACATAAGATGCAACTGTATTTCACTTATCCAGGTATAGTGTGATGGACTGGAAATATGAATATCTCAAAATCTACATCTTAGTAATGAATGTTTAAGTGGTAATGATTATGAATTAATATATTTGATACAAGACAATGAATAAAAGTTGTAATGAGTAGCACAACCAGCTTGGTGAGGAAGAGAAACATTCTAGACATTTTAGTTTCAACCCAGACCCACACTTCTTGACCCAAAATTAATTGAACTGAGCAGGAAAACTGTAGGTAGAATCTGAAGAGCAAGCACTCGGAATGTGAATTTTGTGAGTCTTACCTGGGATTCAGTATTGAATAGACTCTCTGCTATTCTAGTAAAATTAGAGATTCTATACGAAGAAGACACATGGAAGTAGCAAGATATACTTAATTCTTTTTAACTGTTGTTAAAAAGAAATGACCTCAGATAAAACAACCTCAGACATAGCAAGAATCTAAGGTTTATGGATCTTTAAGCCTCTAAGCTGAAATGAATCCTGTCTTTAAATGTAAACATCTCATTTAAAACAGGTTTTCTTTGTTTTTTATATTGTCTAGAATAGGACCTTTTATTTTTAACCATTGTGGCAGTTAAAAGTAACACAAAGATTTACATGAAGTTTTTTCAAGTAGAATTTTACAGTTAATTTAAGTGTATCTTTTCAAATAAAAGTATAATTAAGTATACCAATTACAATAATATACTTATAAAATTAATATACTCTAGAAAAATGAAACAATCTCAATTTCAAAAACAGGTCATCAATGAGTACATAATATTTACAAGAGGCTAGTAAATATCTTTTCTATTTTTTATGCATTTGACCTTATGACATATTCTCAGTTCTAAATACATTATAAATAAAACATTAATTTATAATTCCCTTAGATTTGCAGATTTACATGAAAATAAGAAAGACTACCTGATTTTATTGGCACCATTTGGAGTTGAGTTTACTTTCGAGATTCAGTACCATATTTCCACCTTAGTACCAATTTCCACATTCCGAACTTTGCTGTGAAATTTTGGTGTGGCTTACTATAGTGAAATAGCTTCACATTTTTAAGACTTTTACTTAGTATGCAGTAGTATCAAAATGAACACACTCATAAGGCATTTGCTTTAAGAATGAGATGGATTAGTCAGCTCTGTCCAGTTCCAACTGTCCTTATGTCAGCCAAGGTGTACTTGACAAGATAATAGACCTGATTTCCTATCCTTGAATTCAACATCCTATTCTCAACCTTTTAGGCCAATAAAATACAGCAGAACTCATATCCTGGAACACTTCCCTGACGTTAGGTGAGCCCCTGGGCATTTTAGAATGCTCATTTTGGAAGGCTATTTTTTGAAAACCTTCATTATTTTCAGAAGAAAAAAATGGCCACAGATAAATCCACAATCAATAAACACTATCAGCTGCCAGCTATTTTGTGAGCTATCTCAGATCACCAGCTATTTGTGAGCTATCTCAGGTCACCAGTTTGATGAAGCTTACGAATACCTGAGTACCTAGGTGACATTACACGTAACAACTCAACACTGCATATAAAAAGTGAGGAGCTGACAGCACATAGAACCATGACAGTTATTAATGAACTGTTTTCATAAACTCACTTGGAGAATAGTTGTTTTACAGCAAAAGACACACGTGGCACTAATTTATCTTTATCTGGCTCACAGTGTTATTAGATTATTATAACTGTCTAGGAAAAATAATATACTAGGGAGTTAAATGATATATAAGAACTGTTACTATTAGTCTAGACTTGACTCTAGAATCATACATTTGAGGTTTTTTAAAAAAAAAAATTGAACTCATTAGACTCCCGTTTTGCCCCTTGCTATTACTGAACAATAGTCTGAGCTACATGAATTTATAATACCCCTCATTAAACCCAAGATAGATTCAATGATTTACAAGAGTTACCTGTTTCAAACATTGTCTTGTTCATAATTTTTTACATTATATTGCTTTATATCCTGAAATACAATTAGAAGCCCATAGTCCAAATTTTTAAACAATTTTAAATATTTTTAACCAACTCCATTTTTATTTGAAAATGAATGGCAGAAAAATATAGTCTGGTCTTCTCTCTCATGTCAAAGTATATGTGCTTTTGATCAATCACTGAATTTTATGGTATCACATTTCAAGCTTCTAATTTAGAGCATTTAGTACAGAATTGATAGCTCGTACCTTTTCCTACTTTATGCCACTTATCTCTTCTCTCCTGCTCCTTAACCAATGTTGCTTACACTGTCCCTTGCAAATAAACAATTTATTATATAGATGTATCTTCCACCAAAGTTTGGGAACTCTTATACACACACACTTACTCATATTTAAGTAAGGCAGTGACTAATGGGAAAAAATTAAATATTCTTGCCCTACATCTCTACTGGACTCTGAAATCACACGTTTGGAGAAACATGAGTGGTAGTTAATGTTAACCTTAAAGCTAAAATATTAATATCCTCAGAAAATACTTGAACCCTGAATTTTTTTAATATAAATTATTTTCTCTAACCTTTCTTCAGAGAAGGTTGAGGTAAAAAAGAAAGTGTTTGTACCCAAACCAAGAACATTGCTGAAAAAGGAAAACCCAAAAGACCCCTTATCTCAATTTTCCTAGTTTGAAAAGAACTTGTTTTGCTTTCTGAGAAGTCAGAAGATTCGGTTGACGATTACTCTCCCCCTTTCACAGAGGCAGAATAAGAAGTCACTGACTAATACATTCATCCTCACAGCCCCATTTCCTTTAGTTACTTTCCCATTCCCACCCCCTGTTTCCTTTGGTTTTCTGAGAGTCAAGGTTTCTCTGTGTAGGCCTTGTGTCCTGGAACTCACTACATAGACCAGGCCAACCTCAAATTCAGAGATCTGCCTGCCTCTGCCTCTTGAGGACTGGAATTAAAAGTATGTGGCACCACCTCCTGGCTTACTTTTCAATTATGAGACTAGAGAAAGAAAGACACAGCCTGCTGAGACAGTGCAACATTTTCCTAAACTGTTTTCTCCGTTATCCCAGCAACCTAGACTCCATTTCTGAGTCACTGACTAATAACTTACCTCCTGTGAATAAAAGAAAAGTTATTAAGAAGTCACATTCAGGTTTTTTAGAAGTAAACGAAAAGGAAGAGGAGGGATATAACTTCTGTAATAAAATAGTTTCTATCTCATTCCTGTGCATATCATTTCCTCCCTTCCCTCATTGGCTCGTCTAACTTTTCTGTGGATCATTTCTCCTAATTTCCATCCAGAGTCTTGGCTGCAGATTCTCACTCTCTCTTGCTCTATATCAGTTGATTGATTTTATGGTTTTGTTTTGTTTTGTTGTTTCCTAACCTGTGGTTTCTCTTCCATTACTCTACATCTGGTGTCTCAGCAGGGAACGGACACCTACTTGAGTTTTAAGTGACTTCAAATACAGGAGAAACTGTCCATTCCTGATGAAACAGTAGTTTTATGGACTAAGGTTAAATTCCACATTACTTCAGAAATGCGGGTACTAACTCCAGTCTCATCACACAGCATTTTCTATACTTTGGATTAGTGATCTATCCATGAAAATTAAAGTAAAATTCACAGTCAATTATTTTCATTATGGCTTGGAAATACAAACTAGAGAAATAATTAACTCTGAGATGGGAAAATTTAACTTTTGATAGCCAGCCAATTCAAGCTTAAGTTGATCAGGGTAAACAATGTCTTGTTTTCTAAATACTAGCATCTTAATGTTTTTAATAGAGTCAATTACATGATTACATCAAATCAATTATTTTGGGTGATATTCTAGTACACTCTATGTATTTTGAAAAGCCTACTTTCTTTATCAGTGTAGAAGTGGTTTGTTTTACTTTTATAAACTGAAGATATTGTTTTCATTTTTAAAAAAAAAAAATCTATTTAGACTCCATTCTGAAGATCATTTCCAACACTTTTATTCAAAGGACTTATAAAAATGAGTCTTTCTAAGACTCTTGCAGGGTCAAGCAAGAAGAGACTATTAATGTCTTGATCACAGTTAACATTCATAGGCAAAAATGTTCTTTGCCTTTTCTGTTTTCTTTTCTTCCAAGTTGGCCAGTGTGTATAAATCTCACTACTTAGTAGTCAGAGCATCCCCCAACACTGAGCCTGTGGGAATTTAGGAATTTCTACAGGGGCATGTCAGCCCAAAGGGTTCCTTTGCTCTGGGTGAAATCCCTTACAACAAAGGACAAGGGAGCAGCGGGGGAGGGGCGACTAATGGACTTGGACCGGAAGCAGTGAGTCCACTGGCTTTTGCATAGTAAATCCCCTGCTGCTGGTGGATCGCTAATCAGTAACCGTGGAAATGCAATATGTGGTAGCACTTTATGCATAAGCTGAACAAGCATAGCCAAGTCCCCACTTCTCCACTGTTTTAAGAACTTTTCTCACCCTAAACCACTTCTTTCTGATGCTGGATTTGTATCTCCGGGACGGACACCCAGTCCTCCACCCCTCCATTGCACCCCACAACATTCCTGGAAGTGTGCCAAACCTTCTTCTTAGAACTCTAAAGAAACTGGAAGGAAGCTAAATTGCTCCAAGGGCTACGGTGAGGTGACCTGAGCCACTCAGGGCGTCCTTTTATTTACCAAGATTCTTCCAAGGAAAAGTGAAGCTTTCAGCCTCACCTTCAAAACGTCTGTGCAAAAACGAACGTTCAGTTTACAGAAACTAGGGACCGTCCCCCAAATCTCGCTCTTCCGCAATGTCTTTCTGTACTCAGACCAGTTAAGAGCTGAAAGTTTTATAACTTTTCGTTACTCATGACTCGCTTCAACTTGCACCGCAAAGCCCTCATCAGATATGTCGCAGTGCTGCTCCTCCTTAGAATCATCCGCTTGCTATTTCTTATCTTTCTCTTTTTAAAAATTCGTCAGATACTGTCCATTGCAAGATACACCAAAGTCGCAGGCACCCTAAGCACCTTTCTTTACCTTAGGTGCCAACTCTCCCTTCCGTCCTCCTTCCCAGAGTAAATTCAGAGGCACTGGCAGGAGCAAAGAGCAGGAGGGGATGGAAGGGGATGGTCCAGGGGAGATGCGCGAGTCACTCTCAGTAACACTTGCTTCCCTCCCCTGCGGATCCGTGGGGAGCCGCTGCACTCACCCATATCCAAAAGTCTTCCTTCTGCTCCTGAGGTCCCCACGGAAGTGTGAAAGACCAGGCAGGCGCTGTGTGCAGTTCACTTGTCCAAGCTGCGCTCGGTCTTCCAGTGCCCCAGCCACTGTCAGCCTGGACCCCTCCCAGCGGAGACAGCCGGGCCGGTCCCAGCGAAACTCCGCCGCCCATAGACCCCTCCCTCTCTCCACCTGCTTCTACTGATTGAAACCTAGTTCCCTCAGCTTCTCAGTTGCCTAGCTTCCAGAGGCCAGCACCCTGACCCCTTTCAGTTTCTGAAGAGCCACATGCAAATGTCTCCCTCCTAAATACATTGTTCCCATACATTTTCACAGCACCCCAGAAGTTCACGCATTAACCCTTATCCAAAACAGTAATGGGAGGGGGTCCCTCAGGAAAAAAATTATTACAGAAAAAGATAATAATATGAGATCATTTAATATTGTCTTTTTCCCCCTGTTTTTAGTACAATGTTTTTTTAATAAGGATGTTAAATACAAGAGATTTAACATTTTTTTCTTTATACTGGACAATCTCTTCATTAAATATTCTTTTGCAATTTAACATGACTATGTTACATGTAAAATGTTATGTTACACAAAACAAACACACATTCACACACAAATACTCATATACATACACATTTACACACACATAAACTCATCCACAAATACACACACACCACACACACACACACACACAGGACAGAACTCAGCTGGAAGTAAAGGATAAGTGGGCACCTGGAGAGAGAGTCTGGAGTTGGAACCCTGCTACACCAGTGAGTGATACACTGGGATTTGGTTTCATAATTTGTAAAATAAGCGATCAGGAAAAAAAATTACCTCTGACATCTCTTCAAACCAAAAGAGCTCATAATTCTATGGAGATTTGGCCTAATTTTTTTAAGATTTATCCTGGAGAGGTTATTTTGGTAAGTCCCAAGAGTTTCTTAAGCTACGGTTCTTGTAGCATACACCCTAAATTGTACAAATATATACCACGAACAAGAGAAGATAAAGTAGACCTGAATACCAACCATGAGGAGGAGATTGCTGTCTAATGGATGGGGGAAGACCTTATTTAAAAAATATATAATATCTTTGGCAGGAGACATGAATACAAATACATGCAGACCCAGAAACATCTGCTCAGACATCTCTCCCATGAAGGAAGTGGTATGCTCCTAGCAGAAGTGTTGCTAATGCATTTCAGTTCAATGGGAAGAGCAAGTCATTCTTGTGGGAGAGGAAAGGAAGTAGTCGATAATAGTTGAAAGTGTTCAATGTATCATTCAGAGACACATCACCATTCTGGAATCTGACGGACATGAATGAAGTGTGACTACAGCAAAGCATGCCATTCATACAGTAGTTCTCCATAAATAAATTATGAATTTTGGAGACTCATTCAAAAGCTCAGATCTGCAAACACCTGAGGTCTCACTCCAAAAACAATATAATTTTAAGAAATTAATATTTCTTTGGAATTTCTGTGGCATCCCATTGTGATGACGACAACATGAAGTGAGTATCACTGTCAGGCACTCGAAGCAAGAAAACCTCATAGGTAAGTAAAGATGTTGCAGAGCTGGACCTTAATCAGTTTACTAGACTCTATCATTGTATCCAGGGAGACTGACCGATGCCTGAGAAAAGGCTGGGTCTCCTTTAAACAAAGCATGATACAGAAATGCTTTAAATTTCCCTAGAAAATTATAAGAATTAAACAACACAATTCAAAAAAAATGGCTCTGGGCTGTACTGGCTGGTTTTGTGTGTCAATTTGACACAAGCTAGAGTCATCACAGAGAAAGGAGCCTCCCTTGAGGAAATGCCTCCTTGAGCTGTAAGACATTTTTCTCAATTAGTGATCAAGGGTGGGAGGGTCCAATGTGGGTGGTGCCATTCCTGGGCTGGTAGTCCTGGGTTCTATAAGAAAGCAACCTGAGCAAGCCAGGGGAAGCAAGCCAGTAATCAACACTCTTCAATGGCCTCAGCATCAGCTCTTGCCTCCAGGTTCCTGCCCCCTGTAAGATCCAGTCCTGACTTCCTTTGGTGATGAACAGCAATGTGGAAGTGTAAGCTGAATAAACCCTTTCCTCCCCAAGTTGCTTCTTGGTCATGATGTTTTGTGCAGGAATACAAACCCTGACTAAGACATGGGCCTAAACAGAAAGTTTCTAGAAGATTAAAAATAAATGGCTAGGAAACATTTAAAGTGTACATCTTTAGCCATCAGTCGAATGTAGATTAAAATTTCTTTTAGACTCCATCTCGTTCCTCTCAGAATGGCCTTCAGGAATCCAAATGACAACAAATGCTTGTGTGTATATGAGCAGGAGGATCTGAAACACTGTTGGCAGGGATGCAAATTAGTACAGCCACTTTGGAAATCAGTCTGTCAGTTTATCAAAAAACTATAGATAGAACTGCTGCATGATCTGACTATGCTACTTCTGGTCATGCACTCAAAACAGAGACTTTATATCCTATGCTGGTCATCACCACTCTGATAGCAGTAGCTGTCAAAGTGGAATAATCTAGATATTCATCAACATATGAATGGATAAGAAAAATGGAGTGCATGTGCAGAACATAATAATATTCAGCTGCAAAAAAATAGTAATAAATAATAATAAAAGAAAGAAAGATCATGAAATTGACAGGTAAATGGATGTAGCTAGAAAAAAAAAAAATACGTATTGACTCAAGCCCGGAATGACAAACTCCTGGCCTTCATGTTCCCTCTCATGTGGATGTCAGGACTTTGCTTCAAATCTTTTGTTTTGTGTCTTTAGTTTGGAGTACAATGGAAGCCATAAAACTAGAAAGAGGCTGGTTTTTGGATGGGGGGGTGCAGTGATGCATTAGAAAAGGAAGGATCGTGGATTATGGGTAAAACAAAGGAGAAGGTGGAATCCTGGGATAAAAAGGCTTAAGCAAGGATGGGTGTGCAAGTATCAGGAATTTAGAGGGCAGAATGATGGCTAGCCCAAAGGAAGTATGCACAAAAAGTAACGTGGAAGCTTACTGTCTCACAACCTGATTAAAAATATCCATGGAGGTATAGTAGAACATATGTAATATAAAAGAGAAGAAAGGAATACTGAGGGTTAAAAGATTAACCAGCCAAAAGTCAGAGAAGGAGACAAGGATAAACCACACTAAATTGACAATACATTAAATAGCCACATGTTACTATGCTAGTTTTAAAATAGTTTTTTTTTTTTAAAAAATGAGTTCAAATGTATATACCCTGCATGAGTAGATGATATTGTTCCCAGTAGATGTGGCTTATTCGACAAGCTCACATGACAAAGCATGGGCTATCCCCTATGAGGTGAAGGCCCCAGAGAGGTTACAAAACAATACACGATGCTTCCATTGCCTTTGGTTACCTCTCAAAATCATATAATAAATCCCTATGACTGAAAATACCAAACACTTTGGCTGAAAGGCATAGAGAGATCCATTTCAAATTAACTGGAAAAATTCTCTGGTGACTGGCTTTAATAATGGCAAAAGGTGTTATGAAGGCTGCAAGGGGAAGAAAAAAACATTACTTCTCCTAGCCAGCACTGGACTCTGCATGTACAATATGGACCTTTCAGGCAAGATGTGCTCAGCGATACAACAATGACCAGAATTTTATGGCTTAGCTAACAGATTTCTGATTTGATTTGAGGCCAGTTCCATGCCTACTACAGAAATCTGGGTCAAAAACCAATGTCTAGAGAGGTCATGGGCCCTAGAGTAGATCCTGCTACCCTAAGATTGCCAAATAATCATGTTATCAATCTGCCTTCTAAATATTCATGCTTATAATCCACAGACCTGGGCTTCTCTAACTCTTAGTCAGAGAAACTCCCTTTTTTGCAGTGGACCACAGCCAATACTGAGATGCATAACTCATCAGATTGCCAAGAATATGAGATTGAGTACTCAACCAACCCTAAACTTCTATCAGCTTTCTCTGTCCTGAAGGCTCAGGAATCATGAAAGAAGAGGAAGTAGAAAAAAATGTAAGGGCTGGAGGATCAGGAGGGATGCTGTCAAATGTTGTCTTCGGGATGTTCCATGCCATCACATCTATAAACCACATCAGTTTCATTCCGCAAGACCCATAAAAGATAAAGCCTGCCAAAATGTCTCCATAGACCCAATTGTCTCAGTGAGGAACAATTGAAAGTTGATCGCTGTTGAGAAAGGGACACTCATTCTTTGAAGGTGTGGCCACTGGTAGGTTTCCTATCCCAGTGGACAGTCCCACACCCACACATGTATTAAATGAACTTTAGATATCAAAACAGGGAGAAAAAAAGGGCACGTAGGAGAGGGAAGTGTTACGAAAAAATCCCAGAGAATCAGTGCAGGGGGATAAGAGATGTTCATGGCAATATTTTATTGAAAGATGTATGAGATTTTCAATGAATAAACAATAACAATGAAGAAGTGGAATAGAAAACACCAACATCTAGTAATCAAGCCATAATATTCATTCCCTTTTTGGTCTATTATACATAAATATACTAAATTATGATGTTTAAAGTAGCCATTCAAAGAGAATTGCTGTTGTATTACTTGAAATATGTAGATTCAATAGAAGCACATAAATAATTCATTGCCTCAGTAAATGCCTGCTATTTGTAATATCAACTCTCTGGCATTCCTTTGTATTTATACTTTTAAAAACTTATTAGCAGAGAAGCTTCCTCCTGCAGCAGATGGCAATAAACACAGAGACCTACAGCCAAACATCTGGCAGAAAGTAAGAGGCCTTGGAACATTCAGCCCTAAATGGGATGTCTCTATGTATGGAATCTGGATGTGATGGGAGGGGAGAAGAACTGGAAGGAATTGGAGGAATGAAAACTGTAATCAGAATATATTACATGATAAAAAATCTATTTTCAAAAAGAAAAAATATTCTAAATATATTTAATAGAGTATATGTTTCTGGTGTAAACAAACAAACCAGTATATGTTTGTACTGTGTGTGTGTGTGTGTGTGTGTGTGTGTGTGTGTGTGTAGGTTTCTTGTGCAGGATCTCTCGCTTAACCTTGAGCTCACTAGGTCAGCAAGAGCCATTAAACACTGATCTTTGATCTTTGAGGCTCCTTCTTCCATCATCTTGCACTACTGATAGTACAGGCAGATGCTACCATATCCCACTCTTTATATGGGTACTAGAAATCACGGAAAACACTTTTCCAACCAAGCCCCAACTTCCACTTTTTCATTCTTATTTCCTGTGATGGCAATTTTTTTTGGTTGTCAATTTGACTATATTTAGAATTAACTAAAACCCAGGAGGATGGATACACCTGTGAGAGTTTTTTTTTTTTCCTTGCTTAAATCATTTGAAGTGGAAAGTGTGGGACAAAACTCGCGCAGGAGTGGGGGGTGGGGGAGGAGTCGCAGCATCTCAAGCACACAGCCTGGAGTGGGCCGAAGTGGAGGCCTGGGTTCGGAGCACTTCCCTCCGGGGCACTGTAGTTCCCACATGGTTGAAACGGTAGAAGTAGGCCAAAGAAGACAGGTGGACTGAGCTTCAATGAAATAGTTTTATTGATGAGAATATTGAATCTGGCGCTCCCCCCCCCCCACCCCACCCCACCCCAAAAGCCAGGAGGAGGTTCCCTTTTATTGGAAAGGGGCTGGGCTAGGGAGGAGACTTAATTACCTATGTCCCCCGGCTTCATTAATATGCAAATCTCAAGGCAGAGGGCTCTTAGGCACTCCCCTTACCTGTGTCTTACGTGACTGAAGTTCACAGGTGAAATGGAGAGGGCCCCGGGTTCTGAGGGTATGGCCACACCTGCAATCTCAGGGTTCTAAGCCAATGACAACCCTTCCATGGCCCGATAGAAAGAGCCACATTTAATTCAGATCCTTTGAAGTAGGAAGATCTACCTTTAATATGAGGTATACCTTCTGCTAGCAGACTATATAAGAGACATGAAAAAAGGAAGCTTTCTCTTTGCCTGTTTGTTGTGCTTCCTGCTGACATGTCCATTCTTTCACTGGCATTAGAGCCTGTTTATTTGAGATTGTGGCATAGACTAAAGACCAGTTTTGTGGACTTAACAACTATTGAATTCTTTGAACTTACATTGCTAAACTACCTTTATTGGAGTAGATGAACCACAGCATATAAGCTATTCTAATAAGCCCCCTTTCTCTCTAGTTGATAGATAGATAGATAGATAGATAGATAGATAGATAGATAGATAGATAGACAGAGAGAGACAGAGAGATATATTCATTTCACAAGTTTTGTTCCTCTATAGAACTCTGATTAATACATCCACAATTCCACAATTGTTTATTAAATCCTAAAGTGCCATATATATATATTATATATATATATATATATATAATCTGCATTCATGTATCATCTCTATGTATCATCTCTAGCCTTATTATCTAGGATATCTTTGTAGCTAGTCCTAAGGAGATGTGATGGGAATTCTATTTTAGAATATAGAATTTACTAACATACTTTTGAATAAAATTTGAGGGTTTGCAGCCAATCCTGTGGAAAAACACAAACAGAGCCTCTCGTCCACACCAACGCTGTGCCTTTAAGAATATCCTTTCATAACACCTTAAAGCAGCTTTATTCAGGTTCCTTGTTACAGCATGCTTGCTTCTACCTTCTTCTTCCTCCAGCCCCTTGAATGCCCTCCTTCTTCTCCTTCAATCCTCCCGGCTACCGCCCCAGCCACCTTTATATACATTGCCTTAATCCCATCAGCAGCTGCCATGCCGTCAGTGTTAATTGGTTGCTCCTGTGATGCCAGGTGGCCTAAATCCGGTAGCCACACCTGGAAGTATGAACCTTCTCTCTACAATGATCCACAGCCACAGTGCCTACTCAAGCTAGCTGGCTACATGCCAACCATCATCCTGACGGCGGGGAGAACTGTTTCCTACAGTGGGGAAGATCCTCGAACACATGGGTACAGTGGGAAAGTTCCTGAACAGAACACCAATGGAACTTATGCTCTAAGATCAAGAATTGACAAATGGGACCTCATAAAACCGCAAAGCTTCTGTAAGGCAAAGGACACTGTCAATAGGATAAAATGACAACCAACAGATTGGGAAAAGATCTTTACCAATGCTACATCCAATAGAGGGCTAGTATCCAATGTATACAAAGAACTTAAATTACTCTCCAGGACAATCAAGTAACCCTATTAGAGATGGGGTACAGAGCTTAACAAAGAATTCTCAACTGAGGAAACTTGAATGGTTGAAAAGCACCTAAAGAAAGGTCCAACATCCTTAGTCATCAGGAAAATGCAAATCAAAGCATTATCTTAATTAGTGATTGATGGGGAAGGACCCAGCCATTGTGGTTGTGGACAGAGGTTCTGGTCTCTGTAAGAAAGCAGTCTGAGCAAGCCATGATGAGCAACAATCCCTACTGGCCTCTACATCAGCTCTTGCTTCCAGGCTCCTGCCCCGTTTGAGTTCCTGTTCTGACTTTTTTTAATGATGAACTACAATGTGTAAGTGTAAGGTATGCAAATAAACTCTTTCCCCCCAACTTTGATTTTGGTCAAGGTGTTTTATCATAACAATAGTAACTCTGACAAAGACAAAGCAGTCAGTTGAATTACTGTCACAGAGAGAAAAGCTTAAGGCAAGAACTGAAAATTTTTCATTTGAACTGGTAGTCAGCTCACTGATAAAAACATTAGCAAGAATATCTGTGACCAAACACAATGGGCATCTTGGTAAATGCTAAAGCAAATAAGCACAGCCAAACAAGACAGAAGAAAACTCAAAGAGACAGAAAGGTTTACTGCCAGTAAGTAAGGAAAGCGTGGTCATTATTTCCAAAATAATAATACCTTCCGTGAAGAAAGGAAGATGCTGGCTTTGTTCCTGGAGTCTGTGGGCATTCACATAACAGAACGTCTAAGGCTTAAGGTCTCAATTAAGGAGTATCTCAGTTTGAGTTGTAGTTCAACAAGGAAGGATGACAGGTGACTAAGTTCATGAGAACGGTGAAAATGGTGGACAGGAGCTCTGTGGAACATTTCAACTTGTATCATTAAGGTGGTGTCAGGTATGATTCAACTCTCATAATCTATTTCATTTAGCTGAAATGGACATATATAAGAATGTGCATTGTATAATAGCTTGCAAAAAAGGGCATAGGGCAGTGCCTGTAAGGTATATAGGCTCATGAAATTTTTTATTTTATGAAAACTAAAATAATTGTTAAAGTGTTTAATTAGGTAGAGAATATAGAGATGCAAGTACTTACAAAATTGGTCTAAAACAAAGGAAAGATAATGACCGGGGTGGGGGAAGTTTACTCATCTGAAAAAGTTTGAGATTTTGAGAGAAACAAATGTCTGGCAAAGAGAAGAAAATTTCCAATAAGTGCAGAGCTTTGAGGCAAGGGTGGAGCCACTTAGGCCTGATCATCTCAGCATCCTTTGGGCATTAGGAAAGACACATTTACAAAGAAATGATTAACGCTACAGATCAATTTACAGAAAGTTAAGAAGCTCATCAAAGCTGCCACAGTGGTAGGGAGAGGAAGGAACACAATGTATAAAAGAAATACTAAGCAGCACTGGGGTTCCAGAGAGACTGAAAAAAAATATAAGAAAATAAATTACTATTTTTGTGATATTTTTGCAGTTTTTCAACACCTGGACCTAGAAGAGATGGAGTGCATAAGTATATTAATAAAAGGCTAGGACAATTTGTCCGAGTTCTAGTAGAGCCGCAGTTATGGGTTGAGATGGTCGCGTATCAGATATCTTGCACATCATACTTACATTATGATCCTAACTGTCAAAATTACAGTTATGAAGTAGCAATGTAATACGTCAACACAACATGAGGAACTGTAGTAAAGGGTCACAGCATCAGAAAGGTTGAGAACCACTGTAGTGGAGATCTGAGAGAAAGAGTTAAGGAGCTCGGAAGCAAAAACAACAAACAAGAAGGAAGAGGAGGCAAAAGTGTTGTACGTGTGAGCTCAGCCTGGGCTGAAGTATCTTCAAAGCCTGCCTGAAGTATATAGTTAGACCTGTTCCGTAAAACAAACAAAATGTGTCCCTGTGTGTGTGTGGTGTCTGTGTCAGTGTTTGGATAAGTATCTATTAAATAATTCATTGTTAGGCTGAACTAAAATTCGAAGTGCACCCCAGAACAATGTTAATAGACTGGAATAGATGGTTGGCCAAGTTCTTCAAGGCATGAATGAAATTTAAGAGCAGATTCAGTGGAAATAAAGCATGAAAGACAATGAGAGATGGAGTTGATATTCTACAATTATTACATAACAATTTGAGGTTATGGAGCATGAAAACATTGGAATAATTTAGAATTACCAGTGGAGTTCATTTATAAAGCTCAGTGGAAATGATCTTCCGTATAATGAGGCAAGACTTTGTAGATAGACACTAGAGAGTGTTATCATTAGTGTAGTGAAATTATGTCATGGGAAAAATAGGTGGAAAGGGGAAAAATTCATGATAAAATTTAAACAACAAAATAAAAATTTAAAGTTTCACAATTTTAAATTACAATTATGAATATTTCTGGATATAAGAAGTGAATGCAGCCTATGGATGTTCAAAAAATGTTTATGACATATATAAAAAACAAAAAAGAACCACAGATTCTTGAATAGCATAACAAATGTTGGAGAATTGTAGAAAGCTAGATTAATCTGGCTTTACAAAAAGCAGTAGTTCCACTCATAGACATATTTGTTTTTAGATGTTATTTATTTTATTTGTGAGTTTGCCACACATTACTATGTACATCAAATATACTTGATGACTTCAGAGGTCAGAAGAGGTCATCATATCCCCTAGAACTGGAGTTATGGATGGTTGTGAACCACAGTGTAGTTGCTGGAAGCAGAACACTGGTCTAATCTATTCAGACAGAAAGAGTGAAGAACATTTCACTTGTGGACTACGTGGTTCAGGATGGTGATTGTGATGTAGTCTCACATGAGCCGGTGTTGTGTAGAGGGGTGTCCACAGGGTAAGGATAGAAGGCTTGGTTTTGTAAAAATTATCTTTATTTTAGCAGAATAGGGTTTTATCAAGGATCTTAAACCGATTCTAGCCTTCTATCATGACTCCGACTCTTTCCTGAGATAGGAGTTCAAATGTGGCTACTTTGAATATCCAATGAGATCATGAGGATTCTCACCTCCACCCACTCATCTGCATGACTCTAAGGTGATTTTTCTCTTTTTCTTTTTTAATTGAAAATAGAGTTGTAAAAATACATTATATTCAGATCACTGCTCCCTCCCAATCCTCCCAGAAATCCTCAGTTCCTCACCCATCCAAACCCACACCCTTTATTTTCTGTCTCTCATTAGGATAAAAACAGGGACCTAAAAGCTTAATGATATAACTTAGATAAAATAAAAAACAAGTTGCTTACATTCATCCATATTTTTTCTGTTGGAAAGGAAAGAGTGTAGGATGCCTAGGATACCTCTTAATTTTACTTTGAAAACCCATAATCCTTTTTGTCTTCTGATGAACGCTTTATATGTGCACTTAAAATACTCAATCCCTTTGCCTTTAAGCTGTGGATGATGCTGCACCTTAGCTGATGGCACAAAATGATAAAAAATGGGGTTCATCACACAAGATGCGTAAGCTATATTACTAACATCTGTAAAGTTGACGAGACCTTTCATCGTGTTTACATCTCTCACCTAGAACTCTATCACATCACCAAAGAAATTCTGCTTTTCTACAGCTAGGAAATTTCCTAAATTCATTTCATAATTCCAGACATAGAGGTTGTGTGGGCAGAGATTGTGTGGATAAGTTGAGGAAGGAAATGTCTTGTTGTGCCTGCCTGTATTTACTTCCTCATTTTCTTCTCTCTTCATATGTAACACATTTTTATGATAGTTTTATATATACAGGACATGGAACAGAAGGTGAATACTTCACACATGTCTTCTGACCCCTAGTATTCTACTACTGCACACATGACAGTTTACCTACTCAAGAACATCATGGTTGCTTTCACATCAGAGCACACACACACACACTTGTGCATCTGCAAACAAGTCCAAACACCCCCTACACATACACCAAAACCCTCTTTTACAACAAAAAGTAACATAACATTATTTACATAACAGATGAGAAAACCTGGGTTAAACGAGTTGTGTTGTTCATAAACATTACACAACCACTGAATTTCAGAGTAAGAACTGTACCAAAATTGTCATTCCTTCCCCTGAGCAATGCTGACTCTAATCTAGTTTAATGTCTCTTGATGGGAACATGTTCCTCTTCTTTGCTGATTCTTATTATTACATCAGTTCCCTGCTTTTGCTGCCAAAAATATGTCTTGTGTCGGACATGCATCCATAATTATTTTATAACCACACTAATTTAGTATTTGAGGCTGATTATAGTTTTAGGGTCTCAAAAGTATCAACCTTAGACTGTCTCTACTCAATTGCTTGATTATTTTGCATTCTTGAATATTTAAAAAACATTTCTTACCATGTCCTTGAGGAAATAGATATTTATAAGCTCTGAATATTCTCTCCGGAGTTAGCTTTAGTGCAACTTAAATAAATAAGATAATACAATAGCAATAAAACTCCATGATACATGATCCCCCACTATAGTTTCGATCTGAAATGTTCTCCAATATCCCACATGCAAAAGATTTTGTCCCTAGATTATTATTACTGGGAATGAGAGGTAGTGGAAACTAAGATGCATCTCTTTGAAAGAGATGGAATTCTTGTCACTGGATCTCCTTTCCCTCCTTTCTTCTCCATTTTTGTCCCTGCAGTTCTTTTAAATAGGAACAATTCTGAGTCAGAGTTTTTTGACTGTGGGATGGCAACCCCATTTCTCCACTTGATGCATTGTTTTCCACTGGAGGTGGACTCCACAAGTTCCCTCTCCCAACTGTAGGGCATTTCATCTAAGGTTCCTCCCTTTGAATCCTAGAGTGTCTCACCTCCCAGGTCCCTGGTACTTCTAGAAGGTCCCACCACTTCCCACCTCCCGAGGGAGCATATTTCCATCCATTCTGCTGGCCCTCAATCTCAAGGGAGGCTCCAAGGCCTGACAATATTATTGATGCTATGGTGTGCTTACAGACAAGAGCCTAGTATGGCTGCCCTCCTAGAGGCCCAACAAGCAGCTGACTGAGACAGATGCAGGTACTTAGACTCAACCAATGGACTGAAGTCAAGGACCCCTGTGGTTGAATTAGGGAAAGGCTGGAAGAAGTTGAGGAGGAGGGCGATCCCACAGGAAGACCAGCAGTCTCAACTAACCTGGATCCCTAAGATCTCCGAGACACTGAGCCACCAACCAGGCAGTACACACTAGCTAGTACAAAGCCACCAACAGGTATACAGCAGAGGACTGCCTGGTCTAGCCTCAGTGAGAGAAGAGGCACCTAACCCTAGAGAGACTTGAGCCCGAGGGAGTGGGGGCCTCTTGGAGACCAGAGAGGAGGAATAGGAATGGGATGAGGAACTGTTGGCTGCTGAGCGGAGACTGGAGGGAGATAACAACTGGACTATAAAAAAAGATTAAAGATGAGAGAGAGAGAGAGAGAGGAGAGAGAGAGAGAGAGAGAGAGAGGAGAGAGATCCCGAATTCATCTTCTTCCCAGTCATTAGCTGAGTGCCATTCCTTGTCCTGTCATAGACTCCTGCCAGGATGTGCTGTCATGTTGTAGCTCCAAAAGCAATGGAGCCAATCGAATGCAGAACAAGCCTTCAAACCATAGAACTAAAATAAATGTTTTCTCTTTGTAAAGTTAATTTATGTCAAGCATTTAATAGAAGACTGGATAACCCAGGCCCTCACTATCAATTTGAGTCCTATTTTTTATTTTTCATATTTGACCTAATTTATTTTCAAACTTTATTTGCTTTATCAGCCCACTGATGTGTGGGAGTATAACTGTGTTTACAATTTCAGCAAGCCACGACCTCTAACTGCTCTTCATTAGACTTGTAATAAATCCTCAGAATTACATCTCTCAGAATTCACTTAGTCCAGAGCAAAACATCTGAAATTATAAAGTATAAAATTAACAGGACTCTCCTAAAGAGCTATTCTAACACACCGCAGATATTATATTATATCTGACTGGAGTACCCTCTCTGCTTAATATGTATAATGTTACTTGCTAGTACTTTTCTTTCCAGGTTTTTATGTTGTTAAAAATGGGAAAACTGAAAGAAAGGAAATTTAAATAAACGCATATAGGTTCACAGAGAAACTTAGGAACTCTGTTTCTATAATTCACATTGTGTGAATATAGTCAACTTGTCTTTTAGAAGGCTATGGCTTACTATTCTTGGCCTGGTTGATGTATCTATCACTCCAGAGCCAGGACTTAAAATACATAAAGAACAATGCATCATTTTATGCTTCATTATATTTTCTTGATAAATAGGTTAGAAACAGTAAGTGCTCTTTAAAAATATATAAGTGCTGAAAATTTATACTTTTGCTCATTCGCTCATTCATCCCTATTTATAAGAATTTTCAGAAACCCATATATATCTGATGGGATGACCAGTCTCTCCAGATTCATGAGAGCTAGGAGCATTATGAGAAAGCTTTGGGCCATCTCTAAAGGCATCTCTAAAGAGGTTTAACTGAGATGTAAAGAACCACCCTAAATGGAGGTGGAACCATTTCATAAGCTCAAATGAAATGAAAGAAATGGGCTGGAACTGAAAGGAAAAGCATGTTAATCACTGGAAGTCATCCATCTGTTTCCTGAGCCTGAGCACTGGACGTCATCATCTCTGTTTCTTAAGCCTTCACAATACAAACAACAGTCTCATGTTCTTGCTACCATTCCTTGGCCACCATGATGGACTGTAGTACCCTGAGGACCCAAGGAGCTAAAATAAAGCCTCCCTTCTTTCAGTTGCTTTTTGTCAAGTATTTTTCCAGACTAATGAGAAAAGTAACCGGTATTTAATTATTTCTGCTGCTACCAAAATAAAAACAACAACTCGTTAATTTAAAGTCTTCTAAAATTTATGGGAAAAATTTTTAAACATTCTTTTTAAATGTTTGACATTAAATTATAAGAAAAGTAAAAAAAATATGGCTATGATTATAATCTTACTCAAAAATTGGTTACATAATGCACTTAAATGTTTTCATATAATATAAATAAGGATAGCCAATGCCATTGTTAAAAGTCATAGAAAAATTATCATGAAACTTCAGAATCTTTCAGATAATGAAAGTAATTATCAAATACAGAATTTGGAATGATTATTTTTGTGAGAACAGTAAGTTTTACATAAAGAGGCTTAACAGCATGCAATTTTGTATGCACCAAAGGGTATGTGAGAAAGGTATGAGAGTTCGCTTTAAATCTATTCTAAAATGCAATCCAATTACTGAAAATGAGTTAGATTCAAGTTTTCCAACCTAAAGAGTTACTCACTTCACTTTGGCTATTATAAGATAGTATATGTGATAATTTCAGTAATGAAGTTTTATAAAATTCAAATATATTCATACTATAATAAATTACTTCAAGAACTTAAAAACATAATAGCAAAAACAAAAGTCAAATGAGTTTTTACATTTAATTTAAAAGCAGGCATCCTTTATCTAAACCAATATTAACATTTCTGTCTTGAAATGGAAAATAATGAAGTTAATTTGTCGTATATTCCTACAGAATTGGTTTCAAGTCACGTCTTTCCAATCATACCTCACATATGTAATTTACGAAGATAATGATTACTTTTGAGTTTTTATTCGTTTGTGACTTTGAAGATGCTTGATATGTTTTGATGACAGCATCTCCTGTGCCAATAAACCTAGATATAAGTCTAACACATAACTAGTTATATTTTAATCAGGTAATCAAGTCCAAGGAGTTAGAGAGACAAAATAATCCTCAAGTCTTGAGAAGAAAGAAATAAAAAGTCAGATTTGTACATTTAATGTAGTGGCTACATCAAGTGCATAACTTTGCATAAATATGATATAATCCTGTGAGTAAGCTAAAATGGATATGAATGTAATTTATAATTCCAATGTTATTTGTATATGGGAAGCCAAATTCAGAGGAATTATTAAATAGTGGTGCAACTCTCAAATCCCTCCAATTATCTACACTGAATGAGAAGAGTGACATTCTTTATCAAACTTCAAAAACAGTGGTGGAAGCTTGCTAGTGAAAGAAACAAATTGCTTTGAAACAAACAAGAATTTTAGCAGCTCTTGACGCCACAGACTGAAAGAGGAATGTCAGGAGTGGTGCAGGATAAACCATCCTGAAGTATAGCTGCTGAGGAAGAGTACAGTCAAGACAATAGTTTAGAGCAAGGAAGGTTGTTGGAATCTACCTGTGTGCTCACTGGGAACATCTTCTTAATTAGATGTATTTGTGTGCTGTCAATTTATCTTCAGTTCTACAGCTGAACCCAACTTCTTAAAACCACAAATCAAGCTATAGAGTATTCTAACTTAACAGCCTCCACCTAAATATCAAAAGAGAATGAAAGGATTTTAACTGACCTTAGGCCCTTCATGAAGGTTCACCTGGTATTCACCTTCTCCTCTCTTGGTAATCATCGTCTTCTTTGATATTTATGTTCAACCTTCATAATCAATTATATTTCATTTTGTCTCTAAAATTTAACCCACTTCCTCTTGATGCAGGACTTTTAGTATTCTGTTCCTTCAGCTTACGATCACTATTCCCTCACCAAATATCCCCTGATATCCAGTGTTTGGTGCTGTAAACATCTCTTGTTTTCATTTTTCAACATAGATAGATTTAACACCCGTTTTTCATGGGACAATTTTTTCTTCTGATTTCTATTTTCCTGATCACAATAAATAAATACACACACACACACATACATAGTACAATCCATCTTAGACTCATACAAGCACACACAGGAATTGAGTAACAACACAGAAAACCAAGGCCTGGTTCTGTCTTTGAGCAAGCTGGTGCCAGGTTCAAGTTACGGCATATGAGTTGAATATCCCACTATTGGGGTTTGGGACCTACTTTCTGTCATTGAGTTCAGTCTCTGACAGATTTTCTGTTTATTACTTCTGTCAAGCAAAATCACTATAGCTTCAATTTAATTAAGAGAGTGTGAAGCATCACTTTTGAAAAGTGACCAGAAAAATTAACTTTAATCCACTCACATGACTTTCATTTAGATCATGTTTTCATTCCTGAGTTCAACAAATAAAATAATACGACGGGGGTTTACTCAAAACAGATGGACTGGGAGTACGAAAACAAAATAATTACCAACAAATGTGAGAAAGTAACTTTGGTAACAAGTCTGCTTTTCTTACAGTTAGAATTTTATCTGACAAAAATCCCATTCCTATGTACATATGACATTCATATATCAATAAATGGAATTATTTCTACCTTTGAGTCAGTCTAAATTTCTAACCTGTTTGCTCAAAGGATTGCAGTGGAAATTTCACTCTACCAGGGCAAGAATTAGACACTTTGTTTCTTTAGATTCTTGAGCTACTAGATAAAATGACCAGAATATCATGATTTATAAAAAGGGCTGTGTAGAATTAGATGTCACATGGAGAATGAGTTGCCTCTGTAATGGTCAGCAGTAGTGTCCTTGAATCTTTGAATTCAGGAAAGTTATCAACTGAGCGTAGTCATATTAAGTATCCCAACCATCTCCACATATGGAGAACCACTCAACTATCAGTCATGAGGAGTATAATCTTGTTCTTTTAAGCTATCAAGTTTTAAGGTAGCTGGCTTTACATCAAAAGATAATGGATTTCTTTGTCTACTGAAAGAATAAGTCGCAAGATAAGGAAACACAGAGCCTGTCGCCTGCTAAAAGACAAAGGTAAAGGAGAATACCAAATGAGCCAATGCTCCTTATCAACTCATTATTCTCAGAAGTTCCTGAGTTTTTGGTTGGTTGGTAGGTTTTGTTTCGTTTTGGTTTTTACTACACCTGTTGGTTTACTACCACCTGTGATACATGTCCGTAACCTCAAACTCAAAGTCAAGAGTGTACAATTGCCAAGTGTGAAGTGGATTGAATAAGAAAACTACCAGGCATCTTGGACTCTGGAAAAGTATCAAGTGGAGCTCTCAAAGAGAAAGAAATCATCTCAGAAAAATGCCATGAAACTATACTGTGAAAACCTGTGTAAAATAAATTTGATTATCTGAACTGACTAGAGTTGTCTAACAGACTTTAAAAGTGGTTTATCTTACAGAAAATAAATAAGCACAAAAGACAGGTGTAAAGCTATAAAGTTCTCATTGTCATTACTTTTTTATCACATTGATCCTTATATAATACTATCTCAAGCTGTACTAATAAATCCCTTTATCAGAATAAGAGACATCTTATGTGTCTTTTTGGCTGTGATCCTGTGAAAAATTACATTGATTCAGAATGCGTAATAAAATTATAACATTTTTACATGTAAAAATTCATACTTATTTCAAGGCCAATAAACATATTTTAATAATATGATTGCTTAGAATTCACTAAATGTTATTTTAAAATTAGTGCATTCTAGATTCTTGCACTTAAAATTATTTAAGACTTTCTTTTTGCCAGTTTTGAAATTGTTCTTGATGATTAGAATAAACACTTCATATTCTGATCTATAAATATATTCAATCTGTGAAAATTATATACTCTAAACATGTATCTCTAAAAATAAAACTAGTTCTTAATGAGCAGAGTACAAAGACAATGCCAAGGGTGGGAGAAAAATCTTAGCAAAGCATGTTTGATAAGGGAATAATATCAAGAATATAAAGAACTCTGAAATCGGTGGTAACAAGCAATTAGATTCAAGATGTGAAAAAGACTTGAATAGACATTTACTCAAAGATGATAAACACTTTTGTCAATGTGTGCCTGAAAAGATGTTCAAAATCATTATTACAGAAATGTCAATCAAAACTACAGGGAGCTAGCACTTCATACCTATTAATATAAAAATTATAAAGAAGAAAATGACAGAGAACAATGAGGATGTGAACTCACTGAACATTTGTTGGAATCTAAAATCTATGAAAACACTATGAATGTCTCTCAACATGGTTGTAAGGCTCTGTTGCTGAAGACATCACTTAAGTCATTGAACACAGATAAACTGTCCTGGTGCCTAACTAGAAGCTTCGCCACTATTGACTACAGTTCATGGTACTGGAAGGTACTCTGAGCATTCTGGAGAAGAAAATTAATCATGATAGAACACAGCTACAAACCCTAAATCCTACAAAAGAAATTCACCTGCAGGATATATTTATGCAATCTTGGCACAAGTTTTATGGGAATAATCAGCCACTTTCTGATTGGACTTAAGGCCTACTCCATGAGAAAGAACCTATATATGACACTGTTAAGTGTCTGAAGCCTGTGACTAGTTTGGTCATGGGCCTAAGGGAAAATCTAGTACTATTATTCTGCTAAAGAAGTATAGCAATCAATAATTTCTAATAATGTATGGCTATAACCATAGATCAGTGCCCCACTAAACCCACATTAAAAGTATTTCCTCTTTCAGTAGATGGAAAAGAACTCAGATACCCATAACTAGACAGTGAGAAGAAAGTCAGACATTTTGGAGGACTCAGTACTAAGTGAAATGAGTTCATAAAACCCTTCCCATCTAGATTCAGAGATCTATGTAGAAGAAGAGGCAGAAAGATGGTAAGAGCCATGTGTGATGAATGTCTCCAAGGAAACAGTGTCTTCCAGAAACAACAGGAATAACACATATATGAACTCAAAGAAAGACTATGACAGCATACACGAGACCTGTACAGGTTAAAAAACAGACAGGTTCCCAGTACAGAGAGGGGGAAGTGGACATGGAGTCTGACCCCTAAACAAGAAGCTGTATGCAATTAATACCCCTTGGCAAAAGAAAACTCAAAATTTGCCACTGGAGTGTCCCTATGTATATCAACCATACACCAGGGCAAGCCTCATGCCTGGAAGTAATTAGCCAACATAAAACAAACTCAATGTTTTGGATTAGTTTGTGTGTGGACTTTGTGGGGGAGTATGTTGGCATTTTTATTTTATTGGTCTGTTTTATTTTCATTTTTCTTGGATTTTTGTGGTTTGTCTTTTTTTTTAAGTAAGAGAAAGTAAAAGAAAGAAAAAGAACATAAAGTTGAATGGATAGTCTTAGTCTGGGTGGAGTTATGAGAAAGGAACTGTATCAAAGTATACTGTATGAAAAAAATTCTTCAATAAAAATTGTCAGAAAAATATTATTTTAAAAAACTGGGTAACTCTAAAGGAAATGCAGGGACAAAAATGGAACAGATTGAAGGGATAGGCCATCCAGAGACAGCCCCAACTTAGGATCCATTCCATGTGCAGTACCAAACTCCAAAGCTATTGCTTATCCATGTTGTGCTTGCAAACAGGAGCCTAGCATGGCTGTCCTCTGAGAGGCTCTACCAGCACCTGACTGAGATAGATGCAGATACAGCTAACCATTAGACTGAGCTCAAGGACTCCTATAGAAGAGTTAGGGGAAGGATTGAAGGAGCTGAAGGGGATTGCAACCCCATAAAAAGAAACATAGCCAACTAACCAGACCCTCAAAGCTCCCAGGGACTAAACCACCAACCAAAGAGCATACTTGGGCTCATCTGTGACTTCCTGCTACATACACAGCAGAGGATGCCTTGTCTGGCCTCAGTGGGAAGGGATGCGCTTGGTCCTGTGGAGGCTTGATGCCCCAGAGAAGGGGATGCTAGAGGGGTAAAGTGGGAGTGGGTGGGTGAGTAGTTAGGAGAACACTCTCTTAGAGAAGAAGGAGAGGAAAGGATGGGATGGGTGCTCATGGAGGGGGAACCAGAAGGGGTGATAACATTTGAAATGTAAATAAATAAAATAATTAATAAAAAAAGAGCTGGTAACTAGTTTCAATAAAGAAGGAGTGTGATGTTAGTCTCACAACTATGGTCTTTTTAAAATTAGAGTTGGGCTTGGACAGAATATAGAAAAACAATAAGAAATTGACTCACTAAATGATCTGAAATCAATTTTCTGTTTTCAGGTATCCATTTTCTATGTTTAAGTATTATAAAGATTTAATGTGCATGCACTCATGATGAGGTCCAGTCACATCCAAGGATAAAATAGCAAATCCTTTCAAATGATTGTCAAAAATGTGATAGTATTTTATTTTCTGTATTCATTCAAAGTATTTAATCTAAATTTGTAAGACACACATCCAATAATAAATGCAATATAGAAATATTCCATTAAAAGAAGAATTGTTACAGATAGCTCAGCTTCTAGGTACTTTGCTTCTCATTACAAAGTGGGATGTACCTAAATGTACCTCTGCTGGAACAACAAACCAAAAGGGAAAAAAAAAAAAAAACAGCCACAAACAATCATTAAAAATAGAATTATTACATGGCCCACAAATTTCACTTCTGGTAATGTAATCAAAAGAATCTGCTAAGAGTATGGAAGTGATGCCAACACATCCATGTTCATAGCATAGTATTGTTGTGCTAGAAACATCCATGAACCCTGAAAAGACCATCAAGGAGCTTATTCCGATGCAGTCCCATTAGGTTCTCTTTATTCAAGCTTGAGCTTGGGCCATACCTCCATACCTGATATAGGAGAGCAGGAGGGGGCCCAAGCCCAGTTTCAGGCAAGCATTGGGTATCTAGCCTGGAACACATCTGATTGGGGGTTCAATATGTCCTTTAACATAATTGGCTACTGGTGGGATCCAAACCATAAACTTTTTTTTTTTAATTTTTTTTTCAGCAAATCAAAAAAATTTAAAAAGCATTCAAACAGAATAAAATGAAAAGAAACAAACAAGCAAAATACCAAGGGTCAGATATACTTATACAAGAATTCTATAGAGCCTTCGAACAAGCAATACGTTTTGAGTTATGTTTAAAAAAATTCAGAACCACAATAAGCTCCTTCACAAAGCAAATAATATTGAAATAGTGAAATCAAGTGTAAACCCAACAAAAATATATAAATTATAGTCCAGTATCCCTCATGAGTATACATACAAAAATTCTCAATGAAGTAGCCTGAGAACAGACAGGGGCAAGCTGTCCTCTGAGAGGCTCTAACCAGCAGCTGACTCAGACAGATACAGACATCCAGAGCCATACAGACAGTGGATGGAGCTTGAGGACTCTTATAGAAAAATAGGTGGAAGGATTGTGGGCCCTAAGGAGATAGGAACTGCACAGGAAGATCAACAGAGTAAACGAACCTGAACCCTTGGAGCTCTCAGAGACTGAATCACCAACCGTGGAGCATACCTAGTCTACACAGATCTACCTCCATGGGCTGGACCTAGGCCTCCCTGCACATATGTTGTAAATGTGCAGCTTGGTTTTCATGTAGGTCTCAAACATCTGGAGTGGGGGCTATCCCAAAACATGCAGCCTGTATATGGAGTATGGTCTTCTAAAAAAAAAAAAAAAACAGTTATTCAGCTATTCATGGAATATTATTTTTTTATATCTCTTGTATTCAGTTTGCAACTACTTCATTGAGAATTTTTGTATGCAAACCATAAACTTAACTTCCATTTTCCTCCTGATTGGTAGTTATTAGGACTTGAAGTGTCAGGGGCAGGTTTGTAACCTAGAAGTCCAGACTAGTTGGGAAATAACCTGTAAACTAGTGCTAGGTCTTGTTGGGGGCTAACCTGGAAATTGGTGCTAGGTACTGGCCTGTTAGTTAACTTGAGTTCAACCTTAGGTCAAGTTGTCTAAGATGGAGTCGGAACCCAAAAGATTTGGTCTCTCAATATCAATTGCTTAGCTAAGAAGTATCAAGGTATTAGTTGATGGATGTATGGATCAGTAAAATGTGGCCTATAGAGGAATTTTAATCTAACAACATGGCTGCTTTGGCAAGTGAAAACACATCCAAAAGCCTAGCTATATGTGATCTGGCTAAAATGCAGACACTCTCTGGATTATACTATGATCTGGCTAGAATAAAGATAGACCCTTAGTATGTACCTTTAATCCCTACCAATGAAGGTAAGGTTAGTTTGTAGAAAGAAGCAGCTGTGTTTTAAAGTGAAGTCTAAATGAGGGGCAGACAAAATACCAAATCAGAAAAATATTTAAGAGAAGAAGTCAGAGAGAGGATACATCCAACTCTCATGAGAACAGGAAGGGGAAGCTCCTGGAGAGCCTCACAGGGAGAGAGAGTATGTGTGGCAGTTTGAGTAGGACAGTTTTACAAAGACAGGTGGTAAAGAGAACAAGCTAGACACAGATGAACACATAATGGGCCAGTTAATGAGAAGGAGCTAGAAGATTAGAACGTATTGCCAAAGTTAGTATGAGGTCAAGCAGAGCAACTCAGTCAAAAGCTGAGAGAAGCTAGATTGAATCAGTCAGTTTAGAAGATTTGATTGTAGAAGCTTTGAGGCCTAGGCCAAGGATAGTTAAAACAGAGAATGAAACACTCAATACAAGATGAGTGTTTATGGCTTTCATCTTATTCTTCCATCTGAGGAAATAAAATCAAAATTACATTAGTCCATATCCACAACAAAAGAATCTTCAGGTCCTAAAGAGAGAGATATTTTGAACAAATATAAAGTCAATTCAATGATCAAAACTCATGGTGTTCAATTGATAAGTTCCAGTAGTTGGAGAATAAGCTGTAATACTTTTCCTCCTCACGATTTTTGAAGGACCAAATGGATTTTCTTCAGACCGATCATCCAGTTTCAGTGATCTTTTAACTCAGCCTCGCAATAGATAAGCTACAACGCCATGACTGTTCTCTCAATTGTCCACAGATCTCTGGTCGGAGCGTTTGGAAAGTGCTCTGCCTCTTACTTACTCCCACAACCCCAAAGAACAAGAGCACAGAAGTAGACCATCAAATGAAACAAGAAAACCGAGTAACTTGAGCTCACCTGCAAGACAGGAGTCCACAGTGAAAGGCAGTGACGGTAAACTATGCAAGCCATTATTTTTAAGCCTCACAGTGTGAGACCATGATTCATGATGTTGCTATCTAACATTGAGAGATCATCAGAGAAAACCATGGAGATAATGAAAAATTTAAGTAGTATACAGGCTTTGGAGGGCAACAACTTGAAGATCTCATTGGTGTTTCCCTAGTACCATGCTCCATAAAAAGAGAAGCAAGGAAGACCAAAGAACTAATGACAAAAGTAATAAAACAAAAGCTGTTTGAAAAGAAAAATTCAAGAATTCCTCCCAAAGTGTTACCTTCAAGTCTCACAACTGTGTCAACCTACCTGGATACTAGTCAAGCCATAAGAATGCAGACCAGACTGAAGAGTCATTGAAAGACTGTTAAGTTTGCAACGCATCTCATATGACAGGTAGAAGATATGTTGATTATTCTAAATAGGAAAAAATAAAGGTGTCCACTGTGCACTGCCTTTTTGTGAAAAAAAAAAAAAAAAAAAAAAAAAAAACCTCATGGTGTTAAGAATGGTGTCCTTGGTTGGTGGTTTAGCCCCTGAGAGCTCTGGGGGATCTGGTTGTATGATATTATTGTTCTTTCTATGGGGTTGCAAACCCCTTCAGCTTTTTCAGTCCTTCCCCTAACTCCACCATTGGAGTTCCTGTGCTCAGTTTGGTGGTTGGGTGCAAGCATATTCATCAATATTGATTAGGCTTTGGCAAAACCTCTCAGGAGACAGCTATATCAGGCTCCTGACAGCAAGCACTTCTTGGCATCAGCAATATATCTGGGTTTTGTGGCTGCATATGCAGGTGGGGTAGTCTCTGGATGGCCATTCCTTCAGTGTGTGCTCTACTTTTTGTCCCTGTATTTTCTTTAGACAGGAGCAATTATGGGTTAAAATGTTTGAGATATTTGGGTGGCCTCATCCCTCAGCTGGGGTCCATGGCTAATCTCTGGGTATGGTCTCTAGAGGTTCTCTCTCCTGTTTGATGGATATTTCAGCTAATTTAATCCCTGATGGATCCTGGGAGCCTCTTGCTTTCCTGACAACTGAGACTTTCTAGTGGCTATCCCCAGTTCCCCATTCCCCATTGCTACACACCTCTGTTCAATTTCCTAACCTTCAGTACAACTCCCCTGTCTCCTCCCACACCTGATCTTGCCCCCTTTCCCCTCTCCCTCCTTTCTTCCTTCCTTCCAAGTCCTTCCCACCCTCTACCTCTCATGATTATTTTTCCCCCTTCTAAGTAGGACTGACCATCCACACTTTGGTCTTCCTTCTTCCTGAGATTTATATGGTTTGTGAGTTGTATCGTGGGTATTCTAAAATAAACCATCAACCAAAGAATACACTTGGAGGGACCCATGGCTCCAAATGCATATGTAGTAGAGGATGGCCTTATTTGACATCAATGGGAGGGGAGGCCCTTGATCCTGTGAAGGCTAGATACCTCAGTGTAGGAGAATGCTAGCTAGGGCAGCAAGGCAGGAGTGGATGGGTGAGGGAGCACCCTCATAGAAGCAGGGGAGAGGGGAATGGGATGGGAGTTTGTGGAGGGGAAACTGGGAAGGTGATAACACTTGAAATGTAAATAAGTAAAATAACAAATTTAAAAAAAGAGTGGTGTCTGGACATCCATCCTATGTGCAGTCACCAAAGGTAGAGGTTGATGTGGATGTCAGGATGTACATGCTGACAGGAGCCTGATATAGCTGTCTCCTTAGAGGTCTGCAAGAGTCTGACATATTCAGAGGCAGAAGCCCACAGCTAACCATTAAACTGATCACGGGGTTCCCAATGGAGAAGATAGAGTGAAGGCTGAAGGAGTTGAGAGGATTCTCGACACCATGAGGAAAGCAACAATCCCAACCAACCAGAGCCCCCAGGGTCTAAACCACCAGCCTGGGAGCACTTAGGGAGGGACCTATGGCTCCAGCTATATATGCAAGGGAGCTATATATAAGTGGGAGAAGAGATCCTTGGTCCATGAAGGCTGGATGTCGTGGGGGGGATACTCGAGGGTGGGGAGGTGAGGTACAGGGGAGGGTGGGTGGGGTACACCAACGTGGAGGCAGGAGGATGGGGGAAGGGATAGTGAGTTTCTGGGAGGGAGGGGGGAAATGGGGTAAGGAGAGAACATCTGAAATGTAAAAAAAATTTTCCAATAAAAAATTTCCAATTAAAAAAAAAAAAAAGAGTGGTGTCATACTCATGTAATATCAGAACATAAGTGGACTATAAAATTTGACTATGATATTTTAATATCCAGAGATAAAATATATATGATTTAGAGGAAAGATTTGCCTACTGGTAAAGAAATTTTATCCTTCATATTTTCCTAGTGTGTATATATATATATATATATATATATATATATATATATATATGATTACTTGATATTCTATCTATGTATACATATACCCACATAATTTCAAATTTTCTCTCATAATATACTTAGGAAAAGATTATAGCTTAACATGAATACTATAACTCTGTCATTCACCTTTCCAAAGCTGTAAGAAAATACTTGAAGCACATAAGTTTATTAAGGAAAGGTTTATTTTCCTCACAGTCATTGAAGATATATATATATATATATATATATATATATATATATATATATAATATATATATATAATATCAGGCAGTCTGGACAATAATAGCATATTCATATATCATATGAAGTTCTTTGCGCAGAGTACTAAATCATACTTTATATAAACTCACATTCATCATATAAAAATAACTTTCTATCTATATGGTAAAGCACATTGTGAAATATATTTGAGAAAAAAGTAAATTCAAGTGAAAGTTATAGTGAGTCAACCAATCTACCTATGACCTCTGTTTCCATGGTTATCATACTATCAAAAAATGAGCATGATCTGGTAAATTTAATGTTTGTGGGAAAATCTAACTCAAGTCAGTAAACAGAAAATATTAATATATTTCTTTTCAATGCCTCATTCCACATTGAAAAAGTATTCTAAAAGATATTCAGCATAATTACTTTAAAAATTATTAAATCAGATAATACAAATAATTATTTTTATATGCTAAAGCAAATGAACTTATAAAATAGCCTTTGACAAAATGACCTAAACAAATTTTGAGATAACTATTGGATAAAATTAGCACTGAGAAAGAAAGGAAAACATAAAAACCCATTAAGAAAACCAGCTATGAGAGCATTAAACAATTATGAAAAAAAACAATTATAAAAAATCAATTATAGAAAATCTTACTTCTGATTAAAGCAAGACTATTAAGGGTTAGATAATCATGTATGGCAGTCATTATGCAGCAATTGATTCCAAAAGAGTCATTAACAGATACTAAAATTAGTGGGTAAAGATCTGGTGAATAAAAAGATATTTATATCTTACTTTCACATTATCTCTTATACTTAGGAAAGGAATATAGCTTAATTTGGAGACAATGGCTGTGTCAATTAGTGTTTCAAAGGTATATCAAAATACCAGAGGTATATCAATCTTATAGGGGGAGGGTCTATTTTGCTTACAGTTTTAGAGCATTCATTCCTTGGTTGCTTGATCTGGATCTTATAAGCCCTGTGGTTTATTTAGTATATTGTGTTGGAAAGTCATGGTAAAGGAAGAAAGCATGTCATTTCATGCCAACACAGTTACAACAAGCAAATCAAGAAGTCCAGAGGAATATTTTAAACTATAGTATATCAGAAGACATTCAACTGATAGCAATGTATCATCAAGAATCTATTGAAAATTATTCAGATATCTGACAATATTTGAATGTCTGTGGACTAGGTAATAATCTCAATATTGGATCCTGATTTATATCAGTATAATTAATTGCTTACTGTAGAGAGAATATTTTGTGTCTGTATGGATGTGGCAAGTGTCATTAATAAATCTGATGGCCTTAGTTTAGGCAAGAAATAGTAGGTGGAATATCCAGGAGGCAGAAAAGATTCTGGATAGTGCCAGGCAGGAGATTTACCTGGGAAAATGTGATGAGACAGACATATGGTACCTGAGCACAGATAACCATCCACATAGAATAATGTTTTTTTGGTTTTGTTTGTTTGTTTGTTTGTTTTGGTTTTTTGAGACAGGGTTTCTCTGTGTAGCCCGGGCTGTCCTAGAACTCACTCTGTAGACCAGGCTGGCCTCAAACTCAGAAATTTGCCTGCCTCTGCCTCCCAAGTGCTGGGATTAAAGGCGTGTGCCACCACTGCCCAGCTAGAATAATGTTTTACTTTTATAAATTATTTACTGAAATACTTAATAGCAAAGGGGCACACTATCCATCACTTAGCTTGAAGAAACCAATATAGCTTTTCAGTAAGGTGTAGTCTGTAAAGTAATTTCCCCAACTATCCTAGGATTTCAACTGGATCAACTTTATTGCAAGTCTTATGCAGGTTACCACAGCTGATATAAGTTTATGAGTGCCATAGCCTCTCAACTATAGAAGTTTGCATTTTGGAGCTCCTCCCTATCATCTGGCACTTACATCCCTTTCACCTCCATTTCTATGGCGTTCCTTAAGTCTTGAAGGGTTGAAAATGTGTACCATTTAAGGGTGAGCAATTAGGCTCTTATTTTTGTCATGTGGACTTCAGCATTGCCTATATGCCACTGCACAAAGAAGCTTCTCCAATCAAGACTGAGAACAGCCCATGTCTGTGAGTATATATTTTAGTATTAAGAAAAAAAATTGACAGCATTCACATTTAGCAAATTCACAATAGTAAGGTCAACCCTATGTCCTACAACTTCCTCAACTGTCCTAGTTAGGTTTCTACTGCTTCAGTGAAACACCATGAACAAAGGCGGAATAGGGAGGAAAGAATTTATTTGGTTTACACTTCCACATCATAGTTATCAATGAAGGAAGTCAGGAACTCATTCACTTATTCAAACAAGGCAGGAACCTAGAGGCAGGAAATGATGCCGAGGCCACAGAGGAGGGCTGCTTACTTGCTTGCTCCTCATTGCTTGCTTAACTTGTATTTTACGCAACCCAGGACCAATCATCTCAGGGATAGCCTCACTTACAGTCGGCTAGTCTCTCCCCAATCAATCATTTATTAAGAAAATACCCTACAGCTGGATCTTATGGAAGCAATTTTTCAGTTAAAGTTCCCTCCTTTCAGATAATTCTAGCTTGTGGCAAGTTGGCATAAAACTAGCCAGTACACTAATCTTGGGCTTTTGGCAGAGATTATAGTAACCTGTATGAAATTCTCTCCTTAAGAACAGGCCTTAAATCCAACTCAAATACATTTAGTTACCATCATGCCACTCTTGCACTAGTGGGCATAGCTGGCCTGGTAGGTTAATGTTGTAGCATGCAGGATATACTTACTCCTTGATAAAGTTGTTGGTGGTTTTTTCTTCCCAGCAGCCATATGAGCAGTTTCTGACACTATCAAAGCTATGAGTAGTTGGTAGTTGCTGAGGAGGGAAGAGTCATATTTTGAATGATTTCTTATGGTAGATTTCTTATGCTCCAGTAGATGGCTCCACACCCAAACACATAACGGAAGCACTAATTGGTCTCAGGGAGTTATCAAAAACAAAACAGAACAATAATAATAATTTTAAAGGGACATGGCATTTGAAGGGACTATTTTTAAAAGGAATGAAACATTTGAAGGAAGGAAGTGACAATGAATATAGTCATGTTTTGTTGTTACATGTATGAAACTCAGAAGGGAAGCTGATGGCCTTTGGTCTGAGTTCTGTCATTTGATTAAGTAACTGTTCTATCCAAGATACTCACTTCATTTTTGGAGGTCAAAATTTTGTTTTTACCACAACTTCTCTTTTGATGATGCACTCTCTGAGTCTGACATTGATGCCTGGTCTACTCAGTAAGTTGAGAGTCCATTCCACACATTCTTGGATTGCACAGTTTATCTCCCTTTTATGTAGTTATATTGTGGCTGGCAAGTCACCATACGCTCATTGTGTCTGACATATTTCTATGAAAATTCATGTTTTATCAGTTCTAAGCACATTACTACTCGCTTTGAAGCTACACAAAGGCTTTATAGGCACAAAGAGCTAATGTGGTTATACTTTGCTTCCCCACCCCCATAGATGTTCCCTTTTAAACTACAAGGCAGTTGGAAAACAATCATCTGTTACCTACATTTTCTCCTTGCCTTACAGTGAAGTGTGCTCTCTTCCCTCATCTTTCTATGGTCTGTCTCCCCACTAACCTAAATATGGAGTGATATGCAGTCTTGACTTCCCTTCACCTTCAATGAAAACAATATTTAATATTAAGGAACTTACTACTGATTGATTCTGTTCATAGAGGGTTGGAGACTTTCATTTAGAATGGAAAGAAAATAGTGGGACCAGTTTGGATATCAGGTAGAAAAGACAGGTTAAGGATGCTGATGGGACAAAGCTACACAGAAGACCAATGCAAAGTATGACAGTTGAGATCATTTCCATAGCATCTACAATGAAAATCATGAGGCACAACTTGCTGTTTCTGTATCATGCTTCCACAATGGTCTTCTAGAAAACTCATCATACTCAACAGTAGAGCAGGATTAATACAAAGCATTCCGTCTGAAGTTTAGAGTCCACTAGTTATGTTCTATTTAGGTATGCATTGGAGAAATTTTGAAATATCAAGTAATTTTTTCTAATTATTTTGTTAAATAAATTTGTAATAGAAATGTTTACTAGTTTTATTTTGAACTAATTTATTGGTATTGTTTTAAGATAAAATTATAATATTTTTAAACTTTCCATTTTAAGTTATCATAAATTTCCAGAAATATGAAACATAGACATAAACTTTTTGGCTTCCTCAATAATTTTCAAGAATATAAAAGGCCAAGGGCATGTGTTCCTGTTTTCAACAGAAACATGAATTAAGATAATCAAACAGCTATACTGCAAACAAATAAAATCTATTTCAGAGATTTTAAATATTTTTCCACATATACTTACTCATAACTGCATATATGTTATCTATGATATATGTGCACACATATACTTGCATATATATTAGTAATATATACTTATAGATATGTTTTGTATATGAATACAACATTTAGCATTAAATCTTAGATTTTCATATTTGCAGGTTTAATATTTTGTTTTATAGAACTGTCGAATCAATCTGAATGTGTTAGAACCAAATATTGACAATAAAGACAATTAAAGGAAAGGCTTAACTTAAAGACAGGTCATGGGTAAGTGTGTTGGCATCATTGGTTACAAAAGCAACCAAAGAGAACAATATTATGCCTGGAGGTAAGATTCTGAAAACAGTAAGGAGTTGAGAGGAGGATTGGCATTTGAAAACAGATCACCATATCAAAAGGGCAGAGGCTTAAAGACAAAAAGTTGTTTCTGCTGCATACCTTTATCCTCAAGGAGAACATATGGTCTTAAAGGCTTTAGGTACTAGTGTGTTCTTCTATATTCTGCACTGCAATACTCCCAGGTTAAGAACAGGTGAGGGGAGAGAAAGATAAAAATAAAGAACCTCGACAGTATGGAAGTGTGTAACTATGGGAGTACAACCTCTGTGGTTATGTGGAGGATGCACATGGATCAATAATACTGTTTAAAAATAATATCTGGGCTAAAGAGATGGCTCAGCAGTTAAGAGCACCAACTCCCCTTCAGAGGTCCTGAGTTCAAATCCCAGCCACTATATGGTGGCTCACAACCATCTGTAATTGGAAGCCCTCTTCTGGTGTGTCTGAAGACAGCTACCCATATATATATAAAATAAATAAAATCTTTTTAAAAATATTAAATGAATTATACTTGAATTTTTAAATTGTATTTTGTGTTTCTTTTGCTCTGTCATTTAATTTAAACATTTGGAAGACAATGAAAGTTTGCTTGACCTGACATTTTCTCAAATACTTTCCCATTTCTAAAACTCTACATGCTGATTCTGTTATAACACTTATCACACTGTATTAGAGCTGTTTTTCAGTGTGTCCATTAGACTGTGAAATCCTTCAACCTAGAAAATTGGTCTTTCTGAGTTTATTATCTCAGAACCAAGCACAGGCCTATATCAGAGTCATTAGTCAAGACATTGATGAAATCAAGAATGAATAATGAAACATGACAGTATGAAGTCAAAGTAGAATAAAACCAGTGCATTTTGTGATGTCTCCAAAATAAGCAAGAGGTTATCCTGGTTTTCTTCACTGTATTTTGTATCACAAATATATAATTTTATAAAACTAGATTTTCCAGCTTTTTAAAAGTTAATTTCTCAATTTTTTTATATTACCAAGAGCTGGTTTTAGGACGGATCAATATAGAAAATTCATTTTTGTTTCTTTAGTAATCTCAAAATGACAGCTGATGCTAATTACAAAGATGGCCATTCCCAATGGCAGCTCAAAGGACAACAATGTTGCATGACAATAGCACTGCCAGTAATCAGTGATGTCCAAGCATATCCCAGAAATGTGGAACATGTTCTATTGGGTTTTCCTAAAGCATACATAGCACACTTAACTGATTTTGTCCTCATCTCTTATCAACAGGAAGAATAGACATTTCTGTTGCTCATTCTACAACAGTTTTCTTGTTTTCAATTGATTTACAAGATTCTCTCCACTATTCCCCAAACAACAATGAGTTTCAAGTTTCAAGTTGTCAAAACGGTCCTCTTAATATTTTAATTCTTCTCAATGTAATACAAAATACATTTTGTGATGTAAAAGGAATGTCTTTGCATTGAGTGGAAAGTGTAACATCAGAATCTCACAAACCTAAAGGTCTATAGTTGTACAAAGACAGTCAAAAAGTACAAAGGTTTGGGGTGATGTTTGAAGAAAGTACAAAAAGTGGTGGTATAGATCCTGGAGGACCAAAAGTTATTGATGATAGTATCAAGCAAGGAGATGACCAGATTGCTATGTCCAGGTCTTGAGGTCCCCCTGGAGACCACCAGGAATCCAACTTTTATGCAAAAGTAAAAGTCTTTATTCAGGATCAAGTTCAGACCCTCCAACCTCTCCAACACAGTGGAAAGGTCTGGAAGGTTCCAAGCTGGTGAAGCCTTGCCTTTTTATCACAGTTACAGCAGGGTAGGGGACTTTTCAACTTATCAGTTGCATGATTGCTTAACTTGAGTAATCTATTTCAAAACGTCTGGAACATTGGGTACTTTCCTCTTAGAATCTGATTGATTGTTACTAAGGGTGGAGTGGTTGTTTTTAAGAAAGTTATGGCTATTGCCATATGGTGTCTTGGGTCCCTGAACAAGTTATGTTTTTTTACAGTAACTGTGTTTAGCCTAAGGATAAGCTTGGACATAGAATGGAGTCTAAATACAAAATGGAATTTGTAATGTTAGGCTGGGCTCTTCACAGATTACTAATTTATTTTTGGTTCTGCTTTTCTAATCAACAATATAGGTAGGTAACAGCTGGCCTATAGTTTTGAACACATGTTGGGAAGAAGTGGCCATTTAGAAAGCTTTCAAGGTTAAGGCAGGCCTGCATTGTAGTCTCATTAGAAGTGCTGACTCAAATCTTTTCAGCTATGACTTATATTTTCACTAGATTTTCATTTTTATTCAATACTTTTACTTCCAACGACTTCCTCCTCATCAGTGACTATGTATCTCTAGTTGACTGACAACATTGGAATGATGGTTCTATGTGACCAATGATTTTGCTGTGATTTGCATAGAAAAAGTAAAATAGAGTTTTGGGTAGAGAAGAGAGACTGGAACAGGGATAGTAATATCCTGTTAGTTGTCTATTTAATAGGAAGAGTACTAAATTCTTAATAGTGAGTTACTTTCTGCTTGTTCTGAAGGAATTGTGGGCAGTAATGAGGGAAGAAGTTGGGGACCTCTACTCTAAAATGTTCAGAAAACTAAAACAGAGACTACTGAATATTTTTTTTAATTTTGTTATTATTTTTTTTACAAATACTTTAAGCCTTTCAGTTGAACACAATGATACTTATTGGCTAGACATGATCTGACATATTGGTAATGTCAATTTAAGTTAATTTAAGTTGTACCTTTGGAGTGTGCCTGTTGCTCCTCTGATTATTTTCTGAGTGATTCATATAACAGCAAAGAGAGAAGCATAGCTCAAAGACAGTACCAGAACACCATGAAAGGCACAGACCTAGATCATGTATTTCTATTATTATTATAAACTTGAAATAGCAGAAATTTGCACTAGGAAACTATGTCAATGCAGACCCTTGCTTTATTCTTCCTGCTTCCTTCTGATCTCATAGCTGCAAAGCTGGTATTTTTTAGTGTCTTTATTTTTCTAATTTAGGATACACACTTTGGTAACAAGACAAATATGGATTCTGAGACAAAAGTAAGCTTTCTCGGTAAAAGGAAGAGTCCTTGGATAGTAAGCAGAGAGTCTAAAGAAAGAAGTGTCTTGGTCACTGTCCTGTTGTTGTGAACATACATCATGACTTCAGAAACTCTTATAAAAGAAACCATTTAATTGGTCCTTGCTTACTGTTTCAGAGGTTTGTCCATTATTGTCATGGTGGCATGCTGGCAGACATAGTGCTGAAGAAGTAGTTAAGAGTTCTACATCTGGATCTCCTCCGGGCAGTAGGAAAAGTGAGATACTGTGCCTGGATTGAGTTTTTAAAACCTCAAATGCCAATGCCAATGACACACTTCCTCTAAACAATGCCACACCTACTTTAACAAGGCCTTATCTCCTAATCTCTCTTAAGTAATGCTATTCCCTGATGACTAAACATTCAAATATTTAAGCCTGTGGGGGCCATTTCTATTCAATCTAACACAAGAAGGAAATGCTTTTACAAAGTAGCAATTATTGATGGAAAAAAATAACAAGATTAGGAATTTCTGATCCCATTAAGCGAAACCCTAATGTCACAAAAAAAATTAATTTAGTGTTTTTGATACTTGGAATCTGAATGGGAATGAAATACACATTTTTCATTTAGTGTGAAGTTCTTCACGCAATTACATCAAATTCTTTTGTTATAGCATCCCTTTGGAGATTCATCATTTAGAACTAGGTGCCACAAGGGTAGAATATGAAGGGACTATAAATTCACCGGATCTGTGGATATTCTATACTTACCCGGTATTGCAGCTTCGGCAGACTGAACAGCATCCCACTAGAATAATTCTGCCTATTTGTCTAGCCATCAGTGACAAAGGAGTGGTACAGGAGGGAATAAGAACTTCCAGGTAGTCGATAGGACTCTGGAGCAACCTACGTCTTTATACAAAACATAAAGCAAGGTGACCTATTGAAGAAGGAGGACCAATGCTTGGAATTCCCTTGGTTATTAATTCCATTCTTTTTAATTACACCATAGATTCAAGATTGGAAATATCGACATTTTTTTCCAACTATATGCAGGCAGATGGAATGAATGGGTTAAATATGGAATATGGCTGGCAGACCTTCCTTTTCCCAAACATTCACAATAGAAATCAGCCTCTGTACTAACATTTCTGAGGAGACAATAGCGTCATCTAGTGGCAATGGTGTCACATTTTTTAAAAAATTAGGAAGGCTAGAATTATCCTAGATAAGACATTTAAAAATTTGTTCAAATGATATCTGAAATATTGTTTTAAGCTACACACTTTGACCTAACAAAGAGTAACCATCTTTTTACTATTAAGAATTTAATTCTTTTCCCATTAGAGAGACAGAATCATTAATATACCACTCCCTGTTTCTAGCTCCTTTCTCCACCAAAAAGTATCTGCTACAAACCACTTTAATATCGACAATAGAAAATTTGGAATAACAGTAGGTAATAGATAGACCAAAATCCTCTTTTAATACATCTGTAACTGTTAAATGATTCCATTTTATAATTGTGAGCATATTTTCTTTTGTACCCAGCCTCAAGCTATTTCAAGCTTTTCAAATGCTAAGAATGTTTGTCATTTGTGGTACCTACATTTCATGTTGATGTCAGGTGAAGCATGTCTCCACAGATTTGTGTTTTAAAACATTGCTCTCTAGCTAGTGTCTTTGTTTTGGAAGATTGTAATAAATATGAATGTAGGACCTACCTGGAGAAAGTTTGTCACACCTGGATGGGACTTGAAAGTTTAGAATGTAGAATGTTTCTGATCCACTGAGATGTGAGTAAGTGGTCACCACATCCCCTGCTTGATCCTTTCACACCGTGAGCCAAAACAGAACCTTCCTCTTCATAATTCTTTTCCCAGAATTTTAAATTAAATTAACTTCTAGTTTCTTTTTAAAAAAATACTAACATTGTATTGGAATCAAATAGTTAATCAAACAGAATACAGATCTCATATATAAAACCTTGCAGCTACATGCAACTAACTTTTGACATGTTGTGGATTATTCACCAAAGAAGACTGCTTGGACATGAGTTTAAAACAATAGAAAATCCCTATACTCATTAGTATTTCCTCTAGGTTCTGCCAAACAGTTACCTAGCAACCTCACGGTACAGCCTGCCTCAAGTATAAAGGGACTGTTCCTCTCCTGGTCCAGGTCCCTGTCTCTGTCCCTGACCCTCTCTCTCTCTCCCTCTCGCTCTCCCTCTCCTCCCTCTCCCTCTCGCTCTCCCTCTGTCTCACTCTCACTCTCCCTCCCTCTCTCTTCCTCTCCATCTTTTTCCTCTCTCCCCTGTTTCCTGTGTTCCCAGCTGGCCTCTTCCCTTCTTTCTCTCTCCTCACTCTTTCTGTCCGTCTCTTTCCTCTTTCTTTCTCTGACTCTACCCCATTCCCCAAGGCCCAAATAAATGTCCTTGTATAGTAGACCCATCCAATGGCTAATATCCCAGGGAGGGTGCCTCAGCACAGGCCCAATGAGGCACCTGCCCCACCCAATCGACAAGTCTGCCTTACTCAGGCTCACTTTCTAGCCACCGAATGAAAACATTGGTGAATTGGTAAGAGCTCCACCTCTCTTTCAGGCATAAATGGCCCCTAGTCCCAAGGGAATGACTGTTGAGCTCAAAGTGTCTCTCTGGTGTCCTTTGGGACAGAGGAATCTTAGCCATGGTCTATGACTGGCCCTTCTCGATGACATCTCCCCTCTCCTTTAGGACCTTTTCCCTTAGGTGAAATTTTCTCTCTTCTCAAGACAAGGTTCCTCCCTTTTCTCTTGAAAAATCCCAGTATTGAGTATTTCATGTTTCTCAGGCATCTACCACAATTGGTACCTGCTTACCACATGATGATCTGGTAAGCACGTGTTCTGTTATTATTTTTCTATTCATGGAATGCTGCAAGCAATAGAAAATAGTAAACTTTTTCCTCACTTATGGGTATCGTGTCTTCATCTATAACCTTCAGTCTCCCCACTGGTATGCCTCCTGGAAAACCTCAAACATCTAAAACTAGTTTCCAAACCCATACACTATCACAGTCAAACATGGCCCCAATACCCACTAGATAATGACTCTAAATTACTGCTTAATGGCACCTTTGATCCCATTATTTTAAGGGACCTTCACAACTACTGCCGTCAATCCAGAAAATTAAAAGTAGGTTTCCTACATGCAGGCTTCATTCCAAATCTTCTCTTTGTTCCTTCTGTGCTCCAATTCAGCTCCTCATCGCTATGAAATCTCAACCAGATGAAACTTCCGCTATCCTTGATCCAGCTAATGAACTTCCTCCTTATTGTTCCCAACCAGCTTCTGCAAGCTCTTCTGCTCTTCTTGTTTCCTCAGTTTCCCCTACTGCCTCAGCCTCCTCAGCTCCTCCTGGTTTCCCCTCTGCAACCCCCTATCCCATCACCCGCCCTGCCTCTATGAGGGTGCTCCCCTCCCTGCTCCCACTCCACTGCCCTGGCATTCCCCTATGCTCCAGCACCAAGCCTTCACAGGACCAAGGACCTACCCTTTTATTGATGCCAGATATTTTAATTGTTTTTTGATACCTTTAGGTTCTGATCAACTTGTTACTTAGTTTGGAAAGCATCAGAAGTGGCATATTTAGCCCAACCATTGGTCCATGCCCACCAAGTAGTCTCAGGGGCTTGGTAATAGTGTTATCCAAATGAATTAACCCATAAGGCAGAATAGCAGGTATCAGAATACAGGAAAGTGCCTAGGTTAAAGGCTTTGGATATTAGATAACCTTAATTTGGTTGGGCTGTCTCCAGTTACAGATACTGTCTGTCAGTTAATGGCCTACAGTCAGGTGAGTTCCTATTCCTGTGTAGTACCAGGCTGAGCGTCTAAGCATAACCAGAAATCCTGGCTGATTTTGACTGGGAATGATTAACTCTATCCTCAGAGTCCATTCCTGAGGCATAGAGTCTGATTCCCAGATTTTTACTATTTCTCAAAGGACAGAATCTTTTTAAAGGGAGATTTTTAGCAAGTCTCACTTTCACAACCCCAGTTTTGTAATGGCAATTCCCTTGTTTCTGACAACTAGCAGGCCTAGCCCCAAGGCATGCATAGAATTATAAACTTCATATTTTCATTTCAAAAGATAGATTTTCATACTCTTTTAATGTAAATATACAGCCAGACATTTAAAATGGGCATCCATAAGTAAAAGTGAAGGTCAAATATGGGTTTGTAGTCATATTAACCAATATCTTCCCTGTATCTGTCTTCCTCAGTTTCCAGTCCAGGTCTGAGGGCAGTGGAGGTTGGACTATGATTCTATATTTATACTCACAGTGCAAAACACAGGACTCAGAAGGATGTAGAGGGGTAAGCAGTGGAAGGACCCAGTGAACCCTTAATTTCAGTGAGTCCACAGTCCAGAGTCAGTTGTTTGGCTTCAGGTCCATAGCTTCTGGTTTTTAACCTCTGTGTGGTGGATCCATGGTGTTATGCCAGCTATCTTCATGGTATAGGTGTGCAGAGAATTACATTGCAGGGCCCTTTCCAAGTTACTTTCAGCTCCTTTTGCTATTCGCTTGACACAGATGGTGTCACTGGATTTAACAAGGGAAACTCATGGTAGACTCAGATTGGCGGGGTCTCTGACAGTTGGATGAAGAACTAGAGGGCCTGCAGTGGCTTGAGAAACAGAGAGTTCTGCCAACTCCTGGTTTCTGAGCCTGGGAGGCCAGTGGTGGAGGTTTTTAAAACATAATCTCATGGGAAAGGGTTTAGAAGCCCACTGTGTGGAGTGCAGCAGGCCAAAGCAAAGCCAAGAAAGGAGGACTAGCCATTCTTTGCTGGACTCTACGAAGAATTTTATTAGAGGTTTTATTTGGTTGACTTTTGACCTGTTGCTTTTGTTTGTTTTTATCTGCCCAGAACTCTGAGTTCTATCTGCAGAATGAATTTTTCAATCTATGTCTAAAGCTTTAGCTATTAATTGAGATGTTTTGGCTATCAAAGCCAGGCCATTGTTGAACCCCATTGCTAGAGAGTAGCTAAATCAGGGACCAGTTCCTAGATGACCTTTTAATCTACTATTTCAGCAGTTTCAGTCTGGTAGGGAACACTTTTACCCACTTGGAAAAGCTATGTATGAAAACTAACAAGTGATTTTGTCTCCACCAGGAGGATAGCTCTTAATGAAGGCAGTTTTCCCAGAATTCACTGAGTATTTGTGTCTCATTTAGATCCCTTCCTGGGGGTCTTAGGATTTCCATTACTCAGAACATGCACATGACCAAGGCAACTCTTCTAAGGTCAACATTTAATTGGGGCTGGCTTCCAAGTTCATAAGGTCAGTCCATTATCATCAAGGCAGGAGCATGGCAGCATCCAAGCAGGCCTGATTCAGGAGGACCTGAGAGTTATACATCTTGTTCAAAGGGAAACAGGAAAAGACTGGCTCCCAGGTAGCTAGGATGAGGGTCTTAAAGCCCCCTCCTACAGTGACACACTTCCTCCAACAAGACCACAATTGTTCCAACAAGGCCACACCTATTCCATCAAGGCTACATCTTCAAACAGTACTATTCTCTGGACCAAGCATACCCAAATCACCACATTCCAGTCCCTGCCCCCCACAAGACTGTTCAAACATATGAGTCTATGGGGAGCATACCTAGCCATTGCATAAGATACATTTAGTTCAACTTCAAAAGTCCCCATAGTATATAGCAGTCTCAACAATGTTAAAAGTCCAAAGTTCAAAGTGTCTTCTAAGATTCATCTAATAACTTGACTGTAATACCCAAAGCAAGACAGGAAACCAGCTGGGCATCTCCAAATTCTGCATCTCCATGTCTGATGTCAGGGTGGTCTTCAGATCTCTAACTCCATCTTTGTTGACTTCTTCAACAAACTTCTTTCTCCTGGGCTTGTTCCACTCATTGTTAGCAGCTTTCCTCAGCAGATAACCCAAGGCTCTGGCATTTGGAACATCTTGGGGTCTCCAAAGCAACTTCAACATTACATTGTTCCAATGTTTGGGATCCACACATGATCTCCTGGGCTCCTCCAAAAGGCTTGGGTCATATCTCCAGCTCTGTCCTCTGTAGCACTCTAGGCTCTGGTTGACTCTACTCCACTGCTGCTGCTATTCTTGGTGATCAGCCCATGGTACTGACATCTCCAATACACTGGGCTCTTCTGCTGCAACTAGGCCTCACCAATAGTCTCTCTTAGGCTCTCTTCCTGGTGCCAAGCCTCAATTTCTTTGCATGACTCCTTCAGTCCTGAGCTGTCAACTGTAAATGAGGCTGCACTTTCACCAACAGCCTTCCTTGCCCTCTCACAGTGCCAAGCCTCAGATGCTCTTCAGGATCCCTTCATGTCTTCAAATCAGCACCGCATGCGTGATTCTTACACATTACCAACTACAGCTGCAGCACAAAATACAACCTTGGCTATCTCCAGAACACAGCTTCTTTGTGCTCTCAGCAAACACTTCCCAGATTACCTCAGTGATATTGGTCTCTTTTTAATAACTGCTAAATTTTAGCTCCATCTAACCAGCATCAATTGTCCCAGTAGTCCCTTCTATTTTTGACTCTAAAGCTAAAGCCATGTATAGCAGGCCTAACCTGCTGAGTTCTGCTGTGTGCTGGAGCTGGAACAAGGTCCCTTGTTCTATTACACTATCACCAGCTTTCTGTTTCCAACTCCTTCACTGCTTAAGCTTGGTTGTCCTGAAACTTGCTCTGTAGATTGACCTTGAACTCAGAGATCTGCATGGCTCTGTCTCCTGAATGCTGGGATCAAAGGCACGTACCACTACATCTGGACTTTAAGCTTTTCTCTACTTGGAGTTTGTTCTATTCCAGGCTGACTTTGAACTCAGAGATCTGCTTGCCTCAGTCTCCTGGGATTAAAGGTATATACCATCATGCTTGGATTTGGTACTTGCTGTGTTTCTTTATTACTTGAACCATACATTTTATATTTTTCCTTTTTCAGCTTGCTCCGTTTCATTAAAATGCTCTTCATAAAAACTAAACGAGAGAATAAAGTTTCTGCTGGGCTTTTTTGAGGCTTCCTTTGTCAATTCAATCAATATAAATCTCTTTACCTTATCTTTAGGTAGACTCTTCAGACAAGAGCAAAAAGCAGCCACATTCTTCACCAAAATACCCAAAAAACAATCACTAGGCCACAAACTGAAATTCCTCTTCACTGAACCCTCTTGGGCCAGGTCAAATCTCTCTCAGCAACAAAGTCTTCCATATTCTTAGGAGGATGGCCCATTAAGTGCCACTTAAAGTATTCTACTGCTTTCCAAATCCAAAGTCCCCAAATCCGTATTTCTCCAAATAAAGGCATAGTCAGGTCTATTACAGCAATACTTCAGTCCCTGGTACCAATTTGTGTCTTAGTTAGGATTTTACTTCTGTGTACTGACACCATGATCAAGGCAGTGCTTATAAGGACAACATTTTATTGGAACTGGCTTATAGGTTCAGAAGTTCAGTCTATTATCATCAAGGCAGGAGTGTGGTGGCAACCAGACAGGCCTGGTGCAGGAGGAACTTAGTGTTCAACATTTTGTTCCGAAGTCAAACAGGGGACGACTGGCTTCCAGGCCCACACCCACAGTGATACACTTCCTCCAACAAGACCACACCTATTCCAACAAGACCATACCTCCAAATAGTGCCATTCCCTGGGCCAAGCATATTCAAACCATCACACTGGGTAAAAGCTCTGTGTTTCGGATTCACTTGAGCACAAATATGACATCTGATTGAGATAGTTTTGTGGACCAGTAAGTAGGCTGGTAAGGTTTTGTTACCAGAGCCCTGTCAGTTGTTTCTAAGAAAATAATCTTTCCCTCTACTGTCCTCCATCACCCTGTAGGTTAGAGCTGTCCATTTCTTCTTTACAATGGAATCTCAGGTACCGCCAGGGTGTGGTATGTCATCAGAATATCAACAGACTTCATTGATCTCAGGTCCGTTTGTTGGGCAGGCAGGTCAGAGCCCACAAAGTGCAGGAAAGCAATTTAGAGCTGAAGCCAAACAGCTCATAGGAAGCTGTTTTTGTAAATGTCTTATTTTTTGTTGTTGTTGTTTTTGTTTTATAATCAGCAGTGAGAAACCCTCTTTCTCTATAGATCATACTGTGGACATTCCAGTTAGTAAAAACTGATGATTTGTGTACATGGTGGTGGATTTTCCTTTTTCCCATCTGAGAGACAAGGTCAGACCAATCAGTTCTCCTCTCTACACAGAGGTATTTGTCTTGGGCCCAGATTGTTTCATTTTAAAGTAACTACTGCAGCTGTTGTATACCTGGTTTTTCTATCATCTCATGAAAGTCATGGATGAGCACCTAAGTTATGGGCAAGAGAGTTACTAAATGGATGGTTATGGGTTTCTCAAATCAGACTTGAGAGTGACCCAGGAGTAGGGCCAGAAACTGGCTCACACAATCATTAGACAGTCAGCTTTCTGGTGCTTCTTGGAGGAGGGCTTCAACAATGTCATGGGGTGCAATGAATATAATATCTTGTTCCAGAGTTAATTTGTTTGCTTTTTATCCCATTAAACTAGCAGTACCTACCACAACTCTTTGACAGATAGCTCATCCTATGGCTCGAGAATCCAGTTGTTTGAACAAGTATAGCTCATAGCCCCAAAGTTTGGGTTAGAACCCTTTTATAATGGCTTTAGTTTAGTATCAGTTCATATTAGAGCCTCAGTGCACTACTTTGTGTTAGTCTCTAGAGGACTTGCAATTACCGTAAACTCTGGTATCCAGAGTCAGCAATACCTAGCTAACTCCCAAAACTGTCTCTTAGTCTTTGGAGCTGGAATCTAAAGGCTAGAAAGAATATTACTCTGAGACTTTTGCGTCCCCTCATCTGGGAGTTGAGAGAGGTAGCCTCTGATGTAAAGACTTGGGCTTTCTTAGACATTTTGTAACCTATAGTCTGTAACTCTTGTAGCAGTCTATCAGTGGCCTCTTAATAATTTATGTTCCTTGGAACCTTCTGATAAAATGGCAGAGATCATTGCTTAAGATCTCATCAACAGGACTGGCAAACTTTTAAAGCTGTGGGCCAACTTAGTCGATATAAGTTGACTGCTGTAACCTCCCACTGGGTCTGTCTATTTGAAACCAAAAATGAGTTGACTCACCTCTATCAATAGGAGGCTGAACAATGTATGTATTAGTTCCAAGAGAGTATACACTGTTTCTCGGAAGAATCAAACTCATGAGAATCAGAGGTGCTAGGTTTTAAAGTATTGAAGTAAGTGGATTTGCACCATTTACCAGGATCAAGTAAAAATATTGATCAACTGAAAAACTTTGAAGATGCTCTGTGTTCTGCAGTGTCAAATACTTGCATATAATTTAATTATTTATGTAAAATTTAAACAAGCACATCTCTCTCATTGGTATGTTAATTTACTTCATTTTTAATAAACACTAAAATATGTATCCCCAAAGAACTGTTTTAAATGAGCATCCTTTATGATTTATTATCAATATATGTGTTCACATTACATGAATTTGTATGATTTTGAATTTTCCTTTTAACTGTTTATGATACTATCCTGATCCATAAGTTGCTTATAAATGTGGAAAGCCCATATTGATGGGATAAAAAACTCTCAAAATATAATTTTTTAATTGTATCCACAGGTGTCCTAGAACCTACTTCGTAGTCCATGCTAGACTCAGACATGAGCAAGCTGCCATGTTCACCTGAGTTGGAATCACAGGTGTAAGGTATCACCATAGCATACAAACCTCAAAATTTAAGCCATGTTTTCTAAGAACTAGTTGGGAAATTCTTTTGAATAATAATAATAATAATAATAATAATAATAATAATATAAGATGCTCTAGCAATTAAAGACTTAAACAATACTTAGAAGTGGGTTACTGTTCTGCTTTGCTTCTGTTCTGACAAAATATTAATCAAAGTCAAATTGGTCAATAAAGGGTTTATTTCATCTTATACTTCCAAGTGACAGTCTATTATCCAGTGAAAAAGCAAGGCAGAATATGAAGCAGAAACCATGGAGGAACAATCCTTATTGGTTTGCTCAGCTTGCTTTCTGACATAACAGGGACCACCATTCTAGGAATGCCACTCCCTGCAGTGGACTCGACTCTCCCACTGTGTCAGTCAAACAAATGCTGGATGGCAGTGGAGGTAGAAGCAGTTGAATCTCTGAGTTTAAGGCCAGCCTATCCTATAGAGTAGCCAGGGCTGTACAGAGAAACCCTGCCTCAAAAGCCCAAAAAGGAACAAAACAAAGTAATGCAACCAAACAAAAAAACACCACCACTACCACCACCAACAATAACAACAACAACAAAACCAGAAAATTTATATTATAAAATCCATTAGCTTTTTATTTTGCTATCATGAAAAATATAAAGCAATATGCTACTTTCACATTTTATAACATATTTTGGAGAGACTTTCTTTCTGGCAAGCATTCTCTGGTGCTGTGGCATCAGAGTCAATGCCCTGAGGCTTACTTTTGTAACATCTCTGCAAAGCACACCCAAAGGGAATTAGCCATATTCTGAACAAAATTTTTATGAAGACCGAATTTTTGCTTATTGCTATGATTTTCAGATTAAGAAATTAAATGAAAATTAGCTTCCATTCAATCTGGTGACATTAAAAGACTTAAACCTTGAATTAAAAATAAGTGCTGGCAGCCGGTTTTAAGCAAAAATGGCCGTATCTAGGGACTCGAAGTCTTCTGAAATATTTTCTGCAAATTGCTCCGTCTGGGATTCCCAGACACACCAACATCTTGCTTTGTTTTCATAGCAAAACGGCTCCAGGTAGACTTTCTGGAAGCAGATGTCTGAACTTTGCTGTTACCTTTTGTACCTTGTTAGCATATTTTATGTGCTTCTTAATGATGATGAGCTCTGTGCACTGAAAATGGCAAGAATTAATAATGGCTCAGAAAATGTCATCTCGAATGACTGACACTTTTTTTTTTCTCCTGATGAGATGGGAACATCCCATCAAGTATTAGCTGAATAAAATATGGTTGAAGTTCCAAATCTCATAAATGAGCTACATTTTTCTGGGCTGAATTTCTCTGGAAAAAAAAAATTCAGTTATGTAGAAGAGTCTGCAGACTAATTAGAACTCCCACGATGGTAGAGAGTTGGCCAAAGGTCCATCGCCAAAATTATTTAGAACCACCTTACTCTCTTTAATAGCTGTTTATTGTTCTGTATCTGATATGATATATCTGATATATAGTGCCTTTCATTATTATGTAAAAGCCTTTCAAATGTATTAACATGGCACATTGTTCTACTAACCACAGGCTAAGGACTGTCCTTCGACAGCATCTAGTAGACTTCCCAGGTTTGTATAAATTGCTTACCTGATGTTCTATGACTATAGTTTCTTAACTGCTTCCACTATTTGGGGCATCTTGAATCCATGTTCCTTGGATTCTATCATGGTTTCTCACATTGCTTCTGAACGTCTGTTTACTCCCTTTGGAGTGCATACTGTGCTTTTACTGGTCAGTTTCAAGTGCACAAAAGCCGATTTCCTCTAATGTGTTGACTAAAGGACCAAATTAAAAAAGCTATTTCAGAAATATAGACCTAATTTCACGAGTAACAGCAGCAGCCATTTGCTTTCCACCAGCGTCCACAGGCAAATGTTTTGCTCACTCTATGGGCTGATACTCTAATTGCTGAAGCTGGACTAATCAAAACAATCTCATTCACAGATGTGGTCCATGGGGCTACTTGAACCAATAAGATACTAAGATGTGAGGGACCGAGAGCATGCTACACTCACATTCTAAGCAATGGTTCAAGACTAATGTAGAAGCCAGTGATTTGTTTCTTGTTCATTCGATTCATTTTATATACGGTACAGCTTCGATGTGAAATATTGGGCAGTGACAACGCTGGTGGGCCATACTCCTTCTGCCCCACCTTTTAAAATCTCAATGTTCACGCTCTACTTGAAGCTTTGACTCAAAGCTTAGGAATCGCATCTTCTGCACAGCAGCCGCGTTGCTAAGTAACCAACTCACTCCCAGGCTTGTTTCCAGGGGTCACCAGGGACTTCCGCCTCCCTTTCACATGTTCTCCAATCAGACACTGGTGTGCTTGTCACGTCCGATTCTGGGGCGGGATCCAGAGCGCGGTCCGCCCCACCCTGCACTGTGGAGGGATGTTCAGGGCAGCTCAGGGATGTTCAGGGCAGCCCCGCCCCCGAGAGCTGAGTGGGCGGTGAGGAGGGCGTGGCGGGTGAGCGGGCCGGGGCGGTCCCTTTGGCCCACCGTGCTTCAGCACCTGCTGTTGTCCAGAGCTGCAGCTGCTGTCTCCTCCAGGTAAGGGTCAGGTGGGGTTGCAATGTAGGAGACTCTGATCGGCACCCAATCAAAGAGGATGATGTTTGAAATGAGTTGGCTTCACATCCGTGACCAGCACTCTGAGGTCGCAGGCTAGGGCTCTGAGCCTCCTACAGTGCTGTGCAAGTCGTGATGCCTGAAAAGCTAATCCCAGGAGTTTTGCAGTCACACACCTGAGTATTATAAGGCATAGTAAGAACTCAACATGTATGTGGATTCCCCTGCGTGGAAGCTGGGACTGTTTCTAGACACAAGCTAGCTGTTATTTCTAAGGTTATTAAGTATATGGATGTCTAGAGCCTAGAATGTTATTCCATCAGTACACAAGACGTATTTGCATAGATTCCTTTCTCCTTTTGAAATGGTTGTACCAAGAAAGCTTTAAAAAAGAAATGTTATACTATAAGGGCAATACTAACCCTGGGAAAAGATTATTGTATATTAAGGAGAACATAAAAATACTTTCTTTTTCTCTTACAGATGTATCCACATTTTTGTATGCAAATATTCATAGGAATGAACTCTATGTTGTTAAAAACGAATTAGAATACACAAAATACACTAAAAAGTTAACTCATGTATCAATCACATGTCACATTTATTTCATATAAATGTCTTCAACATAGATTTGAAGATATGTTGTATTTCTAACTTACTCAGAACAAACTACCCTCCAAAGAATACACATCCATGGATTAAGAGATATGAAGTATTTGATTTAATAATATGATATTGTAATTTACAATTTTAACACTATCATATCGTTTCAAGGCTACAATAACCACAATATTAGTTAGATGCAAAGGGATTTATGAGGATTTAAAAACTTGAACTAAAGAAATATTCTATACATTTGTTGGTTCGTGTATTCTCTTATCATTTAGAATGGGGAGAACTTAACATTATAACACTAGTGACTGAACCTACAAATATTCCTTTATTTTACAAGGTAATGCAGCAACCTGAATGTGAAGGGGCATGATTATAGATCTGTGTTGGAAGGCAGAAATCGGAGGCTGTCTGGCAAACTTAAGTGACTTTGAAAACTTGTCAATTCAAGAAAATTTGGAAAACTTGCTTTAGTGGATTATGTATGGGCTAGTGTAACAAATAGTAGTTTTAGCATATTAAGAGTTCTTGGAAAGTTTTCTAAATTGGAATCAATTAATAAGCTATTTCAAAAGACATCCATAAAAGGAAAATATTTTTAAGTGAGGTCTACAAACATATATATAAAGACTAGTTGGATTTTTAAAATTTATGTTGTTCTGACATCTCCTTGTGTTTATTTTAATAGATGGCTAAAGAAACATAAACACTCTGGGAAAATATTATTTATAGTTGCCTTTAAAAAAACTTCAATCTCTTTAATCTTATAATTAAGAAATGTCATATTGGAATTCTAAAATCACACTTTTATGACAATATATAATAGCATCACATATAGAAATCTACAAATGAATTTAGCTTAGAAAATTAGTTTTTAAAATTCATCTGCTCTAAATATAGACTCCTATAGTTAGGCTGGATTTGTTATTGTTTTCTGTAAATGGCTTTAAAGTCCTTAGCTTGAGTAGAGATGCAAGGAAGTTTTTATAATAATTCAGAGAAGAATATGATCTTTTTAGGATATTTCGTTTATATGTTACATTTATTTTAACTTACTTAGCCATAGAAGGTCAACAGTGATTACTGTGTCATTATTAATAAAATCATAAAATTTCTAATTTAACCTAATTTTATTTTCTGAAACACTGTAATGAAGAGCAAACTGAATACTCCATTAACCTGAAGGATTAACATTCTCTTCCCATAATCTAGATTTACTTGAGATTTAATATATACAAGAAGAATAGCAGTAGTTAATATTATTTGAATAACCAGTTTAGTTAGCCATTTATGTTGATGCCATGTCTATGTATGGAAGACTGAAACATTACCCATGCGATCTTCAGTGTATTTTCATGAATAAATATCCTATGAAGAATATTTTGTTTTCAAAGACACCTTATTAGGAGACAGGAAAGGGTATCTTATTAACTTATTAATCATGCAACTTCATTTGTGTTAGAAGCACATTTAACTAACAAATGGCACTTGCAAGGCCTATGACTACATGTTGTCCTTTGATAATATGGCCGTTATTCTTCCATTGTTAATGAGGCTGTGCCTTTGAGATCTGAAAACAAGCAATTACATGTGAACGCCTAAAGAGAATTTTAGAAATTCCCCTAGAGAATCTGCTATAGAAACAAAACCTAGAGGAAAACTGATTTCTCATCTGACATTAGTTAAAAATTCCAAGAAGGACTCACCTCTCCTTGGGCACGGTGAAGCTGTTAAATCTCTGTTAAAAATCACTGTTAGTGCTGTGTTGTCTGACATGAAGCAAGAACTGTCTAACACTGAATTTGAGAGCCCCAGAGACAGGTTTCCTAGCACAGTGTATGAGCAATCATTGCTTGAGTGCTGAGGGAATGATGGGGTGGAATCCTTAGGGACCGCACAAACTACCCACCCATGAATCCTGCCGCAGGTGGGGAGGGAAACCCCGTGCCTGATGGATTCCAACCACACTTGACACTCTAGTGTCTGAACAATCCTCTGGGTTCTCTGGCTCCCGCGTAGTTTGAGACAGAGGCAGATAGATATCCCCAGTTCTGGCAATGACAACTTAAAATTGAGAGGGCAGCTGAAAGTTTTAGAGTGGCCAGGGTAGAGGGAGAGAACCTGCAAATGTTGAGCACTAGAAAAAAAATCCCAGAGAGCTCATAATCTTCAGGGTCAAAGGTCTCAGGCCAGAGAATGAAAACTGTCAACATTAGCACGGGTAATGACTTCCATATCCCATGCCTGCTTCGACTAACTACTTACTATAGACTTACTACTACCAACTACCTACTGTCACAATCCCAGATGCCAACACTGACAGAACCAAAAACTCCTAGAGGCCAGTACTGGAAAAGTTTATTCACCTGAGGCCTCCATCTAAGTGGAGCATAAACCGCAAGCAGCTGGTTAGGGACTTTTGCCAATATATGTAGAAAGAACATTTCATTCTCATTTTTAGAAAGATTGAAGGGAAATTCAGTCATTTAAGATTTTCTAGACTTCGCCAGAAAGCAAGGGGAAGAGACATGATGAATTTGGAGTCACAGCTGGTCCATTCTGCACAGTCACACTAATGGCTATGTGAAATAGTTTCCCTTTGCAAAGATGGATATTGCTTTTATGGCTGAACAAATACTTAAGGGGTATGGTTTGTTAGGCTGTCTCCAATTCCTGGAATTCTGCATTCCAATGTATAAAACCCAAAAACACAGAAACTGGCAGTAATACATCTTCCACAGTAAGACATAGTTCATCAACGCCATTTGCTTTCTCAAAGTTGCCTGATAAATACCATGTTCAGGTAAACCCTGGAAGAAGAGTCATGAACTAAATCCTCATGGACACATGAGGATGTTAGAACAGTCAGTGCTTATATTATACCAAAGGCTCAAAGATGGAGAATTCAAAACAGAGTTCCTTCAGTAGTTTTCCATCTACTTCAGCTTACCATTTACTTCTTTCACACTCTTGACACCTTAAATTATGAACATTGTTAGTTTTCCAGGAATCCATGCATTATAAGACATGTCATGCTATTCATGCTATACATGCAGAAAAGTTGTGATTGCAAAGTAAAAAAAAAAACTTGATTACACAGAACACTTGTGTTTAATGTAGTATAAAATAGCTTTTATTTTCTTATACAAATATATTCCCTGAAGCCTTAAAATTTGTGTAGTTGCTTAATAGCAGTTTACATCTAATTCTCTGCATCTCAATATATATTTGAGTAAACCTCAATGATAAGTGTCATTATGCAGTGTTTTGTTTTGAGATAGAACCTCACACTGTCAGGGAGCATGGCCTGCAGCTCACTCTGGGCCCAAGCTGACCTGAAATTCACAGCAATCCTCTGGCATGAGCCTCTGGAGTACTGGGTTTACAGGCATGAGCCACCCACCCTTCTATCTAGAATTTCTTTAAAGATGGAAATATGACAAAGGATTTGAAGGCATCATTTCTAAGATGCAAGGATCTATAGAGCCCAGGTATTCTATGGATGAGGAGCAAAGGCATTCAGATGGACTCTCAAAATTAGGAATGGAAACTTGTTCTAGAACTGCTCAGGCTCTGGATCTCTGGCAATCTCAGTCCCTCTCAAGAGTGCAAAGAGTACTCTCGACATTGTTTTTCCCCATTGTAATCATTCCAGTACTAATGCAAGTATTTTGAATAGCTATGTTTAAATTACTTATTACATTGCTAAAATAATAGTTGCATCTAACAAACAATATATCATGTATTTGATCTCATAAGACTTTTTACCTAAAGTTTTTAACTAGTAGTTTTGACTAGTAGTCAAAAACTTCCTTTCCACAATTATCGTAATTTGTGAACGAATTCAATCAAAGTTTTGCCTCGAAGTCTTTTGTGATTGCAATTTGATCCTTCAACCCAATGCATCCTTGGTTAAAATTTTTAAGTGGGATGTGTTTAAAGTCTAGGCCTGTCACTTGCTTTGGTCCTAAACAGCCTCTATAACCCTCTTACTAAACTTACGACTAGCAGAATTAGCTTCCCTGAGAGCTTAGTAGACAATAAATCAGCATATTTTTAAATCAGGATTTCTTAGCAAGTTGCTGAGAAATCTTATGGTTTTTGTTTATTTGTTTGTTTGATTTAAAAAAAAATAGTCTCAAGTAGCTGGTGAGGTAGACACAAGCTGGAACTCTCTGATCTTCTGAACTCTAGTGTAATTGGGGAGCTCCATGCCAATGAGAGACTTTATCTCAGAGGATGTACCACAGTCCTGAGGATGACCGCCAAGGCTGTCCTCTGGTATCCACATAAGTGCACATATGTGCAGCACCACACATATAAACACATATTTGCATAGTCACATTAAAATATTTAGATGTATGCTAAAAATAACCTATTCACATTTTTAGCTCTTTGAATTGGTTTCTTGCTTTTCTGGTTAAAACCAAATATTAGACCACAGACACAACTCCTGGGTTTTGCTTTTCACAGGTTATTATAAGTGGTTACTTTGTGAGCCCAAACCAAAGCCATTTAATAACCTTACTCTTTTGTACTCACCACCTAATCCAGGATTTCAAAGTAGGCTAATGCTACACTTATTGCAACCTATTTTTATCATTTAAGCTTTTAAGAACATCATGAATTGGCACACATTGAGAATGCTCACACAAAATGTTGTGTCAAAGCATTTAAAACATAAGCCCAAGAATGACAGGAATGTAAGAGATTATTCCTTGTTCTTAAAAGATACTAGATGGACCTTTTCTGGTAAATTGTCTGTACTGTTGACCTTGGTTAGTAACTCTGTAGCTTTGTTAAACAATATAAATCATGTTAGGTAATGCTGACATATCTCAGCCACAGCTGACTCATTAGAATTAAACATGTGAGCCAGATAACTTCATTTGTAGCCAATTTCTAACTTAACTGTGCTGCCAGTCACCTAAGAAGTGTATATGGTGATTAACTGATTTAGAGAAATTTAAAATCCTCTTTGTTTTTAATAAAATATCACCATGAAGATAGTAGTTACTTAAAATTATAAAAACTAAAAACAATAAGATTTTATAATTGTGTGCCAAAGGATGATTTAAATTAATCCTTCCAATTTTCTATAATTTTCAAATATTTCACCAAACAGTAGCAATTAATTATTTGCATGGTAGCAAATAATTATTTGCATGGTTCTATTTGCATTCATACTTAAACACTGCCGTGTGCTATTTTTTTCTATACCATATATGTAATATCTTATTACACATATATGATATATATATTTGAATTTCCTTAAATATTTATATGCACATATATAAAACACTTGCTAATTTTGTTCATTTTATTCTCACATTCTATAAAACTAAAATCCATAGAAAATATAATTTCATTTGTTTTATTGAGTGAATTTTCTTGCCTAAGAAGTATGTATTTATTGGTTAATGAACATTTGTTTAAAAAATTATTTGAACAGTAGTCAATAAAATTATAAAGAGTCGAAACAATATTTTATTCTCCCAAATCTTATCACTCAGAAATAGCCTACTATTTTGTGGTCTGTTTTAATTTTTAATGTTTGTGCACATTTCTCTACATAGATAAAATTATTTCAATAATATGCTATTTAATTTATCTCCAGACTTTTTCCAAATAAATTTACTTATAATAATTCTTTACATGTTAATATACCTTACTGAAATGTTTACATTGTTTAATGGCATATTTTTACACAAACTTTTTAAACAATTCATTTCACAATTGTTTTTTAAAATACAAAATAACTTTGAATCAAAATTTTCTTAATAATCTCCATCGTTTCTACTAAAAATACAAATGCTTCTCATATATATATATATATATATATATATATATATATATATATATGGTAAATTATTATAAATTACTATCTTATCTTCTTTTCCTGAATCCCATTATCTGAGGAAACAAACCTAAGAGCTGACCTTTTATAGCTGTGTGCCATCTGTCTTCTTTTAAACATTGCTGTCTTTATTGTTACCTTCACAATCATATTCAGAGTTTTCTGCTTAATATGTCTAAAAGATTACAATACCTTCATATTCCAGATCATTGTTTTTATCAATATCCAAAAGCCTAGCATTTTTGTTCAAATACTTTTATCAAGAAAATATGAGCATTTTTTTCTAAATTGTTGTATTTATAAAATTATTTTCTGAGTTTTTCCTTCATAGCTGAATGATATTTACTCTATAAAACAGTGACATCACAATAGTTCTTATACTTACACAATAGTTAAATGTATCACTACTGAAGCTCAGATTTTATATCTGATTTCTTTTCTTTCCCACTTGTTATGTTTTGTTCCAGCCTTAGTCATTGAACCTGTGGCTTCACACATGACAGAAAGATGGACAAACATACTACCTCTGTAATATACTAGCTCTTTTTGACTTTTGTATTTTGTGGTAGAATCTCACTTAATCACCTAGGCTGTCTCGCAACTGTTTTGTAACCCAAGGGAAGCCTCAAACTTGAGATTCCTATGTCTAAACTACCCAAGTAGCTGGGATTACAATCCACCACCGGACCAGTTCTATCTAAGGGTTTTTAATTCAGTACAAGTGAGAAATGATTCCGACATGAATTTCCTCCAATTGCATGAAACACTTAAAATACAGTTATGAGCTCAGAAGACTGAAAATATAGACTGCATACTACTGGATACAATAACTCTGTGTGTGTGTGTGTGTGTGTGTGTGTGTGTGTGTGTGTGTGTGTGTGTGTGTGTGAAGGAGAACCCATGCCATGAAGCACATGTGGAAGTCAGAACTGAAGCAGGACCTTCATTTGCTGTTAAGGAATGCATAAAGCAGACTGCTTGGCATATGGGTTCTGGGATTCTCCAACTTCTTCCTCCCGTCTCCTGTAGCAGCACTGAGATTACAGAACATGCTGCTGTGCCCAGTTTCACATGGGATCTGGGGATTTGAACTCCAGTCTTCACACTTGTGTGGTGAGTGTTTTACCACACTGAGTCATCCACCAGCCCAGTTGATTTTGTTGTTAGTTATTGTTATAATAATAATATTATTATATTGCCTGTTCTAAGTTGAGGACATATGAGTTAGTAACAATTAACTTTATACATTCTTTCTGGGATTAAGGCTTTGAATTTTTATCAGCATTCTCTTTCAGTGGTTCATTTCAGATATACTACCTTTCAAAAAGCAGCTGTTATATCAATTTTATTACTTATCTTTAGTGAGAATTCTTCTCAGATTATAATGTAGTCCTGAGATATTATTTTGACTGATGTGATACTATTTTTGTGTGTGTGTTTTTACTCATAACATTATAAGTACAAATGGAGTTTCTTTTAATTGTTGGCAACACAAAATTCATATTGACATCTCACATAACTAAATTTGCAACGATACAGTTTGACTAGCTTTAAACTCACTATAGATCCCAGAAATAATAGAAGTCTTCATGATTAAGCATCCCTAGGCCAGAGAATACAGGCAAGAGCAACCATACAACCACCTACCTCTTAATCCCTGGAATAAGGCAATTGCTTTAAACTATACTCTCACTTCAAGGCCTCTCGAAATGTTCGTCTCTGAAGCATATCAGTTTTTCAGTGTTTTCTTTTCTTTGATCAGTTCTTTCATTCAACTTTCCATCCCTTTTATTCTTTCTTCTATTTATTCTTTAGCCATTGGAGTCATTTGAAATTATACACAAAATGTTTATCTCTAACTGTTCTCCATGATTTGGGTCTAAACCTTCACTTTTGAATTAGTTCTAGCCATTGCCACCTAATATCCTATCTACCCTTTGTACTCTGTGTATCTGCTATAGTTTGGAACATGATTGCCCCCCTAAAGGTCTGCACAGGGGAGACTCTGTCAGCAATGGGGCACTGCTGAGACCCAGTGACATCTTCAGATTTTTATGGTCATGATTAGAGAGGACAATGGAACCCCAGGCCCCTCTTCCTGCCTATCTTGTCTCATGTTCATCGGGTACATTGTTTTGTTTACTCTGCTTCTGCCCTCCTGTGTTGCCTTGAAAGAGCAACAGTGGCAGCCATTCACTAGCAAATAGCACCAAAACTGTACATGCAATAAACCTGGCCTATGAGCCAATTCTCTCCGGAACACTCTGCAGAAGCTGACACACCATCTTAATAAAACTCTACCCAATATATGATATCCCTACCAAATGACAGATTTATAGAATCTTACCTTGAGTCTTCCGTATCTCTCATCTTCTCTTGGCTTATTAGTTTTGGGCCCTGTCATGTTTTGCTGTTCTGTTCCCCATCTGCATAGTATCAGGATGATATTTATCAACCACTAAATCTGATATCATTACACTATGTTTGCAGTGCTTCACAGACATCCCATCACACATGTAATACAGTCCAATCTGTCACAAGCTACAGAATTTGCCATCGTCTTAGCCTCATCTATTTGCCCATCCTCACACTGCATGCTTTTCTAATTGTGTCATCACATCCCAGAAGTAGGAAAAGGATGTTTATCTGAAAATTTTAACTCTCTTTCTTTCACATAGCCTTCTTGACTACCTAACGAAGATTAAATTACTTTTCACCCTCTCTGAACATCAGGTCCATTCTCTTGAAGTAGCTGCTCTTACATACTATGTATATACATGTGTTTTTGTCTTAGAAATAAATTCAAGTTCATATACATAACAAAAATATTGACTAAAACATCACTTTTATACAGCTAGACAGAAGAAAATAGTGTGTCTCAAGAGTGTTAGGATTGCGGCAAGCCTGTAGTTTGCTTGGCCTGTCTATCTGAATACAATAGTTTGTTTCTGAATCACCAATCAAGGTGAAAGCATGGAAGAACAGCACCACAGGTTTCCCCGTATAATCTATCACCAGAAGCAGGATTCAATGTGCAAATTTCATCTGCAAGTTTCCCACTGAGGATAGAAATACAATTGATTTAATTCAGTCACACTGCTCTTTGGGAAACGATTAAAACATCTGTCTTCCTAAGATTGATTCAGTTCCATTTATAACCAAAATCATTATTGGTTATTGATTAGGGAAAGCACAGTGTCTGCTGTGTATCTAGTTTTTGTGCTATAAATTTCCAAAGTAGGACTTTGTTTCCTCTCTGCTTGGCGTCTTTCAGGAATTCTCTCTGGAGCTTAGCCATTATATATGCTTTCTATTTACTGAAGGGAATGAAGTGAGACAAAATGGTGGAGGGGAGACCTAGAGATTCACATATTGTTTTACTATAAACATGCTTTGTTCTGATCTAGATAAACACATGACCAAGTATAGTATGTGTTAGCAGAAACTTTACTGTGTTGTCAAAGAAAGCAATGTCTGAATTTCTGTAATAGTGTATCCCTAGAATGATGAACACAGAAATTAAAGACAGTGTGGGAAGCTGTATCTAACTAAAATCACGGGTGACTATTTCCACATCATAAATTATTTTTTTAATTATGTGCTATCAGATCCTAAATGAGGTTTCTTAAATCATGGCTCATGTCCTAGACCAGTGTTCCCAGGTTCTTGGTTTCTTATACAAATAATGAAATAAAGATTCACACAGATTTCTAAATGTAACTGGGAAATTATTCAAAGCACAGCAATAGAAAATTCAATTACACTGTAAGGAGCAGTGGGCCACATAAATGAAGATACCCTATGGCTTAAAGTATTGTTTGAGGTTTTCTTTTATGGGGTTCAAGAGAAGGAGTTTGGTTACTAGTTCCTATGTTTTAGTTGATTAGATTAAATCAGGTAATTAGCACCTGTCTCTTCCCAAAATGCATCTAATCGTAATCAAATGCACCACCAATTATGCATAAGCATATTATAATAAACAGAGAATTCTCCCAAAAACTCACTTGAGGTTTACTTTACCATGAGTACACCCAAAACCAGTTCAAGCCAGATCAGCCTTTCTGGTCTCTTACTCAGACATGAATTTGGGATAGAGTTTTTCCAAGCTTTATTGTTTTTAAGGGGAAGAGAAACATCCCATTGCTCAGGGAGAGGTGCATGTGTAACCTGGTACAAGTCGAGGTCTATGTTTGCTAGGTGTGTTCTTTACAGAGAGGTGAAGAGACGGACATGCAGGAGAAAGAGCTAGCTTCCAAGAAGAGGGAGTGGGTTTAATCCCAACCAAAAGAATCCTAAGTTGCTAGCCATGTAACAGTGAAAATGCAAAAGAGCAGATCGAACAAAAGGGAAACTAATTTCTCCACCATATTTAAAAAAAATATGGTGAAGGTAGGAAGTCTAGTTGTTCGTAGGTTCAGATTTCTTCCAGCTTGTTGTTCTATCATGATTTGGCTATAACCATCAACTTGATGAGCCAAGATATTTGCTAGAGCCTCCTAAGACAGGGCTAAGTCTCAAGGGCAGATAAAGGGTGTGGTGACATGGTATTCTCTATTAGTGGGAATGATAGGCACTATGGTATTCATTATAGAAATAAGTATATATTTATTATGTAGCAATACATTTTCCTTTATCTTTAAAATTATCTTGTCTAATATTAGATTCATCTTCAGAGGAGTCCAAATATTTGCCATAGTGACATGGTGTTGTCATCTACATATGTGTTAGGCTACATTCATGTTATCCCAGAACATACATGGGCTGCAAGCTGCATACCTAAAGTATTCTACAAAATGCTTTACTGAGAACATTTTCAATTTATTTACTCTGAGTTTTATGGAACGGTGAAGGCAAGGGTGTGTTTTCGATAGGGAAGTACGCCCTTAATAAAAAGTAAAACAGTTGTTATACTTTCCTGCTGAACCAAACTGACTTTCTTAGAAAGTAAAATGCTTTCCTCTGAATTTTGACAGAATGCACTCATATTTTTTATAAATATAGTGTATTTAGTAGGAATTCAAGATAGATTTCCTTGGAAAAATGAAATCATATGAAATATCTCTTGGAACTTCATTTATAGTATAATTGCCAAAAATATCAAATGTATGGCATATCACAATGCATGCTGGATATTTTAATGCTCTGTTATCATTAATATGTTATTACTGAGATGCAAGCATGTTTTCAATAGTTTTAGTTTTGAATGACTTAAAATTCTAATAGAATCTTTGCTGAAATCTTGAGATATAACCATTCAGTTAAAATTACAGTTAACTTCTCAGAAATAGATAACTAAACATTCCATAAATATTTTTCAATGAAGACAAAATTCTAGTTTTTTGTACAAATGATGTCACAGCATCAAGACAATTCATTAACAACATGTCAATTTAATTTGTGTGTTATCTCAATGGGGGAATTACAATAAAATGTTCAACACCCATCTGAGCTCTTAGGGAAGATTGGTGAGGCACTTCCCCTGCACCCAGGCCAATACTCCCTTCTGTTCAGCCTGGTATTTGGAAGGCAAGGTTTCTCATATCAGTTTGTCCAGCAGTGACAAACATATGTTTTATTTTGGTAGAAGATAAGGCTCAAGATGTTTTCCTGAAGAAAAAACAAACCAGGAGATGGAGTTTAGGAATGTGAGTATTTGTTTCTCTCTTCTCTCTAGCAAGCTGAAGGATTGTTTTAATCAAAGGGGAGAATTCAGGAAGACAGTGTTACATTTTTTTGTTTTTTGTTTTGTTTGTTTAAAGGTTCCATAACCGCTGTCTGAACTACTTTAACATCTCACAAAATCGCGTCTGCTCAGTCTGGGTAAGCTCCCCCCGCGGCGTAAAGCTAAACATAAGCAGTGGAACACATACAGGAAGGATTTCCCAGATTCTCCCCAAGCCTTTCTCTGAGGCTCTTAGTTGAAGCTTGTTGGAAAGGCTGTTAACACAAATGCAAACTCAACCTCTGGTTCCAGGTATTCCAATCTAATACTGTACTTTAGAAATTAATTGTACTTTTATTGCATCATGGGAAAAAATACATGTGGAGCAATGAAGGTTAGTGGTGTAAAAGGGATAGACAGAAAATAGTAGTATATCAGAATCATAGTCAATACCTGGGTCTGAGATATCAAGTAAAACGGGACTGATAAATCCAAATGTAAATCAGAGCAGCAATGATGTAGGCCAAACATTAGAGAATAAGCAGAACGTTGCTTTTCTTGATCATACTTCTTAGTACGGGCCTAGCCAAAGAACAATGGTTCTCAACCAGTAGGTCGCCATAACCCTTTCATAAGAATCACATATCAAATAGCCTGCATATCATATATTTATATTACAATTCATAACGGTGGAAAGTCACAGTTATGAAGTAGCAATAAAATAATCTTATGGTTGGAGGTCGCCATAATATGAGGAACTGTATTAAAGGGTTGTAGCATTAGGAAGGTTGAGAACTACTGCTATAGAATGTTCTTGTCACGCCGATTTGAGAAACACAAAGATGTAAAGGAAACAGGCCTTTAGTCATAGACTGCTATGGAAATAAGGACGTGACTGTTGCCCATCCATCACTGGGCAAAGCAAGTGAGGTTGCATGGCAACCTCAAAGGCAATATAGCAAGGGATGTTTAGTCTGTCCTGAAGAAGTTATAAAAAGATTAAGATACAGAAATATATGAAATCAGGATTAAATAAAGACTACAGATTGATTATAGATTTGAATATTTTATGCCCACAGTATGCATTTAGCCTTAAAAAATACTTTACTTCATTTTTAAATTGTATTTTAAGTGCTAAAATTTACTTTACATGCTAACATTTAACATTTGATTTTCTTCATTTTCTTTCATGTGTGATGTGCACAATAATCTTCTGACATGTGTGGTTAATAAACAAATTGGCATTTATACAGATGGACTTAGATTCTGAGGTGCAAACATGTGGATAAAATCTCATTGTGACTTGTTCCTTCCTGTCTTGGTTCCCACTGATTGACTTTGGCATGCATTTTCTTGGAGGTCAACCAAGGGTTTCCACTCTGCCCTCAGAAAGGTGTAACAGAGAAACCCTGCTTACATCCTGACATTAAATGAGTTAAAATGAAAATACACGGACTATGACCAAGAAATAGATGTTAAAATGTAATCTGTATGACATGACATGAAAAATTTTGCCTTTAATATTGGAAATTAGGTTAAATTATAGGGCAGTAGTTAAAAGCACTTGTTTCTGCAGAGGACCCAGGTTTAGATCTCAGTATTCATATTGTGAACCTCACAACCACCTACAAGTCCAGCTCTGGGGTAGCTTCAGAGGCATCTCTCTTCTGCCTCTGAAGCTACCCTCATTCATGTCCACATACTCATAAAACACACACACACACACACACACACACACACGCACGCACACACATACAAACACAAATAAATCTTTAGAAAACATTCAGTAGCTGTACTAGTGACTTCTGTTGCTGTGATAAAACACCTTAACTAAGGCAACTTACAGAGGGAAGAGTTGATTTGGGTTCACAGTTCCCAAAGGTTAAAGGCTATAGGGTAGGCACAGCATGGCAGCAGGCGCGGGTATAGGTGTAGTAGAGCCTGAAAGCCTAGAGCTCACATTTTCAATGGCAAACAAAAAGGAGAAAGCTAACTGGAAATGGCACTGGTTTTTAAAGTCGGAAATGCACCTCCAGTGACATAGTTCTTCCAACTAAGCCACACCTCCTAAGCCTCCTCCAAACAGCACGACCAACTGTGGACCTAAGTCATTGGACATTCTCATCCAAGAGCTAAAGTAGTGCTTTTGAAATGTTTCAACATCTGCATCTGCTACCCTCATAGAGGCAAAGGGGAGGGAGGAGAGAGGGGACGGAATGGGGTTTGTGGAGGGGGAAACTGGGAAGGGGGATATCATTTTAAATGCAAATGAACAAAATGATAATCAAAAAAGAAATGTACCAGCAAATAAGACATAGCTATTATGTGCCTCATAAACAGTGTATACGAAGTAACTACACTGGGCTTATGTGAACATAATACACAGTTGATGTTTGACATGATTACAAAACATAGTTACCAAATCTAGGTTTTTGTGTTAACCTCTAAAACTCTTTAGTAAGTGATTTGGTTAGCCACTTCAGTACAAGAAACTATATGTTTCCAATCTCATTTCATTCTGAATACATTTCTGTATCCTTCCATGTATCAATACTATGTACCGTTTATTCACGGGTACCACCACTAGATGGCAGAATTCCCAGAACACTAAGTGTGAAAATTAACCTAGCAAATATTTCCCATCTATACAGTGAAAAATAGACATGAATTTTTTTGTTGGGAGAACTTACACTTTATATCTACACAAGTAATACACATATTTTAATATTAGATATTAATATATCTAGAAGTGGAACTTTGACAATATGAGAAAAAAATTTAAAACATTTTTAAGCTGGTCTTCAACAAGAGCCCATTACTCACAGAAAAGGTTGAAACAAAAATAGAACCCATACAAAGTTTAAGGATAAATATCAATACATATTTAATGTACCTTAGTTTTTGTCAACTTGACACAAGCTAGAGCACTGAGCAGTGGGAACCTCAACTGAGAATGGCCTTTATCAGCTTGGCCTGTGGGAATGTCTATGAACATTTTATTAATTTCTAGTAGATGTAGGATGGCCAATGCTACTGTAGACAGTGCAATCCCTAGACTTAATGGATCTGGGCTATATAAACACCGAGTTAGTGGTAAACTCCCCAGCAGGTGGGTGCATGCATTTCTCCCTACTGCCTCAATGTTGTAGATTCTTGAATGAGAGGCATATACACGCAGCCTTATTTTTAATATGTCCTACTATCAATGGCTAAACCACTCCCAAATTTCCATGTTGCTAATGTCTTCCCTCCAATAGTCCTGAATTATTACTTACTAAAATCTATATTCTATCTCTGCTTCCCGAGGCCCAATCAGGGAGGGGCCCCTTGGGGCCGCTCTTACCCGGCTCTTACAAGATGTTACTCTGTCTTCTGTAGCTCTCCCTCCTGATCCTCCTGCTTTCCTGGCATGGGGAGACTAAATTCTCCTTCTTCTGATTTCCTTGCCTGGGAAATCTAAAGTCTCACCTCTGCCTCCCTGCCCAGCCATTGGCCATGGGCAACTTCATTCACCAATCAAAGTCAAGGGGGCAGGTGTGGGGGCGGGACCCTCAGGGTCCTACAGGCAGACATGGGTTTCCCCTGTAATTTTGGGAGCCAAATTAACACAAATAGCACTAGAACCAATCCACAACAGCTGAGAAAGGCTGGGAGAGTAGCTACTAAATAGCAATCCTCTGTGTCTCTGCTCCATGTCCTGGCCCAGGTCTCTGATTGGAGTTCCTGCCTAGTCTTCCCTCAGTGGTGTTCTGTAACCTGTAAGCAAAATGAACCCTTTAGGATAAATACCAATACATATTTAATGTACTGGTTAGATTTTGGTCAACTTGACACAAGCAAGAGTCGCCTGGGACTAGTCCATCTTGCTTTTGGTCATGATGACTATCGCAGCAACATAGAAGCACACTAATACATTTGGGAATTGCAATGAAATCAGGTCAGTTGTAATTAGCATATCTTAGTAGTCTGTGTCAGGTATCATAAGAGATTTTACTGAAAGCAACGGCATTAAAATGGTGCAAAGGGCTTTGTAAACGTTTGATAAAACTTACTGAACAAATATAATAGGAAAGGAAGACACATTAATGAAATGACCAAAAGACGCTTGATGTTTTTTGATTCTGGACACTTCCTAGAGCACGATGATAGTGTTCCAAACGAGCAGTAACAGGAGCAAAAAGGTGTGTGTTGGTAGCAGAAAAGGAACCATTCCTTGAGAGAGACTGGCTAGGTCTAAACGTGTTTTTATTGAAATAATCAGGTAAAAATGTGAAGTTTCTCAGTTAAATAATGAGCTGAAGTTGGTGAGATTTGCATGGTTTGAGTGGGGTTCCAGCATCGGGAGGGGAAGCATTGACTCTAGTATGTAGTGCTAGCTAAGATTCAGTATCAGATTATGTCATATGGCAGGACTCAGGTCAGAAATCACAAGTCAAAATAGCAAAAAGAAGACAGGAGAACGAGGAGGGCAAGAAAAGGCCCAAGACTCCAGCTCTGAGCTATCAGATGCAAAATCCTCTGTGTGAACTAGAGAGCCAAGGTCCAGATTCAGGACAATGTGAAGCACCTGAGGCTTACTGTAGTAGTAATCTATGGCCATGCTTTTTTATCTGAAGTTGCAGGCAGATATTAATGAAAATATTTCTAAAGAATAAAGAACATTGTAGGGATGAGACTGTTCTCAACTAAGCTGTGATGCTGAAATATCCTGTGCATCTTTCCACAGGAGAAAACCTGCCTTTATCTTTTTACGTGAAGGAGAAGGTACTCAAAAATAGAAACACAATACACATACACTCTATCCACAGTCTCTACATATATGTGTATGCGTGTATATGTGTGTGTAAAAATATTATAGCTACTAATTTTTTCCAGAATCAAACAAAACTAAACAGAAATTAAATTATGATTTTTGTCACTCTCTAAATCTAATACTGTATTAAGTGATGTGCAGTCTTTAAATTCTTGATGCAGACACCTGATTGGTAGTTCACTAACTACCTGCAAAACTATCTTTCAAGTACTGCAATAAAAATAAACAGAAATACAAGACAACTGTATTTGCTCCCTGTTTGTTATTTTTCTGGAATGTATAAACCCCTTAACCTTTATGAACCACTTGCTCGTTTATTAAAACAACCGAATCTAAGGTGTATCTAGAATGTGAGATTAAGGCCTAATGTTTGAGAGGCTTTTCAGGAACTACGGTTTCCATTTTTTAATATAGGCTTGTGTTTTCTGACTCAGCTTTCTCTCTACAGATATTTGTAAGTTATTAAAACTTTCCAGTTGAAATGTTTGTCAAGTATTAGTTTCCTGTAGTGAACATGATTCATGGGGAAGTCCTGGTGAAACTTGTTGCTTGAAACACATTATTGTTACTTTAGGTGCTGACTATTCTCCAGCTGACTTGATTAAAGTGCAAAGAGTCTATGGCTTGGATAACTTACGTTTCACATTGGTTTGAGCAAGATGATTGGTATGAAGGACTCCAAAGAGTAAGATATTTTTATCTTGCAATTGTAATTTTCTCTCAGGTTTGCTTTTTTTTCTTTGCCTGCTTTTCTTCTTGTAAAGCTCTGCTCCATCAGTATGCTCAGCCCTCTTTACATTTTGTATTTTGAAACAGGATCTTATTAAACTGCCTAGGCTGGGCTTTGAACCTGTGGCACTCCTGCCACAGTATTCTGAGTAGCTGAAATCATAGACCCGAGCCCTCATACCTGTCTAGATCAACTCACAGTAATATTTTAAGACTGTCTTTAAGATTGAACTATAAAATGCTATTTTGTATGTGACTCGTGTATAAAAATAGCAATGATTACAAACCTTTTCCCCATAAATAAAAATATTTAATTAAATGGAAAGCAGTTAGTTGTATGTTAATACTTATTATTATGATACTATTATTCGAGGAAAAACAGAGATCTTGAGCACGCTATTGTATCTGATAAGGTTAAGAAAATTAAAATGCCTATAATTATGTTTCAAAGGGAGTCAAACTGTTACCATGGCAACTTGGCCCATTATTTTGAAAAAAGTATATGTTAGTATTGTAATAGTAAAATAAAAACTTATTTCAAAATGTAGCATGTCAAAGTGGATATAGCTTAGAAGAAATTAATTTTAATTTTAATTTTCAATAGAGAATTTATTGATATTTAGAAGATGACTGTGGTTTTCTTTGCAGTAACTTGTGAACAAAAGAGCCAGAGTGTCTCTGTGAAGGATAAACAGGTTCTCCTCATTGCTCTTCATGGGCAAACACTACTGAAAACACACAGTATTTTTTCTTTCTTTTTTTCATTTCTTGGCATTCTGTTCTAATCATACCAGTCACAAATATTTTCTTATTATTTTACTTCTTTTTTAAAAGAAATAAATGGTCAGCAGTGCATAGCATCTGGGAACTTTTTTTTCCCCATATATTTCTTTTTTTTTTTTTTTCCTTGGCTGTTGAACAGGATGATAAACATCTCTGGATCCAGTAGCCATCTGCCACTGTGGAAAATTGCTCATAAAATACATTGAAAATTTTATTTTAAATAAATTTATTCAAAATCATAAATTGAAAATTTGCTGTGGCTCAGGGAAGAGCTCACCATCATGAATTATGAACTTCAATAATGGTAAAATGCAGTAAAAAAAAAATGATAGGAAAATATCAGCTATGACTTTTGGTAGCATGACTCCAAATTCCACCTACTGTGCAAGCACCACACTACAATGCTAGTGTTCCCTTCAATGTGTGAACATCTTAAATACAATAGTACATTCGTTTTCATGTTTCAGAAAAGATTTTCTGTGAAGGGAAGCCCAGAAGGTGATAGTATAATTTGGGGTCAAGATAGGAGTAATTTTAATAAAAATGATTTTTACTAAAGAGTATTAAAGTGCCTTTGGAGCATCACATACAGATTGTGAGGGTTCAAATTCTTTCCCTCTCAGTCACTAATATTAATATTATTTCAGTCACTATAGGCCTTTGTAAGTAAACCAAGACATTAAAAGAAAAAGTATTTTTAATCACAAAAATAGTTTATCCCTTAAATTGGCCATATCATCTTTGTGAGTATGGGCTTCTTCGTGCTCAGGTCTTACTCATTTGTATACAGACACAGATGAGATGAAAAATCATAGTCAATGAGGAAAACCAGCACATGAATATAGGCTTTTATCACTTCTAAGCATCCAGCTTATTTTCCAGGTTGTGTATATGTATACATATCTTATATGACCACCATTTTAATAAAAAGAATTTTTGATTCAAAAATTACAAACTCAAAATGTAGAGTTTCAAAATTGACATCAAAGTGTAAACTTACATTGAGAGAACTAAGTTGACACTTGTACTAATTATGACATAAATATGTAAATACACATATATAAAATTTACTATTATAATTTATTTTTGGCATTATTGTTATCCCATTAACTTATACTTAAATTTTAACTATACTCATTTGATATTAACCCTACACATTCTAAAGTAAACATAATGACCTCTAAAAATCTAATATGCAAAATACTCATATGGTTTGTTTTCTGTTACATTTCATCCACTGACTAAAGGGTAAATTTTCCATAATCTCTGTGTGTGTGTCTGTGTGCGCATGTGCACATTTTATCTATGGGGTTGAGAGCAAACTTAGAATGCAAGCTAACAAAATGAAAATAATATCCTGTTATCAACCACTAACACTGCCAGTTTCACATAGCTTTAACAATACAAAGACTTTCTTCCTGATCTTACCACAATCTGCTTTATTCAGTGAGCTCTGAGGCTTAGCATTGCCCCAGTGAAGTGTGTATGTTATTTCTAGACCAAATGGATTACTTTTTTCAAGTAACCCATGCTTAGACTGCATATGCATCAGGACCAATTAGGGATAATGAATATTTCTTCTTCCATATGAAAAATGCTACTTGTCTCAGTGAAAAGCTTGTCTGACAGGGTGACTTTTTACAGTTTACACTTAAAATCATAAGAATAGCATTAAAATTTCCATAGGTTGGATTTTTTTTAATTTTTAGTGATATACAATCATTATCCATGCTGATAACAAAATAATAAAGGTTTCTGGGAATTTCATTTTGTGTCCTTAGTAACAGATTTGTCCTAATAAAACCTATATAAGTCTTAAATCCATTTATGATCCTGTTGAAGAAATAGTCTGAAAGTTCCAAATATTAGGATTTATTTGAATACCCATTGTGGGTTTTTAAATGCAATTGTATTTACTTGTTTATTGATATATGATTATTTTAAAAATCATTCAAAAGTATGCATTTTAAAGGAAATAAATGTTAGTTTTATTTTTCCTATTGTTATTTTAATAGCTGGTTTATACGATTATTCAGTCCCAAATTTTAAAGGGCGTTAAGATTAGGAATGATGTATACACTTATCATCCCAGTATTCTTGAGGTAGAACCAAATTTTCCAATTACTGAATAAAATTTTACTATAACAATTTAAAAGACATTTTGATAGACAAGAGAAAGATACCTGCAGATGTGAAGGCAGGATAATAGATTTATTGATTAAGAACAGTAAGGAAATATTGAGAGAAGTAAATAAAACCTGACAAATACTGTCAGCAGCTAACATGCTCTCCTGTAAGAATTCAGAGAGATGAACGAAGAAAGGGTATAGCAAGACATAATAGCAAGTACAGTTCCAGGGTGAAAATTTCAAGAATATCAGCAAAATCCAAAGAACCTGAATTCTGCTAGTTTCCATTATGTAAGTATAATCAAATTTTAAGGGCAAAACAAGACACAGAATCTTGAAACCAGAAGATAGAAGCAATCATCACATACCTGAATCCTCTCTAAGATAACTGTGAAGATTCTTATCAGATACATTGGAGGCCAGAAGGCAACGCAATAAGAAATTGCCACAGGAAAAATGTTTGTTGATCAAACTTTCCAAATCTGGCCAAACTATTTTTCAAAAATGATCCTGCAAACAAATATGAAAGAATTCATTACCTTCTAACTATCCTGAAACATGTTCAAAGAAATCTTCCTGGCTAAAAGAAAAGGACAGTAAAATATTAGGACACCACACAATAGATACAATGATAATCTCAATGAAATAGACACATGTGTAGCTATAAAGCTAATGCTATAAAAATGGTTAGTAATTTTACCACCCAGGCTCTTCAAAATTTATGAATAGAAATTTAAACTCCTAGTCCACAAGAAGTTTTACCATGACACAGATAATTACTTAAGAGATTAAAATGTTAAAAAGAAAGATGAGAAGAAATACTGTTATATTTCACCCCTGTTCAAAAACTTGAGTTACAGATACATGTACTTTAACTATAACATTGTCTAAGCAAAAAATAGAGACTGACAGAGGAGGTTAAAAATGCTTGCATGGGTCAAAAATTTTGAAGGTGGGTTAGTGTCCCCAGCCCTTCACTGGGGACCCTGTCTAATTAGTGAAGATGGTCTTTTCAGGTTCCATATCCCCACTGCACTGTTTGCATTTCGACTAAGGTCACCCACATTGAGCTCTGTGAACCTCCCCATCCCAAGTCTCTAGGCCTTTCTAGAGGTTTCCTCCACCCCCAACCCCATCTGCATATTTCCATTTATTCTTCTGACACTCTAGGCTTCACTCCTGTCTTCCTCTATACCTAATTCTGTTCCCCCTTTTCCCTCCCCCTCCCCTCTCCCACACAGATCCCTCCCTCCCTCTCCCACCATGATTATAGCACAGGACTGCCTTGTCTGGCCTCAGTGGGAGAGGATGCATAATCCTGTAGAGACTTGATACTCCAAGGAGGGGGGATGCCCAGGGTGAGGGCCAATCCCTCGGAAGCAAAGGGGGATGGGGATGGGGATAGAGGATGGGGGATGGGGATGGGGATGGGAGGGGATGGGGAGAAGTACTCTGCAGGACCTGGGGTGGGGCATCATTTGGGATGTAAATAAATAAAATAATTAATTAATAATTTAAAATTGAAAATTGAGTAAAAAAGATGATTTTATGCTGTCAAAAGTTGATACACTTTAACTCTAAAGACACTAACTTTATAAATGGGAAAAAATGAAAGTGATTTTCATTCACACAGTAACAGGAAGAAAGTATCATGTCTATATTAATATCAGACAATACTGTCAGTGATCCCAAAGTACTTAGAAAAGATAAAGAAAAACATAATGAATTAAAATCCAATGCATGATAAACATTATACCTCCCCAGGAGATCATAATAACATATGAAGCAAAACCTGAACAGAAGGGGCACATAATGCATTAACCAAGAATGGATGCAGAACCAAATAATCTCTCAGTATTTTTACTATACAGCCATAGTGTGTCAACCAAAACAAAGTCAAAGAAATGGAGTACTGTGGATATTGATCTAATTAGGTACATAGACATACATGTAGAATAGTTTATTTAGCTACTGCATATACATTCTTCTAATAAAGAAATTTCCCAGGATTGGTATATTATACAACACAGATAATATCATTCTCTAATCATACTGAGAGGCAATTAGAATTTGTAACAGAAAGGAAACCATGAAATTATCCAGTCTGTGTAAATTGGACAGAAACCCTTGTATGAAACCAATACATAAAAATCAGATGCAAATAATCTAAGAAGGACTGAAATATGAAGATAAGGACACAACACACAGAAACATGGGATGCAGTACACACAGAACCAAAATGGAATACTTAGCACTGGATACCAACCAGCAAGGCAGATCTTAAATCCCAATCAAATTCTATACCTTAATATAATGAGAAAATGAATAAACTGTATTCAGTCAAATTACAAGATAAATATCACAGTAATATTATATGAAACAGAGACTGGAAAGGCATTAGAGAAAACTCAATGAAACCAAAAATCATTCCTTGAAAAGAGGATCACAATCGACCAATGTAACCAGATGAACTAAGAACATAAAACAGCAGGACAAATTATTAACCTCATAAGTGAGTAACAAGAAAGTGCTATAGAAAATAAAATTATTATGAACTGTACTAAAGATAGGCATACCCAAACAAATTGGATTAAATACATGGACTGAAAAGTTCATAGAAATAGAAAACAAACCAGCATCACACTATTGAGAAACACAAAATATAAATAGTCCCACAATTAGTAAGAAGGTTGGATCAATAATCTAAAACCTTCCAACAAATAGGTGTAATAACTTACTGTGACAATCTCCCTCCCACTACCCTAGAAGCTGAGGCATGAAAAATGCTGCAAGTTCCAATCAGGGAAACTTTTCTAATTATCATAACTTCAAAATTATAAACTTTTTGATACATAACTTAACCACAGATGTAAAAATTTTTTTCTAATAAGATAGTAAAACAATGCTAAAAGAAATCAAAGACATAAATAGAAACACATCTCATGTGGTTAAGAGGATGGTGTAGGGTTTAAACTCAGTATATTCCCTATAAAAAATCAAAATGATGTTTTTTGAAGAAATTAAAAAAAAAAAACTCCAAACATTCATGTAGAATTTCAGGGGAATCCTACATAGAAAAATTAAAAATCTTGGAATAAAATCATAGGAGAAAATTGACAATGATGAATAAGGCACTGCCTTGTGAATTACACAAGAAACACAGTCATCCAAAGAAAGAGGTAAACATATAGGCATTCATTTTTAAAAAGTAAGTTTTGTGCATCAGAGGAAATTATCAACATATCAAAATGTAGCTGCAAGAACCCAAGGTTCATGCTGGATTCTAGTTTATATCATACCTGGAATAGAGCCGGTCTTCATTTTACACTCTTGGTTTCTGTTCTGGGTATCTTTTGCTGTGTTGCAGTTCTCCATTCCAGAGGTTTGTTGTGGCTACTCTTAATTGTCCACTTGACAGACTCTAAAATCAACAGTTGGCTGATGGGCCTTGGGGCATGCCTGTAGATTTTTTTTATTAATTGATGTGGGAAGACCCATCTTAATTATGGATTAAGGGTGGGACCTGGGCTGTGTAAGTGAAGAGAATCAAGGTGAACAGTAGCACTCTTATTTTCATTGCTCTCTGTCTGTGACTATGGATGTGTTGTGACAGATTCCCTCAGGCTCCTGCCTCTGTGGTTTCTCAGCACCATGGACTCTAACCTGGAGCCGTAAGCTAAAATAACCTCTTCCTTACTTAAGTTGCTTTTCTTGGGTAACTTTATCACAGCAATGAAAAAGGATCAAATAGTTTACTTACACATTTATTCTCCTGTCACATTACTAGTGATGTTCAAATATAGTTTCCAGTTTTCGTTTTCTCCCTCACAACTGTCAGTGTTGCTATCCCAGCTTGTTTATCTGTCTTATTTGAGATTTATGCTTCAAATGCATACATTTATCCCCCAGGATAAAGATCAATGTAAAAACAGCAGGCCCAATGAACTCGATCACTGTTGTGTCAACAGTCACACAATGTATTTCAAATTTGAATTTGCTACCTTGATTGAATTGTCAATATTTGAAAATAGGTATTGGTCAAAGAAAAATCTGAGTTTTTCTGGGATGCTCTGCCTACTTGGCCACATGTATGAATCTCTTCAGTGGTTCTAAACCATGTCAATAGATACAAATTTACTTGCCCTCTACTCCCCATCAGCCCTGAAAGTTTCCTGTGTAGGTTCATGTCTTATGTCATTCGTCATTTTATGATCTCCTTTTCTATCTCAAGTTACTGCTTTGAAGTCAATTTGGTATTTTAAACTATTTTCATCTGAAAATATTAAGTTGAGATTAATATTACCAGAAATGTATTTTCAGTCCATGAAGGCATAATATATTAGGGAAAATAAAGTTGTAAAGTTTATCAAATGATAAAAATGATTGATATTTCTTCAAATTTGCTTTCAAGGCAACCATGCCCAGGTCAGGCAAGTGGGCCTCCTGGCTGCTGGATGTCAGCCGTGGAACAAAGACGTATGTGCTGCCAGTGGAGACCGGTTTGCATACTGCGCAACTCTGGCCATCTATATATACCAGGTCTAATAGCACAGCATATTTCAGTTTATGATTGTAGTGTATATGGTTATTTTAAACTAATATTTGGATTAACTTATTTGTATTTTTCCTTTGAATTTGTATATTAGCTGTGTAAGTTAGAAACAATGACATTAATCTTAATTAAACTTGTAATTTTAAATACTATTTAAACTGCTTTTAAAATTATGGTATATGGATAGAATTTATATATAAATAAATTATATATAATAATTTAAAATTATTATTAGGGGGTGAAGAAATGTGTCTGTGGTTCAGAACACTTACTACTCTTGCAGAGAACCTGAGTTTGTTTTCCAGAGTCCACAACAAACCTCACAAAGGGCTATAATTCCAGCTACAGGGAATCTGATGCATTTCTCTGACCTCTTTGAACACTGTATTCATATGCCCACTCACAGACATACATACATGTACATACACATACAAAAAATAAAATTCCTTTTAAAAAAATAAAATTCCTTTCAAGGTTGTTTATTGAATAGTTACTCATACCAGTGCACGCTGACCTTATAGCTAAGGTGAAATAACTCATCATATTCTAGATATAGCAATAGTCTATCATAATATTTTTTAGTGTTATTAGCTGATATTTTTTCTACCTGGCATTAGAATTTATTACAGTTGTTCAATGACAGTGAAGAAAAATATATTAGGCTAAATTATTAAAATAGCAATTTTTGCTCAGTGCAGTCTCATAATATTGTTATAATAGGAAATGGTAATAGTTAGAATTCTACACTGTTCTAGAAAGGTCAGTAAAGATCACTGGTGTATGACATTATTTCTTCGTAAGTGTTTGTATTTATAGATATTTATACTGAATTTCTAACATATCCAACACATTTGTTGTTAGATGCATTGGATATATTTACAGTCTGTACTCCAGACGGTTTATATTGCTAAAGGGTTTTAAATTTAAAATTTATTAACTACACAAAATAGACAATTATGCAAACAGGACAACTTAAAATGATTATCACTTGCAGTGCTAGCCAGATGGAAACGCTCATGTTATCAAAAATTACCCAAGAAAAGCTATAATTATAGAAAGAGAAAAAACTACAGATGAGAAGTCTTAAGAAATGGCTATGTCATTACTCAAAATTTGATATACCAAGCTAGTCACTGTGGCCTTATTAGTAAAGCAGAAAGAAGAAGATATTGAAATGCTGAGTAATAACATAGGCTAAGGTTATCAAGTAGGATTTTACTTTAAGCATGTGGTGAAAGAAAGATAGACTCTGTAATGATTTCTTTACACTCTAAAACATACTGCGAAGGTTCACTGGTATATGTTGAAAGAAAAAAGACCAACCTTAATAAAGGTACAAAACATAATAAATTCAAATGACAAATTAACAAGAAACTAAATGATGAAGTAATTAATGGAGGAATTTATAAATGAAATAGGAAACGTGGTGTATTCACACCATCCACTTACCCATGAAACACAATAAAACCACCCAGAATATATAACAGGTCTATTATACTTTGATAGTTTTAAACTAATAGTTGAGCTATTTCAGAGAGAGAGAGAAAAGAGGAGGAGAGAGAGGAGAGAGGAGAGAGGAGAGAGAGAGAAGAGAGAGAGCAGAGAGAGGCAGAGAGCAGAGAGGCAAGAGGCAGAGAGAGGCAGAGAGAGCAGAGAAGGCAGAGAGGCAGACTAAAGGCCAAGAGAACTCCTGGCTGAAATGGCAGACTTATATAGGAAAGAGAAGCTGGGAAAGAGGAGGGAGCTCCTCGGATGGACAAGTTTAGGTAGGATAGGGGCAAGCCAGGACTCTGTAATGGGTACTTGCTGTGAGAGTTCTATCAGGCACCACAGAGTTAGCCACACTTTGGTATACTAATAGGTACCACAGAGTTACCCATTTGTCCTGAGTTTCTCTGGGACCTGACAGATACATTCAGAGAAAGGGGCCGTCATTATATTCCCTTGTGGAGCCACTGTTGACCTCACCAGATTCCAGTGGATTATCCTAATCCAACACAGATGGTCCTGGTTAAAATAAATAAATTACAAGCACACACACACACACACACACACACACACACACACACACGCACACAGTCACGCATCCAGAAAAAGACAGGTAGAAAGTAAGAGAGCCAATAATCATATGAATTATATTCACACCTGAGGTAGTAAAAATGAATTAAAAAAATAAACAGTTTTAATATTTTGGAGAATTGTTTTTGGACATCATTGAAAACTTTTTAAAAGTTATTATAAACAGTCAAGTGATTTTTTAAAATAAAATTTAAAACTCATTCATGTTTTTTCTGTAAAAAAAAAAGTTTATATAAACTAATTTTTGTTCAAATATTGTAAAATAAAAAAAAACCTTTTGTTTTATTGTTGTTTATTTGTTTGTTTTCAAGATGGGATTTCTCCCTATAGCCCTGGCTGTCCTGGAACTTGTTCTGCAGACCAGACTGGCCTCAAACTCAGAGATCTGCCTGCCTTTGCCTCCCAAGTTCAAAAAGGTTTTTATATTTCATAAAATACATTGATAAAAATGCAATAAAATATAAAATATACATTTAAAATTTAAATGTTTATTTTCCTACGGATAATACGAGATCTTCGTTTCTTCGGTTCGTTTTCAAATGGTTTCTCTCAGCTTATCTAATTTGGTTGAATGAAAACCAAGGCATGACATAATTCATATTTATTAGTCTGTAAACCAATATTTCTGTACATAGCTTCCATTTTATATAATGATTACTAATTGAGAGCATATTATTTAAAAAGAAGAACTCAACTGTTTGCCATGCTTTGTTTTAGCTGGATCGCCGTTATAATGAATTCAAACTTCATGCAATTATGTCGGAACATAAAAAAACAATCACGGCAATTTCATGGTGTCCACATAACCCTGACTTGTTTGCAAGCAGCAGTACCGATAACTTAGTGATCATTTGGAATGTGGCAGAGCAAAAGTCATTGCTAAACTCGACAACATCAAAGGTACATTTGTCACTAAAATTTATTTTATCAAGTAAAATTTTTATATTTCAACAATTACAACTTGTTTAATTAATTTAGATTTTAAAACAATATTTTAAATTTCTAGTAGTAACATGTATAATAAGTACATTTCATGCCATGACAAGTGCAGAGATACAGAACTGAAACAGGATCTCTCGGAATTCCATTCTATGATTAACTAAAGATGTAGTCAATTATAAACAATTAAATTAATGTCAAAATTTAATATGAAAATTTCGAGAACAAATACATAAACAAAACTGGAAAAGAATAATTAGGTAAATAACAGGCCTTGCCTGTTCATTAGTGCATTCTAATCTCTAACACAAATGGACAATAATATGCAGATAATATCCACCTACATGATACTCTGATGAGCATGTTTTGTGACTTTATGTGCAGTTTTGTAGAAATGAAAACATGTTTCAAGAAACAGGTCTCTAGAAACTTAGTAATATCACTATCCTTTTGTTTGGTTGTTTGGTTGTTTGGTTGTTTGTGGTATCCCTGTGTCGTCCTGGATGTTTCACACCAGGCATTCCTGGAACTCACAGAATCCACCTACCTCTTCCTCCCAAGTGCTGGGATTAAAGGGGTGCCATTACTACTGGCCACAATCCTTTCTTTTCCTCAACATTGAGAATTCCTTAATTTTAACTGTAATGATATTACTTAATTAAATGAATAATTAAATAATCATTTTATGCTAAATATCATAATTCCCTTTCTTCTCAATATCAATCATAGTTCAGTGATTATAATTATGTAAGATATTTCTAGATATAATGTCCATATTCAGTTTCTTTTAAAAGTCATATAAATAATTTTGAGACAGAAAACTGAGACACAACTATTACACTAACTTAATTTTGTTCAAAATGTCTTCACTATATTCTAACATATAATTGCAATATTGGTCATTCAAACATATTCATCCCTATGTTTTCTGTAACGATCACGCCATTGTTAATGTTTAGCCATACTTAACACGTTTAGTGCCTTTTCAATTTAGATCATTAAAAATGTTTAAAAGGTTAGTGAAAGGAAATGAACCAATTTACTCAATGGTGGTTTTAAGGTAATTCCCAAATTAAAGTAGTTTGCAACTGTAAAAAGTACATTTTATTTCTAAATTCACGTACTCTGTTTTGTATCACTTAGTATAACAAGTTATTAGTGAGTAAAGTTCGCACCAACCTTTGAGAAAGATATTTACAAAGTGAGCCATTTAATAAACTTCTATTGATATAGTTGATTGGTTTTCTTGGGTTTTTAGTGTATCACTGAGAAAACAAAGTCCCTATTACTTCTGGCAGTGAGCATTGTAATGTAAAATGACTATTTGTGGCTTCCGCTAGGAATTTTCATACATCTCCATATTTTCTAATAATCTGTTAGTCAAAATTCCTATAAGGATTGTTTGCATAAATTACAGTGCATATACCTGATACTTTACATTTTTGTAGATAATCTTACATAACATAAAAATCTCTCTTTGAAGTTAATTTTATATTATATGATAAAGAAATAAATGAAGATGTGCAATACATTGTTCTCTTAAAGTCACTACACAGAAACTGTACTAGCTTATGTTTGAAAATAAAAATTTAGGCTGGGCATGGTGGTGCACACCTTAAATCCCAGCACTTGGGAGGCAGGGGCAGGTAGATCCCTGTGAATTTGAGGTCAGCCTGGTCTACACAGTGAGTTCAGGACAGCCAAAGAGAAACCACATAGAAGGAGCATATCTTAAAATAAATAAATAAATAAATAAAAAATAAATAAATAAATAAATAAATAAAAGCAAAAAACTAAACCAAACCAAAAACAACCTTTAGCCAGGAAGCAGTGGAGTGTGCCTTTTGAGGCTAGCCTGGTCTGCAGAGTGAGTTCCAGGGTAGCCAGGGCTACACAGAGAAACTGCATCAAAAGAAAAAAAAACACAAATAAATGCACTTCAGAAGTACAATAATTATTACCCAGCTTTGTCAAGTATTACTTGTCAAACTTTATCTGTGTGTGATGTATTTCTGAGTAAGACTTTAGTTTATTAGCCATAGTTTCCCAGGTCCCTGGATGTATAATTTAAAAAGAGTTCTTCACTGGCAGTTATAGAAAAATTAAATGACTGTGATAACATTTTGGGAAAATTCTATTTAATTTTCACTTTGAAAATTCTCAAAGGTTTATTGCTAATTCCTCCAGGTTCTTTCTCAACATCTTCTACGTTGAAAATTAAAGATTGAACCTGTATGTATACATTTTTAAATACTGTTGATTTTAGAATAAATATCAACTCTTGAGATATCTTATGCTTTATTTTGTTTCAAAATTGAGCTTAAGCAAAGGAAAAACTGTTCAGTGGAAATTTTGATCTTCCACATACAGTATTGGACATGTGTGTTTTTCATTTCAGTTTTCTTCCCTAGTAAACTAATCTGTGTAGTGGGAAGTGAGTATTAGATTTGCATCATTATTAAATATTAAAATTGTCACCAGCTCTAGACAGTAACATAATAAGTAACTTTACATATTTCAAACATCAAAAATGGTAGATTAAATGAGTTGGAATTCTTTACATATATTCCCTATAGTTCTTAAGATTAACTTACAAGAGTAATTCCCAATCAAGAAGTTGGTTGGTTTTCATAATATTGAAGTAATTCTTATATTTCAATTTTTGTGAATGTGGAATGCCAATAACAGTTGTACAAATCTTATGCCCATCTTTGTCGTTCGTGTTTTTGTTTAATCTTTTCCAGAGACACCTGCCTGTCTCGGCTGGTGCTGGAACAAAGATGATGCTGTGGCATTTGTTTCCCAGAAGGGTCCTCTGCTCATTTGGACCATCTCAGGACCAGATAGTGGAGTGTCTGTACACAAAGAAGCCCATAGTTTTGTGTCTGACATTTGTATATTTAGGTGGCACACCCAAAAGAAAGGAAAGGTTGCATTTGGTCATACTGATGGAAGCATATCAATTTTTCAGCCTGGTAAGTATTTAATTATCTTGATCCAGTCTATTTTCGTAGCAAATGCACTTTCTTATTCACATGTGTGTATTAGTCTGAGAATAAACAACTTGAACAAAAGTGGTTGACTTACAGTTTGACTTACTTACAATGTGGAAGAATTCAGTCTCTGATCAATTATCCTCATTGTTTTCAACCTCGATGAGCATATTACACCTTAGACAGAACATATGACTGGAAAATCTTATTCCTCACGCAGCTGGGTGTGAAAAAGAGAAGTGGAAGGAAAATTAATTCCAGTCCTCACCTCAAAGGCATGTTCCTAGTAGTCTAAAACCTTCTATTACAATCTGGTTTAAAAAAAATATTTTTCTTTTATTTTTGAGATTATAACGTAATTTCATAATTTTCCCTTTCCCTTTCTTTTTACCAAAACTCTCTCACACAACTTTCATTTTCCTCTTTCAAATTCATAGACTCTCTTTTTCATTAATTGTTATGTGTATATGTATGGAAAATAATATTCCTAAATACAATATATTCTGATGTATAATGTTACTTATATGTATATTTTCGAAACCGCCCCTCTGATATTGGAGAGCCAGATCCTGATTTTTAAAGGACTTCTTCACTAGCATTTATAGAAAAATTAAATGATGGTTATAACATTTTGGGTAAATTCTACTTAATTTTTACTTTGAAAATTCTCAAAGGCTTATTGCTATTTCTCCACTTCCTCTCACTATCTCCTATCAGCACCACAGGCTGTGGACCAAACCCTTACACAGGAGACCTTGGTGGACTCTCCATATTCCAAATTATAGCGGTGCTTAAAGTCCAATTTCACAAAATTACAGTATTACAATAAGCACGCTAGTGAAACTATTATCCAGATTGGACTGAGTCCTAATGTTTACTTGCCATACACTTTACTTATGATAGAAACACTGTATATGATAGTCACCTTCATGTCATTTGTGCAGTACTGTGTTTGTCGTTGCTTGGAATTTTTATATCAGCTCTTTATATCTGCACTTACTGAAAATAAGTCAAATGAACAAGAATTGTAATTTGGTAAGTAAAATTGTTTTCTAATACCATCTACAAGATGATGTCCCTTTTGACAGAGATACTGCCGTACTCACTGTTCTTTATCAAAGGTGTTACCCATCACAGAGACAGTGACAGTAAATCTTTGAACTCCTACTTAAACTGGACTCACTGGGCCTGCTATGAATTATTGCATGGGTTTATATTCATTTTAAAATGTAAGCAATAATCAAATATAGTTCAAAGTTTAAAGGCACCTCAAATCCTCTCCTCTCAGAAATAAGTACTGTTAACTTTGGAAAAGACTACATTTTCAGTCACCCTGACTCTCTGATAATATGTAACTATTGACTAGATCGATGGGTAGATCAAGGTGCTCTTTCAAGAATAAAAAAAAAAAAATGAACAAGTACCTTACATTCAATTTTTCTGACACTAATAAACAATTAAATTAAATGGAAGGGTTTTTTCTTTGTGAGTGTATATTTTGTTTGTTGGTATTATATTTTCCCTCTATAGGCACAATGAACTGATTTCTTTATCCTTTTCTTCAGCCATTTAACCTCAAAATCAAAATATCAATAGTTGCATGATATCCCTAACTTCCTTTGACTACTGGTTTTAGTATAGAAGCTGCTAAATTTCTATCACAAGATTTTCTTCATAACTGATAGCCAATGAAACCTGATTTTATAATTAAAAAATAACATTAATAGCACATATCAATAAAATATTATCAGGTGTGTTCTTCTGTTAGCTGACCACAAACCTTTATGATTTGTTTACCCTTTACAATAAAAACATCAGAAAAGAAGTAATGAATGTAATCTATTATTATTTTGAATACTGAAGTTCAAAGCAACATGATGCAAGCATGTCCAACCCAAGCCTGTGGGCTACCTGAAGTGCCCTAGGGAAGCAAGGGATGGAGCCCAATACAAAATCACACAAACTTAAAGCAGTAAGAGATTGTTTTTACATTTTTGTTGGCTTTTTTTATTCCTTGGTTTGCAACTCAGTTGTGTGGTTCTCAAGCATGAATTTTGTAAATGACAATGTCTTTTTACAATGCCAGCAGATTAGATACACCTGACAGCATTCACATTTCATATTCTCCTGCTTTGTTTCTGTAATTTGAAGATAGATAGATAGATAGATAGATAGATAGATAGATAGATAGATAGATGATAGATAGATGATAGATAGATGATAGATAGATGATAGATAGATAGATAGATAGATAGATAGATAGATAGATAGATAGATATTAGAAAACTTTTAAAAGACAACAAAATTAATTGGCACAAGCAAATACTTATGTTTCTTAAGAAATACCTAGTTTTATAACTCTTTCAATTTTATATCATTATGCACATCACCTTTATCATACCAAATAGATGTTTAAGAAGTACTTATTTTGATAAATAAAATGCAAATTTCTCTTTGTGTGTATATGTGGGAACTGTGTGAATGTCTGTATGAGTGTGTGTGTGTGTGTGTGTGTGTGTGTGTGTGTGTGTGTGTGTGTATGTGTGTGTGAGAGAGAGAGAGAGAGAGAGGGAGGGAGGGAGGGAGGGAGGGAGGGAGGAGAGAGAGAGAGAGAGAGAGAGAGAGAGAGAAGAGAGAAATAAAGAATAAAGAATAAAGAGCAAAATCAGACATCTTCTTTAATTACCTTCCAACTAATTTTGGAGACAGGCTTTCTCATTGAGAGATGAGGTATTCATCAGTCTAGCGCGTCAGCGATTCCTACCATGCTGCCCTTCCCAGCTTTTGACATGGGTCATAGGGATCCAAACTCATGGATCACATACATGGCAAGCACATTACTGTCTAAGGCCACTTCTCTAACACTGAACATTTTTTAAATTTTATTATACAAATTAGATAAAACTAAATGGATAAAATCTTATACCAGCTTCTGTGAGTATATAAGCAAAATTATAAATAAAATACTACTTATTTAAGATCAGTATTTTTTTTTAAATAACATGATTTTGTAAACTTAATCCAAGCTGAAATAATAACATATTAAATTCACTTTATAAATAAATACCCTATGTAGCTAAAGGACATTAACTTGTTTCTACTCTTATGTTCTGATTTTTTTTTTTAATGACATGTAATTATGGGACTGAAACAAGAGTGGTGATATAGTTTTGTTTGGTTGATTTTGATGTTTGTATTCCTTTGGGAAATGAATGTGTCTGTTTGTGTGTGTAAGTGTGTGTGTGTGTGTGTATGTGTGTGTGTTTGTAGATGCATGTTAGTGTGCAGGTACATGTGCACATGTGTTTGTGGTGAGGCCAGAGAAGAGCTTTAGGAATTGTTCTTCAATAAGGTAATCGCCTTAATTTTTGAGACAGGCTGTCACACAGGTCGGAGCTTGTCCATAGAGCTAAAATGACTGACCAGCAAGCTCCAGGACTCTACCTGTCTCTACCTCCCAAATGCTGGGATTATAACCATGGCCAGCATTATTATTTGGGTTCCAGGAACTGATTTCAGATTCTTATACTATCAAGGCAATCATTGAGCTGTCTTCCCACACTCTGTAACTATGCTTTTAAACGAGCATGCCCTATGAAGTTTATAATTCTTCCAGCTAATAGGCACTTTCTTTTATATTTGTTGTGTCTCCATTTAATTGCATCTTTTGCTGTCTTTTGAGAGTAAGGGGACTGGCTCAGAGAAGTACCCATGTGGCTCATCATCAAACCATCTTTTTTCCGCATTGCTATTTTATACTTATTTGGCAGAAGTGGAGATGATTTCTGATCGTTTCTTTGTATATTTAATTTTGCTTATTTATCCTTGCAGTTCTTGCTTTAAGGCTCTGGTATGAACTATAACAACTAATGACGACTGAGAAAGGAATTACCATAAATACTGTTAATGTCATTTATAACATACCCTATTGTAATAGCTCATTAATGAAGCACTCACGTAGTGATTTCAAAATGTCTGTGAAAAAATACTGAATCCTCCATTATAGCACCAGAGGAGTTTAGACACCAATGATTGCGTCTTGTCCAGGAGAGCAAAGCTAGTCAGATTGTGGACCTAGGCCATTACCTCCAATGGTAATGCTTTTACTCGTTATTGATACCCTCTATCTCATAACTACTTCCTTGTCCCTGTCCTGTCATGAGAAAGTGAAAGTTCATGAGATAAGCCAGTCTTTTCCTTTCGTATTTTCAGTGATAAATATGAGGAATAGTGAAAGCACTAGACAGTATCAAACCAAGCTGATACATTGATTTGCATTGTCAAGACAACTAATTCCCCCACACATGTCAGCCACATAGGAAAGCCAGATCATCCTCTCACGGTCCAGAGACAGGTATGTAAACAGTAGAAAACACGAGGGAAACATGATCCTATGATGTTCTGTGAAACAATTTTCTTTGTATGAAATAGGTAGAAAAGTCAGAAACACGTTCTGAGACCTGAATCTCTTGAAGGAACCGATGAGGAGGACCCAGTTACAGCCCTGGAGTGGGACCCGCTGTCCACGGATTATCTTCTGGTGGTTAATTTGCATTATGGCATTCGTCTACTGGATTCTGAATCCCTTTACTGCATCACGACGTTTAACTTTCCCAGCGCTGCAGTGTCTGTGCAATGCTTAGCCTGGGTGCCCAGTGCTCCAGGCATGTTTATAACTGGAGGTAAATGTGTCCATATTTCTGAAAGCCTCAAATATGGGAATTTTCATTAAATGACCTAGATACATTGTATTCTGTTAGTTGATTTTTATAAAATGTTTTAATTAATATCACAAGTATTATTTAATGTAGTGAATACCTAATTTATAAAGTATGTCATTGACATGATTAAAGTGAAATTAAGAAACCATATTTCCTGTATATGGAAATACATTGTAATATACTATATATTTATATTTTATATTTATATATAATGTAAACACATATTCCTGTGTTTATATATGCACAAATAACAAACAACTGAACTCCAGAGGTGGAAAGAAGATAGCAAAGGTCTCGATTGAAAAACAGTTTTCCTGATAGGAGCTCCATTAATGTCACTAATTTTGACAGAACATCACCAGATATGCTATGGTAGTTAAATATTTTTAGTCAAATTTAGAAATGAAAGTAGTATAAAATTCCATGGCTAAAAGGATGCCTTTTCCTGGCTAAGAGAATTTACCAAGGTAGATGATTAAATCCAAGAATATGAGAAAATTTAGGAATAGCAATGAAGAATTAAGTGACAACCAGCTTTTACCATTTACTAAAGCTCAGAGAAATCAGGGGAGGGGGAGGAGAGGAGAGAGACAGAGACACAGAGACACAGGGAAACAGAAATAGAATCAGAGACAGAAACAAAGACAGGGAGACAGAGAAAGACAGAGAGGGGAGAGAAGGAAAGAGTGGAAGTGAAAAGAGAGGGGAGGAGAGGGAAAGGGAGTGGAGAAGAGAGGAGAAAGCCCTATAGAGAAAGAAGAAAGTCAGCCATTCCATTAGAGCAATATTTATTTAACTTAAAATAATATTTTTCCTTGCAAAATTTAGTGGGATTCTGTACTAGTTTGCTTTACTTTTACAATTTTAATTTAAATAAAGAACTGGATTCCTAATTTATATATCTTAGTAACCTTTAATTAAGTTTCATGAGTGATAAAAATGTAAATGTATTTAACTATTAAGATAAGCTTTACCTGTTTCAAATCATAGTTTAGTGGTTTCTAGTCTATTCTCAAAGTTATATAGTGATTATCTCAGTCCAGAATATTTTGGTTTTTTGTCACCAATAAACCCTGTGCCCACTAATAACCAAGCACCTCCATTCCTCTCCATATTCTGAAAAGCCCTCATGCACATAAATCTACTTTCGGTCCCTGAGCTTGCCTGTTTCGGGCATCTCTGGCAGACATTCCAAATGCGGTCTTTAGTATTTGCTCCTTTCACTTAACACAGTATTTTCACAATTCATCTGTGCTGCAGCATAGATCAGTTTATCACTCCTTTCTGTGGTAAATAAGATTCCATCATGGAATCTGACAGATGTCATTGGTAGTTATTTATACAATTCACACGTTAGGCGATTAGGAATAGTATTGCTATTATAAGCATTGATGTAGAACTGTTACATAAACTTACAGTTCTATTAACTTATAAACTCCAGTAAAATTTGTGGGTGCTAAGGTGATCCTGCTGTGTGTGATTGTTTGAGGCACAGACTGACCATTCTCCAAGGCACCTAGTGAAGGATTTGAAGGAGGGAGGAATTTTCTCGTTTGTTTTCAAGCATGTTTGATTTATTTGGCTGGAAGGAGATAGTGAGAAGGTAGTGGATGTTTCAGTTTAGAAGGATTGCTTACTGTTAGAAGTGGACAATGTTCTTTACCTGACCACTTCCTAGAACGCATGCTGACAGTGCAGATGGTTTGTGATCATCCTGTAATAATGACCGTCACAGTGGAAGGTTACTAGGGAAGGGAGTTTCTAACCCATGACAGAGTATAATGGAATAAAAAATAAACCTGACCCAAATTTAAAACCGGCAGAACATCATCCATCTCTTTGATTGTGTCATTAATATTTAAATGATATCACTGCCTGCCTCTGGACGTCTTTCTTGTTACTTTTATGACTGGGTATTTTTTCTGTCAGACAAAATGGTTTGACATATGCATTTCTGATGATCTGACTAGATTCTCAAGTGGGTGTTTTACGCATTTGGAATGTTTCAAGAACAACACCTATCGATAATTTTAAATTAAAGCAAACGGGATTTCACTGCCTACATGTAGTTAATTCTCCTCCAAAGAAGAAATGTAAGTAAAAAATATAAAAATTTTAATGCTTCCCAGTATCATGTTTTCTGCAAATAAAGTGATACTATAATATAAATATATTATATGTTTTATACCACTGTTAGTCTTAATAATATACATACTGAAGAAGCCATAAATCCTCAGAATAACTAGTATTCCTAATATAAAACTATTTAGAGCAAAATGATATTGAATAATAATATTCAGATAATCTTAACTTATTGCTGATAAGAAGATGAAACAAGGATAGTAATGAGAGTTGGTAAGAATAATAGAATTGAATGAAATTGGCCTGACAGGTATAATTTATGTCTTAAGCATGCCTCATTTACAATGTACAGAGTTTATAGCAAAGAAAGTTCAAATAATCTGAACGTTCAAATAATAGGACTTATAACTCCAGGTTTCCTTTTTGACTATTGGTTGCCATTGAATTTATAGAATTTTGAGGCATCTCAACTGTCTTCATTTTTTTCACATTGTTTTCTGATTATTCATTGATTTACTAATGTAGGATAAATAGTAAAACACATGTTCTAAATAAAAATCTGACATTTGGGGAAAAGGTTTTAATTAGATTTTTTTATTACAATAAGGAAAAATAAATTGACTTTCTGTTAGGTCTGTCATGAACACTTTGCATAGCCAGTAGTGTGTCCACATTGTGACTGTAGAAACTGTAGTCTGAGGAACACTTTTCTCCAATTAAAATAGAATTAATTTCTTCTACTCCTCGGATGTCTGACCCCTGCAAGGTCATAGTCCCCTCTTCTTTTAACAATTGTTATTATAGACATATAAGTATAAATATAAATATAAACTGCTGAGTTCATTCAGTGTTGGCTGCATGTGTATGTTTCTAGGGATCATCACTGAGTATCATATAGTCAATCATGGAGCTTTTGATAAAATAAAATAATAATCTAGGATTGGGGCCTAGTGATTAGGAGATAGCTTGCTGTTCTTCCAGAGGACTTTTCAGTTCCCAGCACCCAAATCAGGCAGCTCACAGTGCATGTAACTCCAGCTTCAGGACATCTGACACCTTCTGGCCTCCACAGGCTCCTGCACTAGTATACACTCAGACACAGATACACACGTATGCACACATACACGCACACACACACCTGTATACACATGCGGGCATACATGCACACACGTGTTGATCTAGGATAATCATTTCCTTCTTATTCAAGCCTGTGTTTCCTCATACAAAGATAAAAAATTGACAATGACCCTTCAAATTAATGTTTTATTTTTTTTTAATTTAAAGGCATTGATAAATAGTCAGAAGTGATTATATTTGAATCCCAAGCATTTTTGTAAATTTAAGCCTATCTGTAGATACCCAACATTTTAGGGATTTAAAACTGATTTAGAGAACTCAAGAGTGGTGGATGATGTATGAGAGGCCAGCATATTGCACATTGCTTCTAAGTTTTGTTTTTTTTTTTATTGGAAATTTTATTTACATTTCAGATGTTCTCTCCTTACCCATTTCCCCCTTCCCTCCCAGGAACTCACTATCCATTCCCCCCTCCTCCTGCCTCCACGTTGGTGTACCCCCACCCACCCTCCCCCGTACCTCACCTCCCCACCCTCGAGTATCCTCCCCCAACAACGCCCAGCCTTCATGGGACCAAGGATCTCTTCTCTCTAAGTGGGTTTTTTTCTGTCTGCATTAATTTATTATTTTACTCTTATAGACTTTCATATCTTGGAAAGATTTAAACCTCATAATCCTATTCTTTCATATTTTTTCTGAAAGTGTCCATGTCTATTAGCAAAAAAACTGAAAATGTAAAACGTACATGCTAATATTGTCATTTTGAATAGTATCTTTCAGATACTCTGTTGTTGATAGACTTACAGACTTATTTTCCTAGTTTACATTGAATATAATACCATAAATTAAGAACCATTATGAAGTAAAATTTAAAAATAGAGACATTTTATTATAAACAAGAATCCCTAGCAGATTGATGCATAAAGTCTGTCAAGACCACTTATGATGTCAAGTAATGAAAATGCCAGGAAACATTATGGATCATATTAACTTTTACCCAGATTACGTGTCATTGAACTAAATTGATTACTACCAAATGCCTATTTTATTACTATCCATTCCGGTTTGGGCTTCCTGTCACTCTAAAATTCAAAGAAATGAGCAACACCTACAATGATTTTATCAAGGACTTTCTTATATTTTAACCAGAAAATAAAATATCAAAAGATATTTATGCATATTTCAATATGTAAATAAAAATAGGTTATACTAATAATTTACAATGGCATCAAGTAATAGAAGCAGTTGTTCTCACTGACTTGAAAATTAATTCATAAAGTTATTTGCATTGACAGAAAACTATCACATATATGTGTGGTTGGGTATGGAGCTTTGTATTGCTTATTTTATTCTGTGTATGTGCCTGTTTGTGTCTATGTGTTTGTGGAGTATATGTGCACATGTATATACATATGCCTTTGTGTGTAGAGGCAGAAGAGGGCATTGGGTTCCTTGGAGATGGAGCCTCAGACATCTGTGGGACAAATTGTTTCATAGGTATTTGAGTTCTGACTCAAGTTCTCATGACTGTAGAGCAAGCTCTTTTAACTGCAGAGCCATCTCTTCAGGCCTCTATGACAGTATTTTGAAAGGAGATCGTTTTAAAAAATAACCATGCTGTATTTTAATTTATGAAGCAACAACAAACTATATAGTCACAAAAGGCTATAATGTAGGCTAAATTATTATTGAAATTTTGTATATATTAATTACTGCTGGAAACTAATATGGTGGCCATTATTCTTTAACCAGCTTTTTCCCAAATAACCACACAGAGACCTTTAAATATTAAATATTTTAAAGGCCTTAGCTGGGCAGACTCCCAATTAACTCATCTGAGTTAACCTGACCACCTAGCCCCGTCCAGCCATGTGGCTAGCTATATCTTCTAGGCCTGTGATCTCATCCCTCTCCTCCTCCTCCTCCTCTCCTCCTCCTCCTCTCTCCTCCTCCTCCTCCTCCTCCTCCTCTCCTCCTCCTCCTTCTCCTCCTCCTCCTTCTCCTCCTCCTCTTCCTCTCCCTCCTCTTTCTCCTTTGTCTCATCTTCCTCCTCCTCCTCTTCTTCCTCCTCCTTCCCATTCCTTTCTCTTTCCCAGGAAGTCCCACCTTCCACTTCCTGCCCAGCTAATTGGCCATCAAATATTTTTTATTAAGGTCAATCAAAGAATGCCTTAGGTAGGTGAGGAAGAACAGAGACATAATTTCACAATGCATACCTCAATACTATAATTCCTGCCTAATTTTCAGCCACATTGGTTTATACTAGTATATACTTTTTTAACACCTAGTTTTATGCTCATTGTTTCATATTTTTGGTGGTTCTGTAGAAGCAGAAATTGTGCTCATTAAAACAGGTTATGAATGTAGAGCAAAACAGAAAGTCAAAGTATTAATATTAAGTCCTGTGGTTTTTATTCTAAAGAAAAGTGATTGCTATTTGCCCCTCATATTTTAGTTTCAGTCCAGTCTCCAAACAAAAATCATTATACATCTTCAACAAGCGAAGCAGTTCCACCCCCGAATTTGACACAGAATCAAGCATTTTCTCTGCCTCCTGGTCATGTTGTGTGCTGTTTCCTGGATGGTGGAGTTGGGCTTTATGACATGGGAGCCAAGAAGTGGGATTTTCTTAGAGAACTGGTAGGTCCTCTGGTTATTCCTCTGTAATGCATGATGCTTATTTTGTGCAAACTTGTGATATTGACTTACACCTATGTATTAATATTGCTAAACATTATTTCTTAAGTAATAATATACTGACCTTTTTGTTGTTGAAACACTTTAGAAATTAACAGAGTAATAACCACAATAACAGAGGCTGGAAATGTGACTTATTGGTTCAGGGTTTGTCTTACATTTGAGTCCCAGTTTAATCCCTACTTTAACCCCACAGAAGAGAAAGAAGAAGAAAAGTTAGACCACAGAGTGTTATTGGAAGAAAAATGATCAGAGTGTTTTCGTTCTTTCCAGAAGGCTTAATCAACCTCAGCCAGTCATTTCATATCTAGGGTTTCATTTCATTGGCACTTTAAGACAAGTTAGGTTAAGATTGTTTTATAGTTGTTTATGTTGAAACATTGTTATAGTTCTATAATTCTAGGAATTGACTCTGATGATTATTAAACTCCCATTTAAGACATAAGTGTTGGGGATCCATTAGTGGCCCCATGCAAACACCAATCTCAGTCAGACAGGGATGGTTTATTGAATGCAGGCTCTGATACTAATCGATCAGGAACGTTGCTCAGAATTATCTGAAGCTATGACCCCCAAACATCTTTCTCTTTCAGTTTATAAAGGATTTAAAAAACAAACAAACACAAAACCCACAGTGAGTTCATACACAGGGGCAGGAAGTGCTGCCTGGTGGGCCTCTCTGATTTGACATTTTAGACATAGTAGTTGATATTGGCCTTTAATTTGATGGGCCCTATATAAAGCTTTCTGGAATTTCTTAAAATAAACAAACCTCATGTAGAACATGCAGAACATAATAGAGTAAGTAGTCAGCATGACCCTGCTCTGAGTCAAGTTATTGTCCTGTGTCAGTGACTGGCAGGCATATTACAGCAACAATAGGAAATAGCTGGCAAGTATGGGACAAAATGGCTACCGCTGTGCTGGGGGTGTTGGAGGGGGATAGACTTCAGCATAAGCAACTCCTTTATGCTTTCATATTTTGGCCTCATTCAATTCTGTGCTGTGTCCTGACTGTGCAGTACAGAACCTTGAGCAAGGCTTGCTGTCTTAAGTAAATGAGGGCATGTTTGCATTGTAATTGTTACTTATTGAGTTTACCTCTTTATTCTTCCTTAGAGCATACAACTGTCTTAAGTTTTCCACAACCTGAATTATATTAAGGCATACATTTAACACGCTTAAGTGGCCATTGCTCCCCTGTAATCTCACCTTAAAAAAGGAACTCATTTTCTGTTTCTGTGACAAACCACCTGAGAGGATGCAACTGAGAAAGATTGATTTTGGCTTATGGTATCAGAGATTTCAGCTCAGGGTCGGTCACCTGGCTCCATTGCCTCTGGGTCTGTGGTGAGCAGAACATCACAGCAGAAACTTTTGGTAGTTTAAAGTTGTTGATTTTAAGGATGCTCACAGCAGGGACCTGAGGGGAGGAGGGGGAAGACAGGGAAGGGAGTGGGGGAGAGAGGATGAAAGCCGGTTTAAATGTGGTTAAGATATAGCACAGATCTTACCTTCAAAGATCCATTTCTTCTGATTAGTCCCCGCCCCTTTCGTTTCCACCAAGTCCCTATAGATGTGTGAATACCAGTGGATACATAATTGGATTACTTCGCTGCTGAGGATTAAGTTTATGTGGTTTAGTGACTGTCCTAAATCATCTCCTCTGAATACTGCTTTATTGGGAACATGAGTTCTTTAGGGGATATTTTATTTACAATGACGTTTTAATACCTGTTCCTCCAAAGCTCATATCCGTTTCATAATGCAAAAATACATTTAGTTCGTCTGCAGGGACCTCTGGCGTCTCAAAAGTTCAGATCAACGTCTGTTCTGAGACTCAAGGCCAGCTCTTCCTTTTCATTTCCTATTAAAAATCAGTAAATAAGTTGCACACTTCCAACATATAATGGTGAGATAGTCACAGAATACAATTTTCTTTTGTGAAGTGGTGAAATGGGAGCATCAAAAGGAGCAGTGGAACCAAAGCGAGACTGAAACACAGCATGTTAGCCAGTCGGAGCTTTGGGTGATGGAATACTGTCCCTGAAGGGCTTAGCTGTTTCTTCTCTATTGCAATGCTAGCTCAGCCCATGTGACCACTCTCTTAGGCTGGCTTTTTTCCTGCCTGCAGTTTATCTCGCAGTAAGTCATTTTCCTGTCATCTCCCTTTCCCAGGATCAGCATTGCAGCTTAGGATTCACTCTCCTAGCCTCAGGTGTCCTCTCAGGGGCTACCCAGAGGAATCACAGCCTTGCCACATACTGTGACTCTCAGCCCTTCCTTTAAAATGACTCAATGCCTCCATGAACTACTCCTGCTACCAAATTTCTTCATTAGTCATTGATATAATAAAATTTCCAGGAAAAAGAATTCGTCGTTTAGGTTCAGGGTTTCAGATACTCGAGTTGATAAGTCATCCGGCTCCATTGATATGGGCTGTGGTGAGACAGAGGCACCGAGACAGGAAACAGGTGGCAGAGGAGTGGTCTCTTCTCAGGGAACCAGGAAGCAGAGACAGAGGGGAGGAAGCACAGAAATACACTCTTTTAGAACAGGGTCCCCAAGACCTGCATCTGTTCAGGAGACCTTTACATCCTAAATTTTATACCACTTCCGAGTAATACCCAGGGGTTGATCTGCAGATGAGGCTGCACTCAGGCAGCACTTAGCATTTGGAAGGCTAGCTTCTGATGGCTGTCTCACTGGGCATGAAAATCTTCAAACAAGGCTTTAAAATTATGGAACATTCTACATATTTTTTCTCTCATGTATCCTTTCCTTTGGGCACAACGAAAAGACAAGAAATAGCTGATTTTGCTATGGGAGTTTTCAGATTTACCAAATGAAATTTGAAAGCACACACAGCAGAAACAAAACCTTAAAGTATAAATTATAGAAATTATCACCTTATTCTATTTTCCTCCCTGTAAATGACTACCTTGAACGACTACAGCTAGGTAATTCAGAGATTGTTAGTCTCGTCTCCCCGCATTCAAATTCTTGAGACTTTTCCACCTTTTCTTAAAGAAGAGACTTTATTGCTTTTAAAGGGATGTGAAGAATTACAAAACTTAAATGAATGCTAGTACATATTCCAAAGCCAAACATAGTTAAGTGACAGTTAGTAAATATGTTTTCACATTTGAATCAGCCACCCAGAGATCAGAAAGAACTAGGAAAGCTGAGTTTATTCAGGTGGAAGACTCAGAGGCTAAAAACATTTTAGGCCTAGATTAGATTGTAAGGAGGTTAGAAGGTTCTAGGCCATAGCCTGAGTTACCAGACAGAGGCAGTAATCTCAGAGAGGACAATTAGAACAGGAGAGTAAACGATACATTTACAGCCTTATGTTAGGAACAGGTATTTCATGTTTTAAATCATAGGTTGTTAGGAAGGCATTCATGAACGACTGGGAACTATACCTGATTTTGGCAGTTTCCGCCATCATATTGTACCTCTAGATAAAAAGAAATATCCAATTCATTGACTTTCACTCTTCACTTACACTGTTGGAATAAAATATAGTAGTTATTTAGGGTTAATTCTTCATAAATTATTATCCTACTGTCTTGTACTTAAGATAACATGCAGACAAAACAAAACAAACAGCAGAAGAGGACTGGGGAGATGACAGAGCAATTAAGAGGGAAAACTGGGTTTGGGTCCCTGCACCCATATCAGGCAATTCCCAGGCATGTTTCATATGGAAACATTTTAAGTCTAAAAGAAATCTAAAATTCAGAACACTAGGCCCTAAACATTTTCAATGAAGGACACACAAGCATGATACAATAATAACCCAATACTCATTCAGAGCAATAAGTGCACATTTCAGTATTGTTTTCAACTGTGAATTTTTGCACTAATAGTTGAAAAATTAGTACATGTATAAATTTTATTATGTGTTATGCTTTATTAATAAGGGTTTCTTCCATAATGTGATTTTTTAAAAAAAATCATGAATCCTAGGGACACGTGGAAACTATATTTGACTGCAAGTTCAAACCTGATGATCCAAATCTCTTAGCAACAGCTTCATTCGATGGCACTATAAAGGTGTGGGATATAAACACATTAACAGCAGTGTACACTTCTCCGGGTAACGAAGGGGTCATTTTTGCTCTTTCGTGGGCTCCAGGTAAGATTTTCTTTTATTAAAACCCAGCATGAAATCAATGACTTTCCTAAATTTTATTCAAATGTATCTTCATCCTCCCAGGATTAATCTTGTTCCAAATAATAGTCGAAGCAAATTAAAATGGCAATATTTGGTCAGCTCAGCTATGAGGTATAAGGTTTTAGCATAGCTCATCAGCCAGAGAATCACGATTCCTGGGCCAGTGACAGCCACATAGAAAACCTATAGTTAGTTTAAATAACTGGAATGTTATTTAATTTTTGGCTATATTTGTATAGTTATGCCTCTAAAGCTTAGTAGATTTTGCATGATAAAAATCTTTCCTGACATTTTTTTTATGTGATTCTGATTTGTGAAAATGAAAACTACCTAGCAATAGTCTCTTTTTAAATTTGTTTTTAAATTTTCCTAAAAAGAAATATGTTTTCAACTAAACTTATTTTTTTGACTAGCTTGCAAATATATGTTTCTAGCCATTAAATATCACTAGATGGTAAGGAAATATGAACATTAACATGTTAGATATTCATGTAATACTTAGGAACTAATGATAAGTTGGAGGGAGTTTAACTATAGTAGTTGGCTTGATAATAGAACCATCCCTGTCTTTTAAACTTCTATACTGAATTATTTATTGATCTGAAAGAGCTATTAGAGATTTGTTCAAAAAAATTCAGTACAGGCTATAGACTAAAAAACTGATCATAAACGATTAAAGTTATATAGAAAATACATTCATTGCACTGTTCTCTCTTACATTGACACAATTATATAATTATGCTTTTGAAAATTTCAATTATAAATATTATCAGTTTGGGGGTGATAATGGAGTGAAGTGGTTTGTGGGTAACAGTGTTTATTGCCACACCCAGTGACCTGAGTTTAATCACTTGGTATTTGCATGGCAGACTGGAAGAATCAATTCCTGCAACTCTTCTTCTAAGTTCCAAATGCATATACACACCCTTCCCAACACAAGTAAAAAAAAAAAAAAAAAGAGCATCAACTTCTATTATTAAATAAATTTCAAGTCAAATTAACTTTCCAAAATTTACATTTGAAAAAGAATCATATTTATAGAAAATATTACATATGTAATATGTATATGAAAATATGTATAATCTTCAACAAATTGTGTTTTAAGGTGATTTAAATTGCATTGCTGGTGCAACCTCCCGAAATGGTGCTTTTATTTGGGATATTCAAAAAGGCAAAGTGGTACAGAGATTTAATGAGGTAAGATTAATTTACTACTGTTGAGTAGCATTATATTTTACCACATATCATGTTTTTATCTCAACAATACACTGGCCTGTATATTTTCTCAATTAGGAAAAACTGCAAGGAACAATTGGTAATCTAATGTGAATCTGAGAATTACAACTGAATTTAGAAAAACAAAATCTGAAATTGCATCATAGATGCAAAAGAATTTTAAGTTATATATTTCACCAAAATCTAAGCAATATTAAGTAATATATAGGAGACTTCACTCAGAAAGCCCATAGTATTACCTGGTGGTGTGACTTTTCTTATGGAATCAGAAAGATATTTCTGCTCATACGTCAAAAACCGAATTTAATCCAAGTCCAACTTTGTGAACCTTTAGGTTTATTGTGGTTACATAAAGAGCAACTAATACTCAAAAAACTGTTATACCACTAGGAAGTTCTCTCCTCTAAAATGGCTCACTTGGCAGCAGTGTCACCAATGACCCCGTCCCTAGTTCACCTTCCCCCTTCTGCATAGCATAGTTTAGCAACCTCCAAGACACAGGCAGCTAAGGCAGGGTGAATAGTGACTTAGTCCCTTCTTCAAAGAGGGAGGATTAACAGCCTCATTAACAATAGTGTAGCTCTAGCCATCACTAAATTGTACTTATTTTGTTCCAGACATAGAGCCAAGGTATGACAGCATAGCAATGGCTCATGGTGGCCAGGGTTGGACTAAAGAAATTGCTCCACTACAATACCTTGTTCTGTTAAAAATATCTCTTCGTATAGACTCATATTATTGTCTTGAATCCAGTTTTTCACCTATGAAATGATGAAGTTGGATTCCACAGTCCCTTTGGTCTCCTTGTAAATTCTATTGTTGCATGACAAAGCCCTATAGCTAGCTTATTAGCAGGACCAAGAAAGAAAGCTCCACACTGAGACATGTCTTCACAGATATGATCGTGTCAGTCATGCTGAAGCAAATGTATGTGTTTTTGTGTGTGTGTATGTGTTTGTGTGTATATATGTTTGTGTGTGAGAGAGAGAAAGAAAAGAGAGAGAGAGAGAGAGAAGAGAGAGAGATCAACATATATTTAAGTATTTAAGTGTGGTCATTAAGAGAGAAAAAGATATAATTGGGCAAAGTACAAAGTACAATACACTGAGGGCTTTTCAAGGAAGAATGAGTTGTCTATGTGTCTTAGTAATAACCATATGGATGATTTTGATGTGCCATTGTTTAAAGTGATTCTCAGAATATTTTTTAATGAAATCATAGAATGATTCTTGAGGTTCAATGGAAAGACATATAAGCCAATAAGACAAACCTATAGATCACAATATAACTAGAACATCACCATGATCTTCCCTAAGCTTCCAGTAGATCTATGTAACTGAAGATGAAAGAGTTCAGTGCAGCCATATAGAACATGGTGACAAATGTAAGGTCACTATAGGGTTGTATAATAAGGACCCTTATGAGGCAGCCACCCAAGGCACCATTGTAGAGAAACATGCTCTCATGGCACGAGAATTGACCATGACCAGAGAAACGTCCGCATTAACTTACCTTTTGAAGGAGGTTTTCTTAAAGTCACTGGACCAGGTAGCACTCCTAAAGAGCATTTTCCTTTATAGATGTTGAACAGGTCCATTTATATTACCTTCTAAGGAAGAAAGTAATGGTATGTCTTTGTTCTTTCCCAGAAAGCCTCTGAACAATTAATAATCTTAGTGTCTTTTGAGCAGCTTAAATAGAATGTCATATATCTATCCAGGGTCAGAAATATTCATATCCCATTATTCTGATCAGAAATTAAAGCCCTACAGTCTTGGAGGTTTGAGGATCATGTAGTGTAATAGATACAGTTGGAAAAATAAAACAAAGTCTTGTTTTAAAAAAAATGTGAAGGTCAAGGACTGATAATTGAGGTTGTCTTCGAACTCCACATGCATGCCATGATAAGTGTACTACATATTCACACACATGCACATGCATGACCAAACACACACCACATCACACACATATACATACAAACACAAATAAAAATTAAGGATGTATATGTATATGCATGGACACATTCATATTTCTGCCATTGACATAGCTATGTTAGTATCATCTAGAATACGTTACTAATAAAAATGATTCTTAGAAATAAGTAACATTTTAAAAATGGATAATAAATTTTTATTGATAACTGTTTTATATTTTTTAAGCATGGAAAAAATGGAATATTCTATATTGCCTGGAGTCATAAAGATTCTAAACGAATAGCAACCTGCAGTGGTGATGGATTTTGGTAAGTACTATATCTGATAGTATGAAGTTAACCTCTCTAAAAAGGACATATTTGACCATCTCAGTTGTATGTTTTGTTTGTACCACTGTACCATTATAAATAGTATTTAAAGCCCCACAGAGGCACATGTTATATTGGTGTGACATATCATTATTAAAGAACAATGTAATAATGCAAGAGCATTTTAAAATACAAATATAGACGGTGCTTTTTGTGTTTTGTTTGAGACAGAGTCTCTTAAAGCTTAGGCTGGCCTTCAATTCCCTAAGTAGCTGAGGATGACCTTGAACCCCTGATCTTCCTGCTTTCACCTGTCAAGTTTGGGATTACAGGTGTATGCCACCATGCCTTGCATGGACATTGCCTTCTAAATGAAGACACTCAAGAGAAAGAATGAACTGCTTTATGGAAACTCATTTTCTCAGAAAATTTAGAAGACACTAAGCAATATAAAAAGACACTCCCTGATTTTTAGATTCCACTGTGTATAAAAGGATAAAAGATGCTGATAATAGGAATATGACAATGGGGTCAAAGATCCTCCTAGGGAGTTAATTTCACTGTGCTCCAAATATACATGCTTTCTTAATGCTGACAAGTCCCAGGCAAAGTGAATTTCCAAGTAAGACCCCATACAGAAATAATTGCTTTATTCTAAGCCACTGCTAGCCTGTCTTAGGAATGAAGTTGTTGAGAGTTGCTCATTAAGAATGGGGAAACTTGCCTTCTTCATTAGATCTTGCTGTACAAAGTTCAACTTTCTCATCCATACTTTAAAAAACGGCAGGAAGAAACAGAACAGAGGCAAACAAAAGCACCTTTCACAAGTTGACACCATTAGTGACTTTCCTCCTTAAAGAGACATTTAGTACTTGGTATATACTAAACTCTAAGCGATATGCTTAAGATTTTTTAAAATTAAGTAATCTATAATTAACTTCAGCACACATTTAGAGCCTTATTCGGCTTCATTCCTCAGCATAGTCATCACCACTTTGTAAGCACCCAGCAAGCTTTGACAAGCCTAGTGTGGTTTTACAGCATCTTCCAAAGAGTCCCAGGACATGGACAGTGCTGGTTCATACACAGCTTCTGGCATTCCTAAGGAGCCAGTAGCCCTTGCATTGTGGCAATAACAAGATAGGTTGTCAGAGATTGCTTCAATTCTTGTGGTCTTGTTATCATACCTTCCTGCTTCAAGGATCTTGGAAATTAAGATGCATCATTACTGACTATACACAAGGAAAATAAGTTTTGATCTTGGTGTAGAACATTGAATGAAGTTTGTGAATGAGCCAGCAAAATAAATTTTAAGCATTTAAATGTCAAGCTGAAAATCATGTCCAAAAGTACATCAAACTATACTTTTCTATAATTAAAATCTTTCAATAAATTTTCAATACTAGTTGAATCAGTTATAATATTTAATTTGATCTAAATGGTTTATCTAATTCATATTTTGTGAAGACTTCAAGTCGATAGAATTATTTATGTATCTCTCTTTCTCTTTGTATGTGTGTGTTATAACCTTGGCTGTCCTGGAACTTTTTCTGTAGACCAGGCTAGCCTTGGACTCATAGATATGTATATTCCTCTGTCTTCTGAGTGGTGGGATCAAAGCACCTTTTCTTTCTTTAAGCATTCTGTGCAATTTTCAGAGATGACTTTTTCTCTTAGAATGCTGACCTTTGAATCCTACAGTTATGACTTTATTGACATAATTTTAGCATCATCTCGAACAGTTGAGGCAAACTACTGCACAAGTACAAACACCCCGCTGCAGTGTTCGGCTGTGATGGAGTCAAAACAACAAGTGAGTTCTCATTTCCTAAATAATAATATGTTTCAGAGAGTGAGGAAAACAACACAACAACAACAAATTACATCTCCTCCCATAGATAGAACCTATTCTCCTTGGATACTTCTCTACAAATGGGGAGCCTTGTAAACTACTCAGTTGTTTGGGTTGTTTATAGTTCACAGTGCTTTCATGTATGACTGAAGAATACTGATTTACTGCCCTCAAAATTAATTTTATATACACTGGGGAAACAAGATACTGCTAAAAAATAAAACTATTTAATGTGACACTCTAGAGTAGAAACGTCCTTCCTTTTTAAATTTCTTCTAGGCATCTGAGCAGTGGTATCTACATTGGCTTTCTCCCGCCCCCAGCTTGTGCTATAGCCTCTGCACTGCAGAATTTCTCAAGATGTAGAAGCGCAGTGGGTGGATTTGAAAGACAGGCTTGTATGAGAACTACTTATCCTGTAATAATCAGCTTCCATTTCAAATGAAATCCAAGTAAAATTCCACTAAAATTGGACTTCCAACTGACTGAATTTCAAAGAATTTTATAGTTTGTATTGAAAGCTCCTTTTGATAAGGTATACTGTGTTTTAAAATGAAGCTTCTTTTAGGTGTTGCCAAAACCACAAGAATTCCTTTACGCTTCCCTGTACTAAATACAGAAAACATAAATAAATGTTAAAAACATACTTTCTGAATCAAGTGACATACAATACAAAATAATGGACCTGTGTTTCTCCCAGTATGTATCCGCAGTAGATAACAGGGTTTTAGCACAAACCCAGGTAATATACAAAATTAGATGATGCCTGGGCCACTTCTTCCTCCATCGTTTCTTATCTTGAAGACTATCAATCACTGACAACAAAAGCTGCCATGCAGGGGCCTCGGTATTTTGTTTTGTTTTTCACATGCTGTCATCTCAGTTACCATTTTCAGTCAGCCAATACTGGCTATACTTGTAAGAAAGGTGAGGCAGAGAAGCAGACTCAAGTTCAGCAGGCTGAGACTGCTATATTGGAATGGCTAAGAAGCCCCAACAGTTTCGTGATATAAGGTGGACCACATTTTGAAGGACCTGGTCCTTCCACATATATCCCCACAGCTCCCTCATACTCTCATACATACTCACTCACACACACATACACACACACACACACACACACACAACACACACACGCAAAGGGACACACATACAGCCAGGAAGTATCAGGGCAAAGCTAAGCAGGTTTTTTTTGTTTTTGTTTTTGTTTTTTGTTTTTTGTTTTTTTTTTTTTTACAGCTTAGGGGGTTTGTCCAAAACAGGCTAACTCAATTTCTCATGACCCGAGGTTAGTACTCTATCTGAATATCTTTAACCAAGCATGCCCCTTCTATATATGCAGTGCTTGGGTATTTAATGGTTGATTTTGGATTCCTTCAAAGTCCATTCAGAAGTTACATGCCTTATTATCCTTTTCTCCAGTCACCTTTGCTAAGTCTCGATCAGGCTGCAGATATAGCACAGAGGTAAGGTGCTGGTTCAGCATGTGTGAGGCCCTAGAACATCTACTTCCAGTACAAAGGGCAAAAGGAAACCACAGATCTGCACACATGATTCTATAAACCAATCCATGAATATTCTCCTATTGACTGTGGGTAAAAATGCAAGCTCTCTCTTTTTAAGCAGAAAGAAGAATCATTAAATCGTAGATGACAACTGACATTGAAGTCTCTCCTGTTTTCATGCCACATCTGTCCTACTGACTCTCCAACTTGTCCTCCCTTCCTCATAGCCTACCAGATTTATAGCATATATCTACTATATATCATATCAACTTATCATACACATCATACTGAACATTTAAGCCAGAATCTGGAAAATGAGACAGTCTGAATTGCCTGCTTTATATAATACTTTGTAGCTCCATCAATACCATGCACTGCAGCACTATAGCTCTACAGATTACTACTGTCAAAATATTTCTCTCTGTGCCTACCATATGAACTCTAAGTGACACAGGAAAGGAACCATCCAGATGGTCACTTCATGACTGAAGGGGTAGTATTGCTATTGTGGACCAGAGGGAAATACACACACACACACACACACACACACACACAAAGAGAGAGAGACAGAGAGATGAGAGAGAAGAGAGACAGAGAGACAGAGAGGGAGACACAGAGACAAAAGAGAGAGAGACAGAGAAACAAGATAGAGAGATAGACAGAGAGACAGAGACAGACAGAGAGAGACAGAGAGGAGAGAGACAGAGACACACAGAGAGATACATAGGGAGACAGAAAGAGACAGAGACACACTGAGAGAGACAGAAAGACAAAGAGACAGAGGGACAGAGAAACAGAGAGAGAACATACAGAGGCATCTGGAACAGTTCTCAGCAGAGAGAAAAGATTCAGGCTGCATATGACCAAGGTTAAGGAGGTGGGGATATGGTAAAACCAGTGAGTTATAAGGAAGTCTTAGGAGGAGGGAAGCCTGTGAATTGGAGCAGACCCGGAGTTTTGGATAGAGGAGGAGGTGAGATAGGCTAGTGTGGGCTTTGAGTAGTGTGGGTAGTAGTTGTACAACACTACACTGGAATAGGAGCTGAAGGAGCCTGGAGGCCAGCATGGGCTCTGATATACTGATAGGAGATGCAGACATAGCCAGGTGCAAGGGAAATGGCTCTTGGGGGAAGATGGGAGGAAACCATTTGACAAGTTCTGAGGAATGCTGGATTTTATCTAACAGCCTGAAGTCCATCTATAGCACAGCTTAAGATGAGCCTAGACTCAATTTTGGACCAAGTCAGTAGGACTCCCCTTTTAGGAGAGAAATATGGTGCCTTTTGGACAGTACATGAACTTTACCCTTATTCCCCAGTGCATCCAAATACATGGACTATCAGTCTCCTGAACTAGCTAGCTGATTATTTTAAGCTCAAAATTTCACTCGTGTTGTCTCCTGTTATTTAAAATTTTGTTTCTTGTCATACTTCACCTAAGGTTGGACCTAATATATACATGGCTATCAGTATTAAAAACTACTTTTTGAATTTTTATTATTTATTCTTTGAAATCTTTATTTATGTGTACAGTATTTTATTTGTTTTCCATTTACTCAGCCTTGCTCCTTCTCCTACAAACCACCCCTCCCCAACTCCACATCCTGCTAACAAATACTGCATAGAAAACGTTTTCATGACTACAAGATTTTATTGATTTCCCCATAAAATGTGATGCAGTGCATATGATAAATGTACCATTGGGTACATACTGACATTTTCTCCCTCATAGCTATTGCTCTAATTTGCTTTATTTTGTGGTAATAAGCACCATGCCCTAAAGCACCTTGAGGAGAAAGGAACTTATTTCATCTGACAAGTTATAGTTTATGATTGAGAAAAGTTAGGTCAGGAAAAATGCAGGAAGGAACGGAATCAGGCCCTGGACAGAAGCAGCTTAGTGGCTTGCTTCCTGGTGAGCACTCAGCTACATTTCTTATGCTGTCCTACCACCTACCCAGGATTAGTACCTCACACAGCAGGATGGCTCTCCTACACCAATTAGAAATCAAGAGCCCTGCCCCCTGACCCATATACAGCAGAGGGCTGCCTCAGTTAGAGAAGACACACCTAGCCCTTAAGAGACTTGAAGCCCCAGGGAGTGGGGAGGTCTGGTGGGATGTGGTAGGGTTGGGGACATCCACTTGGAGACAGGGGAGGAGTAATGAAATGAGGAACAGTTGGAGGGTGGACCGGGAGGGGGATAACTACTGGACTATAAAAAAAATAAATAATAACAACAAAAATAATAGTAATAATGCTATAATAATAATTTAAAACTCTGAAAAAAAGTAGAGATCAAGAAAATGCCCTATAGATATGCCTATGGGACACTTTGATGATAACCATCCTTGCTCTGAGGTTCCTTCTTCCTAAGTGTGACAAGTTGACAACCAAGATCAACTGTTACATTGGGGTCCAATCTTTTTATAAAAAGGGAAGAAAAGTTGCTTAAAAAAAATCTCATAATGTTTTGAGTAACTTTATTATTTTGTATCAGGCCACACATTCATAGCTATCCTAAGCTACCTGTAGCCAATGGGGTACTTGATGGACGTGCCTACCAGGGTAAGCTCCACGAGATTACTGACTGTTTTATGTTGTGTTCAGCAGAATATTCTTAGGAAAATACAGTCCCAAAGTGTATGAGTTTCCTCTTCTCTTTTGGAGAAAGAGCCTGCTTTCATACTGGTTAGAGTAACCACTCCATGAGTAGACTTGTATCTGACAGATTCATAATGTCCGAAGTTGGGCTTAGTCCCCATAGTTTCTTCCTTAGCTCAGTTTTGATCAGCAGGTACAAGCAGAATTGCCCATTTACTATTGGGATAATGAATATATGAAAACATTGTGTTATAGTTCTGTGGGATTCTTGTTTGCATCTAGTAGAGTTTAAACTGCATGGAAAAGGCACCAAAGAAAAATAGAAATGTGAAAGCAGCTTCCTGAAATAGTCCTTGTCAGCTGTAAGCTTTCCAGCTTCCTTCCAGGGAAAATAGTCGCTGTACCCATTTTACACACACACACAAGAAAAAAGAAAAGAAAAGAAAGAAAAGAAAAGAAAAGAGGTTTTCATCTTTAGTAATCAGAACCGTGACATATTATAAAAATTATTAGTAGTAATTAATATTTGATGGTCATTTTAACATTCCATTGGTGTGGCATTTCAGAGACATGATAGCCACTGGCTGTGAAGACAAAAACGTCCGTGTCTTTTATGTGGCCACCAGCTCTAATCAGCCTTTGAAAGTATTTAGTGGGCACACAGCAAGAGTGTTCCATGTTAAGTGGTCTCCTCTGAGGGAAGGAATTCTTTGCAGTGGTTCTGACGATGGGTAAGTATGCTTGAATTTTAATTTTCCTGTCCTTTAAATCATAAACATACAGTTTCCCAGAACTGCATTCTAATATTAACAAATTATTTATGGAGAGACATAAAATAAGTTCTTAGTGCATAGACAACTAATAAGGGGACAAAATAAATTGTAAAACCTAATTAAATGCTATCTGCATTATACTGCCACTGTATTCCTGATTTTAATTGTTTTGTTTATTTTGCTCAAGTTAGATGGTTGTTTCTTCCTTATTATCAAGAATGTTCATAGAAACTTATTTTAAAGTAAAAAAGATTTGAAACAAATCTTTATAAAACAGAATTATTTTATAACATTTTGGTGTTTGATGTAGAAAACATTTGTTCTCTCGTGAAAACTGGCATAGAAAACTGACTATAAATCTTGGCATAAAGTAAGACATACTAGAAACAAGAGTAATGTTATACTATTTACTCTTGGCAAGAGTTTCTGAAATCTCAGGTCTATATTTTCTTTTTTGACATAGTTTGTTTAACCACTATTTGAAAGTAAGATAAACTTCTGTTAAAAATAATTTTTCTTTGTACAAATACAAGTCATACTGCATAATGACTTCAGATTTATATTAAATAGCTGGGGATTTTTACCTTCAACCTTTGTGTTAAATTCCAATTAACTGGAAAAAATTATTTGAAATGGGACTTTCAGTATGATTATTCTATGAAGTTGAACATACTTTTATTGATAAGACTATTCCAATTTCTCCATATAAACTTTAATACTAAATTTTATTCTGCATGAAAAATTGTATCATCTTATGATTTTCTGAGACATATCTTTAAAAGCATAATTTTACTGATTTATGATGTAATTATAAGTCTTTACTAAATTCAGCTTGGTATTCCCATAGGAGTCATCATTAGCATAGGTGACATTTATACATCTTGAATGTGTCTTTCACACTGAAGGCAACATATCCTCAATATTCTTCTTAGTCTTTATAAACATAGCAGTTCATATTAAACCCTTTCTCATTTATTTATATACATTCTAAAGCATTTTCTTTTCTTTTTTTTTTTGATTTAAAAGTTTTCATGTAATATACTTTCATCATTTTCCTTCTCTAGCTCCTCTAAGATCGTTCTTGTCTTCCTAACTTCCCAACTCCATGTTTTCTTTCTCCTGTCTCTCAAAACAAAAATAAAAAGAAAATGCAAACCAAAACAAATACATAAAAATAATACAAAAAAAACCAAAAGACAAATTTAAAAATTTCTAAAACATTATATTTTCTATCAGGAATAAATTACCACTAAATGTTAAGAAAAAGTGTGTAGGAATAGATAGTTCTAACATAATCCTTTATGCCTGCTGTAAAGAGAAAATTCACATATATGAGACATAAAATGCTTTTTTTAAAAATAAATTTTTTTGTATGGGTGCTTTGCTCCCATCTGTGCACCAAATGCATGTTTGGTGCCCAAGGAGGCCAGAAGAGGGCGCCAGATCACATAGAGCAGGAATTATAGGTAGCTATGAGCCATCGTGTGGTTGCTAGGAATTGAATCAGTATCTTCTGGGAAAGTAGCTACTGCTCTTAACAACTCTGAGCCATCTCTACAGCTTCATAAAAATGCTTTTTAAACACGCTAATAATAATAATAATAACCGTTGTGTTCCAATGAGACAATGTTAACATTTTGGATAAGTTATAACTTAGACATAAAATTCTCTTTCAGCTCCGTTCGAATCTGGGATTATACTCAAGATGCTTGCATAAACATTCTTAATGGGCACACTGCACCTGTGAGGGGATTAATGTGGAATACTGAGATTCCATACCTACTAATATCTGGAAGCTGGGATTATACTATTAAAGTATGGGACACTAGAGGAGGAGTTTGCCTAGATACTGTGTATGATCACGGTGCAGACGTATATGGTAAACGCTTTTCCTTGTATTTGTTATCTTGATGTAATTATGACGCTTACTTTTTTTAGCAATGTAATATTTTTAAATAAGCCACAGTACTTCATTTTGAAATGACATTTTCTCATAATTGAGTAAACACATGTTTATTTTTTATAAACCTATTAGAATCACCACAACATAGCCAAAGAACACATTAGGGATTATTCAGAAGATAAGGTTCATTAGCATATGAAGCATATTCAGCAGGAATTGAGTTTCTGTTCACATAAATGAGTGGCAGGACTTATACAGATTGGACCATGTCAGTCCTTTACACCAGATCATGAAATTAATGACAGTGCTGATATAACTTATCTAACCATTATCTTATTTGGAGGTTTCACGGGAAATATTTATTTCTTGAATATAACAGTTGTTAGTTCAGCTAAGCTTTTGATAGAAAGCAAATTACCCATTTGTATTTATATTTTCTGTTATTCTTAAGCCTTGCAGGGAGTAAACAGACATGTCCTAGAGAAAAAGGACCAAATCCATGCATTCACAATGGTATGCTTTCCTTCAGTGGTCTTCTAGTTGAGGTTGTGTAGCCCTGCCCCTAGGTGAAGGACTGCAGGCAGTCTGACTGCCAAGAGGAAGAGAGTCAGGCTTTTGTTCCGGAGATGAATATCTAATCAGTCATTCAGTCTCTAATGGTCAGCCCTAAACACATGTATATATGGGCAACACTAAATAGGCCGTATGTTTCATGTGTGTACAAACACACTCATATATGCATATAAAGCAATAATTACAGAAGAATACATCTCAATATGAGGAGTAAGGACTGTTGGGGTGAAAAGTTTATAATATATATATATATATATATATATATAATTTTTTCTTATGTCTAAAGTTAAAAGTCTTTTTACTTGAAGCCTGAACTTTTATTTATTCATGTTAATTCATAGATTTCATGAACCTAATGGAATTATGTGTACTTACTGCCTAACCAAATGAAATTTTGTTTTCTCATAATCATACATTTCCAATCATATTTACAGAATATACTAAACAATGTATTACCTTCTTGTACTAATTAGATACAAGTAGAAACATGACTCAGAGAGCCTTTGAGTTATTCATGTTCCTCATAACTTCAGTTTTGTCATAGTTTAATAAAAACGTACATAATTTTTTAAAAAAGCATTTCTAGGTTTACTTTTGTTAAAACAGGCTTTTTTTTTTTTTTCATCAGGTTTAACTTGCCATCCAAGTCGTCCCTTCACGATGGCTTCCTGCTCCCGAGATTCTACAGTGAGACTCTGGTCATTAATACCTTTAATCACCCCTTTACAAATAAATATTCTGGCAGACAGATCTTGGGACGAAATTATCGGGAACACTGGTATTGAATATGTGCATGCATTTGATCTTATCTTTAAATAATATTTTCTAAGTAAACGTCCTCAGTGAATCGTGTCTTTTCGTCAGATAACGCGATAGAACAAGACTCTCCTCCTCTATTGTGCGGCAAAGTGTCAAGAGACATTAAACAAGAAGTAGAAAAATTAACGTGCAATCCTCGGGTGAAAAAACTAAGGTTGTTTTCAGAATGTTTATCAGTAAGTATTATGGGAATTATAAGTGGACACTGTCTCATTAGCCATCAGGAGTCACCGCAACAATTATCTTTAAACTATACCCTGTTGGCATTCACTCACCCAGCTCAGCACGTGAATTTTAACATTACCTGTACAATATTAGAGAGTAGATCTAAAACCAGAAAAAAATAAACACAAGCGTGTATTTAGTTTGCTGTTGTTTTTTTAATTTAGAGAACTATATAGTATGATACCTCTGAAGGGATAAAATACTAGGAGAATTTCTTTTCTGTGCTGTTGGTTTTGATTAGTTCGTACCTCCTTCCAGCCTCCAGGTGGCAGTGACAATTTGTGGAACTTGGTGGCCGTCATCGAAGGACAAGATGACAGCTTGCTTCCTCAGAACTATTGCAAGGGAATGATGCATCAGAAACACCTGATCAAATTTAGAACAGTAAGTGAAGCGCACAAGCACAGTCTACTCATAAAAAAATTTCCATCTTTTAACTAGCAAAAATAAAATCACTGGTAGACTGAAATAAACACTAAAAAGATAAAATAGTAAGACCAATACTGAAAATAAGAATTATTTAGGAAGAGGTTATGGTGGCCATGGATTGTACAGATTGAATTCCATGAGTCTGCAAGTTGAATTTCGACTCCATGAAAAGTACATCCCATTCAAACATTTAACTTCCAGTACTACGTGCATTAAGAATATCTGTTCTTCTACTCATTTATACACTTACAATTTTTTTTTTCAGTCAGAAGCCCAAGAACTAACAACAATCAAGATGTCTAAATTTGGTGGTGGAATTGGTGCACCTACTAAGGAGAAAAAACTGAAGGAAGCTGCTGAAATCCACCTGAGATTAGGACAAATTCAGAGATACTGTGAACTCATGGTCGAACTTGGAGAGGTAGTGTGCCATTTAAGGAAAAGTAATGTGTCTAACACAGCAACGCCTACTTAGGGGAATGACTAACTCCATATAGAGGTTGAATTGCCGTATGTAATTCCTACTTTGCCATACTCGTGTCAGGTGTATACCACACGGAATCAGTAAAGCGGGGTGTCCAGGCTAACAGCATCAGCCCCACTTAAGAACACCTATGTCCCATGCCAGACCTACAAATCATAAATTTTGCTGTGCAGTTCAGTCATCTATGCCTGCTCATATTAACCACCCCTTATATTCTTATCTGTGCTAAAATTGGAAAATTGCTGCCAAGATCTTTACTGTACATGTGTCAGCTGATATGCTCAGAGCAGGATCTCCTCCACTTCTCACAACTAGATTCTACCCGGGCCAAAGGAGAAATTTCTCAGGGAGTGTATTTATATAGCCATGTGACAGGGGCTTTCATAATTTCTAAAGAAGACTAAAGCAGCAAGCACAGATTTAGCAAAAGCTTAGAGTGCTGTGTATGAATACAATTTAGAAAATAGCCTTCCTTTGACAGGTGAGTACTGACTGAAGTGACATATGGAGACAGCAGGGGCTTCTATTCTTGGACCTGGGAACTGGTTACATGGTTATGAAAATTCATTAGTCTTTTACCTTCTTTTTTTAAAAAGTGTATTTTAGATAGGACAAATTACCTCTTTATCACAACAAAATGAAGGGTAAGGTGGCAAGAATACAATACTTTATTACTTTTTAAGAACCTCTAGGTTACTACCATTTTTATTACAAAGTCTGGTATTAAGAACACATACATAGGACCTAGATGGGGCTCGATGGTTTGAAGTGCTTGCTTCTCTCCCAGAGCGCTAGAATCTGGCTACATCATGCTCACAACCAGCTCCAAGGGATCTGACACCTTCTTCTGGCCTCTGTAGGCACCTACAGTCACACGGCCAACACTTACATACATAGATCCAGAAATAAAAAAAAAATCTATCAAAAACACGGGAACACATAAATAGCATTAGTAAAAGTAAAACAGGTAGTTGGTTAAAGTATATCAAAATGCAAGTTAATCCACCTTTTTATAACTCTTGATTTACTTATAGCTAAACAATGAATTGCAGATTGGCTCAAAATAATAAAATATCCTGGACTACTACAAAGGTGGTTAAAAGTATTCAAAAGTATTACAAAAAAATTTACTCATCACATAGTGATAATTTGATTAAATTTTAAATTCTGAACCAGGCCTTAAGAGTCAGGGTGACAAATGGATCAGTAAACTTGGGGCGAAGGATGTAATTCTTCGTGAAAGTTTGCTTCTATCTGAGTGTATGGCATCATAAACTCTCTTAACACGTTCTCGGGTGGCAATCTATTTATTAAGCTGTATAGATGTTCTGCTGACCACATTCTCATGAGGTTGATGATCCCTGAAATTCTTCCTGAATTCTTCAACAGTCTGAGGGCTTACAAATCCTTGTTATAGCTAATTACAAGTTCTACTACAAGTAACTTAATACTAAGGGATTAGAGAAGCGTTTGACTTTTGAACTTATAAGATTTACTTATTTTTTTATTGAAACAGCTTAGTGAATTCAAAGTTCATCTACTTTTCAACTTTTGTTCTTCCATTCTCCCTACAATAAAGTCTTTTTTTAAGTAAAAACATATTTAAGGTACCCTTTCTAGTAACATGATTTAAATATTCAGTTTTAAATAATGATTAATTTAAAATTTAGCATATCATACATACCAATATACACGAAAATGTATACACACAAATAAAAATAAATATATTATTTATTTAAAATTTATCTTACAGTTGTTAATTACCAGTCTTTTAGCCTTACGTACACTATGAATCCCAGTGTTTTGGAAAGGCTTATATAAAATGAAGTTTTTATTCATTCAGTGATATTTTAAAATCTTTTCTCTTTCAGTACTTTATTAGACCTCAAACTCATATTTGAAGTAACACTAATAATCAATGTTGATTTAGTAATGAGCTTCTTCACATGCTGCCCAAGTTACAAAACATGACAGGCTTTCATTTTAAAGGAAGCGATGATGGTAAAAAAAGCATTTATATAATAAATAATATGATAGAATTGTGGCATTTATTCAACAAAAAAATGATTCCTCTTTCTAAGTTTATAATTATATTTTCCCAGAAATAATACAATTTAATGTATTTCATTTTGCAATAAGTTGTTATTTATTCCCTTTGGACTGTACTGAATAGTTTACAAGTATATTCTTGATAATTTAATGATTTGAAAATTTTATTACTAACACAAATCCTAAGAGGTCTGCTTAGAATTATGTAATGCTATCTAAATATGTATATTTCTGTTCTTTGTTCAATTTTATAGTGGGACAAAGCCCTATCAGTTGCACCTGGCGTCTCTGTGAAATACTGGAGAAAGTTAATGCAGAGGTAAATGCAACAGTCTATGTCCAAAGTTATATATTGTGAAAGAAAGAATATATAAATATAGAAGCAGTTCTTGATATTTCTTATATCTATATTATATTGAATAATAAAATGATTTTGTAACTGCAACTATAGCAATTAGATGAATTGGTTAAAAGGCATTTGGGTATTCTGTTCACCCTGGTTGCTTATGAATACAATAAGAAGTTTCTCCTTATTTTTGAAAAAAAAAAAAAAAAAAAAAAAAAACAAAGACCAGCAAATTACCCATTGTATAATTGCCACAAACTTGGTTATCAGCCCACAATTCTTGATGTCAAACATCTGATCAGCTTATTGACAGAGTTGCTTTAATGCTGGAGGTTCTAAGGGAGATCTTCCAGTGGCTTCTGCAATCTTTGGCATCTGCTAGCTAACAACATATAACTGTTCTCTCTGTCTTTATCCACCGTGTCTTGTTGGCCAAATACCTATTTTGCTTTAAAACATGTATTCATACTGGAATTTAGGCCTACTTTATTATAGGGTATAATTCTCTATTAATTTAGTAAGATACTTAGGGAAAAATTGTATTTCATTTTAAGATTACATTCAAAGGTCCCACATGTTAGGAGTTACGTGTATTCTTTTCCTAACACATTTATCATCAGAACACAGTCTATCTAATACGCCCCCCAGCAACTGGTTATTTTATACTTGGTACATTCAGAGGTAATCCCTGTGCTAAGCCCATAGAGTATTATTAGAGAGTGTTATTTTTCTTTTGCTATTATATAGAGAAATATGAGAGTATTTTTTCTTTTAAAACACGGTTAAGGAAAAACTCTGTTGTTAGTCATGCACACAAGTTAAGATTAATAAAGGCTAAGCATGAAAGCTAGAAAGATGTGTGCAGTTTTCCATGGGATAGTAGACAGTTGCCTAACATCCTGTCTACCAGAAAATGGATAAGTCTGAGCCTTCAAGCTTCTAGATGCCATATCCTTTCTATATGAAAATCACACTTAGGAATGATACTATTCCCACAAATGCTTAATAAACTCAAATTAATAGTGACTTACTACATGAAACACTGCTTTACCTCAATAGAAACTTACATGAAGTCATTTAGGACCGAGGTATTGTCACTCATTCATTGTTAATAGCAGGTAAAACTAAACAGCATTTGGTACTTGGTGCTTATCAATGTATTTTTGTAACATCAATTATCACATTAGTATGTGAATACAGTGTTTTTAATGGTTTATTTTTATAAAATAAATATTAACAACCTTCAAATACATTGTAAAAGAAGACACCTGGTATAGATTGCATTTATAGGATTACAAATCAAGAGAAACTAAAGGAAGGCACTAGAAAAAGTGTTTAAAGACTAGTCACTAGAAAAAGGAACTAAAGAATGCTATAGTTGGAGTACAAAGTCTCAAGGGTTAATGCATAGTCAGAGTGGAAAGGAAATAAGACTTAACTGTTCTGGGCCTTTTGAACATTTAACGATTTTGTCTTGACCCAGAGCACAATCCCAGCAGTCTGGACACGGAAATAAAAGGAATGTAAATTTGAGATCATTTTCAGCTATAGAGTGAGTTCAAGACTAGATTGGGCTACATATGACCTTTTCTTTAAATAGATAGGTAAGTAACTAAATAGATAGATGATAGATACATACACAGATAGACAGATAGAGATATGCATAGAGATAGATAGATAGATAGATAGATAGATAGATAGATAGATAGATAGATAGTTGATAGATAGATTTAAAGTGTTTGAAAAGAAAATCAGTAAAGTATTTTATAGAAATTTTATTTGCATTTCATACATGATCTACTTTTAAAATATACTTAAGTCTTTATAAAACCTAAAAAGTTTAGACATGTTTTTGAAAAGATCCGTCCAATTGACAAACACTAAAACTAATGTTTTAATTAAATCTGGTGTAATAAAGGTAGTCTTTATTTCTTTAGGAGAGCTGACCAATTAATTCAGGAAGACAAGGATGATGTCATTCCATACTGTATAGCCACTGGTGATGTGAAAAAGCTCGTCAATTTTTTTGTGTCCAGGGGTCAGCTTAAAGAAGCACTGCTTATTGCACAGGTATAATCAGCTAAGCATGCCAGGTAAATACATTGGTGGGAGGTTATGAGGAATGGAGAAAGCCATGTTGGTCAGTTTCACAAGATGGACAATCACAGATGCCTTCTTGCTCTCAGATCACGTTCGCAGGCTTCTACCTCCATATTCCTAGTGTGTTCAGATTAACTTTATTCTAGACTTTTTCCTCAAACAAAGGTATCTTGACTGACAACTATCTCTGAGCTCTGAACATCCTAAAGTTTGAACAACTATTTCTTGTTACAGTTACTTGACAATTTATGTTAATACTCACAGTAGAGTTAACATTGTCTCTTTAAAAAATAATTCTAAGGTTGTTTCCAAGACAAGCTGTAAACTTCAAACGTGGTTAAAGTATAATTTGTTATACTGGCCTGGGGCCAGTGGGACAGCTCAGTGTCTAAAAGTGCTTTTTACCTAAACCCCATAACCTGAGTTTGATCCCTGAAATTCACAAAGCTCTGTGATTGTTGTGGTTGTCCATATTCAAGTACTCTTACTTCAAGATGGGAGGCTGAGACAAGATAATCTGTAAGACTCCAGAGTGTGTACATTACAGCACAGTGACAGAAACTAGAGAGAATAAGCTTCAAATCAAGATGGAAGCAAGAACAGACACCTGAAGTGCTGTGTTCTGCATGCCCATACACCCACCCACACACACACACACACACACACACACACATACGAGTGGATAGTAAGTATGTCATCTTCCAAAAATAACCTGATGTTGGTTGGTTATCAATATTAGCTAATGACTGATTAAATCTCCAATTATGTTCTAGGCTGCCTGTGAGGGAAATATGCAAAACTTTTCTACACCAAAAGGAGCTTCAAATTCTGATGATACCTACAAAGAAGACTTTACTGAGTGAGTGATGTATCTTTGTTTCATGTCATTGTTTTGTGGTTGTTTTTCCTTTAGAAGTACTAAAGGTGAGGTAGTTCAGCCTTCTTTTGTGAAATGAGCACTTGCCATCATCTAATTCCATGACAAAAATCCATTCCTATGAAGGAAAACTGTTGGGCATGTAGGCACAGCCTCTACACACTCATATAGCTTCGGGGTGGGGAGCAATGGGGACACTTAACTGCTTTGAAAACAGATCAAGACATGTAGTGGAAGAGGGTGTGGCTTTGCTTTTTACAAAAAGCAAAATACACACTATCAAACTGCTCTTGGTAACCCCTTTTGCAAATGTCAGTGCCTAGAATACCATTTATTATTTTTAAAGAAGAAATCAAATACTTGTTTGCAAAAAGTTACAACTTAAAATCTTGTAGACTTTCAACTTTTTCCTTAAATTATTTTGCTAATCTGTCTTTCCTATGACTCTTCTATCAGTTTCTATTACTTTCCAGGACAATATTATACTTGGTTTTGTTTTTTAGGCTATTCACCATGTAGCAAGCTATTGTGAAATGTTAAACAAGTGCTTCTTTATGTGTCTTAGCTGGTGTTCTTTGTTTTGTTTTGTTTTTTTTTTCCTTTTAAATTTAATGTTAATATGTGTACATGACACATCATCGATATTAGCTAAAATTTGAAAATTTCAACCTCGATTTTTGTAAAGTCAACCTATACCTCTTACAAATTATCCAATGCAGAATAAGAGACAACATGCCAAGGACAACCCTCAGGTTAGAGAGGGGTTTTGAGGAAGGAGGGTCTAGGAGCTGTGAAACTAATGACTGGAAGTCAAATCATGGGTCCAAGCTATGCTCTGCTGGAGACAGCTTCCAGCCTGCTTTTTCTCTGGTTTGCTTTCTTTCTCTCTGATCTGCTTTCTCTCTAAAGATCTCCAAACAGCTCTCTCTTTTTATTCTACTCAAGACAGTTCTCAAAGCAGCTCTCTCTTGCTACCCCCAAAAATTCTCTGAATACCTCATCTTCTGCAGATCATAAGCCCAGCCCTTTATTTTACATAGCAATCCAGTCATTTACTTCAGATTTCCTTTGATTATCCTATGAATCAATATCCCTTGACCCCAGCCCCTTAATTCTTAGAAGACAGCAAGCACACATTTTCTTTTAACTTTGCAAAAGAATTTAGAGATCAGCCTGTCACTGTTAAGCACAGACAATAAGCTACCTGAATGGGACCCCATTCTGTAATTACCATTTCTACCATGCCTGGACATAAATCAGCTCTGCCCCAGCCTGGCCTTGAACCCAGGGATCAGTCAGCCCTTGTAAACACACACAAACACTCTCTCTCTCTCTCTCTCACACACACACACACACACACACACACACACACACACACACACACACACAACTTAACTGGGTGGGATCTCCTGTGATCTCCACTCCCTAAATATCCTTATGTCCTTCCTTAGTATCTTTCTGACAAGTTGGCTTGTAGTGTAGTTGCATCTGTTCCTTTAGATTCATGAAGCTGTTCATATAATTCATATTGCATCCTTATTTTTCACATATTTAAGAAATTACATATACATTGAACTCATGATTTTACAGTTATTTTTCCACATCCTTAAGGTTTGTTCAGTAGGTTTCCAGCATTTACCATTTTGCTAAGACATTAGCTACACCCTCACCTCCTAGACTCATTCTGTCTCTGATTATCATGGAGTTATTAATGTTAACAGGGAGGACATTTTCAGAGGAACACGAAAATGTGTACATTATTATGCAAACAAACCTTATGCCCATGGCATCCACAACACTGTTGGAGGCCCTTGCCTGCTGACCCTGTCCCAGAGGCAGGAACCATGTCATTCTATCCCCACCAAGGCCATGCTGAACCCAACAGCAACACAAGCCTTTCTGTTGATACTTACAGAGACCGGGACAGGGAAGAGCTTTATATCATACTTTCTGAAAGGCTGATCTACTGACTAAAGCCTTAAATTGAGTTTTAATCTAAAACAAAGATGTAAAATGAACAATTTGCTCTCTTTCTTTAAAATGGCATTAATTCACATTCATGATAGAATTACTAAGTTAATGTTGAATTTTTTTTCTTTTTCTTTCTAGACTTTTACACAAAGTCATAAATGAGCTGGCAGAATGGTATTTTCAGGATGGCCGAGCAGTGTTGGCCGCGTGCTGCCATCTCGCTGTAGATGATATTGAGGTACAATACTTCCAAGTAATGCATATAGCTGAACAGCTCTCAGATGTGTTGTATTTGATGGATGGAGATCAGATGACATCTGATGTTGCATGCCTCCAAGTCTCTTGATGAATTATCACACATACATACTATCCACTCTGTGCTTTTTTATTTTTTAACTATATAGATATTTGTAACAACATAGGAAATAATTTAGTATTGTTGGTTTTAAGATTTCATGTTTTCCTGTGATGGAGACTAAATGACATGTTCTGGATACTGGAGTATAGGAACAAAAGGACTTAGGAGTATAGATCATTGACAAAACACTTGTTTAGCATAAATTAAGTCTTGGGTTCTATAACTAGCACTACAGAAAATGAATTATAAGATTTTAAATTCTAAGTTGAGTAATAAGTTTTATGTCCCACAGTCAGCATCAATTTTTCCATCTGAAAATTGAAACTCTTTTCGTATAGGTATTTTATTAAAGTATTGTTTTCAATATATTTAAGAAAAATGAGTATCTAGGGTACTGTTAGTTTATCTGCTTATGACCTTGAATGAGAATGATCACCAGGCATTTGTGCAACTGAAGGAACTGTTTTCCTATGAACAAGCTTGCTATGGCATACCTGATCCGTGGGAATGAACTAGAGCTGGCAGTCTCAGTAGGCACTGTCCTAGGAGAACCTGCAGCCCCAGCAACCCATTATGCCCTGCAGTTACTGGCGAGAAAATGCATGATGATTCCAATGTGGTAAGAAACTTTTAATCGAATGAGCAATTTTGCAGTTACAGCATGCATTTTAGAATATTATGAGCTACTTTTGAAATGATGTGAAGAATATAGCATATGTGATTATATCTCTCTATATCTATAATACTTGTGTCATTCACACACACATATACACACACAAATATATATATATCCTGACCCTTTCTGAGGTAGGTAGCCTGGTTATAATTTTGTAATGCTTCAAGTGTTAAAATATCACGAGACAATACATGCATATTTTTCATCATTATTAGGACCACCGGTTCTCACTTAAATGTTTTCACATTCACTCCTGTTCTTGTCATATCTTTTGTCTTACTTCAAGGCCAAGAAACAAAATTACTCTGGCTGAAATCTTAGAGAAGTCCTTGCTCAAACTCTGTTCTTTCAAGAGGTAGATCTTCCAAGGGGTTAAATGGAAATCTAAGCCTAAGTTATTGTTATTCAGTTTTCCATCACCTCATTCTTAAGGGCAGACAATCTATGATTATTGTAGGCACTTTTAGATGTCACTCAGTAGCTAATTTTTGACAAATGCTGACTACAGAGTGTTTTGTTTTGTTTCGAGGTTAGAGAGATGGTCTAGCAGTTCTGAGTACTTGTTCCTCTTACAGAGGACATGGATTCAGTTCCCAACTCATGTGACAAGAAGCTTCCAACTGTCTCTAACTCCAGTTCTAATGACCTTTTCTGGTCTTTGTGAGCACCTGTAAATCCATGGTTACATACTTACATTTAAACACAAAACTTCACATAAAGTTGAAAAATAAATATAAATCTTCAGAACTTTACTTATCCTTCTCCAAAATACATACATCCTAGAAAGTATCTGAACTTTTCAATGAGGACCTTGTGCTCTTCCTAGTCCACACCACATATGAACAAACTGGGAAGACTGAGCTTTGTTGGTGACCATAGCATGCATTGGTGATTATGATGATAATGATGATGGTGGTGGTGGTGGTGATGATGATGATGGGATGCAGCTAACAAGTCTGAACTTCTTACTGGATACAGAGCAATAGTTAAACTAGTTTACATGTAATGAACTACTGGGTCCTATGAAGCAGATACTGCTTTGCCAGAGGACTCAGTAAATCATGATTCAAAGTAACAAGGTAGCTATAAAGTTTGTGCCTTTATCTACTAAAGGGTATCACTACCTCCTTGAAAATGTTCTGTTCTTCATCCAGATCTTGGAATTTGATAGTAAACTATTATTATCATTATTCCAAGTGATTTAAGAGCACTCTCCACTAACAAACTATAGTGGTACCCCGTGATAAACTCAATTGTTTCCCATGTCAGTTGTCCACTGAGAGTTTCAAATGACCCCATCCTTGTCTAAAGCCTACAGAAATCAACTATGTAGTCTATTATGGTTGTTCTCAGGCCAATCAAACAGTTTGAAATGTAATCTAAATCATTTCTTTAAGAATATGGCTGATTCCATGCTTATGGCAATCATCTAAGCTGAATGAAATATGAAATTTTTTTTAAATTATGTATAATACTTATATATACATATTTACATGTACATATATGTATTTATGTATATATGTATATATACATGTGTGTGCATATATGTATATATGTATTTCTGTATATATGTATATATACATATGTGTGTAAGCATATATGTGTATATGTATATACATATGTATATGTATGTAACCTTATGTGGACTGAGAAGGTTGTAGTCATGAATTTAGAATTATATACATATACGTATAACAATAAACAAAAAGAGAGCATGAGTTTGAGAGACTGAAGGGATACATGGAAGGATTGTATTGAGGAAAAGCTATAAATAATACAATTCTAATTTCAAAATGTAAAAAAACTGCTTTATATATTTGAAAAAAGAAGAAAGTAAAGATAAGATGGTTGCTAATTGCTAATTATTATTGTTTTATCCATGTGTTTAAATTATCCCAATCAGCTGATATGTGTTATGTCATCATTTCTTCTAACAAAAATCACACTTTGCTCACCTAACAGCTCCTTTCAGGTGTACTTCCTTCTCATAGGCAGTGACCAGAAACCAGGATAAAGTTCAAATTCCAGAAAATATTCTGCTAAGTATGATAATTTTCAGAAGAAAGTCATATATAGCTATTGGAATCCTACAGATTAGAAACTAATAATTATTTCATTTAAGGAAGCTAGTCATTATTTCATAAACAAAAAACAGTAAATGGTTCATGTATCTAATTTACCAGTACAGTTTTATTTCCTTCTTGGTACTTATGACATTTGTCTAATATTCACATCCAATGTCTTCTCTTCAGCTTCCCATCTGTTGTATACAGGTACTGTCTAGTCTTGTTCTTATTAACATGTTACTGTAAAACTTCACACAATTTTAACTACTTAAGACTACCCCCATACTATTTGGTTTTACAATATTCCAATTTGTATATGTAAGTTATATAATTTATAACAAATAAAAACCTAAGCATACAACAATAAAAATAGTTTTTATAGCTTAACCATACGGTTTTATACTTAAAAGTTGTATAGAAAAAAGTTGTACTAACTATGGCTTTGTACAATGCTAAAAGTTAACGAACTCTGCTAATAATTAACCATATTCTAATAATGAAATTTAACTTTAGGTGACTTAGGTGGCCTATGTTTTGTTATCGAGTACATAATAATGTACTTAAAGAAACAGTGAAACAATGAATATCATCAACAACCCTTAATAATTTTCTTTCTATATCAGGATATAGTTTATGGAGAAAAGTCAGGTTTTATTTGAAGCTGTTAGAAGTTTTAAAATGTTTTTAGTATAGTTTTTCAAAGAATAAAATCAGAATGGAATTCTGTGTTCTCAAGGACATTAATTAAAAATATTAGTAGTAGTGGGAATATGACTCAGCTGATAAATGCTTGTATAAATATGATTACATGAGTTCAATTCCATGGCAAGACTACACACACATACACACACACATGTATACACACATACACACACATGTATACATACATACACACACATACACACACACATGTATACACACATACACACACACATATACACACATATACATACACAGAAACACACACTTACTAATACATAAAATAATTAAAATACACTATTAAAGTTTGTTATTAGAAAGCACAATAATTTATACCTCTTAAAAAGAAGAGATAAACTACTTTAATTTGGAGTTTTAAAGTCTTACCTGATTAATGGTTCTAATAGTATAGGGACAATAAGCTGATATTATATTGGATTATTGATTGGCTAGGGAAAAACAAAGGGAAGAATTACTGTCATTGAAATATTTTATGTAAAATTTTATAAAAACACATCTAAAATTATTTTTAATTCTAAAAACTTGAATATAAGCCTAACTCAGATTGCTAGTGTTCTGTTTGGGAGGTACAGAGATAGTTGGCATGTATATTTACTAAAATTTTGGATTTGACTGAGAATGACAAAAGCATGAAGTGTATTAGCCTTCACTTTACCTTATAATTTTCTCCAAGATCCTATCTACAACTCCTTAGTCTGGTAGAAAATTCTTCTGTAATAATAAAATTGAGTGCTATAATTTAGGAATTTAAATTACTCATATTTGGCATTTTGAAAACTTTTGATAATGCACCCATCCTTCATAGTATGCTTACTGCGACCCATACTTGAAATGGTTTGTTATAAATAGCAAAACAAGCATCTTGTAGATGGATAAGGCAGAGCAGTAAAGTGTATCTCCTTCTTTTGAAACATTTGTGGATCTATTTTTGGATCATTTACTCAATGGAGTTTTCCCCTTTGTTATACAAACAGGAACTTGGCAGCTGATCTTCTCCTGATGACTCCTGATAGCGAAGTACATTTAGTAAAACTCTGTGCCTTCTACCCTGGGTGCATCGAAGAAATAAATGACCTTCATAAGAAGGTAACTGATGATATATTAATGGGTCTAGCCTGGAATGAAATTCTTTGATTTCAATAATTTTGGTTTATTTAAATAGAAACTCATGCCCAAAATTAAATAATCACATGCCTTCTGGGGATTCCTGTTGATTCAATAAAAGTGATAAGCAAAAGAAAGAATGCTTATTGACTTCTAGTTCCAAGGCCAAATATTACAAAGAAAGAAAAACTACAGAAGTAAAGAATCTCCACAAATTAAAGATCAAATGAGAATCTCAACTCCAAAATGTCTAATCAACCCATATAGTTCTTTTTACGGTTCTACCTTGTATCTGAGGATTGTGTACAAGTTAGAACTGTATATTAACTGTTATATTTGTGTGTTTGAGAGTGTGAGGGCTCACATATGTACATACATACATACGCATGCACACAAGGAGGTCACATGTCATTCATTGTCTGAAACTTTCCTCTGTTGCTCCCATCTTTTGTTTTGAGATAGTCATTCATGGGATGTAGATTTCACTGGTTGTCTAGACTGGCTGACCAGTGAGCTCCAGGGATCTTCCTATCTCCAGCTCTGCAGTGCTGGGATTACAAGCAAAACTGATGTGCTGGGCTTTTATGCATGCCCTGGAGACAAACACAGGACCTCATGACCACAAGGCATGTGCTTTATTCATTGAGATATCACACTACCCCATTAATAGCTTTAAAAAACTCAATGAATTTCATATGCATTATTTAAATGTGTTTTAAAATCTACTTATTCAAAGACTTCAGGAATCTTTACCAATATGTAAAGAGCCAAAATGCTTAATAGAAGAAAATAGTTACACAAATTAGAGTACATTTCTTTTTTTTTTTTTTAATTTTAATTTTTATTTTTTTAAATTTATTTAGTTATTTAAATCACATCATAATTTATTTATTTACACAGGGGTTATAAACACAAAAAGGCAGGATGTGGGGAAGGGAATGGCACCGGAGCATAGGTGTTCAGGGGGAATACAGATACCTTTCAGAACAGGGTATCAGCTGGGTGTAGGTTCATGGGACAGGTCACTATGACTCTGCCTATGATTCACTTGTCCTTATCTAAGTTGGTACTGTCCACCGAGGCTGCCTATTTATAAGACCTATGACTACTTGGACTGGTAAATTTCCACAGAAGTCACTTGTTTACAATAGCTTATAGCCTGCTGTTTCAGTGTTTTTCCACAGAGACCCAAGACTTAGCGTTAGCATGCATGTATGTCAGGACTATTGCTGGCTTTAGGCCTATGGCTGATTTTAGGCCTTCAGTGTATAAGCAGGGCTGCCCCTGACATCTCCTCCCTTCTCTAAGTATAGAAGGGCCTTGGTGATTCTATTCTTGCGAAGGCGGGGATAGAGGCCTGACCTCCAATAATTGAAGAGGACCTTGTAATGGCTCAGGTCCTCCTGTCGTTGTCCAGTGAGGCATGAGGGCCATACCCATCCTGATGTCTTTTTCCTGGAGAGGGGATACTTTTGACATCAACCCCTATGCAGTCAGGCTTGTCCCTCAGGGAACCCAGATAGATATTTTTAAAGTTTTATTTATATTCCCTTGCATTGCTTAACCTCGCAGCCTAAGCAAGAATTCAAATCACCAGACAGAGAGGGTTCTGGGTAGCCCCTCTCTGCTTGATCTAGGGGTGGAAGTCTCCTCTTTTAGGTTGGGTGGAGATGGGTTTGAGGAGCACCCTATATAAAGTAACAACCTCATCTTGAGTCTCGTGGTCCTCCATAGCTAACTTATGATAATGTATCTGAATAGGTTTTCCTACCGAATTATCTATCTGTTGTATCACAAAGTTAGTCAGCCTATTTAAGACCTGGGACTAAAAGAAATCAGCAGAAATAACCCAGTTAATGGTTCCAAGATGGGAGGATGTGAGGTTGACAACCATGGAGAGGTTGAAAAACAGTCCTAGTACCAGCTCTCATCTTTCTCTTTCTCTTTCTCTCTCTGTCATTTCTCTGGGCCTTCTCTGACCTTTTTCATGTTCTCTTTAATCATCCCTGTCTTGTCTATGTAAGGGCAACATTCTTCTTTAAGGGCTGTACACAGTCAAGAGCTGTACACAGTCTTTTCTATTGTAGAAGAGTAAATCAAGTCCAATAAAGACCTTTGCAATTTTTGGAGATCAATTCAGACATCAAAACGAGGGATTTACACAAATTAGAGTACATTTCTTCTTTTAAAAAAATCATGAGTCTGTTTTTGATGTGACTAGATGTCTATAATGCACATACATAAGGTTTCATTTTGAAATTAATATATATATTGTTATAACACATGTAAGAATGTACTATAATTGTTTTATTTTATTTGTTTGTTTGTTTGTAACAGGGTCAGATTATGGCTGTCCTTGAAACACACTATGCAGACAAGTTTGACCTTAAACTCACAGAAATCCTCTGCCTCTGGCCCCTGGCCTCCGCCTCCCCCTCTGCCTCTGGAATTAAAACCATACCACTATGTCCAACCAAAAATACCATATATTTTTAAGCAAACGAAAAACAGAACTGTATTTCCTTATTCTTATCTTTGAAAATAACAATATTTTGTTTCATTTTTTTAAAACATGAGGGTTTCCCCCCCAGTTGGTAACACTTATCATTTAGCATATACTTATTGTTATGCTAACATAGATATGCCAAAAGAGTGAATAAATAGGTGCATATATGCCAACAACTGGCTTTGACATCCATGAAGTGGGTGAACTGAGGCAGGCAGCCGTTGGGGGTCAGTGCTTAGAGCCCCTGACCAGGGTGGATCCAGATACTTACAGGGGCTATCGGCAAAGGCCTCCAGCCATTAGAGAAATTACTCAATGGATTCTTTTCTGTGGGAACAAAGCTTAATTTACCAGGGCTGGCAAGAAAGAGAAGAGAGAAAATTTACACGAGCACACACACACACAGACACACATACACACACACGCACATGTACACACATACACATACTGAATGGATGAAACAAAAGGCAGAGTCCAATAACCTCATACACACAAATGCACATGCATACATATATACATACACATATACATACATGCATACAGTCCTATAGACAGACATATACACATTCATATATAGAATGGTTAAAGCAAAGTTCTAGCAAGCAGGCTTCAAGTATTCCACACATATATACATGAATACACACAACTGGTGGATGGAAGGAACAATGTTTCAACCCCAGCAAACGTTATACATAGGCAGAAGTTGATGGGTGAGAGAAACAATGTTACAACCACACCATATTCTATTCTTCCCAGCAAAATCTTTTAAGCAGTATACAATTACGATGGAATTGCGTTTAATTTTCTTCTAGTGAATGATTATGAAAAAACTGTGTTTTTTAATACGATTACAAGAAATAGCATACATAGTACAAGTAAAGAAAGCAAATTATTAAAAAAAAAAAAAACCTCACATACGTCTATAACCAAGCAACTTGTAGATTAACAAAGTGTGAGCAAGCAAGGTAGTTTTCTCAGCTAGTTTCTCTTACTGGCAGGCAGCAATTTATGGTTACAAAAAAAGGAGAAATTATTTTATTACTTACCTTTAAAGGTAATCTAGTAAGAATCCTGAAAGAATTGCAAATCTAAATTTTTATATAAAAATCACTCATATCTACCTTAAGTTCTCAACTGTATGTTTACTTATCAGCAATTCTTAATAAATCATATCAGGAAGCTGAAGACAAAAGTGGGTATAAGAAATCAATCATCAGAGTAAAGTCAGCCTCAATGAGTCACGTCAGCTAGTGCTGCCATTGTTCTTGTTCCCTGACCATAAAGGGTCCCGCGCTTAACTAATAAGAGTGTGCCTTTCTCAACTTCATATTGTTCCCTAAGATTGTCTATATCAGAGCCAATAGTAATAATTTCTCAACCTAGCTTCACTAACAATTTTATTTTTCCAAATGTTTTCTAATGGTGGTAGTCATGATTGACAATCTACATCTCTAAGTTCTTCTCTAGGGTGGTGATTGAATCATTAATCTGCTTCAGCAGCAGTGCCTGAAAGAGATCAAGCAGTAATATTGTGAATGCCAGAGATACTGCCCAGTGAGGGAATGGAAGTCCCCTTAAAGTTTTCATATAATTCTTAGATTAAGAGGGATGTGAAGGTAGCAAGCAGAGCAGAACTTCATAACAGCGTAAAGTCCTCAGGGCACCTAGTCCTCGGGGCGGTGCCACACCAAAGCTCACCCATGTGGCTGTGGTAACCTATAGGCCAAATTCCATGATTTCTAAACCCATTTGTCATTCCTCCTGCATGGCCCTCAGCAAGTATAACTGTGTTATACCTTAAATTGTATCTGTTATTATAGAAATATTTATGAAAGGATTAATATTAAGTTCCAAGAGTAATTTGTGATATTACTGAAGATTTCAAATATTCCAGATACACTTTCTATTATCTGAATTCCTGTCTAAAATTTGCTGTGGGTGCTGTGGAAGTGGATCAGTGGGTAAGAGTGCCTATCCTCATTTCTAATTATCTGAATTCAATCCCTATTTCCCATATGGCAGAAGGTGTAAAATATTACATGCAAGTCCCCCTCTGACCTCCACACATGTGCCATGCCTCACAAAGTACACACACAAAACAAATACAAATATAATAAAAATCTAAAGATAGACAAAATCTTTGACATAAAAATAAATAAAATTTATCTATGTTTTATTTTTGTAAACACCACAAGAAACTCTTAGTTAAAGATGGATGTGAAAAGAGGCAATGGGACTTTTGTTTCTATTTGTCTTGATATGTGTTGTATTGCGTTTAAATATGTGTTAACAGTTGCAGAGGCAAGAAGCTCTGGTATTATCATGCAGGGTTAGGGAGGACAAATGACCCATCTACGTTTATACATCCTGACTTATTTAAATCAACAAAAAATATGTAATTACAGGTCACAATGTCACAATTTGTTACATATATGTATTAATTCAAATCAGAGAAAGTTCCACACCAACCACTTCAAATATTTATTGTCTTTGAGGTAAAATCACTTAAAATCCTTTCTTCAGAGTGTTTTGAAGAATACACTGTTATTAACGGCTACCACCGTGCTATGCAGCAGAACAAAACTTACTTTATTCCTTTTCCCGGTGATTCTGAGCTGTAGACAGCAGGGTCAGCCTCTCTCTCCTTCTCATGGGAATAAGAGAGTCATGAATGCAACCAATATTCATTATACATTCTACAAGATATGATTAGAATCTTTGATATGGATTTATTAGTTATTCTTCAGAAAACTAGTGATTGTAAAGTTGTTAATGATTTTTAAAACTTTCTAAGGTAATAATAAAGATCAAAGTCAAAGCACAAACACAGGATTAACCTATTTGAGAAATTTCATGAGAGGACAGGACTTAATCTTGTATTATAGAGTATGACATTTCAATGACAATCACTTTTTGCTATTTTTTGTTTGTTTGTTTGTTTTTTGTTTTGTTTTTCGAGACAGGGTTTCTCTGTGTAGCCATGGCTGTCCTGGAACTCACTCTGTAGACCAGGCTGGCCTCGAACTCAGAAATTCGCCTGTCTCTGCCTCCCAAGTGCTGGGATTAAAGGTGTGCACCACCACTGCCCGGCTTTTTTTTTTTTTTTTTTTACTTTTTACGTTTAATTTTCAATCAGGTATAGTAGCTATCTTGTTTAAGTTTTCAATGAGTTATAATAATAATGCCAAAGCAATAATAACAGACATATATTACACACACACATACACACACACACACACACCACACACACACAACGCACGCACGCACATGATTCTTAGCAAACTTTTCAGAGAGAGAGACCGAAACTATTCAGTCTACTTAATTTTTAAACAATAAGAAATGTGAAACTATTTAATAACCACATTAATAAATACATTTTAAAGCATCAATCTATTATGTTGCTTAAGAGTAAGCCTTAGTATTGTTAGAATTTATTTAAAATATTATTGCATCCTTTTCTCAATCCTACTCCTCCCATATGTGCCTCCGTTCTGTTCTTTAGTCATTGTTGTTCCATATACATACATAGGAACAAACATATAAACACAACCTGCATAGTCTGCCCAGTGTTGCCTACATGTATATACATTTCTAAGGTAGTCAGTATTGACTATCCAGTCTGTGTCTCATTGTTGCAGAAGATTGATTCTTCACATTCTAGCAGCTATTAATTGCTTGTAGCTCTTTATCTAGGGATAGGGTCCTGTGTGATTTGCCCCATCTACACTGAACTGCCAACTGTTGTTGGAATTGTTCAGATCTTATTGAGGTAGCAATATTGTTGAGATTTTATGGGTGCCACTTTCATTTTTTATCTTTAATAATCACACATTTTCACATACAGTTTAAGTTATATACATGGTAGTTCATTCGATCCACATAATGGGAAGAAATCATCTTCACTAAGAGGACATAATTTCTATTTCCACAGAAACTTCTATTTTTCATATTAATGAGCATTGTTTTTCATTTTGTAATAATGAAATTTTGGAGACTCATACTGTCCAGACTATGCATTTTAAACTCTCAAGCTTTAAAACTTACATAGGTTTCGTCTTTTTGGAATAAGGTTCTTTGCCTCAAAGGCTAATTTCAATTGTATAGAAGAGAATGTGGGATGATATAGTCTTTTACTTGTTACATTTAATGCACTTTTGACAATGTCTGTATTATATATTTACTCTAGAACAGCTGACTTCATTGTGGGCTTGTTTTGTTTTATTTTTGCTTTTGCAGAGCTGCATTAGTGAATACTGATCACAACATTATAATCAGGAAAACGTAGTTCTACATGTTTATTAAGTGTTTGTGTGACTAATATATTGGCTAATCACCTCACCTTCATTCACTGATCTTAAAGGTTTTTCCATAAATAATTTCATTTATAAAGAATTTCATTCACATATATTTGGGGCAATTTTAATAAATGAAACAGACAGAGAATGTAGCAATAATTGGCATTTATACTATGGCTTTGATCCATGTGAATGTTGGTAATATTATCTTTCAACAAATTCTCTCTTAGTGCAATCTACCCCCAGCAGAAGAATGCACTCAGTTGGCTGAAACAGCCCGGGCAGATGGCAATGTATTTGAAACTATAAAGTATTATTTACTAAGCCAGGAACCTGAAAAGGCTCTTCCTATTGGTATTGACTTTGTCAAAGGTAAGTTTCTAGTTGCTAGTTTGGATTTTAGATCTCTTCATTCATTTGGTATTTTCATTCATCTTGATAACCTGCCTGAAGATCAAACACAAGTCATTCCAAATTTCACAAGGAGAAAGATTACTGACATAGATAGAACATGCTCTATCTCCTCAGTTTATGTTATGGGAAGACCTAGAGACAATGCATGGACCAATAGGTTGTGATACAAAATACAGAATTATGATTAACCGACAAAGAGTTGATTATATAAGTTTGAAAATTGGATGAACCAAACTTGACACTATAATTTAAAATATATTTCACTTGGTTTTATTTTGCCAGGATGTATCAGTAACTCAAACTGGACTCTAGATACTGTTTATCCTGTGCTTGACCTAATGAGTTATATCCGTACTGAAACATTACTCTTACATATGTGCACTGAGTAAGTACTATTCTCCAAGACATGAAAATATCCAGTATAATATTTCAAATGGCAATATCGGTTTTGGCGTTCGAATCAAGGCATAGAATCATCTTGAGTAGCTGAACTTATAAACAAATTATACTTTCCGTTATTGCTTTTATTGTGACAGCAATAAGAGAAGACAATAAAGCGAACTTGAAATGAACCAGAACTATTAACAATAGCTAGCATGTGTTTGTTTATGTGTACATGTCTGTAATTTCGCTTAAACACAGCTGTTCCAAGAAGGCTGAGCTGAAAACATTTAGACGGCTATAGGCATGGAGTTCATAAGAAACTAAGGGTCATATTTATTCAATATCTATTGTACATAAAAATCATATTAAGCCTAAATGAGAGAAATTTACAGGTGCTAGAAAACAGAAAATGACACCCTCCTTAAACTCAAGGACCACTTAGGAATTTTTTTTTTAATACAACTAAAGTCTTCAGAGAGATGAGGTTAATTTGCAAGAGAGATTTTCAATGAAACGGCCTGGAAAACTGCCAAGTTCACCCACAGGAAACAAAACTGATTTTGCTGGTAATTTCCTGAGTCAACATAATGTGTCATAAGTTCCTAAATCTGATAAAAAGCAATTACTTAGAAATAAATGACAAGAAGAGAAAGCCAGGGGTGGCCTCTGGGTGCAAATTAACTATGAACAGTGGGGTACTTGCTTTGTGTGAGGACTCAGGTTCAAGTTCTAGCATTAAAACACAAAAGCGTTAAACATGTAAAATAAGCAGACAAGAACTAAATGCATTTAAAGACAGTTGTTTTAAATTATAATTTATGTTATGTCATTAATTTTTGAGATAAGAATTATGAATGAATGTTTAGCTAATGAATAAATCATTTCCTCTAATTTTATAAAACTTTCTAAATGTATTTGTATCATCTGTACTAATATAAATATACATGTTTGAATTATGAAAGAAAATAATATCCTATGCTTCAAATTGTAAATTTTAAAAATAAATATATTCTTTTTTAGGGCTCGAAATGAATTACTTATATTATGTGGTTACATTGGTGCCTTACTGGCTATCAGGAGACAGTATCAAAGCATTGTTCCAGCACTTTATGAGTACACGAGGTAAAAATAAAAACACTTTACTGAGGAATTCCTCTTACTAAGATAAACCATCTCTAAGAGGACCACAGGCACTGAGTGTATTATTCTGTGAGTCGACATGCTCACGCAGCATGAGCTCTGCAGGAAAGCAGGTATGAAGTATATGAATTGAGAATGTACCAGTCTACGAAAGACAGAACTGCTAACAGAGAATTAAACACATAGGACGTGTTGACATTTGCCTGTCAGGACACATCAGAGAGGTATCTCTGAACTCATAAAATGGTCCAGCAATTCCACCGAAGACCTGGATCTTTCCCTCTGCACCTCCCCTCCCCCCCTTTGGACACTCTTAGCTCATTCCTCCTGTGTGAGTTTCTCACAGTTACAAGATAGATGCTAGCCTTCTCCATAGCATTTCTGCAGTCTCACGAGAACACAAGAGGCTGGGGAAGGGATCTTAAAGGTCTTCTTTAGTCCAGACGTCCTCATAGTGTTCTGGAACTGTCTCCCATCCATTTTCATGCTACACTTCACTTCATTGTGTAACACCACTGTTAAAATACAGGAAGCCATGTATATTAGTTCTCAATTTCTATGAAAGAAATAATCAGTCAAGTAAAAGACATTTATAAGTAGTAAATATGTAGTATTTTCTACTCATGATAGAACATGTTTTATAACCTGTTAGATAAACATCTACATTCTTTAATAGCTTGCTAACTTCACTCTTTATCCATTAGCCTTAAAACTTAACTTCATTAAAAAACAAGAACCAAGGGATCTTCATTTCTAACCCATCTCACTGCTTAACAAGACACACATCACTGTATGAGTATGATTAAGTGAATAAACAAATTCATAAAGTAGTTCCTGAAAATTCATTTCTAAGCCCGTTAACTTGCTAAATGGTAGAGTGTGCAACCTTTTGATTTTCAATGCTTATTATCTAAGGAAAAACATTTTTCTGAGTATCTTTACAGAAGATATGAGACTTTGAGAGGAATAGAAAGCCTTTTTGTTTCTTACTAATTGCTAAAGAAGTCACTGCTGTTACATAGTACAACCTAAGCAATAAGCACTACCACCAGATACTCAAGGAAGTTTGTTTCTGTACAGGCAACAAACCAAACTTCAAAGCCACTGTCAACCTGTAAATACAGGAACAATAGACTGTATCACAGACATTAAAATAATGTTGATTCTGCCAATTGTATGACTTCACTGATGACAAATGATAGGAAAAATGCTCTTTTAAATTAGTATTAATAAGCTGGTGGCACACATCTTTAATTGCAGCACTCCAGAGACAGGAACAGGTAGATCTCTGAGTTCAATACTAGCCTGGTCTATAGAGTGAGTTCGAGGACATCCAAGGCCACACAGAGAAACTCTGACTCAATGAACAAAAAAGAAATTAGTATTAATAATAAATAGCTGAAAGATAGGAATGGCAGCTCATGTCTGCAGTCTCAGCATGGGATGCTGAGGTAAAGGGATTCTCCCTGATTCAAGGCCAGCCTAGACTACATGGAGAATTCCACATCAACCTACATTCAAATTGAGACAACCTCAGGAACTGGGAAGCAAAAAAGGCAAACAAAGGATAAAACCACAAGTTACTGTGTGTGTAAGGCAGGAGAGAGTTCACAGAATATGTCTCCATTAAGGAGAGCTCAGTAATTAAGAAAGAGAACTTTAAGAGGTCTCAGTTTTAGAGGATTTCCCTTTACTTACCTTTATTTTAGGTGCATTGGAGTTTTGCTTGCACATATTTCTATATGAGAGTGTTAGATCTTGGAGATACACAATTGTGAGCTGCCAATGGGTGCTGGGATATACACCCAGGTCCTTTGGAAGAGCAGTCAGTGCCCTTAACGACTGATCCATCTCTCTAGCCTTAGAGATGTAGTAAATGTCTTATTCCTCATTGCCGTGTTCTACTTAATTGCCACTTCCTTTCCCCCTTATCTCACCTCATTTCTTATCTTGATTCTCCTCTCTGTGTTCTAGTATTTGTTCTATAGAAGGTTCATTTGTAAAGTGTGTGTGTGTGTGTGTGTGTGTGTGTGTGTGTTGCTGGTGATGGTGAGCCAAGTCACTGACACAAGAACCTTACTTCTGAGCTTTTGCCTGTCATCTTCATTTTCATGTTCAGACACAATCTAATCTCAAAGCTCCTTATGTGTGAGTCTAGTCTAGCAACCTGCACCATGCTCCAGCCTTAAACTCAGTATTCTAAGATGTAAAACAGCCTCTCAAACCCAGTCCTTTCCTTTTTCTTCTAACAGGACCATTATATTCTGTTACCCAGAATTAAGTCAAGGTCCTGATGAACCGTTCTATCTCCTGCTGTCCAGCATTGCTTGTCTTGTCTCACCTTGTCCCATATGCTACACATGCGTTTAACTAGACTCACTATTTCAACCACATGTCTTGAGCATATTAGAGTTACCCAGGACTTAAATGATAATCACATAAGTGAACACATATATTGCCTATGTCTACATAAATGTATGTACACACACACTGTTGAACAATTGTTATAGACAAAATTTCAGCCATTAAAGTTCGTTTGTGTTGTCTGGTGTTTCAATGTTATGCCAGATGCCAATTCCTTCTCATGTTTCAGCCAGCTATTAAAACGTCGAGTGGTGTCCGTACCTTTAAAAATTGAGCATCTCTCTCCGAGGAACTGGACGCATGGAGAGCTTGCACGCAGTCCGCCAAACAGTAAGTGAATTCAAATGCAGGAGGAATTTAAGGTTACCGACAAAAGTGTCAGGAATATGATGTTGAATCAAGTTTAGAAAAATAGTTTGTCAATTTGTTTAGCATATATTCAGTACTAATTTGTTGTGATGTTAATTTTGGCCTTTTTAAGTTCTTTGGTTTTGTGTTTTCTAATTTATTTATTTATTCACTTTACATCCCAGTATCAGCACCACTCTCTTCCCAGTACCCCTTTACACAAGACCTCACCCAATTCCAACATGCTCTTCTCTTTTGAGAAGGGGAAGCCCCTTCTGAGTATCACCCCCTCACTCACTCCGTTCCCTTGCTGCACATCAAGTCCCTGTGGGACTAGGTGCATCCTCTCTACTACTGAGGTCAAACAAGACTGTCCATTAAGGGGAACAGGATCCACAGGTTGGAAAGCAATAGACCAGGGACAGCCCCCACCCCAGTTTTGCTGGAAGCTGCATGAAGACCAATTATCCTGGGTAACTCTAATATGCTCAAGACATGTGGTTGAAATAGTGAGTCTAATTGAATCACTGAGTAGCGTATGGGACAAGGTGAGACAAGACAAGCTGCTCATCTGCTACATATGTTGGTGATTCGTCTCTGGGAATCCCCAAGGTTTCAGGATAATTGACTATCTGGTCTTCCTGTGGAGTCCCTGATCTCTTTGGATCCTTCAGTCCTTCCTCCAATTCTTCCATAAGACTCCCAAGCTCTGTCTAATGTTTGGATTGTGATCCTTTATATGCTTTCCATTGGCTGCTGGGTGGAGCCTCTCAGAGGACACTTATGCTAGGTTCCTGTCTGCAATCAAATGAGAGTATCACTAATAGTATCAGAGATTGGTTCTTGCCCATGGCATGGTCTCAATTTGGGACAGTCATTAGTTGGCCAGTTCCTCAGTCTCTGCTATATCTTTATCCTTGTTCATCTTGTAAGCAGGACGTATTTTGGGTCAAAGGTTTTGTATCCTTATCCCTGCACTGGGAGTCCTGCCTGGCTAGAGGAAGTGGCCACTTCAGGATCCATACCCTCCACGCTAGAAATCTCAGCTAGTGTCACCTCCCATTCCATAGACCCTCCTGGGCCTAACCCACATCCAGGTCTCTGGCACATCCTAAAGATTGCTTCCCTTTCAATTTCTGTTCTCTCTCCCTGCTCTACACCGCCTATATAGGATGTCTCCACCAACCCCCATTGCAGCACTGCCCTGCTCTACTCCCAATCCCCTCTATCCATCAATCTCTATTATCTATTGTTTCCCTTCTGAGAAAAATTCAACCATCCTCCCTTAGACCCTTTTTGTTATTTGACTTCTCTGGGTCTGTTGATTATAGGATGGGATTGGTGCGGCAGGGTTCCAAACTGGTTAATTGTGGTTTCCAAAGGTTTACACAGAGAATCAGGATGCTCTTAGAGTCCCACAAGGCTCCTCTAAACCAAACTGGAAGACCAGAGCTAGACAATGGGGCTCAGGGGACCATGTGCAACTCACCTCTGCAGGCTGTGTCCCAGGTGGACTTGACTGGGATGGTGGGTGGACTCGACTGGGATAGTCTTTTGTTTTTTATAATTTAAATCTAAATTGATGTGCCTCCATCTATGAAGGATAATGAACTAAACAGAGACCATTTCTCAACAAATCTCAATAACTCTTTAATTCTATAAAAATAAAATATGAATTTTTTATTTAAAATGTAGATGGTCAGAAGATTCTTCACGTACACCCCCTTCTGAGTCACAAAGAACCGTTTATGAAACTTTATTAAAGAGAATGAAAGAAGAGCCACTCAAAGGAATTACTGGACCAGATTATGTGACTGGATCAAATCTTCCAAGCCATTCAGACATTCACATCTCTTGTCTTACTGGACTAAAAATCCAGGTACAGTCTACTATCAGACATTAACTTTATCTTTCTATTATGAGCTTGTTAATGGTAACTTAAAATAAATATTAACTCAGTAAACATGCGAATGTAGAGATTTCGGTAAGACAATATTGCCTGGTGCTTCCTTGATAATACAAGTGATCTTTTTTTCCCTTAAACCAAATCCAGAGAGATGATCACTGAGCTATTATCACTGAAACAACTGCATACATTTAGTAGCAACTTACTTACACATATGTATAGCAACAAAGACAATTTAAAGTAAATAAATGTCATAACTTAATGAAAAGTAAGTGAAATAACCAACAATTACACTGATTTTATCAGAGAAGACTATATTCACTTTCTAGTCTTCATTTGCATTACAAAAAGCACACTGAAATAAAACTAATTGATGTATACTACTGATATATCAGGTGTCCTTGCATTGTTTACTCACTTTAAACAATGAAAATTCACTGTGATTCATCACAGAGGATGCCTAACTCCCAAAGAGCATTCTTTAATGTGCAGTCAAATTAATGAGGAACCGTTATACATAGAGTCCCTACGTATAACCATGGGATTGTTGTTATCTTGCAGAAGCAGAGAAGTCTTTATTATCTTCCAGTAGTTGTCACTGTGAGATAACAAAAGTCAAATTCCACAAAGTGAGTTAACTCTATCTGTCACGATGTGCTCCAGCTGCTGGTGTTTTAAAGTTATAACGGACTTATCCTCATAGTTCTAATGTAATATTTAAAATGTATTTATTATGCTGAATGTGAGGCCAGTAAGTGATCTAGTTCCCTCAAAATACATGGAGCCACTGGCTATTAATACACACCCTTCTATATCTTACCAACCAATTCAAGAACACAATAATCTTCAAAGCATAAGACACATAACTGTGCACACACATATCATTCACTTGTGTTTAGAGATAAAAACACACAAACAAACAAAAACCAAATCAGTGAACTCAGTAGGTTAGTAGTGAATCATGAAACTTTGGAAGTCTAAAAGTCAGTTTCTGCTTCCATGGACCATTCAATCCCTGTTCCACAGGACCCCTTTTGCTCCAGGCAGGATAACCAAAACACCACTAGACACCAGCTGAGTTTTTTTCTCACACAGGCCCACATCCACAAAAGGATCTACTAATTATCCCATGCACACATAACTAATGTAGATTAAGTACTACCCTCCTAGAGTATTTTTAATTTGAAATTAATGTATTTGTGTTTTGTGAATCTCAAGGACATACTAGTATAAAGTTAACTAATTATTAATTTTGCCAACTACAAAAATAAACTACAAAAAAATAAAGCATAGCATTAAAAAATTATAACCAGGGAGCCTAATCAAAAAATTGAAATTGTTCTGCTCTTATGACTTATTGATTTTTTTTTTTACATCGTGCTTTTTCTCTTAAGAGTTAAGACATATTGACTTCTCAAAACTGCTCAGGGTATGCTAATAACTGATGGGCCTGAATTATAGTCTCTCAAGTCACATGACAGAGTATAATTTTAAATCACACCATGTAGAGCAATTTGTACTTCTTGTTCTATTGAGAAGGATCTAAGTTTCTGGCTTAGTTACTTCCCAGCTGCACCAATATCAACTACAAAACTAATAGAATGAAAAGTATCCCAGTCTGTTACTTCACAGTGTGCTTTCATAAAGGAAATAGCTTTGCAGCAATTAATAAATTAAAAATATTTATTGTAATTGATAATACTGCTGTACACAAAGAATTGAAATTATAGCATAAAATATGCTTTAACAGACATGACAGAATGTTGGAACATTAATGAGGTATTTGAAGATGTTTTTACAGTTGGTAGCATTTAAGAAAAAACATCTTTTTTTCTTATATTACTGACTTTCCTATTAGCATTGCCTAATTGTACAGTAGTTTTCAGTCTGGTGATTGCTTCTGAAACTTTAAGTCAATGCTGCAAATTTCTAGTCTCATCTTATTTTTTCTCAACTCTGCACACAGGGTCCTGTGTATTTCTTGGAAGATGGGAAATCAGCTATTTCTTTGAATGATGCTCTGATGTGGGCAAAGGTGAATCCGTTCTCACCTTTAGGAACTGGAATACGACTCAATCCATTTTGACTGAAGATTTTTCTCCAGACTTAGTAGTTTTGTAAAAAGAAATTGGGGTATTTATAACCTTCATTTTGGTTGTCTAACAATAATAGGTTGGGAGGTGGTTTGATAGTTGGAAGACATGAGGAATAATATTAAATTTTGTTAATTTCAAAAATAAAATATTTATATAATTCTAAAGAAAAATATATATCTCATTGATAAATAGTATTATTTACATTTAGAAGGAAGTTTAAATTGAATTACAAAGACGAAATAATCTGCAAAGCAGATAAGCTTCAAGAGACATGGATATCAATAAAATACTTATTGTTAAAACTCTGAAACACATAAAATAGGACATTATATAGAAGAGTTTTTGACATATATACTCATATAGAAGGTATTTAATGAATATTTAAATATCTTGAAATAACAAAATGTATGGAATAGACAGATAATTTGCAATCAACAATCTCCCAAATAACCTTTATAAAAATTAGTTTCAAATAAATTTCTGTTTGTAAATAGAATGCTACTGAAATATTGAGTACATTTTATAAAATAATTTTTACTCATTTATGTTATTTATATTTGTTCAGAGCACAAAGCCAGGAGGAAGGAAATACATGAATCTATTTCAATTAAAATAGAATTATGATTTCAAAATATATGAGATTAATTCAACTAACTAATGTACTTCAATGCTCAAATTGTGTCACTTAAAAATTTATAGTATCAGCCGGGCAGTGGTGGCCAGCCTTTAATCCCAGCACTTGGGAGGCAGAGACAGGGATTTCTGAGTTCAAGCCTGGTCTACAGAGTGAGTTCCAGGACAGCCAGGCTACACAGAGAAACCCTGTCTCAAAAAAAAAAAATTATAGTATCATGGGTATTCTGACTTCTTTCCTAATATCCATTATCAGTGAGTACATACCATGTGTGTTCTTTGTGATTGGGTTACCTGCACTCAGAATGGATATTTTCTAGTTCCATCCATTTGCCTGCAAACTTCATGAAGTCATTCTTTTTTTAATGGCTGAGTAGTACTCCATTGTGTAAATATCACTCAAAGTATATAGTCATATAAATATATACATTATGCATATTCTGTGAAATGCCCATATGTATCCAGGATCCTGATTTCATTAGATAGTGTTTAGTTTTCCTTATGACAAGAAAAATGTATACTTTGGCTTTAAAGCAAATGAATTCTAGAGTAAAAGTCTCACAAATTATTTGTAAAATTTAGCATTTCATTTTTAGTGAATCAGTAGTAGTCAACTACTATTAAATGCTTATGGTACTATACCTTCAAGGTATAGGTGCTTACATTGTTGAACGTGTTTCAGAGTGAATATAGCATATAATTGAAACAGACTGCCACATTTCCTTGTCATCTAGCTCTATACATTCACATAGATTACAGACCCCTTAACTTAATTAACACAATTGCCATCATTACAGACAAATGTGACATAGCTCCCTACTAAGATGAGCAGAGGTCTCACTCCTACAAACACAATATAGAAAACAGTTTAACCCATTGTCAGTAAATATAAAGGCCTAAACATTTAACTTGTTAACCCATTCAATAACTTGGAAACTCAATTCACTAGGTTGTTCCAGAAAAGTGCTGACTGCTCAGCACTCTGAAATTACTATAAAAGGGGAGAGAGCTTAATAATCATTGCACACAAACATCATGGTATCTACTATTCCCATGAAAAACATTCTGAAATTGATAAGTTCTGTGGCAATAATGATTGCTGAGGCCCCAGTAAAGCTCACTGTTTCTTTTTCAAATGTCCTTAAGGAAGCAGTTTCATTTTTTTCAGATATGTCTTAATTAACCATTTTCATATGTTGACACAAACTCTAGATCTTGAGACCATCCACTGTGCTGCATGCTATTCTGATTCTTTATTCAGTGTATGATTGTGGGGTTTGTGGAAGTCAGCCTTGTCAAAGAAAAAAAGTAGGAAAGAGAGCCACAGGCTTCTGCTACCCTTGTAGAGTCCCGACCTACCGCACACAGCATTAGGACAAAGTGGCTCCTGGCACATAGGCAAGACACACTGGCACAGGCAAGACAGACTTCCCCTGTCTTCACTGAACTCCTCACAGCTGATGATATTCCCTCTGACTCCTTCTGGTTTACCTCATTAGGCAGGGCTTTCATTGGAGCATGGTAACAGTGTGGCAAGATAGAACTGGCCGAGGATTTAGTGGCTTGGCATTGGTTCAAACACTGTTTAAAGCTTATGGACTGAGCAGTAAACTCAGATCTGCACTCTGATGCTGGTCTCCAGAATAGGATTTCCTGGGATTCATCACATGAGTCTGCTATCTCTCACCCTCTCCATGCCTGGTCCTTTCCTGTCAATGATGAGACTATAAGCTATTTCAAGTTTTCCAAAATCTTTATGGATTCCACAGCCATCTTGGGAACTTACTATCCTCAGACGCCTAGCAATAAGTTCATTCAAGAGAGCTAAGAAGCTCTGTTTCATTGTTGATCCAAACCAAATCCTTTCCTACAAAATGTTTTCATGGGTATCTGAGATATTTAAAAGCTTTACTTTAATAACTATATTTGATAGCTAAAATGTTATTTTTACAATGTTACATTTCCAATTTTTCCCATTAAAATGCATGACAATAGGTAAGTTATCTATATCTCTTCATTCCATTTGTTTCAATTGAATTTCTTAACTCACATGAAACTAGATTCTAAATTCATTCCTAGGAATTTGTCAATGTCATCAGGACTCTCTTTATATTCCTAAACATTACTTACTGAAACTTAACATTCAGCAAGAAAGTCTCCAGAGGTAGGAAATCTAGCTAAATGACCAAGCCTTCAAAAAATATCAGGAAAAAAGTGGCTAAACATGGTTGGAAACTGATATTCATGTTATGTGATTCAGTACTAGTAATATACATCTAGGATGTAAAATAAGGCTTTTAATGGCATAGCATTAAAATATAAAAAATTAAAATTGAAGGAAAACTTTGTGCTTATGAACATAAAATTATTAAGTACACATGAAAGGGTATAGGTCTTTCCTTATCTCAGTATGCAATTATGATACCATGTATGGGATCTGAAAGAATAGCTTGATCTGTAAAGGACTTGTCATGTGAGCATGATGACCTCAGTTCAGTCTCCTTGAACCCATGTAACAAATGCTTGGAATGGTGGTATAAGCTTGTAGTCCTAACCCTGGCAAGGTAGAGATGGCCTGATTCCTGAAGCTTGCTATTAGCCAGGCTAGGCTACTTGACAAGTTCCAGGCCAGTGAGAAACTGTATTAAGGAAAGGAAAACATAAGACAAGAAAGAAAAGAAGGTGGATATCATCTTAGGAGGTTGACCTTCAGCTTCCACATACATCCACATGGTATGTACCATCTGTACTCACAGATTCAGGAAGGGAAGCCAGAGTTATAAATTTTCTTCTGTACTCAATAGAAATCTTAATATCAGATCCAAATTAAAAGAAAAGCATGATTTTCCTTACCTACAACTCATTGCCAAAGAGAGGGCCATGTTGCTTAACAGTATTCAAATTGAGGACATTCTTGGGGATAAGCAATACTTTTATATAATCCAACATATAATAAAAATTGCCCATAATAAAATTTTATTAATCAACGGGATGTGTGAACTCAGAACAAATAGAAGCTCACCATCTAATGAGGAATATACAGACTCACCACTCATTAAGTTACCCAAAAGAACTCCTATCACAGTGAACCATGCTTCACCATACTTTTGAAACTGTGAACATTCTGTAATTTTTCTGCTTTTGTATTTTCAACAGTATCTGGCATAGTTATTATTAATGTTATGTCTTCAAGATAGGGTTCTCAAAATGACAGAGTTGAGAGGGGTATTTTAGGGTGATGGTCTTAGTACCACCAGGCCATGTCTTTGCTCAGGGACTTGGTTTTTCTGAGAAAGAAAACCTAAAATATATTTTTCAGAAAGCCTAGTCTGGGCACTGTTGATCAGAGCATTCACCCATGACTACAACTCATGGCCTCCAGACTCCCAGTTGGTCTCTGGTTATTCCGATGTCTGAAATTCTTACACACACACACACACACCACACACACACGCACGTACACACTTTCTTAGCTGGATGCTATCTTCTATTTAGATAGCCAAGACATCCTGTCAGGTTCTCATTAAAGCTGCCATTTCTTTTCCAGACTTAGGCTTTGTTCAATGGTTTCATGCTACACTCATCTATACTTATCTTGATAATCAGTCTCAGTAGCCAGAAAATGGCACATTTTACATTCAGGTTCTCACAGATCTTAACTATCTCTGTCAATAAGCACACTGGCAAATGGTCTGAAGTCCCTTACATTTAAGCTTATGGGCTTCATGTTGTCACCTCCCTCACCTACTGCCACCTAACCTCTTCTACTTCCCTAGGTGTCAATACCTCCCTTGTATCCACCAGTGACTCCCCCAGGTCTGGCAAAGGTGGAATCTACCCTGTCAGGGAAGTGGCAGGTATTTAAGGCCCTTTCTATGTCCATGTTCCTTTCTCTTTTGTCTGATTTTTCTCAAGTAGAAAAAATCTCTAGGATTTTTCTCAAATGACCCTAGTAATTCACTAAGGAATTTAGATACTGTATTCAGTCATATAATCCCAACTGGCATGATCTCTGTGTCCTTCTTTAACCCACTCTTACCCCAGAGGAAAAGGAAAGAGTCTGGATGACTGCTCAGGTTCACCTAGATGATGCCCACTGATAACTCTCCTGCTAGACAGTTGCTGTCCCTCATGCTTACCTCCACTGGAACTACTAGTTCAATGTAGAAAATTGGTCCCCTGGCAGGGCAGCCTGGGACAAAAGGATTATTTGCCTCCTGGATCCAAAGAGCCTTGAAGAATTTCTTGCTAGACTCACAGAGGCTCCTCTATATTTTGCTAAAACAAGATTCCAAACTCTTAGACGGGCATGCTTGTCCACAATACTCACTTCCTGTCTCTGTCATGCCATGACATCAGAAAGAAACTAAAGGGCTTAGCAGAAGGCCCTCAAGCCATTCAGAGAGATCTGTTGACTAAGACATTTAAAGTGTTTAATAAAAGGAAGGAGCAGAAAATGACAGAAAAGGCCTCATGTGATAGAGAGAAATACCAGGTTTCTGGCTGTAACCCTGAAGCCTCTACCTTCAAAGGAGATAATGCTACAATGCTGGCCATTGGGCAAAGAACTGTCCCTCACTTCATCTGTCACCAGGCACCTGCACCTGATCTGTGGGAGACAGGACACTTAGGGTTTCACTGTTCCTCTTTGTCTCATCAAGGTAAGTCAATTCCCCAAGTTCCTCCTCCACAAACCAAAGATTGACATGGCCCTGGGACCTTGCCCTGACCCTCCCCTCCCACTGAGACTATGAAAATAACTATAGATCCCAGGGAACTGTCCAGATAGAAGATAAGTCTCTGTCAGTTAGGATCCATGCCGGAGCCACTTGGTCTACATTTCCCACTGACTCTGGTAAAACTTAAGCTTCTCAGCTCTCTGTTGTGGGTGTTGATGACTGCCCCCAACAGCCTAGGGCTACTGTCCCACTTCTCTGCTCTCTGTGGTCACCCAATTATGCAATCCTTCCTCACTGGGATTAGCTACCTCAATTATGCTTATGCATCATTTTAGCTAAATTACATATTTTTTCATTCAATTAACCACTCCTAGAGCTTTTCTTCCTTCTAGCCTCTGAGGAGTTTCTCCTCCCACCAACCAAGCCTAATTACTCAGCTCAGGCCTTTTCAGAATCCTTTGTCAAATGGTGGGACACCTTCTCCTTCCATTGCCTCTCATTTACCTTCATAGGATCTTACTCCGAGACTCTGCCTCCTTCCCTGTCACCCTTAATACCTTATGTCCTTAAAATGTAGACAAGGTCTTACACCTATCATGCAATACTTTTTCACTAGTCCTATAACAACTTGCTTTAAAACCTTGGTCATAACCACAGGATCATTAACATGGTGACTCTCCCTATCTACTAGTGGTGTCTAACCCTACACTCTACTTTCTCAGAGTCACTTCACTGCTTCTTACTTCATTGTCTTAAGGAGGCCTTTTTCACTATTCCTCTACATCCAGACTCCTATAATATCTTTGCCTTTATTGGAGGGGATCCAGACTGAGAACAGTGTCCCAGCTCACATGAACTGTCCTACCCCAGGGTTTCTGACAATAACCCTTACTTTTTTGGCTAGGCTCTAGTCATTGACCTCCTTTCTCTTAGCCTGTCACCCAGAGGACATATTCAGTATGTAGATGACCTCATACTCTGGAGCCCCTTGCTCTCCCTGTTACAACAGCATACTATTCAACTCCTCGGCTCTTGGGGAGGCAAGGATACATGGTCTCTCTTTCCAAGGCTCAACTCTCTATCCACCATGTCAAGTGCATAGGTTTTCTGCTCTCTGCTGGCTCTGCAGCTCTATCTTGATCTCAGGTAGTACCCAAAGTCTCTTTCTCTTCCCACCACTAAGGGCGAGAATCTCTCCTTCCTCAGAGCCTGGATTCTCAACTTTGTTCTTCTCACTTGGCCCCTATATGAAGCTGGGGCTAAGGGTACTATCTGAGGCTCAGAACACAACTAAACCTACCTGAAGCCTGCCTTCTCTCACCTCTGAAACACACTCCTCTCACAGGCCTTTATCAATCATTTACTATCTATACTACTAAAAAATGGGAAATGGTTCTGGCAGTTTTTGGACAGATGAGAGAAACCACTCATCTGTCCCTGTTACCTATCTTTTCAAACAGCTATATACAAACATTAGAGGGTTGCCACACTGCCTATGGGCACAAGCAGTAGTCTCTCTTACTAGTCCAATGTCAGGGGCAGCCCTGCTTATACACTGAAGATCTAAAATCAGCCATAGGCCTAAAATCAGCAATAGGCCTAACATACATGCCTGCTAACACAAAGTCTTGGGTCTCTGTAAAAACACTGAAACAGATGGCTAGAAGCTATTGTAAACAAGCAGCTTTGGTGGAAAATTGCCAGCCTGAATAGTCATAGACCTTGTAGATAGGTAACCTTGGTGGATAGTACCAACTTAGATAAGGACAAGTGAATCATAGGTAGAGTCATAGTGATCTGTCCCCTGAACCTTCACCCAGCTGACACTCTGTTCTGGAAGATATCTGTACTCCCCTGAACACCTACGCTCCTATGTCATCCCCTTCCCCACATCCTGTCTTTTTGTGTATATAACCCCTGTGTGAAAAAAGTAAAATCAACGGTTTGATCAGACTATAGACAAGCCACTCATTCTTTGTGTCTGCCTGTTTCCCCTACTTTCTCTTTCAGGTGACCTCCCCAGATCCCTATTTAATGCCCTGCTGGACAGGACAGTCCAAGAAGCTTCTAAACTCATTTTTGGCTTCTCTTTCTCTGTCAGCTCCTCACACAGGCTCAAAGACCTAGTGCCACTCAAAAAATGTTTCTATTTTACGTTCCTCTACTTTATCTTTTACCTCCAAACTCCAACTCTTTCATAACACCTTTCCAGAAAACCCCAACATTTCTCTTGACTTTCACCCCCCACCATAACCTGGCTATACTTCTTCCCAAAGTGGCTACAATTACACAGTCCTACAATCACTTGACTTGCTTGCCTTAAAACATAAAAAAAATTCTCTATTTTTCCTGTACCACATGCTGATCATACCTAGTGTATAAATTGGAGCTATCTCTCAGCTCTTCTGGCTCCTGTAAAGCAGGATATGCCACTATCTTCTGACAAGGTCAGATAATCTCCCCATTTACCACCAGGCACTACTCTCAGAAGGAAGATCTCAGAACCTTTACTAGGACCCTCATGTTGACACAAAGCAAGGCCATCAACATATACACAGATTCTACATATATATTTGATATACTATACCACCATGCTTCCATCTGTCAGGAGATAGGCTACCTTACCTCCAAGAGAATACCTATTAAAATATGTATTACTAATGAGCTCATATTCTAAATCAGCTGGAAGTCTCTTATCTTCCCAAACAGGTGATAGTTGCTCACTGTTGAGGTCATTAGGCCCTTGCCAATGATATAGCTATGGGAAATTATTTCCTTGACAAGACTGCAAAGGACATCAGCAAACACCCCTATTGTCTTAGTTAGGGTTTTACTGCTGTGAACAGACACCATGACCAAGACAACTCTTATAAAAACAACAATTGTGGCTGGCTCACAGGTTCAGAGGTTCGTTAGGTCCATTATCACCAAGGCAGGAATATGGCAGTATCCAGGCAGGTATGGTACTGGAGGAGTTGAGAGTTCTACATCTTCATCTGAAGTCTGCTAGCAGAATACTTGCTACCAGGCAGCTAGCATGAGATCTTTTTTTTTTGTTGTTTTTTTTGTTTTGTTTTGTTTTTCAAGACAGGGTTTCTCTGTATAGCCCTGGCTGTCCTGGAACTCACTCTGTAGACCAGGTTGGCCTCGAACTCAGAAATCCACCTGCCTCTGCCTCCAAGTGCTGGGATTAAAGGCGTGCGCCACCACCGCCCGGCCTAGGATGAGAGTATTAAAGCCGACACCCATAGTGCCACACCTACTCCAAAAAAGGCTACACCCACTCAAACAGGGCTACACCTTCTAATAGTGCTACTCCCTGGGCTGAGCATATGCAAACCATCACACCTACCTACTCTGCTCCATTTTCTTCTTGGCCCCTCCAAACTTAACTTCTACCTACTCTTGAGTCCTAACAAAAAGCTCTCTAGGCCATGGGAGTCATTGCAGGTCCCTGGGGCAGGCTTCTTCTACAAAACAGATACTTCTCCTGATGTTCAGTAAAAGCTCTTCCTGACAGATATGCGCATCGCCTTTCATGGTGGGTCTCATCTCTTCACTGCTCCCTCCTACCTCTCCTCCTTCACCCCAGCCTTTCTGGTCTTCTTAAGGCCATCAATCAGGAAAGCCAACCGCTGTACCCAAACTTTCCACAGGGAGCTATGCAACCCTTCTTTTAATCCACATCAGTTTTGGGGTAGTCTTTCTAGGGAAGACTGGCAGATTTCACACGTATTGTTTCCTAATTAAACAAACCATTTATCTTCTTACTGTAGCAGACATTTTCTCAGGATGGGTGGAAGCTTGCCCTACTATGGCAAGACTACAGGAATGGTTTATCGCCACCTCATGGATATTTTGATATTTGAAATTCCTAGATCCATACAGTCAGATAATGGCCTGGCATTCATCTTTCAAGTCACCCAGTTGGTGTCAAGAGCTCTGGCATCTTCCTGTTCCCTACTGCCCTCAATTCTCAGAAAAGCAAAGACGGCTAATAGACTTATTAAAACTCACGACAGAAATTGTCTTCTGAAATTCACCTTCCTTGGAGTTAACTCTCACCTTTTACCTTATTACCTCAAACACATGGCGGCACCAGCCCCCTTGTTCTCTCAGGTCCCTTAAGTTAATGTACTGCTGTCCTATTCTAGAAAACTTACCTTCTGTAGACCAAAGCCCACTCTCTACTTTCTCTTATTCTCAAGATACTTTCTCAGTGAACACACTAATTGTGTCTTCATTCAGCTGATCCTATCACCAGACCACCCCATGGAGGAACTGGGTTGATTTGAATGTCTGTCACTCACATGCTGTCTACCAAGGATAGATTGCTCTATGTCTTATTACCCTCACTACAACAACAGTGCTAAGCTTCATGGAGTCAAAGACATGGATCTGTTTCTAATAGATCAAATAGACCCTGGATCCTTTCTCCGATTAAGTACTCCTGCCATTCAATGGGATTACTAAAACTCAGAATCTTTTACTTGCCTCCTGTAATGGCTATTCTTGGTTGGCCACTTGGACTACATCCAGAACTAGCTAAAACACCAGTGGCTGAGTACACCTATGAGAGGTTTTAATTAAATTACTTGAAATGGGTAGACTCATTTTTAATGCCCAAAATTTAAGGTAGTAAGATATATCTCTATTCTAGATCTTTTTGGCTTCCAATCTCTTTAATCTGGGCTACATTTTCTGCAGGCAGCCTAAATATAGAACATGGAAAAAGGAAGCTTTCTCTCTTTGCCTGCGTGCTGTCACTCTTACTGACACGTCCTTTCTTCATTGTCATTAAAGCCTACTTTTACTTACTAATGTTTCTGGCATGTCCTAAATGTCAGCCAGGTCCCACCAGGGCCTGGCTTTCCCACGAGCCTTGATTTTGCTGAGAACCAACAATCTGAAAAATTCTCAGAAAATCCCTAACGGCTGCCTGAACATTCTTAACCAGAGCAGTCACACTTGAACACTCCTGACCCTAGTAACAGTTGGCACCCGAATACTTCTGATCAGTTTCCTACATTCCCATGGTTACCCACCTGGCTATTCCAGTGTTTGAGTCCTCCCACCGAATTTGCCCTCATGGAATCTAACAACTTGTTCCAGCTTGCTGCTTTCTTATTCATAGAGTTTGGCTGTGTTCAGTGGTTTCTTGATGCACCTATATACAAGCTAACTATTTGTTGAGTCACACACATACATACACAAAGCAGTGCTTTCTAGATGAATTATGGTTAAGTCACCAATTTAAGTTATTTATTTAAGTACATCCAAGACTGGGTGGGTCATTGTATACTCAGATTGTGGTATACATTAGTGACATCACTTCTTCAAAGCTACTTTCTCTGTGTCCTTTATTGTTTCTTCCACATTTGTCATAGATTGTGAAACGTTCTCACAACGTCTTCCACTTTGTTTCACATGGATTTCTTTTACGTGGATTGCCATCATTGCCTGATTTTGCTGGGATATTTAAAGTAACAAAGAATTAATTTGTGGTTATGAAATATCTATACCACTATCACTATCTCTCTAACATTTATAATGACAATAGTCTGTGCATTTGGTTACAATTAATAAATTAATAAACATAATGTTTAAATCATACATCTCATGTGTGTGTGCATGTGTGTGTGTGTGTGTGTGTGTGTGTATTTGTATGTGTTACCTCCTCCAAAGGAAGAGCAATGCCTAAAAATACCCAGGATTTATTTTGGTGCATTTGATATGACTCATGTATTTTTAGACATTGCTTCAGAAGGCAGCTGAGCAAACAGAGACATGATTTTGTACTTAGCTTTGGCAAATATGCATGGCTCATAACACAGTTTATAGATCTCTGAAGATCTCTGATTACTCTGTCATCCATTCTGGGTGCCCAGACTACAGGTAATTCTATTCTAATATGAGGGGCCAGTGGCAACTAAGAAATCTGCTTGTGCTATCCCTTCAGACAAACTTTAGGCATCTATATACAGAAACTTAAGAGTATAACTTTTTAAAATAGCAGCTTGGTTTTAGTGTTACTTGGGATTTTGTATTCCAGAGAACAGCCTGTAACTTCAGTGAGATTATGACCAAACCTAAACAGGAAAGTTCCTGGAGTGCAGTACTCATTTCTCCTCCTTTTATTAACTTTCAGCTTATGAATTCTGACTTGAGGAGATAGTTTGTATACTTTTCATCAAAAGCAACTGAACTGGAATTACTTGAATACAAACAATAAAATATTTAAAATAATTTACCTATATTAAATGACCCAAATCAAATTCACAGCATTCCTTGTGTGGCTAGAGTAAGAATCTAAGTAGCTAGAACAGGATTGAGAAACATAAAGAGTGATAGGTGTGTTCAACATCCCATTCAAATTGGCCTTGTCCAGTGAGGTTATCCTTCCTCAAATCCAGAAGCCATTTTGAAAAGGGCATCTGAGAGTCATTAATGGGAACTGGAGGGAAAGATGAGGATGGATATGCAGGAGTTCATTTTTCAATGGAAAAGCAAACCATTCATCCTCAATGAAGTGCTTTCTGAAGGAACGAGAACAGGCCTGTTTTCATTCCCTTGTTTCTTTTATGTTTTACTTTTTTATTGATTTCTTTAGACACAGCACTTCACTATGTAGCTCACCTTAGCTTAAAACTCTTGACTCCTCCTCCCTTACCCTGACAAGTGATGGATTTGAAAACAGACAGAAACCACCATGCCTAGTTTGGCATTCAGTTTTTCTAAATACCTGGGTGATCCTTTAGAGTGTCACAAAGTAAATAACCATAATCAGACATAGCCTTTGGCAATTCAATTCGAATCAAGCCTTTGGGTTTTTGTTTTGTGTCTTAATTAGGATGCCTATTGTGAGGAAATGACATGAACAGATCAACTTGGGGAAAAAAAGGGCTTATTTGGTGAACAGTTCCATATATCAGCTCATCAATAGTAAGAGTAGGAACTTAAGCAGGGCTGGAACTTGGAGGCTGAAGCTGCTACAGAGGCCATGGAAGGGTGTTGCTTACTCGCTTGCTTCCCATGGCTTGCTCAGCTTGCTTTCTTATAGAACCCAGGATCACTAGCCCACCCCAAGGATGGTATCACCAACCATGGACTGGACCCTCCCCTATCAATCGCTAATTAACAAAAATCAGGCTTTCCTCCAGCCCAATCTTATAGAGGTATTTTCTCAAATGGAGGTTCTCCTCTCTGATGACTCTAGCCTTTGACAAGTTGACATAAACCTAGGTAGCACAACACAGACCCTGTTGTAAATTTTTTAATTAATTGATTAACTCCTGTGTGTACCACTGTGGAAATGTGGAGGTCCAGGAGTTTGTATGCTGCCTCTCTTTCTTACACAGGAAGAAAACCATGCTGAGAATCCACTGCTCCCTCTCACCATTGCCCATCCCAAGTCAGATCCAACAGCCATAAGGAAAAAGAAGCAAGAGATGAGGATGGAGTGAAACTCTCCTTGTGGTCTTCATCCCATTCTATAATTCCTTCCAGTCCTTCTTCCCAGTTCTATACTGTTCCTACTAACAGCCCTACCAAGCTGGAACCTTTACTAAGTTCTCAATCACATGTAGAAGGCTATAGGAGCTGAAAGACAGACACAACTCTGTCTAGAATCCAAAGAGCAACTCTGGATGTTTCTTCAAAGAAGCATCATGAGTCACGTCTGCTGGATTCTAACGTACTAAGTGTAGTATGTTACAGGTAGTTAGATGATGAGTTGGGGGACTGAGCGGCAGCCTCACGTGTGGATATTACAATCTGGGCTCTGAAGAATACTTGTTCTACAAGGACATCAAACACAGCAAAGCTGAATCATCATCATCGTAATTTATGAGTTTTAAAAAGAATTGAAATATTTTATAAAATAGTTACAATACATATTAGTATATTAAAGACTTCCAGAGATCATAATTCTTTTCAATAGATCTATTGAGATTGCTCTATCATTTCTGTTGAAAACAAGGTATATCGCCTACCTATTAAAATTTAACACTTAAAAAAACTTGTTCCAACATGTTCTTGTGTCTACAAAAACTGTTTCAATTTTTCCAGCCATAAAAGGAATGTAAAATATAAAGGCTTTCTTAACTGATTAGCTATACAATAGCTGGGAACAGGCTGACCTTGTTCTCATGGACTGTGGTTTGCTGTAATTCAGAGGATTCTGTGTTGACAAGGTTAAAATAAGTGTCTCCTTTTATTCTGCTTCTGGGAAGTCCAGATAGCCAAGTATCTTCCAGTCACCTCTGGACTGGCTCATTCCTCAGATAATAAGTTTTTAGCTTTGTGAAGCTTTCCTTACTTCAGGCAGATGTACTTGAGGATATATGAGTACTCAGGTGGTTTATGTAATGTGTGTTGGGGAAGAAGACCTTTGACTATGCCACTCCAATTGTCAAGAAGTAGGGAAGCACTAAATTAATAGTTGTAAGGTGAAGTTCAAACTAACAGTTGAAGTTATTCTAAAACTTTAAAGGAACAGTCGTAAAAGCTCAGCAGACAAAAAATCTTAAAACCAAAACTTACGTAAAGACGACACAGCTTTATCCTTTAAAACTCTTGACTTGTTTCCACGCTTATGGCCATGGGCAGGAAGACGGTCGATTGTAATTTCTCCCACTGTTGGTTTGACCTCAAACCACCCTATAAAACACAAACACCAAAGGCATTTAAAAAAAATTCATAACAATCAATAGCTCCATGCTGAGAGTTTAACTCAGATCCTCTGGAAGATCATCCAGTGCCCTTAACTGCTGGGCCACATGTCTCTATTCCTGCCTCACTGGTAATTTTTGATGAGCAAAGTAGTCACTGTATTTTAAAATATTACTTTAAAGGTAGTACATGTATGTTTCTGTAGTTTTTTTTTTTGTTGTTGTTGTTGCTTGTATTTGTTTACTTGAATGTATGTGGTGTGGGGAGGCGGGGTTACCATGGAAGTCAGAGAAAGGCTTACAGGAATCTACTCTCTCCTTGTGGATCAAGCCCAGATCATCATGCATTGTGGCACACTTCCTTTCCACTGACACTTCTAGATGGCCCCTTCTGTTTTTAATATGTTTTATTCAAGATCTTATATAAAAAGATAAACCATACATATAATTCATTCAACAATCTTTTGGGAGAATGAATACACCTGAAGCATCACTACACAGCTCAAAATAAATCACATAGTGCCAACCCTCTAAGCCCTCCACTGCTGCCCAGGGTATCCTACGAGGACATTGACAACAGTAAGGTAGATTTTTCCTATTTCTGTCTTTCATGTAAATAAAGCATACAGCATCTATTTTGTTTTGCAGACGTGCATTTGCTTTTGTGACAAAATTATTTTCACATTTTCAAATTTATTTTAAACTTATCTATAAGATATAGCACTTGAGCATTTTCTCTTAACCTCTAAAGGCCTTTCCATTCTTGTAGCTTATCATACAGGAAGTTTGCCCACTCACTACTCAAGCTCTCGGGGAAAACAAACAAATAGACAAACAAACAAACAAACCCACCAGCCTCAGCATTGCTATAAGGATCAACTATCAACTATCAATCGCTATCAACTGCTTTGGGAATAGATGTTTTAAAAAAAAAAACTTTTAAAATCAGAAGGACCTAAAATCAAGATTCGTCCAGTGAAATGACTCAACAGGCTGAAAGGTTTCAGGTGGAAGGAGAGAACTGATTTCACAGAGCTTTCCTCTGACCATGTGTGGTGTGGTCTGCACACAACCTAAACACATTCACACAGCGATGAGGGGGAGGGAGGGAGGGAGGGAGGGAGGGAGGGAGGAGGAGGGAGGGAGGGAAGGAGGGAGGGAGGAAGGGAGGAAGGGAGGGAGGGAGAAAGGGAAGGGGAGACAGAGAGACAGAGAGACAGAGAGAGAGAGAGAGAGAGAAGAGCCATTTTGCCTGCTTCTGTGAAAGCCTGCCTGTCAGGCAGAGTCAAGTCAGGCTAGGGTCTACTGGCAGATTTTCTGGCCTGCTGATGCATGGAACCCTAGGAGGGGATACACTTGAAGCTCAAGGTGAGGGGCACTGTCAATCTTGGAGGAAGGAACAAGGAGAAATAGGGAGGCCTGTAGATGGGAACAGATATCGAATGTATGTCAGCCATTGTCTCTGCTGGCTTGGACTTTGTTTCCCATGATACTGTAAAAGTATATAACGCCTATGAGAATTAAACTCGAGGCTGCTGAAGGAATGACTGGAAAGCCCTCCCAATTTCTAATCTTTGCCTCTGAGGCTTCTTTTCAGGCTTTCCTATAATCCTCATGCCCTTCTCAGAGGACTGCTCAATTTTGTACCCGCTGGACTGATACAATACACACACACACACACACACATACACAGACAAACACACACATACATACTCACACACACACATACATACACACACTCACACACACATACATACACACACTCAAACACACTCACACACTTGCAAAATGAAAAATATGAATCAATCAGACTTGAGTATCAATTATTTAAAGAGGGAGAAAGGTGATCATGGCTGTATGAAGGTGTGTTCAAAAGAAAACAACATACAGGAATAAAGATGGACTTTTAAATGAAATAAAACATTCAGTAGGGCCTGGTTGCTTGTTTTAGAAGTAACCTAGCTGGGGTGTGGAGACTCATGTCTTGTGCTCCTAGCTTTTGTTTTTATTTGGTTGTTTTGTCTTTTTAATTTGTCTGTTCTTAAGAGAGAGAGTAGGAAGGTATAGAGCTGAGATTTAGAAAAGTAGGGAGGATCTAGGAGGGGATGGGGGGGGAACTGCAATATATTGTAGGAAAAGAACCATTTTCCAAAAAATGGGAGGTAAGACATGGAGAAACTAGGGAGCACTGAGAGAGAGAGGAACTGTATCAGAATATGTCGTAAGAAAAATACTTTGCAATAAAAGAAAAAAAAAAAGAGTTTCTCTGAAAAACAAGAGAATTTAAAAAACCCACATAGAAAAGAAAAAGGACATATTATATAAGGCATATATGTATGGGGACATAACTACATGATAATGAACTTGCCTAGGCTATATAAGGCCCCGGACTCAATCACTCTTACAACACACTCACAATACGCAAACACAAGTGTGTCTATGTGCGGTTAAAATTGAGAATAACATGACAGTACACATAGCTTAAATCTATTTTAATACAGGAAATTTTCAACAAAACCAGGAAGGCATTGGTTTCCGTGGGTGGAGGGTGTGGTGAGCTCAGTCAAGAAGGGGCGGTGTTGGTAATACTCCACTTCTTAAACTCTGTCAAGATGCACAAGTGCCTAACACCAGCATCAGCTTCTAAAATTGTTCATGTATTATATACAACGGATGTATGACACCGTTTGCAGCAAAATTGTAATGTTTAAAACATTCACATTTTGAACATAAAATTCTGCAAAAAGATTCATGACTTGTATTCTTCATTTGCCCACAAAGTCATGAATAGGACCGGAGACCATAACAAGTCAAAGAAGAGAAACAATATAATAGAGGAGTCTGGAAAATGAACACAGAAAGGCTAGACTAAACCCCACACTGCACTCACATGTGGGCTATCCAAATAGCCGTAATATGGAGAAAAATTCAAGGGACAGCCTTCCACCTTCCAGATACCAGGGAGACAATGGCTCTTCCCTTCAGAAAGAGTTCAAAGGTAGAAACATTCTAATGACACGCATGTTTCTTGGGTAGTTGGTATGCTATAGAAATGCTCAGTTTTCTGTGTGAAATACATACGGGCAGTGGATAAGATATATGATAAACATTAAAAAAAATAGACAAAAAGGGAGCTAATGATAAAGACAGGATACCACTTACACTTACTTTCCCACCTGCCATGGAACAAATGATGGGTAGTATGACAAGAGTTTAAGATGACTTAAAATGACTTTGGGTGAGCCTTTAGAAACCTGCCCTTCCATCCGCATACCAACAATTATACTGTGGCTAAAAAGATCTCAGGCCATTTTCTTCCCAATAGGATCCAAAGTGATTCGTGATAATCGAAGTTTTCCCCAACAGCTTAAGAATCACTTTAGTCAAATGTTCCCGCTCTCTTGAGTTTTTTAGTTGATATGTGTTTTCCGTAAAAGTTTAATGAATAGACTGACAATTTTGTTTCCTAAAAATCACTATCTATCCCTATGTTACTTATGCTTCTACAAAAAGGAATGGACTGACAAGTAATCCACTTCAGTGATAATAAATCATTTTACTGCCTGACTTTCTCTCATTTCAGCTTAGGAACAGTGGTTTTGATTTCCAAAGCACTCACCTGTCTCCAGGGAAGGCTTACCTGGATTCAATTTTCTGCTTAATTTTCTTTGCAGCATTTGCAGAAGGATGAGGAATTCTATCTTGAGTTCATTGCTGAGCATATTAGGATTGCTTAGTAGTTCCGATAACCTAATGTTATTTTTAATAGACTTGGAAACTGTACTCCTGGGAACCAGGGGCAAGCGCATTTGGTAACTATAGTCTGTGAAATTAGCATAATCATCCTGGACACTTCTAATTCTGGAAACAAGAAAGAAAATATCATTGGCAAACTATGTCTTAGTAGCGAGCCTTGTATCATCAAACGTTTACATTACATTAGGCTGTTGGAAAAAAAAATCTCAGACTACTTACTCTTTATGTGTTAATAAAGTATAAATCTCCTGAATCAGTATTTCGGGCACCCCAGCCTTACAATGAATTGTTCCATGGATTAGTTCTTTAGGTAGTTTAAACTTTTTTTTCGCAAGAAACTTTAATAGAAAGAAAACATTTCATCATCAGAAATTCTAGAAAAATAATCAGATGCTATGAATTTACTTCAATGGACTCTTTTCTCTTTTGAGCTAATTCTTTATGTTAATTATCAACATTCACTATTATTTCTTCAGGAAAGCCACAATTATATACCACACTAATTGTCATATACTTAATTTCATAGTTTAGATTATAGTGTGTATATATAAACAACTGGAATTTGACTAATCAGTTATATCCTAGACTTAACATAGTCTCTCTCTCTCAGCCTCTCTCTCTCTCTCTCTCTCAGTCTCTCTCTCTCTCTCTCTCTCTCCTGTCTTTCTTGTTTCTTTTTCTCACACAGAGATACAGTATACTTTCCAAAACAAACTTCACAGTAAACTCTTGTCAATATAGTGCCTTACCTTCTCTATTTGTGCCCAGTTATCCAACTTGACTTTTAAGGAGGTACCATTTTCAAAGGATGATAATCGAAGGTCCCAGGGGTAATATATACAGAATATCTCGGCAACTAGGTAGCCATTCGAAAAATCCCTGATACATAACAATAAGGAAATGGGGGGGGAGTGTAGTTAAGATAATTATATAATTAATGGTTAATATACCATATTGACAACTATCTGGAAAAACTTGTGTTGATTCATTTCTCTGAGAAGGACTCTCAGTGGAAAGCGGTTTGCTAAAATTACTAAGGCTTTGGTGCTCATTTAATGAATCCTCCTAATTATTAGATTTAACAATGTTGCCAAGTGATTTAAATGCTTATTGAAAGTTTCATAGATATTTGAAAAAAAAAAAAAAAAAAAAAACAGTACTGGCCTTATTAGTTTTCCGGCAAAAAAAAGATCTATGGTTTTAAGTTTTATGGAATTTTGTTCACATTCCATAGGAGCAGCCGGTTACATTCACTGTAGTTTCCGTTAAACAGTAGCTTTTAAAAATCTCGGGTAACGAGATACATTTTCTACAGGAGGGTAAACTGATCCTTAATACAAACAAAACAAAACAAAAACCTTGTCTTATGTAATTATCAAAGCATTCCGGATTAGCTTAACTCTACAATTTAATGATCGGATGAATGAAATCAATGAACAAAATGTTACGTGTTTTTCTGGAGCTTCCTATCTTGATATGTATGCCTTGTGGCAGGAGTGAGCAGGGGCGTAGATGGGGAGGGTGTCTCCATGAGGAGCAAAAGCCAAGGCCAAGGCTGCTAATTCCAGGCTTAGGGGAGCCTGAACTGAGCACTTCAGTTCGCCTAGGGGAGGGTGAGACCTGGGGAGGAGAGGGTGAATCATTGGGTCCTATCTGGCTTCAGCACCTGGTGACATTCCTAGGGAAGAAGCTGAGATCCAAGCCCTGGAGCCAGCGCAGGACAGAACGACTCAGGCGGGAGCTCCTCGGGGGATGTGGATACACCACACATTTCTTAGGCTTCTTTCCGGCGGGAACTGCTGGTGGTAAAGTCGTCTTGGATGATTCTGCCGCCGGCAGTGGTAAACCCTCCTCTGCCTGGCCGGCGGCAGCCATGGTGCTTTGTGAGGTTTCTATGGCAACAGATCAGCTGTGCGCTGATAGGGGTGCGGATGAAGGCCTTAATGTCGAGGGGCGGGGCTTCGGTCTCCAAGAAGGCTCTTTGTTAGTAAAGTTTAGGATGTGACTCAATGTGTTGGGGTCAGTAATCTCTGGATCCATTGAACCTTAACAGTCTGAGGAACTTAACATGAAGACAGAGCTTCAAGTGTAAGTTGTTGGCTTCAGTTGCAATATGTTGAAAAATCTTTCTCTTTATATCCCAGTTCACAAATTTTATATTGTATGTATTATTGTCTACCAGCCAAAGGCCATTGTTCAATAAAGCATTTTTAAAAGAAATGTGAGAAAGCTCTAGAAGACAGTGAAAGTTGTTGGGGGTGGGGTGATGAGCGTGGGAGATAGAACTGAAAACCACAGAAATTTTGTTTTAAGAAGAACACAAAACTTTAAACTTTATCATACTTATTTCCTTAATGATTATGTAAAATGTACATTAAAGTAACAGTATTTTAAAACAATTTATAGATTACATTTGTATACTTCAAAATATCCTAGGATGTATAATTTCATTCAACAAATATTTACTGAGGTTTTCTTCTGTGCCAGTAACTGACATAGACATTTGTATTTTATTAGTACGTGATGTAGAAAATGAAAAATCATTGCAAAGTGGTCATAGGCAGTTGCAAATTAAATAGCTATGCAGGAAGATAATAGTAATCCCTCAAAATACCATAGCAAGAATATATTCAATGTTAAATATGAATACATATCCCACATGTAAAACATGGGCTGGATCTTGGTGGTGCTATATAATATTTTATTGAATGCTTATTTGTATATTTGATCATTTATAACATTGACTAATATGACTTTGTAAATGGTTAAAATGAGGGCTGGGGAGACACCTCAGATGGTTAAGGCACTTGCTACTAAACTGCATTTTTTCAGTTTGTTCAATGGAAGAGTGAGAAAATCAACTTTTGACAACACATGAACACGTGACACATAATTGCCCATACAGATACACACACTAAAAAACGTAATTCATAAAGAGTAGACATGAAAGAGAGAAATGAAGTAGTATGTTTTCTCTTTGCCCAGTGATATGTCTTATATGACTCATTCCTTTAATGACTCCTTTTAAGAAACTATCTTAAGCTATGAAGTAGACCATCACTGTCAACTGTCGTAGTTCCAGATTTCATAGGACCAATGGTGATCCTCTCTATCATATTAGATAACACTGATATGGGGTCTACCACTGTGGCAACTCTTTAGGAGGTACAGATTTATTTATATAAATGAAAAAAAAAATCACCTATACTGACAAGTGCTGCCATGCTAGTATGGGTGCATATATATGTATATACATATATATTCCATATAGAACACAGACATGTATATGTAACTACACTAATATTTTTCCAGCAAGTCTAGGAACTGGTTCTTCTTCTAAATAGCTATATGACTTTGGGTCTTCTTTCACCTTTTTGTCTGTTTTTCCTAAGGGGAAACATGGACTGGAGACCACCTTTCTTGACTTCCTCTCCAGGTGGTACACCAATGGTGTCCGGCTACCTAGAGAAGAGACTGGGAACCACAGCATTAGTCCCAGACCCCGCTTTCCCCTTCTAGTATTGCAAGCAGTGGCAGGGAAATGCAGGCAGCAGACTCTGACTCTTTCCTCTCCGAGCTGGTGAATTATGGGTGGCACCCAAACACTGCTGCTGAAGAGTACCTTGTGCGTGTGCATGTGTGCATGCGTGCATGGATGTTTATCTAGGTCCCATAATGGAACAAGGAACAAGTAATTTGTCCTGAGGAAATCTAGCAAATACTCTCAGAGGAACTGACCTTTGAATCTTTGAATCGGATTTCAGAAAGCGGTAGTACTCTGGTGGATTAAGACACAGGTTTCGAACCTGGAAAGCAAGGGAGATGGTTCAGGGGCTAAGAGCATATACTGCTCTTGCAAAGGACTGAATTCAGTTCTCAGAGCTATGTCAGGCAGCTCACAGTCACTATAGCATCAGTGTTAGGGAATCAGACACCTCAGGCCTCTCTAGAAAGCCTGCACTCACAGGTACATAGCCACACACAGACATAAACACATAACTAAATACTACTTTGAAGAGAAGCTTTAAGGAACTTGTTCTTCTAATTAGCTGTGTGACTTTGGGCAAGTTATTTAACCTACTTTACTTGTCTGTTATGCAAATGAGATAAAACGTAGGAGGGTTTTGAGGATTTACGATAGAAGTCAAATATGTAGTTCTTAAAGCAATAGAGGAAACAGGTAGTAATTTGTCCTTGGTGTAAATCACCATTTCTATGACTCTGGAAATGTGTTTCATAATAGGAGAAAGTGGAATTTCACATGGAATGAGGGATAGAGATCTATGGTTTTTAAAAAACATTTTTAATAAAAATAGAATCACAACATTTTCTTCTTTTCTCTTTCTAGCCTCTATCCTCCTTTGAACCATTCCCATGCCTGCACTCTCAGGTTGATCACCTCTTTTTCTTTAGTATCATTACATACACACATCTATATTACATGTGTGTGCACAAACACATATACCTGAAGTAAAGATTTTCCCCCCAGCTAGATCACTTATCTCTTACTAAAGGTATCTGAAGAACTAGCTGCTTCCTGTTTGTTGGACCAATTTAGTGTTGTATCTTAAATGCAAGTGATATAATACACACATACACACACACACCACACACACACACACTGCTGAGTTTGTTTTTCTTAGTGGTACATATATTCTCATATATTCTAAGTGTTGCAACTCTAAAGGGAAAAGGTATCTGACAGTTGGGAGCCAAGGAATACCAATACAAATTCACACAAGCGATTTATTGGGTGTGAAGACAGCAAGGGATTCAATAATAGAGTGATTTATGTAGATTTTTTTTTAAGGGGTGAAGTTTTTCAGGACAGAGACTTTCAGGGTGAGGATTGGTGAGATTCCATGTCCTGAGCTTGAGATGCTTAGTGATTGGAGGGGTTTTTTTTCCACCTCCTTTTTCCTACATCAGGCCCATGGGACAGGAATGGAAGACAGTCCCTGCGATAGGCAGCTTTAGCTAAGATGTCATTGCCACAGAGCCACTTGGGAGACTGGAGAGGAGGTACCATCATAGCTGTGGCAGCTCCTGGTGTTACCTCATTGGGCTGAGGCAGTGGCAATCCCTGAAGCTCACCACTCCTGAACTACATATAAAATTTCAAAACTGGCCATTTTGCATTGGATAACCAATAAAAGGGTTCACCCCTGGGTAAAGCTAATTTTACTCTCAACACATAGAAGTTTCCTGTACTTTTTCTAGATTTGGGGACTCCATGAAATTTTCAACCTTCCATGGTAACATGCCCATAGATATTCCCATTGTTTTAAGAATATTGGGAAATAAGCAACCCCTTAGGCTTACAGAAAGTATTTATGCATGAAGACTCACACAGGATTTGGTTGCTAAGATCTACAGATGCAAATTAGCTATCCACTGAGGTTTAATTCTGGAGTCTTACTCTGAAGCTGGCATTTATTTCTGTAATGTGTCCGTTATTAAGTATATGCATCTCTGGTACAGCATACCTTCTATGCTGCTAAGCTAGGATTCTGACATCTCTTTTGCTTAACATGTGTAAACTGCCAATAATGGAGACTGAAAAACCCAGGAGGCTGGAGGAAGAGAGGCTGGATTTACTGGTCCTCCTTTGCTTGCTAGTCATTTCCATGTTGCCATAACAACAAAGCCTTACTTGGCACTGGCAATTGCTTCCTGTATCCTAACCAATTTTTCTTGCTTTTCCTTTATTTTTCCCTCCACTCTTTTCTGGTTTCATCATACTCTCACAGGGATTTGAGAAACCATTCTCAAGTACTTCTGAGAAGTTTGAGACCCAGATTTTGTTCTCAGATTTTGTCCCTGGAGTTCCCACAAGGCAGCATTAGCAACAGGCAATCTCTGCTCAGAATTCTGAGTTTATAGAGCTTCACCTCCAAGTTCCAAGCTGTTTTAACTTCAACATCCACAATGGTGTTGGTGATGCTTCCAGAAGCATCAAGAGCAGTAGTAATTTGATGTTCCTGTTTTAGTCGCTCAGTTTTTTAAGCATCTGCTTAATATACTTCTTACATTAAGTTCTCTCAAGGATTGGTACACAGAACAACTTCTCTTTTCTGAAAGGATGCTGACTGACTCCTGAAGAAAAGATTTCCACTATGACTAGTTTTACCTCCCTTTTACTAAGGCATCTAAGGAACTAGCTGCTTCCTATTCGTTGGGTTGTCAGTATTTTAAGTGTTAGAAGACAATTTCCTGAGTTCAACTGTCTCAGAAACAAGTTCTATCTTGCTGGCAGGGCCAAAACTGAGTTTATGTTCTCAGAACCCAGAACATATCCTGTCCTGCTTCCTCAGGTTTTCATGTTTGTCTGTTAACCAGTAAAGGATATAAAGACAGAAGTTTCTGTTATCCCATTATCTAAACATGCCACACAAATAGTGAATGTATTATTGTTTGTCTTGACTTAATTGACTACATGTAGCTTGCCTACTCCTTTGTTCTCTGATCAGACCAGAGTCCAGGAGGGGGCCTGACTGCAAAAGCAGAATCAATACCCTGAAACCAAGTTGACCTGATAAGACCTAGTCACAATGTTAACTTCCTTGCTTAAACCCCTGTGTCCAAAATATGATTGGTCAACTGCGATATTCCACGCCTTTGCTTCCCCCTCTACTTACATCCCCATCCCTATAAAAATGTACAATCTCACTTCATGGATGTGGTGCAGATTCCATATTGGATACCTCCCTGCCTGTACAGAAAATGAAGCTTCCTTTTTAAACTTTTGTCTCTGAAATGAGTTTTCTCAGCTTCCATCAAACCAACAGTGAGCCCCTTGAGATGCGACTTCTCTAACAGCTGTAATAGGATATTTCTAGCTCCTTGATGTGGGTGAGTGGCCAGGCTCTGCTCTATAGGAAAAAAAATGCTGTGTGACTTTGTGTTATTCTTTGGCTCCCTGACAGCTGGGATATCTTTCCCTTCAGAGCTGTAACACTTAAAGTATAGTATTATAAAAGCAGGGAATAGTGTGACCATACATGAGATGTTACGACCTCACAAATCTCTGCTGGCCTTAGGGGCAGAGGGCAAACATCTTTGTGCCCTCACTTGAATTAGGTTAAATGGGGTATGATTACTGGATCCCTCCAAGATCAAAGATTGGAAAAGAGTTTATTTGGAATCGCTGAGAACAGTTTACTTGCATAGTGTTAAAGGTTACAATAAGAGACAATGCTGTTAAGCATTGTGAAAGGTGTGACGGTTTTTGTTTCTTTCTTTGGAGTTTTTTATTTTCTGTTTTCTGTAGAGACCATCTGAAGAGAGTTACCGGTCTGTTTCGTGGATCCTGCAGAAGACTCCAAATTCTGGGAACAGTTAGAATATACTTCTTATGCCTTTAATCCCAGCACTTGGGAGGCAGAGACAGGTGGATTTCTGAGTTCGAGGCCAGCCTGGTCTACAGAGTGAGTTCCAGGACAGCCAGAGATACACAGAGAAACACTGTCTCGAAAAACAAAACAAACAACAACAACAAAAAGAGTGATTATAAGATTTAATTTTTACCTAAATATTTCAGTCCCTCAAATGATATTAGTAGGTTGAATAATTTTCTCTACCATGTCCAGAGAGAGGTAGATCAGAAGCACTATCCACAATAATATCTGAAAATACATCCCTCCCTTTGTCTACACAGATGAAACTGGATAATGGTGACTAATGGCTATTGACTTCTCAGCCAACATCTGCAAGTCTTAGCTGCTGGACCTGGAACTGAGGACCTGAAAGAATGGGGCAGACTACAGTGTGTTGCTACAGACAATCTACTTTTGCATTGGTCTACTTTTAGAAATGAATGTAGCAAGGAAAGCAATGATCCAAGGAAGGTTTTTTGAGTTCAGAAAAACATAATAAAATAAACATGTAAATACTTAGGTGCCGGGCGGTGGTGGCGCACGCCTTTAATCCCAGCACTTGGGAGGCAGAGGCAGGTGGATTTCTGAGTTCTAGGCCAGCCTGGTCTACAGAGTGAGTTCCAGGACAGCCAGAGATACACAGAGAAACCCTGTCTCGAAAAACCAAAAAAAATAATAATAAATAAATAAACATTAGTAAGCACATGGTAAATATTGCCAGAGTAGTCTTTTCCAAGAACTTTCTGAGGACAGACCAATCTAAACATAATTGCTTGGCATGCACTAATAGATTATATCTGGGAAAGCATGAAAGCAAGGCTGAAAGCCACATGAAGGTTCAGGGTACACCGACTAGATTGGGTTCTATAGCTATACTCTGAGATCCAACAAGAATAAACATGTCTTATAAACTGAATGTAAAAGTTTGTCAGAAAAGGCATGAAATCAAGTCCAAGAACAATCCAGGAAACAAAATTCACTTGAGGTAAAAGGCCCTCTGCCTTTTTCCTGAATCTTCTCTCACAGTTCCCCAGGCATTGTTCACCATGGGTTGTTCTTTTGTGCCTTTGTTCCAACAAATGGCAAATCAGCTCTAAGCGGAAGAAAGTATAATGAGCTATAACTGTCAGTTTACAAATGAAAACTCCAGTGGGAATAAATATCTTTGTTTTTCTTAAGATACAGAGTTCCCAATTGTGTTTTTAGAAGCGTGAACCAAGCACTGAAGAGTGGCCAAAGCTAAGCTATTGGATCTTGTACTATTGGAGGGCTTTCAGGCTGGGATGCTTGGGGTTTAATAATAAAGACACAATATGAGATATCTGTAAAGTCTAAGGCTGTTGGCTTGTTTTCTGGGCAGTCCTCAGCTAGTCCACCACACTCAGCCAGAATTCCCTGCCACCGGTAGTTCCAAGTGGCTCTCTCTCTGCTCTACCTCTCAGCCCTGTGCCCTTTCTGTATCCATCTCCCTGTTTTCTTTTCCTCTCTCCTCCCCAGCTCCAGCCACCAGCTCTTTGTTCCCAAATGGCCACACTTTTTTCTCATGCAAAAAAGGCTATTAGCATGGTGGGAGAGATTGTTCTCCACCCAGGAAGCTTGCCTTGCTTTTTAGGCAGATGAGGTAGCTACAAACATTTACATATCATGGCACCTCTAGCATAGCAATTAATAATAGAGAAAAAAAGGCCACACCTTCATAGCCAGGTGATAGAATATGTGTGAGGGTAGATTACCCCAACATTGGATCTGATTACCTCAGGTTAAATATTGATTTGTGTTGGTTGTAGGAGCTGCAGTAGAGAGAAGCTCACCAAGATCCTAAGCCTTACAGCCTCTCTGGGAAGACTGACACCCAGCTAGCTTACTCCAGTTTATTCAAATATCATACAAGGTTAACTGGGGCTGGGAAAGGTTCCAGCTACCAAAGTTGTCTTGCCCTTGCTGCCCATTAGAGCAGAGGACTCATACAAATCTCAGTTGCTTTTGACCATAATCCAAAGTAAGAACTTCAGGTTTGCCAGGACTGTTTTAGGACCAAGATTAGTGCAGCTGCAAGCTCTCACCTAGCACCAAGTGCAGACTTTCCAGAGAGAACATTTCTTCAAGGTTCGAACAATCTCATAACAATTTCTCAGCCTCTATTGACTGACCCAAACATAGCAACGACTTTGCTGATACATTTCATTCAAAGCCAGACATAAAGGCTTTACTATCCATATCACTTAAGTTAAAATATAAGGGAATTAGTGTTGTAAGGGTTCAAAATTGATGAAGGAAGATCCCCACCCCCAGACTCAGATAATATGCAAAAACAAAGAGCTCTTATTCTGCAGAAACAGCCAGTATGTGGTGGTCAACCATTGTTTGAAATGGCAACCCCAGACAAAGGCATGCAAGCCTTTCTATAGGGAACCAGAGAACTCTCTAGAAGGATTAGGTAATCTAAAATTTCATTAGTGGGTGCTAGGGGGTAACAGGTGATCAGTGATCTATGTTCCTATGCTCATTTAATCATGCAATGACATAGGGCTGTCCAGTGCAGATGGCCCATTCTGAGATAGGATATTTCCCCATTTTTGTGGTTATCCCCAGGCTGTTCTTTGGAAGGGGTTTTATGATTTTGTTGTGGATTTTATGGTCTTTTGCTAGAGTTGGTGTCTTGTGACTTAGTTTCTGGGATTCATGGTCTATTCCTGAAGCTGATGCCTTATGGATTTTTTTGAAATCAGGCCCAGTCCTTAAAATGGAACAAATGTGGTCCTTTAATAGAGATAAATGGGCTTTATATTGTCCTTTCAGTTTGCTAAGGTGTGTGATTCTAAATAAGCCTTACAAACTAAAAAGTCTTGGTGGCCTAACACGTTTTGTCTGTGCTTTGTGGCATGGTTTAAGAAGCAAATTTCACATTCAGGGATAATTGTCTTAGTTGGGAGTTTCTGTTGCTATGATAAAACCCAACACCAAAGCAGCTTGGGAGAACAGAGCCCGTGGGGTGGTGACCGTGAGAGGAAGCCTGGTAAGATGGAGCTAGGGCTTGAAGCCCCAGAGACCCAGAAGGGATGGTAGGAGCTTCACCGCTCCGACTCCAGGGTCCTGTCACATAGCCACAGACCCCCACAGAGAGAATTGCAGCTGTCAGTCACGTAGGGGAAGCACCCACAAGTCCTCATGTAGATGAGACATCTCAGGCCAAGCCAACAGAAGCACCTGCTGTCAGAACCAACCCAAGACAAAACTGTATATAAGGCCTATCTAGAGAATAAAGGTATGTGAGAATTACTCCATCATCTGAAGCACTGTCATAAGAGCTATAACACTGCCTGGAAGAGAAGGATCTCATGAAGCTCTCACCACCAGAAGCTCCCCTGCACTCTGATTACTCGCTAGCTAGCTCTCTGACAGCTCAGGTTGGCTCAGCTTAGCAATGTCCCAGAGCAACAGTGGCTAGGGCAGCAGCAGTAGCCATGGCAGCATGTGGTGGAAGCACTTTCCTCTCCCTGCTGTGCCTTTCCCCTTTGCTTGAACTCTCCCATTGGGTTTGGCCAGAGGTCTCTGAAGATAGCCTCTACTACACAGATGGACAAGAGCCTGTATCAATTTACAGTTTTGCATCACACTCCATTACTAATGGAAGTCAGGTTAGAAACAAAAACAGTACAGGAGCCTGGAGACAGGAGCTGATGCAGAGGCCATGGAGAAGTGATGCTTACAAGGTTGTTTTTCATGCCTTGTTCAACCTGATTTTTTTTATTATTGTACCTGGGACCACCAGCCGAGGGGATGGCACTGCCCACAGTGAACTTGGACCTCCTACATCAATCATCAAGACAATCACACACCCTTGCCTACAGACCAATTTGAGGGGATTGTTTTGTCAATTAAGTTTCTCTCTTCCCAAATGATTTTAGATTGTGTTAAGTTGATGCAAAACTAGCTAAGTACAGTGAGCCAGGAAGGTGCAGAAAGGCCCTCTTGGGTCATGTATCCTCTGATGTTGCCATGGGGGTGGAGAGCTGGAGGATATACAATGGCTGTCACCCTGCAAATGCTGCAAGTGGAAGACATCACTTACATTCATACATTTTAAATGGTATAAACATGTATGAACATCTAAATCAGAGGAGCCTGGGCAGTATTTCACCAGCATGAGTGCCCATCACGGACACTGTCATAGGGTGTTTCTTTGGAAAAGAAATCGGATCCTTATCTGTGAGAATTTATGGTGATGAAAGAATATTGGGATTTCTGTAGATTGTCGATGAAGATTCTACCACAGATTCCACTTAGAGGATTCTAGGTGGGAAATGGTCTTGAGGACATTCTATCAATAATTTTATTTCTTTGTTTCCCCATTTTATCCTTGTTGGGTTACTTCAAAATTCTGACATTACCAAACTGGATGATTGAAGGTGTTAAATTAGAGAAGTCTCTTCCCAATACGATGAAAAGACTTTAATTAGTCATTAATTGAATTAAGTTGACATTTCATTTGCTGTCATTAAGCAGCAGCAGGCACTCTGTAGCCCATGTGCACTTGTAAAACTTCCTCACAATTTCTTACAAGGAAAGGTAATAACTGAGTAGTGAAGATAAGAAATAAGATGGAAGTCCTCATAAACCCCTGGCATGAGATATTTCTATTGTATTGGCATCTACTGCTATATAATAGAACTATTTTTACATTTACCAGTTAAATCATATAAAATGCAATTCTTCTATACACTCTTATGAAGCAGCATGTGGGTTTGGCTCAACTTGTTCTGTTTGTTGTCTCAGCTTAAAGTCACTAATATGGCTTCAGGTCTTTGTCTACTGCATCTGGGCAGCATGACCTAAGATGGCCACATGTACTTGTTTTAATGAGGATGCCTCCCATAGGTTTGTGCACTTGAATATTTGGTTTCCAGTTTGTGTCCCTGGAAGATTTAGAGAACTGTAGCTGTACTGAAGGGTGTCTACCACTGGATGTGGGTTTTGAGGTTTCAAAGCCTATGGCCATCCGAACTCTCAGGTTGCTGTTACCACTGTCGTGCTGCCTGCCTGATATCATGCTGCCCTACTTTGATAGCAATGGACTCTTCTCCTGAAAGAACAGGGGTTTTCAACCTGTGGGTCATGACAGCGTTGGCAAATGTCCATCTCCGAAAATGTTTACACTACGATTCATAACAGTAGCAGAATTACCATTATGAAGTAGCAACAAAATAATTTTGGGCTGGGAGGGTGGGGTTCATCACAACATGAGGAATGGTGTTAAAGGGTTAGGAAGGTTAAGAACCATCGATTTAGGACCATAAGCCCAAATAAGCCCTTTATCTATTAGTTACATTGGTCACGGAGTTATATCAAAGTGTCACATCTGACTTGACCAGCAAGTAAGACACAACACGGTCAGATGCTTCTCAGTCAGCTTTATTGCAGGAACGACTCTTGACTTATGGACAGGGACGGGACCAGGACGGGATCCAGGACGGGGGACTCCCAGCAGCAGAAACGAGCTGCTTATATATCTTCCCAAGGCAGGCTGGGTGATGTGTTCTCTCAGGATAGGTTAAGCTGCCAATACCTCATTAGCATAAGTCCTCTTGGGAGGGGCACGAGGCCGACGCCTGCACAAAGGACTTGTTTACCAGTTTAGCTGACTGGCCACGCTGGAAGCCAGCTGCTACATCGTCAGGTGCTAGTCATAAGACTTTGCAACCATCCCAGGTGCTATCTTAAACATCGGCTCTCTACATCAAAGCAATAGAAAATTAACAAATACACCATACTCAGATGGTTGTTTTGGTATTGGCTGTTACAAAGTCAACTTTCTCACCGTCTAGTAGTATAACCAGGCTTCTTCCATTCCTGGTCTTAAGTCCTTCACATGAAAACAGAAGCTGAAGTTTGCAGATTTCTTAGTTGTGGCAAGAAACAAGACCAATCCAAACACGAGTCATAGTAAGAGACAGTCACATAGCAAAGATGTGTGCAGTGAGAAGAGGAATTCTTCTGACAGTTTCAACAACTATACAGTCCCCCTTGCCTCTCTAAAGCCAGTTATAATTTAATTTTCTCCAGGTAATTTTCCCAGGAAGGGTTTAAGACAGTGGTTCTCAACCTTCCTAATGCTATGACCCTTAGACACAATTCCTTATGTTGTGGTGATCCCTGAATCACAAAATTATTTTTGTTGCTACTTTATAACTGTAATTTTGCTACTTTCATTAATAATAATGTAAATAACTGTGTTCTCTGATGGTCTTAGGTAACATCTGTGAAAGGATGGTCTTACAAGCAACTTTAGGGCTCAAATACATTTTAAGATAATTTTGACCTATGGAAACTATATATTGGGAGTGAAAATTGGACAAACTGCACCTCATGTTTGCGAAAAGTCTACCCTAAAGAGAAAGAATTTACTTTTAGTTATCTCAAGCTTCTCTTTCCCAAGTGAAATTCGGCCTAACTCAGCAATTCTGTAATCTCTCACTTTCTTTGTGGGGGGCAACCGTTCAGATGACCCAGTTAATCCAAACCTCCTCACTTCTGCTCCATTTTTTCCAGGGAGGACGTCTGCCTCTGAGAAGTCCGCAGTTCTAGGGAATCTACTCTCCATGTGGCCCAGCATCTGTCCCCTGCAAGCCTTGAGTGTGTCAGGAAAGCAAGTGTTACAGTGATGCCATGGAGCCGGGATGTACTCATAGCAAAAGGATCTTCACATCAAAGAAGGCTCTTAATATTATACGAATTGATAGCCCCAGAATGTAACTCAGGCCTTTATCACTGAGTCATAGAGTCCATGTTCTTCAGTGTGTTATCGCTAGGTTCTGACAGTGTTTGAACTAGGAGAAGACTACAGTAATGTAAGAAAGCTGTGAAGGCGTCCCTTCAGAAACAACTCTTGAGAAGGTCGTCAAAGAGCTCTCACAGGTGTTTAACCTCCCACATCTGTCTGTATAAGGGCAGGACTCGCTTTCAGGCCTTCTAACTTTTAGTCTCCAATGCAACTTACTATGTGAAAGTAAATTTGAGATCTCTCTGCAGAGGAGGAGAGATTATCTTTCTTTTATGAATTGATCATTACAATAGCAAGTACATAAGTCATCTTTATTTCAAAAAGCATATTTGTTCTAATTTTTTTGACAATATTACAAACACAGGTAACCAATGACACTAGCTGAAATTACAGTTAACCAATTAAATGTAACACGGGATGAAATGTATACTTAAACTAAAATTTTAGCAAAAGTATGCAACTTTGTTTCCACTCTATAATAAAAAAACATAAAATGAATAAATTCCCATCTTTCCCCTAAATCAAGAAGATACACTGAGAATGCTGAGATGGTATAGATATTTTAAACATAATCCAAAGACCGGAAAAATTGATAAACAGTACCATTGAGTATTCTTCAGATGAAAATCCACTGAAATTTTATGGCTTTCCTGGGTGAACTTATAAGTACCATCACCTGTATCATTCTATATTTTAAAAGAAAACAAAATAGAAAATTTTGATTTCTGAAGAATGTGAAACTATTTACTGTGTTATCGATACTGTAAGAAATTCTGCAGCAATGTTGGTAACTGAAGCTGAGGGATAAGATGAAACCTTTGTCTTCCTATGTAGTTGCGGATGCAGAGTCGGCACAGTTGGCAAAGAGAGCTTGGAGTGGCTACAAGAAGACAGAAACACATTTATTAACAACAAAAGTAGTGTCTACACATTGTAAGATATAGTAATTAAAAGCGTAACAAATTAATTTGGTTGATGACAAATGTCTTTTATTATTATATTGCCTTTCTTTAAGAAATCTTGAGATATATGTCATGAGATCTCATGACTGAGAAATGTCCCATACATGTTCTTTATGTATTAGCATTAAAGTTCATAGTACTGGAGAGGTGGCTCTGCAATTAAGAGCACTTGCTGCTCCTACAGAGGACTTGGGTTTAGTTCCCAGCACCCACATGATAGCTGACAGCCATTCTTAATTCCAACTCTAGGGGATCTGGTGCCCTCTTCTGACTTCTGTAGGCACCAGGCATTCAATGTACTTATATGCGTACAGACAAAACACACAACATACAAATAAATAAAAGACAGAATTATCTTAAGGCTGCCAGATTACTGTTTCACTGAAATTTTCAGGCCCAATTCCTATCTTTGATGGAGATCTAAATCAAAAGAACTAAGATACATACCGAAAGGCAAAATTTTAAATTACAAATATTTCTGAATTAAGGTTACAAAGTATAACAAAAAAAAAGTCTTAAAGGTAAAAATATTTCTTACAGAACATGTGCCACACCTTATAAAATGGGGCATGGATGAGTTGGGGATGCACAATTGGGTAAATGGCTTGCTAGAGTACATGGAGATCTAGTTTGAGACCCAGCACTGCATAAACTAGGCATGGTGGCTCATGTCTCTAACCCCAGCCCTTGGGAGGCAGAGGATTAGAATTTAGCAAGTTCCAGGCCAGCCTGAGATGCAGGAAACTCTGCCCTCCACCCCACCAAAAAGCAACAGGAAGGAAGGAGTGGTTGGGAAGTATTCAGGTGTCCCTAAATGTGGCTCATTGGTAGAGAACTGCCCTAGTGTGTGTTGTTATGCTATGTGCTAGACTTAGGGCTCTAGGTCTAGCAGTATTTATCCAATATATTGCATCAGAAAACAACATATTATGCATTGTTGAAACAAATCCAACATATTCTACTAGAGAAACATAAATATTTAAATACAATAAAAATCATATTTTCCTTACATAGGACCTAAGTGAGATTTTTTTTTCCCACAATAAGTAATTGGGATTTCATGCCATTGTTAAAAGTCATACAGCAACAAAGCACTTTTCACTTGCATCTATTTTGGGGAGAGTATATTTTTTCACTCATAAGCTTGCCCATATTTTCTCTCTACCTTCATGTTGAAGAAGTGTTCTTTCTACAGCACTGTTAGATGTAGCCAAGTCGACAGGCCGCAAAAGTTCTGTGTTCTTGGCATTGATGTCTGATCCAAATTCTAGCAGTAAGTTCACAATTTCAGTACTGGGCTGTTGAGCTGGGAGCATGCAGGGGAGTGTCCCAGTACTTGCCTTTGTGTACATCAGCACCTGTGTGTGACCAGGGAGGAATGATGAAAAGGCAATCATTATACAAGGAGTTACCTCTGAAGGGAAAAGAGAGAAGACAATGCAAAGAAGGGCACACAAAGAATCTTTATTGATAATGAGCATTTTCTTCATAACATGTATTCATAAATATTGCATATATAAATTGTTAAATTTGGTACCTCTGGAGATGCCGTGTATACATTAATTATTATTTTCAAATACTTTCTGCATATTTTTTTCTGACTTCTTCCCAGATGTCAGAAGAAAAGAGAGCTAAAATTTTGAAAAAGAGTCATACTTATTTATCATTAGTGTTTGTGTGTGTGCTTGAGACACATGTGCAGGTGTGTTGGCCACAGTGTGCATGTTTTGGCCAGGGGACAACTTCAAGGAGTTAGTTCTCTCCTTCCATCTTCACATGGTCTCCAGGGATAAAACTCAGATCACAAGGCTTGCAAGGCAACTGACTTTACCCACAAAGACATCTTACCAGCCTAAAATCATGATTAAGTTCATACATATTTTATTTTCTATCATCAATAATAGCTTTTAAAGTGATTTGAAATAATATTACTTTCATATTTTCATTTAAGGCATGAGAGCTCATAAGTTTCTTTGAAAACTCATGACTATAGATATAATGAATCATTTATGTAAAACATATATAGATGTGCCTGTCAGTTTTCGCCTGTGTAGTTTCAGCTAGTAAATACATACAGACAATAAACCTCTGTAGTGGAAAAACACTTCAATGATATTTTCATAAAAAATCAAACTTGTGAAAATGTTTTCATTAAAAGACATAAGCCTGGGGAGATTGCTCAATGGTTAGAGCACTCACTGTTCCTCCAAAGGACCAGAGTTCAATTCCCGGTATACATATGACAGCCAAAACATGTCTAATGCCATCTTCTGCTGTGCAGATATGCATGCATACAAAAGTACTTAAATATAGAAATAAATAAACCTTAAAAAACATAAGCCTATACAAACAAAATTCACTAGTGCCTACTTATTTTAGCACAAATCTGGCATATAAGAGTCATGTAAAAGTTCAAAGTAATGAGCAGATAATATTTATCACTACAAAAATACAGTAATATCATTGTCTAGTATATAAATGGTCAGAAACCATAAATGTTTACAAATAACAGTCATACATTCTTTCTGACTTGGTTTCTGATCGTTTGTAAAATTATAGATACCAACAAGGATCACTTTACTTTAAATTCCTCCATAGCCCTCTTGCTACTTTCAACTTTCGGTAGAAATGACAGCTTTCAGTATTTTTAAACAAATATAAAATGGAGAAAATGTTTCTTGGGAAAATTTTCATAAAGAAATCATAAACTTCATTGGATTTATCAATTTTATGAGAGCAACCTCATAAAAGCGGGCCTGAAACTAGCAACCAATTAACCATTACAAACAGCAATTTTTCAATGTTCTTTAACACATGGTAAAAGTGTTGGTTGAAAAATATATTCCTAGCAAAATGAAGAAGGGTCATAAAGCATATAATATATTGGTTATACTAAATTTATGGGCAATCTGTCTAGGAATAACTATCAATATTAACAGAACTCATGTTTACGCCTCTATGTGCAATGTGAATAAAACAGTGAATTCAAGTCCTGCTTATAAGATTTGGTTTGTGTTCCTTAGGTCAGCTAAGATCATGTGAGTAGCATATAATGGGCCTGCTAAAATTTCATGTCTGAATATACCAGAAGGAAATGATAGTCACAACCAAACACATAAAAGCCCTGTGTTTAATTCATGTATACTCTAATTATCTACCATGTGACAGAGGCATTCTTCTAGCAAAAACAGATGAGGAGGGGAGGCTCAAACCATCTTGACGGGGCTCCCATCTCTAATGCAGGGAGGCCACTGTGGTAGCGATTCCTGGTGGTCAACTAGACTATATCAGGAATGAGCTACAATCCAGAACTGGAGGACACACCTGTGATCCAGACTTTGAGGCTGGAAAACACAAGTTTCTGCATGTTGACATAGCCTGCATCTTGACATGGAGATCTTGAGGAATAGTAGCCATGAAAAACTTAGGCCCAGGGAAGGTAGTACATGCCTTTAATACCAGGTGATGGAGGCAAAGAGATCTCTGAGTTCAAGGTCAGCCTAGGACAAAGCAGTTCCAGATCTAGGTGTGGTGGTACACACCTTAATCTGGGCCACAGTTTCTGCTGGAGGCCTACATAGGGACATTGGAAGAAGGAAGATTCACTTTTCTTTTACTGCTTGCACGTACTTGCCAGTACATTTGGTAGAATCTACTTCTTCAGAAGAATAGCTTAAGAAACTAGCCTTGTCAAACTGAGTAACTACTAGATTCTTGGACTTCCCATTCACGGCTGACCATTGTTGGGTTAGTTGGACTATAGACTGTAAGTCATCATAATAAATTCCCTTAATATATATAGATACATTCCATAAGTTCTATAACTTTAGAGAATCCTGACTAATACAGCCACCAAAGTCTGAATGGGTTAGGATTATTACTCATGGAGCAAAACCTGAACTTTGAGGAACTTTGATATAAGTGAAGAAGGCAGTAGGCCTTTTCAAGTAATAAGACAGAAAGTACAAAACTCTGGGACAGCCCATGAGTTTTTATGGTTGGTAGGTGTGATGGTTTGTATATACTTGGTCAAGAGAGTGACACTATTAGAAGGTGTGGCCCTGTTGAGTAGGTGTTCACTGTGGTGTGGACTTTAAGTCTCTCCTCTAGCCTGAAAGCCAGTATTCTTGTAGCAGTCTTCAGATGAAGATGTAGAACTTCTTCTGCACTATGCCTGCCTGGATGCCACCATGTTCCTGCCTTGATAATGGACTGAATCTCTGAACCTGTAAGCCAGCCCCAGTTAAACGTTGTTCTTATAAGAGTTGTCTTGGTCATGGTATCTGTTCACAGCAGTAAAAACCCAAACTAAGATAGTAGGCAATAAAGTTATTCAAGTACTTAGAACACTAAATTTTTGTGGGATTTGTTTACATACTTAGCAAGATTATATTCAGTCTAGAGAACCATAATTTTATGACTGCTTACAAGGAAAGGCTTTTTGACTGAATTATGTAACAAATGTGTTCTGATGACTCGCTGCAGCCCGTAGCGAGTGTATATTCATCTATAAGCTTTGACTATTCTCATTAAGTCTGTTTCCTTAGTAGACTGTATATGCGTGAGAATGTTTATAATTAAGAACCTTCTAGCAATGAGATGTGACTTTTAAAAGAAGCTTAGTTAGATGAACAAATAATTATCTACATGCATAGATAGAATGGAAAAGTACCAGCATAAAGAAGCTTCCAGATGCAATGGAACTGCTGTGACATACAAGCTACATAAAGAGGAGTCCCCAAGTGAGGAATGTCTTGGTCAACGTCTATGCCCCAGGCTATCAAAATATCGAGACATTCATGGTGACCTGCCAAAGCAAAGGAAAGACAGCTTAACATTTTGTTGATGCTCTCCTCTTGAACACGTATCTCCTCCCACCCATGTTTTCCACAGAAACAGAATTCATTGAAAGACAAATAGGCATATGCATTATCCAGAGATATTTTCCCTTTTTAATTTAACCCCACCCCATAACTAACCTTTACTGGCAGCCTCATGTGTTGGAGATGGAAAACAGGACTCCAGTTGAGCTTTGGCACCATATTCCAAAAGGAGTTCTGCACAGCTTGCGCTGCCTTGTGAGCATGCATTGAACAAGGGAGTCACACCATCTATTGTGATTGCGTTTGCCTAAACAAAACCCACAATCTGAGAATGAGATTTGAAAGTCACGAGGGACTAAGGAACTTGTTTATACACTGACAAAAGTTCTGTGGTTTGTGGATTGAAAACTGTGGGGTGTAAAGTACGACAATGTGTATTTACATCATACACATCAAGGAAAGAAGCTTTAAAAACTTCAAGAGATACATAGAAACGTGATGCAGAAGAGGAGTCACAGGAATGGGCACCCTACTATCGAAATGCATTGGAAAAAAAACAGATTCCAGTATAGAACCCAGACAAATTCAATAGTAAATCAGAAGAGAGAGAGAGAGAGAGAGAGAGAGAGGAGAGAGAGAGAGAGAGAGAGAGAGAGAGAGAGAAACTTGCAATGATGAGGCCACTTTACTAGTGGATATTTAAATATGGCATATTTGTTGTATTCTGGGATATCATGGTTGTGTGTGAGTGTGTGTGTATTTTGAGAAGATCTCACAACACCCTTTAGCTAGCCTCCAACTTTCTATATAGGATTACCTCATTACTCATTACCCTGCCTCCAAAGATACAGGAATACAGGCATGCACCAAAGCTATTATTTTTGAGAAATTATTTTTCGGAGATTTGTCCAGAAAATAAGCAAAGATACAAGATCCAGATGCTCGTCTTGTTATTTGGATTCACAGAAGCAGCAGATCTAAGGAGTCCCAGTGCACTACACTACACAATGGCTGGGATTCCTTTGCAGGGTGTCCTGAGGAGCTGAGGTAGTTCTAGGGCACTGTTGGTGTGGACTGTTATGTTTTCCACACTACTGTGAAATGGAGAGAAAAGGAAAAACGAGAACTTGACTTCTGTTGGTCAACAGATGTGGAACTCTTATTTTACTTTTTAAACTTACATTAGCTCCAGCCTCCAGGAGAGTCCTTGCACATGCCACGTGGTCACCCAGGCAGGCCTCATGGAGTGGAGTGACATGGTCTATGGTTACTGCATTTACATTATAACCCTACAGTGAGAAAACAAAGTACCCAATGTCATCCATCCCTGTAAATGTCACAGAGACTCTTTACAAGATAAAAGAATCTAGTCAACTGGTTTCTGGTTTAACAGTTGAGCCAGTCAGTTGTTGAAACTCCTTAGCTCCCACTTCTAGCCGCACACACTATGCATGTTAGGTTATTGTGATGCCATTTAACTTATGTTCTAGAACTTTCTTTAATTTCAGCTAATCATTAGTCTGTCTCCAAGGCAACTTTTTAAAGCTTTTCTCCATGTGGTATTTGTGTCAATTGCTTAGTTAATATTCTGTATCTCATTTTACTTCTGGTTCTGTCCTGGAGCTTTTTAGAGGAAATGTCTAACTGACAGAAGGAGGGCCCTTTCATTCAGGACAAGTTTATGAGTTATATCCTTGCTGCTTCTGTTCAATGTTCTGCTTTGATGCACGTGAATATAACAAGCGGTGTGGCTGGCTGGTTCCTCACTCCAGCCATAGCCCCAGCCACCCAGACTCCTCAGCATGGCAGTGTCAGCCAGAGGAAAGCTTTCCCCTGAGTGGCTTCTTGTAAGATAATTGGTCTCAGTAATGGGAAAAGTAACTGATATAAATCAATTACTTTGCTTTGCCCAGTCACAGAGAATACATGGGTTGAAACATTGTACTGTACTCAATAAATATGTACAATGATTATCAATCAAAATTGACTTTAGAATGTTTGATATGGAAAAGCTATCTACCTTTGATCATTATACAGTATATACATATTTTAGTACATCATGCCTATAAATGTATAATCATTTAATATGTCCCATTCACAAACCTGATTGAAGCTTAGGAACCCCGCCATTACTGTATACCATCACCTAATAATGTCAAGCATTTTGTTACTAGATTCTGGCACGTTTTCTTTAAAGTTTGTTTTCTTAAGGTTTTTGGTGTGGTGCAGATTCTATATTTTTCATTTTATAGAATAAAGACTTTTTGTAAGCTGGATAACTTGTTTTGATTGTGATTGTACAATTGCTGGTTAATCTAGACCAGGAAAATAGAGTTTCATAACTTGATTTATGAATGTGTCACTAAATAGTTATTTAATACATAAAATTAAGTTATATCGTAGGGTTTAGAACTGTGTCTTCAAAATTAGACTTGTGTTTAAAGTATGACTCACACAATAATCATGAACAAATGCTTTGAGTTCTAAATTTTAGAGTGAGCATAGTGTTAAACAGGATAGATACTTTTACAGCAAGTATTACCATTCCCAGTGGTTAGAAAATAAGAGATTTCATTCCATTTTATACCTTAATAAACACTGTGTTCCAGTTTAGCTTACAATATGAAGCTAAATCATATAAAATTATTAGGATGTAAGTTTCTTTGCCTTCTAGGGGGTCATTTGTAATTTATCGTCCATTAGTGGTCATTTACTAAGAACCTTATATGACCTTTCAAGGCAACGGCATCTTCCTAACATAGTACTGAATGCCATGAGCTGTCATGGGAACACACGGAGCCATAGTCATAGCATCTTTGTTGCTAGCAAGTGGAGTTTTTAACCATCTTCATCCTTTCCAAGATCTCGAGTTCCTAGTAAGCAATCTGGTTTGAGGAGATGCTGCCACCCACTAGTGTCACCAGATGATAGAAGCATGTGAGAGGACTCAGAGGAGACTCTCCCTCCCCTTGGCCAGCATATCTGTGGACAGGAGGCACATTGAGAAACACTGGGACTGCCTTCCTCTAAAAGCACTATGTGACCCTCTCCAGGGGATTATCTCTTGAAACCACTGACCTTTTTATACAGGTCCTCCCCCCACCATGAAGTGATGAGCAAAACAGTCACATGGCTGTCACAGGACTCCAAGGGAACACCTCGGACACATCGTCATGTTACAGTTGAGAAAATGAAACTCCGGGTAGGCTGTGGCTGCCTCAAGTGTCGGGTGTTGTTGAAACTAGGTTGTTAGGAACTATCCTTTCTCAGAGCCATCTGAGGAATTCCTTTTTATGTGACACAGGGAGTTATTAACACCCCATCACTGAGTATACATTACGGTCAGATAGGAGGCTGAGAATATGCAATGGGCTGATCCAAGCTAAGTTACTTTCTGCTTGCAGGAGGAATCCTTGCTTTTCTTTCTCCCTCTGCTCACACTGAAGAAGTAGACAGGTATAGAAATAAACATTTTCCTGCCTTCATAAGCAGTTTGTTATAATATATCATAAATTACCATATTGTAAAATATGCTGTTTCACATATGATCTGATTATCCCTTTGGAAATATAATATGACCAAACTAATACTATAATTAGCTGTACATATTACACAAAATTATGTATAGAGTGCTTAATAAGTAATACATAAATAAAATCAGTAATTTCTAAATATCCTTATTAATGACCAAATATACTATAAGAGAAAGTTGAAATAGGAAGATACAGTAATATAACAAAACATTCATGAAGGAATTGCAAATGTAAAACAGAAACTATTGTCTTCTCTGATGCAAATTATAAAGAAGGAACGATAGAGACACTTAAAGTTTATTACTTTTGAGTGGATTTGTTTTGACTGTGTTCTATGCTAATGGGAAGCGAGCTTATTTTAAAGTATAATGTAATAGTTTACTTGTGATAATAATGTCCTCAGAGCAAGAAGACGACCTTGACTCGCAGCTTCATGCAGTGGTGATCGATCTGCCCAGGATCCTGTCCAAAACAATGACAACAAAATTGTGGGAGTCAACATAAACTCAATTAGGTTCCATCAGTTCCAATATCATACAAATTATACACAGTCAGCATTTAACAAGGTGATCCCATTACTGTTCCTATCTTTAGCTGAAGGATTCAGCTAGGAGTCTGTGAATCAAGATGGCTGTATGTGTTTTAGAATGGACTTTAGACTTATAGTCTAAATCAACTAAAAGGGATTGGTCACAAAAATGTCCCAAAGTTGGGACTACATGCTTTCCCACAGATAACCAGAAATAAATGTATTTATTGCATTTTTAGCAGTGCTCACAGCCAGACTCATGTCTTCATACTCTAAGCCTGTCCTATTATTCCTCCTAACCATGGGCCTCAGACCATCATGTTCCTGATGTGTATGAGCTGCAAAATGTTGCTATACTCAAGTCTGAAACATAGTATAGCCTAGGTAGGTCCTAAAATGGGTTATCAGAGGGGACACAGTGTCAGACTTTTTTGAAATAGTGTTATTATTGTCAAAGACTCACTGTAAATGACCATCATTCTCCATGTATTTGGTGTGGTTGGGCCAGGACACTTAGCTCCCAACCTAGATGTCATGCCCCATAATTTCCTCTTCTCATGTGTCTCTTATACCCCAGCCACTATGTAAAGCAGTCATCTTGCATGAGCTTTCCTCTCCTCCTCTTCCAAGAGACACATCAACTGTTCCTACCTCTTTTTCCCTTTAGTCACTCAAACAGTAAAAAGGGATGCCAGATTGGTTCACCATAATTTTCCTGCAATTAAATGAACCCAGTCCTACCTCTGTTAGTTTAATTTCCTGGATATTATAGATATATCTATAACAGTATAGATTTAATGTGATCACTTAAAGGGCTTTAAAGTGATTAAACAGATTAAGATTGCCAGAAAACACCAATTTAGATAAACTTTAAGAAATAAAAGCAACACGGACTAAAGAGAAAATAGTCATAAAATATTTTTATTATGAATACTAACATCTATCTTCTTGTCTACTTCCCATGTTAAATTCATAAGATAGGATAATAATTTTTAAGGCTTCTGATTAATTTTACCACATAAATTGTTATAAAGTCACTTGAATGTTCATAAAAATGCAAGTTTTATGAAACACTGTCTAAATAAATCATAAAATTATTAGAGCCATTAGTACAGAGAAGAATGCTGTATTTTAGAAGTGATTTTATTATTTCCATCTTGTAGAGAATTCAGAAGTCCAATTTGATTCTACCCATGAGTTAGTATTATCATCTTGCTACGAGCTTTACCAGAACCCTGTAAATGATGGCCAAATAATTCCAGTAACCAAAGTCTGGATACATGTGACAAGAAAAAATAAGAGAGCACAAGACTATGTCATTGAGGTTGAAGTCACTTGTCAATCAACAATCTCTTTCTATATAATGGCATAACAATATTTTACTGAAAATACAAATATTATAGTGGGAGGGGCAAGGGGACATTCTCTCTTTACTGTTGACTTATAAATCATAATGATATTAGTTTATATTAAGCAGACTCACTGTGTGTATGATACTAGGTCTAAGTACATTACATGTATGTACACCTATAGACATGCAAACTGTCATACACCCAGGCACAGACACCACATATACATATTCAAGGAAGGAAGCAAGGAAGGAAGCAAGGAAGGAAGAAAGTAGAAAAAAGAAAAAAAGACATGAATAAAGGAATGAAGGAAGGAAAGAGAAAGAAAGAAAAAAGAAATAAATGAACAAAGGAAGGAAAAGAAGGAAGGAAGGAAACAAGGAAGGAAAGGAAGCAATCAATCAATCAATCAATCAATCAAGAAAAGACTATTTAATGGCTGGTAAAGTGGCTCAGCAGATAAGGGTGCTGCCAACTTGAGTTGGATCCCTGGAACCCCAAAATGGATGGAGCTAACCAATCCTACGACTTGTGTTCTGTGTGCTGTGACCTAGATTCCAAGATGAAATGTAATACTTTGCAAATCATACACATTTGCTTGTTTCATCACTCAGGATTTTAGTGCAAAATGAAATGTAGGGGACTTCAAAATGTAGATCAATTCAGTGAGCATTCAAACAAAAAGATGTTGGCTTTCAAAACAGATCACATATTGAGACTACTACACTTAATTTCATCCACAGAGAGGTAGAAAATCAATGAGTTTCAAATAATCAGTGCTTGAATTCAATCATGTATGATATTTGCAATGTCATGTTTTTAGTTCTTTTATAATGATGTAATACAGTTAACTATTTCTATTTGTCCTAAAGACAGATGCCAAATTATATGATTCTGCTTCACTATGACTACCCATTTTCCCACTGTCTCTAACAAGACAACCAGATGCTAAGATTGGCAAAGGCCTAAAAAATGCCCCCTGAAGTTTATTTTAGGCCAGGCCGTTTCAGTGTTGTGAAGGCCTTTAAGAAGCAACAAAGCTAACAAGGTTCATAGCTGAGGGCTCCTCACAGCCTTCCCAGCAGGCTTGCCTCTGTATTCTAATGTTTTGTTCATCAGAATGATTGTGTCGGTGCTCAGAACAATTGGTCCCATCTCCACCAAAATAAAGAACTGCATTACAGTTTTTCTTTCTGGATTAACCAATTAATCAATAAGCGAATCAATTTATTAAAGAAATGATTCATAATATGCATACCAGCCTATACAAAAATCATTTGTTAGCCAGGAGGTGATGGCATACACCTTTAATTCCAGCACTCAGGAGGCAGAGGCAGGCAGATCTCTATGGTTGAGACCAGCCTGGTCTACAGAATGAATTAAGGGCAGCCAGGGCTACACAGAGAAACATTCTCTTGAAACAAACAAACAAACAAAAAAATGATTTTTTAAATCCCATCTAACTAATTCCCAAATGACCTCATATCACTTGTTTCCTCTAATTTCTTAGGAAATTTTCTGTAATTCATCTTGGTAACATGAGAATCAAAAGATATTAGAATCAAAATTCTAATTCTGTTTTAAAATCTTTTTACCCATCCCTTCTATTCCCAACAATATCAGAAACTTAGCAACTATAAACTGTAAGTATCTATTCAAAATACATTCAGTGAAAAGTATCATATTTTTCCATATGGACATGATTTAGATTATTTTTATATGCTTTTGCTAAGATCAAACAAGATATAAATATCTTCATATATAGCTATTTCAATCTCTTTTGAGTATCTAGGATAAAGGCAATAAAATCCTTACCTGAAAAATATTCAGGTTAACTTATCAAGAAAAATTATCATTATGAAATTGCTTTACAAAATATCTGTAACTTTCATCATGTTAATCAAATTCATACTGCTACTGTCTGTGGAGCTATGTAGGGGTGAGTGTCTGTATTTAGAAACAGCAAGAGTTCTCAGACATCTGGTTTATTATTACATGGTGAGAGTCTGCTCTGCTTTGTAAATATCACATCGCAAGAACAAAACATTCACGGCTTTATATCTATATGTATACCGTTTCATAAAGATCTATACCATACCTAAGTCACCATCTCCCCATGGCACTTCAAGCCAGCCACTGCTGAGGTAAATCCGACTCATGTTTTTTTTAGCAGCACGGAAAAAAAAAATAAGAACCACTTGTCGTTTACTGGTTGTGTTCAGCCATTTTAAGAACCTTAAAGCTCCTTGTAATATGATGACTTGGTGCTTAGAAAATCTGATCTATCTTCAAAACTGTTTTCCCACCCCCTCACTGAGTGCTCTCTTTGAGAAACAGTAACCCCAGCTTATTTTTATCCTTAAGACCAAGGCTCCTGTCATGAAATGAAAGCATTTTACCTTTATTTCTGCCCTTGGCTATGGTGAGATCCTGTTATTTAGTCTTTGCCTGTTCCAAATCTTGGCCCTGTCTAGACTCCCTGAAGAGCACTTGTTGTAGAGATCTTGGGAGTTTGGGAACACCTCCTTTTTTTTTTCCTAATATTTTCCCAAATAGCAATTGCACCACACTTATCTCAAACATGCAATTATAAGCAGGTGGCAATCAGTGGCATTTCTCAGATAACTTTTTCATTTTGAGGGGAAACTTTGAGGCATTTTATTGCCACCTTAGTTATAAGACATTAAATCAACTGTGTTCTTAGCAATGGATATAGATTCACTATGAATTCAAGACAACTTAACTTTAGGACAATAGCTGACAAGAGTTCTTTGTAAAACTCTGTAACTTGAAAATTTAAAGAAGTCCCCCACATATGTAAGCTGTAGGCCCTACATCATTTAGTCCATCTACAGGTTTAGAAATAAGTCACCAGACATGTAATGAGCTATATTGTGTGATTTCAAATAAGATTAACAGAAAATCTCAAGTTTTTATTTACTGAGAAGGAATTAAACTGTCAAAACCAGTGTCTTCAAGAACTAAGAGTGATCTTGTCTTGCTTTATTATCATCTCTATGAAATTTTCCTTATACTAATGTTATCCTAGATTTAGCTGGACCCTCCATTGCTATAGAATGATATACTGAATTACATACATATGCAACTCACTCTAATTTCTTATTGTTTTTTGTGAATCATTCAGACTCTCATAAGATAGCCTATGCCTATGGGGTTGGACAGAAATAGAAAAGCTAAGAAAAAAAAAACCTGTTACATTTATCCTAAGGAAATGAACTAAATGTTCAGTGTCTTCCTGATCAACTTTTTTCTATAAATATCCCCAAATCAAGAGATATGAATTTGAACATCATTTTCAGGAAAAAAGTTTTAATTTGAGGGAGATAATCTAATCATACTAGTTAATTATTATAGCTCAATGGCGCTTCCACACACTCATGCTGATCTTGGACATGAGATAAGATATTCTTGTTTTTAAAATCAAGTGTACATATGTAACTACCTGTGTGAGCTTTGGAAGTCAGCACCTGAAAGTTGGGCTTTGATAACTGCAAATGTTTCAATAACTCCACCTCCTTCATGGGGCTGAAGTCAGTGTTAATAAACTACTTAGCCTAGTGTTTAAATACATGTTTAAATGCAACTTTTATAAAATAAATATTTTCATGCTTCTTTCTCTGGAACTTTTAGATGTATATAACCTTTTAAAAAATAATTAAAATTTGTTACTAGTTTCTGAAATCATCCACAAAGGAAAAAAAATATATATATATATATCACAGAAAACAGCTAACACCACTGCTCAGTTTATTGGAATCAAATAAATAAATTATAACTACATAACTATACTCAACCAACTTCATGTCAGTTTTCTTTAGGCCATAATTACAAATAATCATAGATCCTACTGGATTCTTCTCAGCAGTCAGATCAGCATTGTAACCAATAGACATTGTGGCCATTTTTATGATCGCTGATTAAAATATTATGTGACACCAATGAAATGAAATTTCATTTGAAAGCCAAATAATGATGTTATACTTTACTACTTTCTTCTTTAAACTTTTTATTATTTTTCATATGATATGTTTTAATCATATGCTTTCTCCTTCCTCACCCTCTCAACTTCTCCCAGATCCTCCCCACCTACCTCCCCAGCTAATTTCTTTTATTTTTTATTTTTTTATTTTTTTTGGAAATTTTATTTACATTTCAGATGTTCTCTCCTTACCCCATTTTCCCCCTCCCTTCCAGGAACTCACTATCCCTTACCCCTCTTCCTGCCTCCACGTTGGTGTACCCCCACCCACTCTCCCCCGTACCTCACCTCCCCACCCTCAAATATCCCCCCCCACGACGTCCAGCCTTCATGGGACCAAGGATCTCTTCTCCCACTTATATATAGCTCCCTTGCATATATAGCCTCCCCAGCTAATTTCATGTTTCACCTACACTTCTTCTAAGAAAGAAAGAAAGAAAGAAAGGAAGGAAGGAAGGAAGGAAGGAAGGAAGGAAGGAAGGAAGGAAGGAAGGAAGGAAGAAAACTAAAAACAGGGAAACTCCTACAAAAAGAAAAAAATCAAAATAGAAATAAACCAAATACATCAATAAGACAAAAAAAAATATCAAAACCAAAACATACACAGAAACCAGGGAGACTATTTGGAGGCTCTAGAGAGAGTTCAGTAGGTACAAGGACTTGTTCTTTCAGAAGACCCTGTTTGAGTCCCAACACCCACATGCTGTGCAGAAGCATCATAACTAGAGTTCCAGAATAGAAAACTACCTCTTCTGATCTCCACTGGCACCAGGCATGAACACGGTGCACATACACACACGTATGGAAATCTCTCATCACTCATACACACCAAATCAATGTCAAAATTTATTTAAGGTTATGCTTTGATATGGGCTTTTGGAATTAATGAGTTTATGAATAAATAAGTACATTATTAAGAGATTAGCATCATACAAACTAGCAGCCATCAATGTGAAATTTCCCAGTGGTTTCTATTCATCAGCCAGCATCATTTTGATTCCCCTTCCCTTATTATGTGTCAGAAAATGTTAGGAAATGCCTAAGCAAATACAGAGGGAAATGGTTTTAGCATGGTATTTCAGCTTTGATTACCAGCTCCTAATTATTTTTCTCAAGGTGACTGCCTCTTACAAGAAACAAATTAGTTCCATATAATGAACAGAAGAAAGAATAACATGATTTTGGAGCTTTGTGTCATCTAACCTTTTCTCTCTATAATCCATAAGTGAGATGAGTAGATATGAAATGATCACAGCTCTGGACATTGTGCATATATGGACAACTCCATAATCTAGGGGTCTGCCTGATTCCTCATAAACCTCAGTACCCTCATTGGGGCACTTACCCAGACAAGGTCCCCACTTCTCAAAGCATTTCTAAAATCAAACACATTGTTTTCTTAAAAGCAGCTACCTTTTATTTTGCTTCTCCAATGGTTTAAACAGAATTGCCATCCACATGGCCATATATCATGGTCTTAAGGTTAAGCCTATGGTTTTAAAGAACTTCATAAGCACAGACAGCTCTTGTGTTTTCTGATAAGAATCTGCTCTTACTGGCTCAGATGTTATCTTTTCATCAAGTCCTCTCTATCTTGGGTCTTTACTGTCCCAAGCTAAGGCTTGTGTCTCTCTTCACTAACTCATGAGATCTTTACCAGTCCCCCGGGTATAAATATCATCCACAGGTTGGGTACCCTAATTGTGCATTTCTAGATCAGTTCTCTCTTCTAAATTTGAGACTTCATTTCCAACTGGCGATTCAACTTCTTCATTTACATGTCTAACCAGGCAATTCAACTTAAGAGAATCCTTTATTTGAGGCCCCTAAAACCCTGCTGTTGGTAAATGGCAATTCTACCACTAGTCATAGCTTTTTAAAAAATTAGCATGTCAAATTGAGATGCAACCACACTGTTCACACTGCTTTCAATGTACTTGGGGTTTTGTTTTCAAGGTTTTTAGACAGTTTAGTCCAGGCTATACTGGAACTCGTTAGATAGCACAGGCTGGCCTTAAACTCAATGGCAATCATCCTACCTCAGCCTCTGGTAGGCTGAAATTACAAAAGTCACCCACAATGCCAGTACTCTGCTTCATTTAGTTATACCGATTATTGTTTCATGTCACAAAATAGAATTCTGTAATATTTTACATTACTGCTATATGATAGATATCATTTATGATAGTCATATAACTACTTACCTTATCATATTTGACTAATGATTAATACACTTTTTATTACATTTAATTATTTAATGTGCAACTGTATGTATACATGTATGTGTATCACATGTACATTCAGGCCAACACATGTGGGTGGATGTCAGAGAGCCACTTGGGGGGGACATTTCTGTCTTTCTACAATGTGGATTCTAAGAACCAAGTCCAACTTGACAAGCTTGGCTGGGGGGCATATTCCTTTTATACCCTGAACCATTATTCTGGTTATAAACATTCCTCACACATTGGTGACTCCAATTGTCCTCTCAGCTTGAGTTTGCATTTTCAGCTGACTACTCAGTGACTCCCCTTAGATATCTAAATAGACAATCCAATGTAACTGAATCCTTGATTTGAAGGCCTTAAAAATCTCCTTATTGGTAAATCATAAAATTATACCTATTTAAAATTTTCCTGGTCCTCAAAATGGCTTCTTGATTTAGGAAATCAGAGAATCATGTATCTTTGTGACTATCCCTACATGTAACCTTGGGATGAATTCCTAAAACTTTGATCCTTATCATCAAATGACATACATCCTATCTGGACCTATTTACACTCAGATTAACAGGTTTGGAAAGCCTGAGATTCTGAACCTCAATCTAATAGAAGTTTGCTAAATAAATCTTGCTTTTTTCTCATTTACCATAATTTCAATAGGTTTAAAGTAGGTCAAAGGTCATTTATCAAAGTTAGATTTGGAAGTATAATTTTATGGCTTACTTTCAACCTCCTATGGCGTTTCTATCAGCACTAAGATGCAAGAGACTCATTGAGATGAATTTAGACGCTAGGTTTTTGCCATCTCCCACACATAAATTATCACTACTTTCTGAGGTCTACCACAGAGATCTTTTTTTCCTCCATTTAGGAAAATTCTGGAAGATCTTCATGTCTACCATAATCACTGTAGTCACTGAAGACATAAAAGCTCATAACGTGCTGTGAGGGAACTTATTGATGCTTCCCGAGGACTGTCACTAACCCTAGCAAGCAATAAACACACAATAAAATAACAATTTGTACATCATTGAATTAGGTTTTCATGTTTCGAAATAATAGCTCATTTGTTTCTGTCTGTTTCCTTTGTAGCCAACTTTTCGCTCATATCACTGGACTATTTTATTGTTAAGTATATTGATGACATTTAAAAAGGAGATGAGTTTGTAGTGAGAAGAAACAAGCCAATTACTTGTTTCAGTCTTTTAAAGAAATAACACGTGCTCCTACTTAAAAATGGTTTGCCTGAAAATTAACCATCATTTATAAATAACTATCTTCAAACCCTAACATATAGTAAACATAGCTGTTACGATGGGATGACACCTTGTTTCAGACTCTCCATTTCCAACATTTAAATCTTTTATGGACCATATTGATATTCTGTTATTTGCTAAGGTATTTTATTTTTTTAACATAAAATTCTCCCAATCACCGCTCTTTTAACTGTCGTGTTCATCCTTCTTTATACTTCATACAATTTTTCTATTCTTAATATTCACAAAGTGTGAGGACATTCCCACAGAGTCCTCAAACTCATTTTCTTACTTAAATCATCCTTCCAGTTTATGGTCTAATTTACATGATTTTAAAATGTCCATATTGCTTGTATCCAGTCTTTTCCTGTTTAACAGCCTGTTTCCATTTCTATGCCAGTATAAAAGGAAAAGAGGATTAAGCCAGACTCTAAAAGTTTACCATCGTCTTTAATAAACAACCAAAGTGGAGAATCAGCAGATGCATTTTCAAAAAACTAAAAGATGAGAACACTGTGCAGTCCTATGCCACGCCATACAGTCACATCTCAAAATCCACATTCTGGAAAGCACCCACAGTTTCAAGTTAGTAGTTGCAAAAAGAGGTCAATAGAGTTTATTACAATGCCTGCTATACTAACCTTGACTGGTCAGAATACCCCAGCTAGCTTTTCGCTTAGAAGAACATTCCTCTACATTTGCTAGCTTTCTTTTCGTGAGGATTTGCTTAATGCCGTTGTTCCCTTCAACAGTAATGTCTGCAGACATAGTTGGGTTGGTGTTTTTGGTCTTTAACAAGCAGGTGTCACAAGAATAAGAGCTCTACCCAGAAGAAATAGTAGCATCTGGCTTTCTACCTACTTTTTCCTTCCCTTCAGACTTTCACAAAGGTTCCTGTGTGCTGCCTGGTGAAAGGCTTCGACATTGAATGCTATTCAGAAATATTTGGAAAGGGGCTGGTAGATGCAGGGTGGGGGAAGGGCCAGAAACGCTGTACCATTTTCTATTTTTAAAGCAGAGACTCTCGGCAGCAAGAAATGTTTAACTCTTTGTGTGATCCAAAATGGAAAACATTACGGAAATGGCTTTTCTTGGTACGAACAGAAGCTGAGTGGTTGCTTTGAGGTCAAATCCTATTTCTATGATATGCAAATCAATCCAATGGAAAATTGTCCCCTGATAATGGCTGTGAATAGAACTTCATAATCATATGGCTCAGAAGCGATCAAGAAGTCCTTAGGCTTGCCCCCATCCTCATCAGACATAAGCATAATACGCACATTAGGATCGGGTGGTATCTACCTCATGACTTAAGCTTGTGAGAATCTAAGGTTAGAATTTAAAAATCACAGACATCTTATTTATATAGGCACAGGTCACTATCATGCCTTTTTTCCCCCCAGAGGTCATTTCTGAACCAAAAGACATCAGCAGGGAATTTAAATACAGCTGAGATTTTTCACCCTAAAAGGTAACGGAAGGAGAAGCTGGAGGGGTGAGAGGAAAAAGTAAACATGTGCCTGTTCTCTCTTGCTGCACATAGAGCTGAGCAGGGCTCCCAGTTCATGATGGAGGGAAGGACAGCAACTGAACGGCGATGGACTCCAAGGATTAACTGAGCTGCGCATCATATTACTGGGTATTAACAGAGTGAGCTCTGCCAGAGGAATACTGGTGACAGAGCCTGACATCCGACTTTGTTATTATCATCGATAAGGCTCTAGCTGCTATCGGCCCAGAGAGGAAACAAAATAATCAGAGCTCTGTCTCCCTGCAGTAAGTCAAGTAGGAGGGGAAAAGATAATTTAATAAAGAAAATGAGTTTCCATGCTCTACGTGTTTACATCTGCTGCTACATTATAGTGCTGGTATTTCCATCAAATGAGTCTAATGGATACCAAAGATATGTTTTTTTTTTTTTTTTTTTTTTTTTATCTCAAGTTCTATGCTTACTATTAGGATGTCACTGGAAATGTCACCTAAAGATACTTCATCTTCATTCCCTATACCATAGGTCATGTGCGTGTTATCATAGTCTTCTAACTATAAGTGTCGTTGATTCAGCTTTTATGAGTCACACACAAAAGAAAAGCTAGTACATGAGTTTAAGGTACTCAGAGACAGCTAGCTCATCTTGGGCAATTTGCGTGGGTCACTCATTTCCCAGATGAAATAAAGGCTAAAAAGACCTTATTTAGACCTATTGCAAAGAATCCATACAAAACAGATATGGATTCTTTACAATAAAAGTAAATATTTTTTGTTTAAAAAGTAATTAAATCAATGAAAGGAAATTCAGTTTTAAACACAGGATTTTTCAGCTTCCTGTTTTTATTAATGTACAATAAATACAAGAAGTTTCAAATACTGGAGCAATTTTGTCCTTAAAAGATTTGTAGATATGATGCATTACATGGAACCATCTCTGTGTCCAACTCTCCATCTATGTTGTCTGTAAGTATAATTGTAAAGCCTGAGTCATTACATTTTTTCCCAGGCCCTTATCTCTTAAATGGCATGACACTTTAAAGAATAATTGACATATGAAATTTAAGAACACTTCAGAAGTTTCTCTATGGTTCTGGTTCTGGAAACAAATTTCCAGTGCAGTAAGGAGAAAAACAAAAACAAAACCCAACAACCAAACCAAACCAAACAAATAACCTACCATCACCACTTTGCTAGACCAGTTTAATTCCTTACTACTTTCTAAATACTATCTTTATACCCACAGATAAATGAAGCTCTCATTCCTCATCTAAAAAGCTTCTCTTTGGAGCAAATGGAAACCATCACAGAAACTACACAATAGAGAGGTCAACAGATCCTGGGAAGCCTGGCTCCAATGGATACAACTCCATCACAGCTCTTGCCACCACGGCTCAGAAAACACTGGGGAAGAGAGGAAGGAATGTCTATAAGAGCTAGAGTAACTGGAAGTCTTCTAGGAATCCAATTCTCCTGTAAATGGCTGCATGAGCAAGACCCCAACAATGACAACATCAGTGGATATGTTAATGTGGAAGGGAGAAAACATCACAGGGTCCCACTCCTAGACTGAGAACTATGGGCAACAAATGACTTCTGGGAGAACGAGAATCAGCTTCTACTAAGAATGAACACCCTTATTGGTTTTCCAGTGCAGAGGGGCCAGCTTTGAAACTATATACACATCATTAACCAAATCAGGTTCAATCAAGATACATATACATGTACACATACATATATGTGTATGTTTATACATATATACATATACAAATATAAGCACTTATACACACACACACATACACATGTATGTGAGAGAGAGAAAGAGAGAGAGAGTGTGAGAGAGAGAGGGAGAGAGAGAGAATAGTCAAAAATATCAACTTGAGGAAGGTGATTAGAGGAGTTGGAGGGAGAGTAACTGGGAAGGTGGCAGGGCGGAAAGCAGAGGGGTGTGTGTGTGATAAAATCCTATTTTAATCAATAAATATGTATTTAAAAAAAAGATATTGGATTTGACCATGTCTATACACTTAACTGAGTTGAGTTATGTGCTGGCTTTGAGATAGACTGAAGCAGATTTTTTTTTCCCTTTTTAATATTGTAAATTATTCAGAAGAAAAGCAGATTTTTAAAAATGACTTCACAGATTAAGAGATGTGTTACAGATCATTCAATTAAATAGTACAAAGGACTGAAGAGAGTCTAATCATTTTATCCATGCTCTGCTTAGCTGCACGTTTCATTAAAACACAGTAAAGACTTGACAAAGACCCCTTTAGAAGTTGCTTATCTATGTGCAAATGAGGCTGGACTCTTTAATCTCCTTCCATTCAAACGAATCTAAGATCTTTCCTAGTGAGAATGGAAAAAACCAAGCTGGATATATTATAGGGGATCATTAGGTCTTATAAGTAGTTAGAAGGACAGAGATAAAAAACAAACGATAAGGAAATTAAGGAAAATTATATCTCATAGAAAATGATAAACTCTAAATTACTAACTTTTAGAGAAAAAGCAATAAAGATATACTTTGGACTAGATGACCCAGTATTTATACGGATAGTGTTGGGATACGGAAGGATCTGATCTTATTCACAGGAGCTATTTTACTCCCACTTTTATTAGCGCCAATGTACCTGAACACACAGAAATCTTTGGTGTGATCACCAATCTCCAATCAGAAACTGAGGTTAAAGTGAGACACGTTTTACTAGGAGCCTACGACGTGGAAGTTCTTGTATAGGGCAGAAATCCCTACTTTTAGACACTACAAGCCTGAAAGCTAAAACCTGAAGCATTATGACAAGATCTACATAACAATATAAAGCAGTATTAGGCGAGAATAAAACTAAAAAAAAAAGAATAGATAGTGTGCCTAACTTTTGACCACTTAAAAATCTAAATTCAAGGCACACATTTAAACTATTATTTTTTAAGTTGGCATAGCCAATAACATAGAGAGACTATTGCTTCTGAGAAGTACTGTTTAGATAAGTGAATGAAAGTCAGATAATCCCAGATTGGCATTTCTGAGGACATTTCTGAGTGATGGAACTTGGATCCAAAGCGACTTTTCTTCCACTGTCAGAAAAAGACCCTGCTTACATTGAGATTGGTGCCTCACCCAGTGTTTTACTAAGCAGTGTTTCAAGCACATCCACAAAACCATCATCGCCTACCAACAATTACCAACTCATAGTTTGTCATGTCATCTATAATGTACTCTGAAAACACTTCTAGGATTATTTGGCGATAAATCTCAGTATATCATTTCATCCGTAAATATTTCGGCATCCATATCTAACCTTCTAACACTATAATCATAGTATCCTAATCAAGGAAAAACAAATTTTACTATAAAAACAAGCATAGGCTGACAGTTTTTATTTCCCATAGAGGAGCTCAATTTATAGACTTGCTTCTAAGGAGATACTTTAATTTATATAACCTTTACTATTGGGAAAAATAATATATACAACATACACTTGTGATCCCCCAAAACACTAGTGTCTTTTATTCTCTATATTTTGTGTATATGGTGGGATTGTGTCTGTGTGTGTGTTTGCATGAATGTGTATGTGTATGTTCGTTAGTGTGTGTGTGTATATAGTGTTTGTGTGTATATGGTGAGTGTGTGTATGTTGAGTTTGTGTGCTTGTGTCTGTGTGTATATAGTGTTTGTGCATTTGTGTTGTGTTTATGTGTGTCTCTGTGTGTGCTTGAATATATGGTATGTATGTGTGTTTGTGTGTATCTGTGTATGTCTGTGTATATGTATGTTTGAATGTGAGTGTATGTTTAGGGTTTGTGTTTGTGTGTGGTGTGTGTATGTTGTATATTTGTGTGTTTTGTATATATATGGTACATGTTTGTATATATGTATATGGTGTGTTTATTTGTATATGTGGAGTGTGTTTGTGTGTATATATGGTATGTTTATGTCTGTGTGTGTATATGGTATGTGTGTGTTGTGTGTTTGTGTGTATATGATATGCTATGTATGTTTGAATGTGTGTGTGTGTCATGTGTGTGTTTGTATGTGTATGTTGTATGTGTATGTTATATGTATGTTTGGTATGTATATATCTACATGTCTCACATGTGCCACTCAGGGGATTGCACTCAGGGTGCCAGACACGCATATCAACCACTTTTCCCTGTGAACAATCTCTCTGCCCTCACTCCACTTTCTCAACTCTACCATTTCCATCCTTAAGAGATGTTTATTTAGTCATCCAAATTACTGACGGGTCAGTGAGTGCTCGACAAGATCTTCTTCACTTTATGCCATCACAGAAGCACCTCAGAATGTCTTACCTCTCAGTGGCAAGTGTTCATCCTTACAGAGCCGCATGGCTCACTCCCAAGAGTCTGTGCTGGAGCTTCCTTACAAGGCCATGTGTCCATCCAATTCCTAGGAGATGTTCCTGAGCCCCATTCTTGCTTCATCTTACTCCCTATTCTATTTTATTTAAACATGAATAGCTCCAAGTCTGTTGGCCCAGTGAGATTCAATGGCAATAGACTGAGCCTGAGGGCAAGTCTATCCCCACAAGGAGTGTCTGAACTGATTGTTATCTAACAGTTAGCCTCTGTTCAAAAGTCAGTGAAACACACAGTGGCCTGTCTTGTGGTCCATGACATTTCCCCTTAGACTGGGTAGAAAAGGACATAGGTGACTCAAATTCAGGCTTACAGAAAAGATGGCTGGGTAGCGACAAGATAGAACATATGGCTAAATAAACAGTGTGCAGGCAAAACCAATGCACATGAAAATAAAAAAAAAAATATTAAAAAGATAGGTTAAATGGTTAACTGGGGTGCCTAATAGCATACTAACGTGCATTCTGTCTTTAGGCTGTTTCAGCAGGTCCTTGCTATAAAGGCTTCTGGCACCCTGGCTCCTCTCAGCTCTTCTTACCCTACCCACTACCCTAAATGTTTTCAGCTCATGGGCTGCCCTTCCCCCAGCTTCTCATTTGTTTATAACCCTGTCATTTAGGTTGGCATGTGATCTCTTGGTTCTCTTTGGTTTCTCTTGATCCTCCTGATCCTCTCTCTTCCCACCATCCCCCACCCACCCCTTTCTTTGGCCAGGTTAAGTCTACTCTTTTGTCTTCTTGCTGTGGGCTCTTCCTAATGCCTGCAGCTGTACTCTCCTTCCATCTACCATTAAAACCTTCTCCTAAGTCCCACCTTGGAGAGGTCATGTCTTCCTTTCATTCAGGTATAATGACTGATTATTATCCTGTCACTATTGCTAGAAGGTCTTGATAAATTAAACTATATATCCTAGAAAATGTTTACCACAGGTTTACTGGTTTGAATTGAGTGCTGTTGTCTAAGTATTTCCCTAGGTGTCCTTGAGATCAATAGAGAACTAGTGGTAATTAAGCATTTAAAAATGTAATCTCATGTGTTACACTGGAAATGTCTTAATAAATTATCTATACCCCAAGGCTTTTACTGAAGTGGAAGCGTACATAATCCGATTCATTACTTCATTATGTCAATTCACCATTCATGAATTTTCCCTGATTATCTCCATATTTTATTTCTAATTCCATTGCTTCTGAGGCCAAGCTATCAAAATCCTATCAAAGAGCCAAAGAATGACATTGTCTGGAACGCTCTTGCCTAGTACATACAAGACACTAGCTTTGACCACCAGCCAAAAATAAAAATAAATAAATAAATAAAAGAAAATACAGGAATGCCAGTATTCAATCTGTTCATTCTCTACTGATTAAGTGAAATAAATCTCTGTGGTTTTCTTCAAAATAATTTACTTGGGGGAAACGACACAAGTTTGTCTGCGCTCTTTTATAAAAGCAAATTTGTGTGTATTAAAACATTATTCATATTATTCTTCCCAATTTATAACCAGGGTGTTATTTCAAATAGAAAATGTTCCCAATAAAATCCGTTGAAAGCTAATTCATCATGCTGGATTTAATTAGTGAATGCTTAAAATTTCCCTCTGTAAATATCTATTAGCTTTATCTCTCTGAGTGTGAAGGATATGTTATGCTAAATTATATCTTCACCTTTGTAGAATCTGATTAAGACATCTCTGTGCCCGATGTTGGGCTAGTAGTCACTGCAATTGACCTCACTAATAGTTGGCTCTGAGAGCTAATGTGAAGGGGGGAAGGGCAAAAATGAAGCAGAATCTACAGAGCAAGCAGATGACCATGTCTCTCTATAAGTATGTTCCTGCTCAATTATAACCGAGAAGAGGAGGAGCTGGTATCCTATGTAAAACTGTTTGTAAGCCTGACTTGGGAACACAGGCTGATCAAAATGGGGTAGAGGTGGGGACCAGGTGGAGCTTAGCTAGCTGTAGATCTGGATGTCTGAACCAACTATTGGCATGTGCAAACAGCCACAGGACCAGCCACTCCACAGTTCATGGGGTAAAACTGACAACTTTGTTATGCTGCATCTTAGTTAGGGTTTTACTGTGGTGAACAGACACCATGACCATGGCAAGTCTTATAAAGGAAAACATTTAATTGGGGCTGGCTTATAGGTTCAGAGGTTCAATCCATTATCATCAAGGTGGGAGCATGGCAGCATCTAGGCAGACATGGTACAGGAAGAGCTGATAGTTCTATATCTTCATCTGAAGGCTCCTAGCAGAATACTGGCTCCCAGGCAGCTATGACAAAAGCCTATACCCACAGTGACACACCTACTCCAACAGGGCCACACCCTCTAATAGTGCCACTCCCTGGGCTGAGGATATACAAACCATCACATGTTGCTAGCAAACCTTACACAAGTTCTCTGGTCTGGCCAATTCCATACAGAAAAACACAAAAGTGAGAATAATTCTAGCATAGTGAAGGCAACATAGCACAAAGCCTCAGCAAGTGCCTTATCAACAACAACAACAACAACAATAAGAAGAAAACCACAGCTAGAATGATTTTAAAACAGAAGAAGCCATTAGCAAGAAACAGACGGCTCCATTAAGGTAAGGAGAGGTCAAACATGTTTTTATCTGATAACCTTCATTCTGTGTGGAGGATTACTGAGTCTCCATGCTCTCTCTAACTGTCTACGTCTTCTGAATACCCGCTCTACTGATAAGAACAATAAGAAAACAGTATTTCTCCCCTTGTACTCCAAGAAATAAATGTTCATCTTTGTGGAGCAAAAGGAACACTAAAAAAAATGACCTAGCAGTATTTTCTAAGCACATTAAGTGTGCTTGCTGGATGTGATGAGAACGTATGCAAACAAAAGAGTAATTTCACCCACAATGTGCTCCAACTCAGCGTGGAAGATACCAGAGAGGAAGTAAATAATGGAAATATATATCATTTGCAAAGCCACAGGAAAAGACCTAAAATAGCTACCATTTGCAGATCTGTTGAGGACATTCTGAATGTTCACTGTAGCAATGGGATCTCTGAGATCATGAGCAAGAGGTAACTTCTGCTCTCAAGGCTGAAAGCTTTTCTGGGACAGAAATAATTAACTACAAGTCAAACTATGAACTATAGAATGTTATAACTAAAAGCAGAGTTAGGTACTGTCTACTCTCGGACTCACAAATACCTTCAAAGAGCCTTACGAACTTAATAGGACTGGCAGAGGGTGCTGGGGAAGGCAGGACGGTGTCTTAACACAGAGGAAGTATACAAAGTATCAGCTACTGAAGTGAGCTTCGGGATCATTACAGAAAGGGTCAATGAGGATGGGGGTGGCTGGGTGGGATTCAACACAACTGTCCTCTCTAAGGCATTTTGATGATGAAACTTATGGTAAGAAAAATAAAGTGTTATCCTCAAAGTCACCACCAGGATTGAGAACAAAGCAAGAAGGGGGACCTAGGGTATCTGCTTTTACCTTAAGCTCTTCCCAGCATAGGATATTGCTACCAAGCACTACAGGCTAACACATCTGAACCAGTAAATAGAACGTAAGGGAAGGAAAACTATACTTAATCTTCAATACCACATACAACAGTAGATGTTGTCTAATGAAGTGAGCTCATAAAGGGACATGTTTAGGGTAGCCTCCAGCACTTGTGTGAGAACAAGGTGTTTAGTAGTCTCATAAAGTAACATTTTCCTTACATGTTGTTACTTTGGTCACATACATTTATATCTCTGCCATTTGCCCGCTTGAAATCTTAGAAGGGTCACAAATCTGTACAGGGAGTAAAATTAGCAACTTCTGTTCTCTAGTCTGAATACAACTGCTGGCAGGAAAACAAATACAGTGTGTAAAGACATTACATGGAACCCTTCTCCTCCATAGTACTGTAGCCACAGAAATTGCACCATGACTAAGCATGTGCTTATAGAAGGCTTGAGTTTCTGGTAGCTGTTAAGATGTTTTATGTTATTTTCCTTTTTCACATAAAATTTGAGTTTGTTTGCAAAAGTACTTAAGAACCGAAAACATAGAAAGCCATTAATCATATGGGCCTTAATTCTATTGTTAAGTGCTAAGCTGGCATCTCATCCACTTTGGCAGATCAGCCTTGAGTGTTGGACAAGTACTGTCTTTGTGAAACAGAGAGTCTGACCCATTGGAGAGGATGCTGTCCTCTTCTTCCCTGTTACTAAGATGACTACAGGAGTGTCCCTAGGATACCCGACACTAGAGATAAAATGTTTCCTCTCCTTGCAGTTTCCAACAGACACCCAAATGAATAAACCAGCTGTGTATGTTGGGGAGGGGTGTCTAAAGTAAAATGTTTAACTTTTGCTAATTAAAACAGGCCCAAAGATTCAACAAGAGTAAAAAAAAAAAAAAAAAAAAAGTGTAGCATAACAAATAAAATCTAAAAGTGAAATCTAAAGTACTTACTGTATAACTATTTCTTCTAAACTCAAGCATTCCCTCTGGAAGGGTGGTTCATAAATCCCAGGAATCCAATTGAATTTACAAGGCTCAGGAAGCTCATGAAACTTAGGAGTCTCACAAAAGTTACATGATTCAAAAGGTACCTCTCCCACCTTATAAAAGCAATTTCAGGAGAGAAAAAGTTCTCTGGTGGAGTTGCCTACAAGTTGAGCCAGGAGCTATAAGAGTACAGCTTTGGTGAATCACCACAAATGCTCTGAATTTACCTGCAGTCTAGGAGGACCAGATGTTTGACAAGATTTTAAAAACAAATAATAAATTTAAAAAGTGATTGATATCTTTTCAAAGAATTTCATTGAAGGAAAAAAAATCCTTTGATATTGCATGATCATAAAAAGATTCTTGTAAAAAATTTTATAATTCCCAACTGTGAGCTCTGCTGTCTAAACAGAATTCTGTTCAACTCCTAGCCAACTAGCTAACCACTTGCACTATTATTCCTATTCTATGTAATGTCTCAGGATGGCTAATTTTTCTTCATGAAGGCAATCAAAATAACCAAAGGTTTCCTGAATCTTCGACATAAAATTCTCTACTTATCTTGCTTAGGTCTTTTGGCTAGTTTTGCAGTTTGTAGACTTTTTGAATAATTCTGATTCTCTAATACTCATCCTTCTGTATGGTGGAGACCAGAAAGACACCAGGCAGCGTGGAGCAGAGAATCATGAATTTGAGCTTCGAGGGTTTTTTGTTGTTGTTTGTTTTTTTTCATTCACTCTGCTTCTTTTGTCACTGGGAAGGACTAGAATTGAATCTACTGTTTGAAAGCTCATCAGCTCACCATACCTGGTTTGAAATTGTTCAACTTCTAGATACATAAGGAACATATGACAACTTATTAAACATTCCCGGGTCCCCACTGATTAGTGCAAAACTGACAAATAAAATCAAACACTTGAATTCTGAAATTATTTACCTAATTTATTAACACAATGTTAGAATATGAAGCATGCGTAGTAGATACAACCGGGCATGATTACATGCTTCTTGGCAAACATAGTTCATTATTAGAATTCCACTCTTTTCTTTTTTCTTAAATATTTTGGAGTTTCATGCTTGAGTACTTATACCATTTCCATGACTCCTTCTTTTCCCTTAAACTACATCCATGTCCTGTCCCTTCCATTCTCTCTCAAATTTGTGACCTCTTCTCTATAATAATTATTGTTACACACAGACACACAGAGACACAAACACACACACATACCCCTACTAGATCCAATTAATGTCATCATTATGCACATGTTTAGAGCTGATCACTTAAGATAGAATAACCTATCAGCAGTTTTACTACTAAATTACAGCATGTTGTATATCATTTTTGAAATTTTTAATAACAACATATGTAAAAATGAATAATTTATGTATTATAAGCTATAAGCCAGATATAGTAGGAAATGTTTTAGATAATTTTAGACAACTTATCTCTCATGTAAGATTTACTAATCCACTGGAGTAAAGATTATTATTTTAATTCTCCTGAAGAGGAAACTGAGGCCCACAGACATTAAGCTACTTCCTATGGATCACATAGCTAATGCAAGCTAGAACCATGATAGATCTGTGTCTGTCAGCCATCCATAATGTAAGTTTAATCTCCATTTTCTCTATTAGGGCCTTTCATTTACTTTACAAGTATTTGCTGAGTTTCTTTAATATCTAAGGCATTCCTTTACCTCTACTTGTGAATATCTATTTCAAATATCCAGTGATATTTTGTCTAGGAAGCTATAACTTCCATCTTCAGAACAGCAATAATCCTGAAACAGATTCTTGTCATAATGTGATCACTTATTCTCGACTTAAGCACTTGGCAAGAGTTGTATTTGTGCCAAGAGCACCAGGTTAAGTAAGTATGTGCTAAGTACAATTTTTCTTTTCTCATAAATATTTTGTCTTCTAAAAATATTCTAAAACAAAAATAAATATATGTCTTAATTGTGTAGACTTAAACAGAATGAACTCCATAGGATTAAATTCTCTAGTTGTATAACATAATAATACAATTGACCTTTAAATAATTATTTCCACTGCTTAATCCAGTTGACCTTCATAGATGAAAGTTTAAAAATAAAATTAGTTTCAGTAGAGCCTAATTGCTCAACTTACTTAAAAAGACTCTTTCATCTCTCATATTCTTAGAATACTGAATCAATTAGGTACACAAATGTCACTATAGGACTTAAAGTTCAGGAGATTCTTTTCAGAAGAGCTTTGTTTTGTTGGCTTTTATTTTTTCAGTTAGAAGGAAGTCATAAAACATAGCCAGTAAGTTATTTCATCATAATTTTATGAACTGGGAATGATAGATATGAAAGAAGAAAGAATCAAAGTCTTTATTCAACTTGTCTTATAATTCTAGAAGAGCCACTATGAAAATAGTATTCATTGTCTTTTGTGTATTCAAACTAAGAAGGAACTAGCACTTCATTTTTCAAATTTACTGTTGTGGATTGAATTCAAGAGGGAAATAAGACACAAAGCTTCCAAGACCAGTCATATTTATATATACACCATGCGACTTCACTCTAAAAAGTCCTTTTTGCTTTTACCTGATGGGTGGTAAACATTATTGTTTTCCTAGTAACTGACATAGGATTCAGAAAACATGAATGTTTTTAGCTCTCATCAGTGGTTAGTTAAGGATGTGTTTAGTTGTTACTGGCTTGATTCACAGGGACAGTCTTGCTTCTGAACTCATAGTTCAGGCTCCATTGTGGTAGAAGTAAACCTTTTTAGATGGATGGTTTCCTCTCACACTTGAGCAGCCTCACCTGGCTGGCTCTAATGAGAGACTTTGTGACATTATGGTGGAGAACGACAGATTTTCAATGAATAAACCTTAGTTTACTATTTGTTATGTTTTTCTCTGACTCACGCTGCACACTTGACAGGGGATAGGAGCCAATGCTTCTATTTAAGAACACGAGAGGCATTCCGGTGTTACATTTCAGTTTGTTTGTTCTTTGCCCGGACTTTAAGACTATAAGCCTTCTGGAAAGAGTCTATGGGTTTCTGAAGGTTTCTATTTTCCTTGGTACATAGTGGTGCCATGGAAATTGTAGCTGCCCTGTTGGAGAAAAGCTGCCTTCGTGCCATTTCACAGTTAGGCACATTCCCGAAGGGCCCAAAATGTTAACTGTTCTTTTAATCCCCACCAAAGACTGGTGAATGGCTGTCTGGTGATGGTCGGCCATATTATAAGATTGTTAGGTTCCTTAACAATGATGCACACAATTAATTAAATTATATCTTATTAAGTAGGATGTGGTTGTAAATATTATCTTATCCTATTCTTTGAAGAAAACCTTGCCTATTGCCCAGTTTAGGAAGATGCATGAATACAGACTGATTCCAGCTAAAGAGCAAAAGGAGCTCATGAAAACTTTATTTTCCCTACACCATCCTAGTCTCTCAGTCTTTCAGCCTCTCTCAGAACTCCCTTAAATAATAGAGTAACTTTCAAACTACTTTCTTAAAGAAACCAGTGGGGTTTTATGTGATCACAGAATTATATAGCTTTCAATTTTTCATTAAACTAATCTTAACATGAACTTCCTACTCAGAGATGCTATCTGTAGCAAATTGCCATCCCCAGTATACAAAGAAGCCTATGGTTTACTTTGTAGCATCAATAAGGGAGAACGGGAAAGAAAAACGGTTCCCTATGTAGCTGGTAAAGAAGAAATGCAATACATACCTCACGGTCCATACATACATGCTTTCTTCCCTCATTATTTCCTCTCTTCCTCCCTCCTTCCTTCCTTTCCTTTCCTTTCTCCATCCTTCCCTTTCACTTCAGTGTGGATTTAGAGGAATATACATTTTAAATCAATAAATATCTTCTTGATCACATCACTTTGGGCAGGGAGTTCACTGAGAAAAACTGTCTCTAGTTTAGAAAATGTGCTTAGTATACTAAAATTTTGACAGGATTTATGGACTACCCATGGAGCCACTATGAGGACATGCCCATAGACAGGAGGCCATCCACCTTCTCCCATATGTATTTCACACATTGTATACCATGACACAGTGAATCATCACAATGAGGACTTTACAAAGTACTTATGGTGGTAATTATTTCTACTGTCAGCTAATGACACCTTCATATGCTTAATCCAGTAAAGACATTAGAAAGCTTTGAAAAGAACATTGAGTGCTTGGATCCAGGATTTGAGAAAGGGTGCATCATCTATTCAACCAGGCATAATTACCTCTAAGACTCATACTTCAGTCTTTGGTAAAAATAAACCAGAATTCTTATGTTTCTCATTTTAAATTTGCCCTCTTTTCCTTTGTAAGCAACACAGTTTTATTTATACTTCTTTTTAAGCATAGATTCTCACTTTTATACTATGTCATCTCTATAAATAGACCTCACTCTTTTCTCTTCCTGAATTCTAAGATAGCAGGAATTGCAAAATGTGGTCGTTTTCAATTCAGTACTTTAAGAATTGCCCCTTTGCTTGTTTTTTAGTTATTTTACATATGCAACATTTGGTTCTTAGTGACATTGTCTCATTTTATTCCAAAGTAAATTATTAATTATTACACCACATATATGTTGTAAATGTAAACATATAACATTTAACATATTGTGTGTCTAGACAGCACACAGGAATATCTTATGCATATTATAATGTGAACATAGCAGTATGCCAGGAATAAAGTGGTATCCAATATTTGATGGGCTGAGTTGACTGAGAAGTATTTCAATTACGTTAACAAGTAAGAAAATAGCTCAAGTCTTTACCAATTTCTAAACAAAATAGTAATACAGGAAACAAGTTAAGAACTTATTTTTTTTACATTTTTCCTGTCTGAATTGATAGGAAATTTTTATGAGTTTATGGATTGATCATGCCATTTCTTCATTTTTTTTTTAATAACAGTGAGAATACCAGCATGGCCTTTCCTAGAAACATTAAGCAGTGAAATGAATTTTGGGTAAAGCTTTATGAATGAGATATATGACTCAGAATTGACAAGTAGATAAATGAACAAGAAATATGGAACAAAAGTAGAGAATTAGAAATTCTGAAGAAGATCAGGCGGTGGTGGTGCACACCTTTAATCCCAGCACTTGGGAGGCAGAGGCAGGCAGATTTCTGAGTTCGAGGCCAGCCTGGTCTACAGAGTGAGTTCAAGGACAGCCAGGGCTACACAGAGAAACCCTGTCTCAAAAAAAAAAAAAAAAAAACAAAACAAAAAAAAGAAAAGAAAAGAAAAAGAAAAACAAGAAATTCTGAAGAAACCATGAAAGTCAACATTTCTCCAGTTGAGACAGAGAACACGAATACCGTTAGTACTGCTTGGAGCTGATGTGTCCCAGGCAAGATTAATCCTGGCTCTTTCCTCTCCATCCATATTCTCATAGCAATTGGTTGACTTTGTAAAATGTCATTTATAATGTCTTTAATAATGATTATTTATCTCTCCCACATATTAAGGAGACTGTGGACCATGGTATAGTTTATCTTAATGACTAATATAGTACCTTTTTCTTTGGACAAACAAAAATAAACAGTGAGGATTTTTTTAAGAAGAAAAGATAGAATTCCTGGTAAAATTTATCCTGTTGAAGCTATCATGAGCTAAGCCAGGTTCTTTAACTCCATAATTAATGTGTTTCTCACTAAAAATAGCAGGAGGAATTATAAACATATCAAAATCTGACAGTCATTTATAAACTTGGAACTTTGTTCTCAAACTTTTTTTTTTTAAATTCAAAAGAGAACAATAGCCTCTTCTAGAAAAGATGTCCCTCCATTCTAAAATATAATGGAGTTTGGACAAATCAAAACATGTTTGAGTGTAATGTGATGTCATTTGTCATTGAAGAGCAGGTCTTGATTTCAGTTCTTCCTATGTAGAACTACTTCATCTAAATTCAGTATACATGTTCAGGATGTTTTTATGCATTAATATAATGGACGTCACTAAAGAAGTCATCATATTTGCCTCTTGAAAGTGTTCATTGTTGAGATCATAAGTGTTCATATCATAAGTGATCTCATAAATAATCACACAGTAGCACAAAATCCACTATTCTTTGGAAATGATAGAATGAATATCACTTCTGACATTGCTAACAGCTACTGTAAAGTTACTGAAAATACCCTAAGGTATTTTCCATAGTACAAAATTTTGTCTATGGCTTTGAAGGATCAAAAACATCTTGAAGCAAATTCCTGCTTCAAAGGTGTGGTTGCAACTCCAATGGCTCAAAATAAAGAACACTGATAACAAGAGATAAATATTCTAATTCAAAGTAAGTGTTGAAGGTCTCAGATAATCTAAAACACTCTGGAGGGAAAGCCGGACAGTTACTGCAGCAGGAAGCAAATCATAATCAAAAAGTTAATTAGTAATTTTTAAAATAAATGAAGAGTTATATATAAAATAAACACAACAAAAACAAAATCATGGCTCTGCTGTGTCCTGCTTTCTCTTGACATTTCATAGTGAAGTAGGTAACCCAGCAGACTCACAAGACAGCTAAGCATCCCCTTTATGATATGAATATTGCCTATGTGGGTGCTCAATTCCCACTCTGATCAACATGCTAATATAATTCTAGAATACCTAGGTTGGGCTTTAGGCTTAACGTCATTCATTCTCATGGTATTTCTTTGGGGGCTGTTTCACTGTCATAATCTCTTTCACCCCCCCCCCTCACACACACATGCACGCGCGCGCACGCACACCACACACACACACACACACAGAGGTATAAACTTAAGGTAGTTCCTCATATCATTCTGGCAATGTCCAAATTGGTCTACTTACTGCAAACATGTCCCCTTGTGCAACTTCAATTATTACAATGTAACTCTGTAATAAATTATGTTTTTATATACATCATTTTTATCTTTCCAACTTCATTCACTAATGAAACTCTAATGACTCCTATTACCTTCAGAAAATTGAAAAATTTCAAGTCTCATATTCAAATTCTTTCAAAATGTATGAGTCTAATTTGTTATTTTTCTAGTTCATAAACTCTTAACTTTTCCCAGGACTATTTCCTCTCTTGTGCATCCTGAAATTTATGCCTGTGGTCCTTTCTGAGATCAAAGAAGCTGCCTTCTTTGGGAAAATATTTCTGAATGTCCAAGTGTGAAAAGGCACCTTAATTCTCTAGATTCACTTCTGTTATTGTATCTGATAGTGATTGTTTTGTATTGAATCCCATGAGAAAACTATTTATGGAAAAGAGCAACATATTTTCTGTCCTTATCATCTTCATATCATGGGGACTTGGAAAATAGATGTTTAGAACTGACTCCATTTGCTTGAACGAAAAACTGCTGTAATTTTACAACCTTTGACTAAACTTGACAAATACTGCCCTTAAGACCAGAGAGAGATCTCAACATGTCCTTGGGATATTTATTGGTATTTCATATATTTTTCAAGGGCTTGAGGATTTTTATCAAGTTAACATACCCTTCAATATTATATTTTCTTCACTGTTTAATATTACAGGTGAAAATATATTCCAATTCTTGTTAGTCTGACGGTCAATCTCAAAGAATAGTGCAAAGTTCCAACTAGAGTCCTCTGAAAGTCCTCTCATCGGAGGATTTAACAGTGATAATGATATGGAAAGTAGAGAAGGTAAGCAAACCATGAGTCCCTTCAGTGTGATGTGGGGTCAAGAAACGTCAGAGATGAAAAGGCAGGGTTATGAAGCTTCCTGGAGTTCTTCAGGGCTTAAGAAGGAAATGTCTTTGGCCAGTTCATCTATCATTTATCATTAGGTCTCTGGTTTGTAATCAGACCATCTCAAGCTTGATTGAACAGGGATTAGCAACTCATGACAACAAGAGCAAGAACAACAGAACAGCCTGCATTTGTCTAACACAGTGAGCTACCTGGAGCTATCAATTGGGTAAGCAAAGGGGTTCTTTAGTTTCTACTGAAGACATTGGAGGTGCAGTCAATAATATCTCCACTATTACGAAAGACATGAACTACACATACCAGCCTTACTTCACAGATTTGGCAACTGCACTCGAGAAATTTTGGGTAACAATCTGACTAAACCCAGAGAGTGGAAATGAAGAACACAATTCAAAGAGAGATGATGGTAATAGCCTAAGAAAGGAGGAGGAAACTGCTTGATTAAGCAACAATAACGAAACCTGGATAGTCAACACTAGACATAAGCAAGTCAGAAATAGTATAATTATAATTTAAAATTTTTAAAACCTACAAAAAATAGAGATTTTTTTCAAGGCATTGACTTATTTTCTTAATGTTAAAATAAAACTGGGCACAATTAAGCTTATCTTGAATAATAATTAAAATGAAGCACCACTGTGTTAAATATATAGTGAATACTATATGGTGTTGATAAGGAGGAGTTTTGTTAAATAGAGCAAATCTTATAATCACAGCAGAGCTTTTTAAACTCTGTTCTCAGGAAATGTGTTTCTACTAGTGAGTATTGATTTCCCTCTTACCATCTGGGACAAAATCTTACAATTCTAATACTTTTGAAAGGACTATAGTAAGACAACAAAACATGAAAGCCATTTCACATATGCCCAGGAATTGCCTAATTGAGCATGCCATGATATAATGGGAGGATGACTGGTTCTCTTATTTGCCAAGATGCACAGAAAGATGTCTCATTGGTCTCCTCTGACATGTTTGTCAAGGCACAGACATCTTTCTTCTTTTTTAGCCAATACTTCACTGCTTTCTCTAAGATCAATCTCGTATGACAGAAACAAGGTCTAACTCTGAAATAAGGAGCTACAAGGTTCCTGTGATGATACATTTTGTCATCTTATAACGTCATAGTTTGCTTACTCGTGTCTGGAAGTATGACTTATGCTTTACAATCTACTTTTGTGTTTGTGTTTGGTATACAAATAGTGCATTCACCAAATGACTTTTTAATTTTCAATAGAACACAATGTAAAGATGCTACTTTTAAATGCTAGTTCAGAAACAGTGCTGGGGGATACAGGGTCGCTGCCTATTTCATCTAGGATTCATTTTCCCTATGAGAATTTCATGGCGCACTTAGATTTTCCTCACTGAGTGTGTACGAAAGTTCCTCTATTTACAGAAGAGCAACCTTCCATATGGGAAAACAGTATCCTCTCCACAAACCAATGATGATTCCCCATCTTTAGTCAACATTCCACCACAACAATAGTAGTCTAGATTTTAAAATGAATTATGTAAAAATACTGAAAACATATAGGAAAATAGGTTTCAACACAAGCTTAAAGTGCTCTTTCTAAAAATGCTGTATTTTCTAACTATGAGATGCTAAATTTTGACTCTGAACATTTAAATTGCCTAGGGGGTATCAAGGTACACAATGTTGGTGAATGCCTTGATTGATTCCAAATCAGAAATAAATAGAAAGATTAAAGTGTCACTTGTCCAACCAACATGTGAATCATTTTTACTATCTAGAATATTGTTCCAATAAATGGTATTATAAAATTTAAAATCTATGAGTAGTAGTAGCTTCACCAGTTTTCATTTCATCTCAGATTTCAATTTGCTCTAAGAAGCATTGATACACTTGACTATACACACATCAAGTTTGCTTATTCATGATCCTATCTTGTAATAAACACTTTCCACAATCCAAGCAAAACAGTTTCAATCCCTTTAGAAAAATACATGCCAAAAATATTAATTGTTGTTTTATTTCACATTAAAATTAAAACATTGTAATGAAAAACAATTCTGAAACCCCTTACTTTTAATAACAATTATTCTATTTTAATTATGTTTTCAGTGCTGAGGACTGACTCTATGGTCTTTCAAATTCTAGGCTGGCTCTTTCATGATGAGCTATAGCACCCCCCACCCCAACCCTCATCCCGTGCCTCCATCCGGTTCTTAAGTAAGAAAGGGTCTCAGGAAACTACTTCAGCCATTCCTGAACTCACTCTAGCAAGGCCTTCAGGTTATAATCCTCCTGCCTCAGTCACTTGACACTTGGTATTACATCACCAGATCTGATTCAACACTTTTTACATGACTCAATATATCATTTAAAATATTACAATATTAACATGTTAAAGGAGAAATAACAAATCAGTTATCTCTTCATTATTCTCTGAAACAAGGATGAGGCAAGTGAAATATTTAAAGTTTTTACATGATTACTACTAGGTGAGGGCCTCAATACTTAATGCTGTATTTTCATATTGCCCAAACATTTATGCTGAAAAGCAACTTTCTTTTTCATGAAGCCAATGAGGAAGTTACAAGAACTGCCTTCCACTGAAGTTTACAAAATGTCCCATAAAGAGAACCTGTGATGTTTTCTTGGATTGCAGATCAAATGATAGTTCTACTCAACTTGAAACTGGAGCCTGCTATCATAAACGTACCTTGTCCTTGGCTTACTCCATAAAACTCAGCTGCTATCCTCGCGGCTTCCTTTCGGTTGCCTTTCACGATGTAGAAATGACTGAGGATGGCAAGACTGATTTTCACAAAAAGTTTAAAACAGAAAAGGGAGAGTATCGTGAAATAGACATTAGATAGCTGTTGAGCAAATGGCCGGCTTTCTTCTAACACCGACATTGCTGCAGAGGAATCTGCCCCGGTGTTAGGTCCCAGCCAAGTCTCAACTGTCTCTGGCTCTGTTCCGGGGTGCTCTTGAACAGCTGGTCCGAAGGAAAGAAAATATCAACTGGTAATGATGTCTAAGGCTCAAATTATTTATACGGTCCATAAAAGTTCTTCACCAGCTCCTATTGGTCTGACAATATTCCATGGAAGCAACCGAATCACGTTTCGCAAGCCTCCTGACTTTCCATTCTCAGTATAAAGTGATACACCCTCTTTCTGTTCTGGCTTTCAGGAGTCGAATATTGAAATAACTAAGGCCGATGGATGGTTTCCTTTTTTGGTATCTAATTATCAAGAACAACTCAGGCTCAGTAAATACATCTGGCACCAAGCCTGGAGACCTGAGTTCTATCACTTGAGCCCACACAGTGGAAGGAGGGTCCCAAGTTCCTCTTGTTCTCTGACCTGCACACTTGTGCTGTGTGTGCATGCATGCACAACACACACACACACAAACACACTAAATAAATAAATAAATAAATAAATGTAACTTAAAAAGAAAATTGTAAGTTTTGTGTATTTTATCTACATGGTTCATATAATTAATATTTATAATCTTGGAGAGAAGTCAAATGTTCTAACTTAAGGCTTTAACTTTGTTGACCATGAAATAAATCATTAAAGGATCCATTGAAGTAAACCATTGCATAGGTTTTGTTGTTATACAATAGTTTTTATAACTGATCAGACTGTCCCATCATCGATTAATAGATTTACACTGCAGTGGAACACTTTAAAACACCTATTAGCTGCTTTCTCTATGCTGAGTAGACCAAGAAGAACTAACAGTCCCTGCCACTAGTGTAGCAGAGTTTTACAAGAGAAAATGCAAGAACTTAGATAAATAAAAGACAAGGCATCATGGCAACACACCCAAAGGGACCTATTCCTGACAGGAAAGTCTGAGAGAGTTTCCTGGGAGGTGGGGGATAATACACAAAAGAATTAAAAACAAATATAACTGTTTCACAAAATTTCAAAACCAACCAAACTAAACTTAATTATGGGTCTAGTTATAATACACCTAAAAGGTAATTTTTAGACCTATAATCTTCGATAGCTATGGTCTATTCAGGAATAAACTATATTTGAGTATCTTATGCATATATGGCTAGTCTTATGTCTACTCACATATAGCTTAAATGATAGCTTAAAAGAGAAATAGAAGCAATTATTTAGAAAAATAATGTGCAGTGCTTCATAAATTCCTTTGTTTCTATTTCCTTTTCTTCTTTTGAAATAATACTTTTCCTTGTCAATATTCAGAAATTTAACTGAAAAAATGCACTAACACAAAATATTGTGATATATGTTTACCCCAGATTTAGGGTCTGTTCATTTTGGAACATTTCTTAATGATGCTAAATTTCAAAGTAACAAGCAAAAGACATAAGCAGACAACATGGCCCTAGCTGAAGAAAGGATTTTATCTATGATGTGGCATCCCAATAAGCGTGACTTGTCACTTTCATGCTGTGTATTTTATTGGATTAGTCTAATTTCATCAAGTATTCCCACGACAAGGGAGACATGGCCATTGAATAAAGGTGCTAAACAAAGGAAGCTGTTTCTGTCCCGGTGAACCACTTGCTCCTTGAAACGTAAAAGAGATTGATGTGTTAGAAATCACCAGATCTTTGATAGTGGTCCTTGGTGTCCTTCCCTGCAGCAACACAGGCAGAACAATTACAAATGGGTCTGTGGACCATGGCTCATGCTGCTTGGGACACTGCCAACTCCGCCTGAAGTGCTGAAGATAAACCACTACGTGGTCCTCTCTACCACTGATGTGGAAACTGTGTCAAGCGAGTGAACTCATCGCAATTACATTCTGGTGAGTCTTCTGTCTGGCATGGAGATGCTTGAACACACACTGGAGAGGAGCCTGTGGACAGCTGGCCCATCACAATGCTCTGAGTCATGGCGTGACTTCCACTCCAGTGCTTTGGAATCAGAAATAAACCTGCCTTAGTCACATCTAAGTGCCTGTCTAAGGTTTCTCCCCTTTCTCTTACCAGTAAGTGTTATTAAAAATAATTCCCTCCACAGTAGCTACTCAGCAACCTGGATTCTTTGGAGCTAAGAAACACTTCCATTCACTAAGGCTATCGTCATCAGTTCAGTAAGTTTAAATCCCTCACGCTTTACTAGGAGCAAAACATTACCACTCAATATTTAGAATTTTATTCCCAGATGTCAAATTTAGGTTTTATAAATTCTTCATTCTATCTCCTTTGTTTTATGAAGGCAACACTCACCCATAACAAAATTTGTCACCTGCTACTTTCTTAATCTGAAGGCCCAATAAAATAACTCAATGTGAACTCAGAAATGCAAATCAGGTGTTAATTTTCATATAAAAGACTCTTCAAAAGACCATCTTAAATGATTGGTGATACATAAAAGACCATGAAAAGCATTTGAGCATCCATTTTCTTGGATTTATATTTTTTTCTGGGTCAAATACAATTTTTGCCTTTTTCCTTTATAAATAGTTTTTGAATTTCATATATGAGCACTGTATTACATCAGTTCCATCTCACCTCCACCCATGCTGTTAAGTCTAGAGCAGGAGATGCAGGGTTCAGGTGCTATAGAATGGAAAATAGAAAAAGTTGGGGGGGGGTGCTGTTGAAAAGAGGGAGGGAGGGAAATGTGGAGAGAGAGGGAGGGAGAATGAATAAAGGATAAAGGGCAATGTGTGTTTGAAAACGTCATAGGGAATTATATTACATTATGTTTACTTAATACGTATGTGTGTGTGTGTGTGTGTGTGTGTGTATAGATAATTTAAATTAGCTATTTGCAGTTATAATGTACATCACTCCCATAAGGGTCACAGACTAACAAGAGCCCCAGTGCCAGGCATAGGAAACCTCAAGAGAGCCCACGAGATTGCAAAAACAATGGAGAATACTGTTATTATCCTTAGTTGCCTCCAAGAACTTAAAGGTAAGACCAAATTGCTGAAGACATCATGCACTTTGGACACAAGTACTTGGGGGATTTGATTTCAAACTGACCTGGAAGCCTCCTCCTTCAGGATTAGCTACTCCAATACCCAAAGTTACTATGCAACTGGCAATGAAGAAAAGCAGTCAACGATTCTAGCTGTAAAACCTGTGACCCACAACAAGGACCAGCATGACAAGACACTTACAAGGGTGCAATAATTGGAATTAAGGCCTAAATAGGAAGAAAGAATTCATGCCTGGTATTGGTTGTTATCCTAGCCATTTCCCTGTGGCTGGTGAGGTCATGAACCCTAGAAGAGCACCTACTGCTGCCACCTTCTGAAAAAGTAGCATTCCTTACTGAATACTCACTCTTTTAATCATAGATGAGTGTAGCTTTCATCCTACAAAATGGTTCTTTTTTAGTAGCACAGACCATCACATAAATCTTCAACTGGTCAAAATGTAGAGAATCAGCAACTGTGGGATATCCAACTTGAACTGTTTCATTTGCAACACAATCCCTCCACCTAAGGCTCATGGAGGACAGGGAGAAGGGACAGACACACTAAGCACCAGAGGACCCTAATATCTGCTGTGAGATGGCATCTTTGATAAGTGACTGGGAGGTGCACTCGTGATCTCTTACCAATATGACCACCTAAACAAGAACTCCATAATACTGATTGACATTCCTAGGTGGATGGTGAAATCTCATAAGGCTTCAATCCTTAGATGAAGATCTACAGGTTAATTAATTTTCCCTAGAGAAGATGAATAAGTCTTCTTCAGGGATATGTTATGCAATCCCAAATGATCAGCCCTAAACACATACAAACGCACAGAAGCAACACTAAATGGACTCAGAAAGTTATTTTTATACAGTCACATGCATACCTACACACATGTAGCAACAATTATTATAGAAACCATGAACTTGAGAGTGAGTGGGGAGGCATAGGAGGAGGTGAGGAGAGGGATGAGGTGGAAATTATGTAAATATAGAACTCGTGTAAAATTTTCAAAAGTCGGAAAATAAATCAAAATAATTTGATATTATATATAATTCCAGCTCTCATAAAGACAAAGTCTTTTCCAAATGTTTTGTATTTTGACCATATTTATGTCTTTATACCCTTTCTTTCTTTTCCTTTCCCCTTTTCACATATAAGACATAGATTCTTTAAATGAAAGAAAACATGCAATATTTATCCTTCTGAATTAGTGAATTGCATGCATCAGCTAATTTTTAAGAGAATATATTCTGGTTTCCCTTTCTCCTCCCCTAAATCCTCAAAGATTTTCCCCATCTCCCTTTCCATTAATGACTGATTAAGGATACATTCTAATTAGGATTAAAGTTAGGGTAATACTTATTACCTCAATATTTTGGTGGGGATACTTTGGATGAGAACTCTTTTATTTTGTTAGAAGGTAGGACTAGGGAGTAAATGATTGTGTTAGGTTTCCATAGCAATTACCAGTATAATGAACCAAAAAAATCTGTTAGTGTTAGATAATCACTCAGAAAATTTTCATCACAAGATTATCATTAATTTAGGTTCTAGGCCTTCTGGGGAATGTCATTTACATTTTCTGGAACACAGAATTGATTCTATCTAAACTTTGAGTTATTTTTAACTAAAACATTTTGATTAGATGTAACTAGAAGTTGCCTTAAGTTCAACAAACTCTTATCTTTATGTGTGGTCTTAGAAAAAATGGCTAAAAGCCAGCAACTATGCATATTTAAGTTTAAAATAGGTTATATCTTATTATGAACATTTATTTAGTAAATATTCTATGCTAAATACTTTTCTAGATATTATATTTTACGATGTATTCCTACATTCTAGATATTGTGTTTTAGAATGTTGTATATTACAATAGAATTAGTTTTCCCTTTCAATTTCTTGGTTAGTTTACAAGCACAGAATTTCTCTAAAGGATATCTCACCCAACTTTTTTCTAGTCACCTAATTTTCTGGTTCAAGGGAAGGATGCTTGACCAAACAAGGCCAACGAAACATGATTTCGTGAATAGATTTGAGGAGTTAGAAATTTTCTTTTATTCTGTAGGAGAAGGTTCTCATTAACAGCAAAGAACAGCTTGTGTGTGCGTCATGCCAGTAAAAACGAAACCCGATGAGTATTTAGGCAGGAAGCATCAGGTTATCTTCATCTGAGAATCTGGGTACAGGTTTAACTGAAGCAGCTCAAGCCAATACAAATATGAATTTAAAGTAACAAAAACTATTAAAGTCTTACTTGTTAATTAAATCAGTTTTCAATTCAGTGTTATCCAACTTATGAAGAAAATGTCCTGATGTGTTTTCTGGAGTCTTTATGAATAAGTTAAGTGGGTAAGCAGGAGCTTTTTTTAAAAAAAAAAAAAAAAAGCAGGTATTTTGCAGGTTGTATATCTGGAGGTGGGAGCACTAGACTTCATTTTCACAGCCATTCTTCTGAGGCTACTGTTCAAAAGTCAGCACCAAAACACTGACAGTGTCGAGTTTACCCACTGCCCTCTGCTTACCACACCCTTTGATCATGGCATGCATTTGTGCCATGTGTGGGCTATAAATAGTCTCTGGATAAATACTTGCATACTGCAAAGGGTTGAATCTAAGGAGTTCCACTCATCCCTCCTGTGATTAAGAATTTGCTCTGTGACACTTTAGCTAATCACATATTTAAGAGATTAAAGGTAAGGAAACCTTTCCATATACCATGTGTCCAAGATAAAAAGTGGGACTATATTAGAAATGACATGGTTAGGTCATCTTATAGGTATGTGCAGCCTGGAAATTTGATCATGATACGTAGACACTTATATAAATTAATAACTATGATTTCTCCTGAAATAAAATGTATAATTAGCCCAGACTGTGATGAATTGGGCATTAGCATTGGCATATTTGAACAATTCTGGTTAGCATTCCATTGCAGTTTCCTTGGCAACAGAAGTATTGTCTGGATTGTTTATAAGTTTATTTTTAGCATCAATCATAAATTTCAGGGAAAATCATAGCTTAATCACATTCCCATTAGATTATGGATCTAGTACTCATTACTTAGTACGAACTTAGAATGTCACCTTTCCACAGTACTTTACAGTCAGCTTTGTGTTCTTCTTTACCCTCTCATTCCTCACTCCAGTGTTATAGAAACTGAGCAAAGCGCAATCGGCAGAGACTCCATGGTCAGTCGCTTCCAGTGCTCCACCACCATTAACCTCTGGCTGGTCTCTGCTAGTCTCTGATACTGCTCTCATCTGGAAATAGGAAGAAGGTCAAAGGCACATTATGGACATTAACACAGCTGGAGAGAAAGCTCGGTGGTTATGTGAACTTACTGCTTTTGCAGTGGACCAACGTTCAGTTCCTTGAGACAAGGTTTCTCTGTGTAATAGAGTCCTTGCTGTCCTGGACTCACTTCATAGACAGAGCTGACCTTGAGCTCACAGAGATCCACCTGCCTCTGTCTCCCAAGTCCTGGGAGTAAAGGCGTGAACCACTACCCTTGGCACACCTCACTTTTGAAAAAGAGCAAATAAGATTTCAACAAATTTTTAATCTCTCTGATCCTGTTTGCTCATCTACAAAGAGGGATATCCACTATCTCATGGATTTGTAAAGATCTTGGAAAAACTGTCTAATATTTTGTTGATATCTAGTAAATGTTGGTATCATTTAAAAGCAAAACACAGATGTTATTGCTTTTAAAATAAGCAAACCTAATGATGTCTATTTATAAATAAAACTTTAACTCACTGTTACATACCTAACTGCAACCATCCCCTGCTCTGCTTTGCATGGCAAGAGGTTAACTCTCTCATTCACTCACATTTTTGAGAACTTCCTGTGAGCCAAGTGTTCCTGAGACAAATCAGTGAGCAGATAAGTGAGATCTGTGTCTTTCTGATGCTAATCTTGACGTCAGCTGCTGAATCCACACCTGGAACAAATAATATATCCAGATTTTCAAATAGTCCATTTTCTCTCAATTCTGCAATTTGTTTTGTTCCTTTCTTTAGCATATGGACTATAAAACCAACAGAAAGTCCAGAGAAGCCTTCCTCTGACTGCTGTCTTCAATAATAGTTTGGAATTTATATCTTTTCCTTGTCCTAGTCAGTTGGAGATTGAACAATTCTCAAGCCTCAATTACCATTTTTTTTTTTTTTTTTTTTTGGTGGTTTCACTTTGTCATGGAAACTGCTTCCTGCTTGACTTGGTCAAATTCCAATTGGAGCATCCTTTGGAGAACTCCCCCATCTGACCTTAGTCTATGTTAGCATCAAAGGTTGTAATGAGCTTTCAAACTACTTTGCAGAGACACAGATGCAGGACAGTGAGGTCCATGATACCAATATCAGATTATTTTTGTAAACATCAGTGCAAGGCTGATATCAAGAGAACATGGAGGGTACTGGTAAGCCAAGACACTGAAGCCTCACACACCTGTCACGTGGACTTGCAACATCTATGGGAGAAGATTAAAGACTGCTCTCTGAAAAGTGAATGAGTATTACTTAGTCAAGAATTGAGATTCCATAGCTGTTTAAATTGTCTACTTTTCCCTATTTTTGACTTGTCTTTTGTTTAGTAACCTTACTACTCCAAAAAGATTTATATGTATTCATTTTTCATGTGATAGTTCATAGTTCAGGATAGTGGACATCTGAATCATTTTTACGGGACTAGTTTTCAAAGGCTGCATGAGAGCATGTTTGTGGTTTTTCATGATCAGATGTGAACATTTTCCAGGACACAGAAGTGCCTCCAGGGAATCTAATCCAGTGAGCTTAGTTACCTAGCTTTATTGTGCCTCTGTTTTTTCATTTGTGAGATATGATTAACTATATCTATTGAGGAGTTGCCAAGATGAAGTTAATATTTAAAAAGTACTTTGAATAACACCTACCACATACAAAATGTTTTGCTGAGGATTTATTAAAAAACCTATGTTTTCGAACAACAACAGAAATATGGCTGTTGTGGTCTGAACGAGAATAGCCCTAGAGGGTTATATAGTTTCATGCTTTGCCCCAGCTGGTGTACTGTTTGAGAGATTAGAAGGATTAGGAGGTGTGGTAACCTCCTAGGTCCAAACCACAACAGAAACCTGATGCAAATGTAATTCAAAAAGGGAGGCAAGTTCCAGCCCCAGGAAGCAGAAAGAACTTGAAGGTGTTGGCCACATGGTTCTTGCTCTGTGTTTTTATAAGACTCCTAACAGTGGGAACCATTGTGTGTCTCTGACTCTCTGCCTGCTCTTGAGAGGCTTTTCTTCCTATTGGGTTGCCTTATCCAGCCTAGGCGGGAGGGCTGTTACCTTGTCTTATTTTTCTCTTGAGTGGTTATGCTTGTTTGTTGTGTCTTGAAGGCTGCTCTTTTCTGAAGAGAAATGGAACAGGAATAGATCTGGGGGAGATGGGGAGGGGCTGGGAGGAGTGCAGGGGAACGAAACTGTGGTTGGGGTGTGTTATATAAAAGAATCTATTTTTAATTTTAAAAAAAAAGAAATAGGAAAGAAAAATACAGAAGGAAAGAGGTCATGGAATCTTCCTCAGTGGTTAAGGAAAATTCTAAGGATCAGAATGTTCATGAAATGTATACTTATATGAATAAAAGCCAAAACACATCTCAAATGTCATCTGTGGCATATGGATTAAAAAACTGGTCTATTTAACAGTGTAGTATAGTGGCTCAATACAAGAAATATACTATGTACAAATATGGAAGGATTTCAAAACATGTTGAACAGAATAGATGCTACACAGGAGTTTATGATAGTAAGGCTAGCAATATACATGTTACAGAAATTGAAAGAATGCTTACCAGGGGTTGCAGTGGGGTGAGAGGACTCACTGAAAAAATGATATAAGTTTCTGGGAAAAAAGAAACGTTTTCTATCTCTATGTAACTTATAATAATGTAAGAATGTATATCTTGAGATAAATAATAAACCTCCATTTTCCAACTGAGATCTATGCCTTGAACTGCAGGTAATAATAACTGTTGCAAAGTCAACAATAAAGGTAAAGGAAAGCACAGTGTTGAGATCCAGAGGTAGGAAATTTACAAGTTCAAGTCTTGCTTGAGGTACATAGTGAGACTCTATACTCAAGAATCATTAAAAAAACAAAACACAAAACCACACACACACACACACACACCACACACAGAGAGAGAGAGAGAGAGAGAGAGAGAGAGAGAGAGAGAGAGAGAGAGAGAATGTGTAAAGATCCCTAATTGTCTTATTTCTCTCTTCCTATACTTTATAGAATCAAAAGTGTTACACCTTCCTGGTCCCCATTTGTGATGCACCTTCCTGGTCCGCATTTGTGATGCTCCATTCTACTACCACAAAATTCTCTTGTTTATTACAACTACAACCATAACTTGTCTGAATTATACTCTACTTAAACTCAGACTTTCTGTTTATGAAAGACTAGGTGCAATAGAATAAGTAATCTTTATAAACAGAAGACCTCTAAGTTTGGCCATGTGGACACTGTGATGAGCTTAATAATCATTCTTCACAACATCCAGAGGTGGAAATTTAAATTAATTTTTGGGGGGGAAAAAAAAAAAAAAAAAAAAAAAAAAAACCCCCCCCCCCCCAAAAAAAAAAAAAAAAAGAGAGAGGAGGGGGGGGAAAAAAAAAAAAGGGGGAAAAAAGAAAAAAGGGGAAAAAAATTTTTTTTTTTCTTTTTTTTTAAATTAAAAACAAATTTTCCCCCTTTTTTTTTTTGGCCCTTTTTTTGGGGGTTTTTTTTTCCCAAATTTTTTTTTTTTTTCCCCCAAAAAACCAAAAAACTTTCCCCAAAAAATTTTTTTTTTTAAAAAAAAAAATTTTTTAAAAAAAAAAAAACCAAAAATTTTTTGGGCCCCTTTTTTTTTTTTAAAAAAAACCCCCCCCGGGGAAAAAAAATTTGGGGGGGGGGAAAAAAAAACCCCCTTTAAAAAACCCCCCCAAAAAAAAACCCCCAAAAAAACCCCCGGAAAAAACCCCCCCTAAAAACCGGAAAAAAACCCCCCCAAAAAAAAAAAAAGGGGGGGGGGGGGGGGGGGGGGGGGGGGGGGGGGGGGGGGGGGGGGGGGGGGGGGGGGGGGGGGGGGGGGGGGGGGGGGGGGGGGGGGGGGGGGGGGGGGGGGGGGGGGGGGAAAAAATTTTTTTTGGGGGGGGGGGGGGGGGGGGGGGGTTTTTGGGGGGGGGTTTTGGGGGGGGGGGGGGGGGGGTTTTTTTGGGGGGGGGGGGAAAAAAGGGGGGGGGGGGGGGGTTGGGTTTAAAAAAAAAAGGGGGGGGGGGGGGGGGGGGGGGGTTTTTTTTCCAAATTTCCCCAAAAAAAAAAATTTTTTTTTTTTTATGGGGGGGTTTTTTTTTTTTAACCAAAAAAAAAAAAATTTTTTTCCCCCCCCCCCAATTTAAAAGGGTTTTTCCCCAAAAAAAAAAAGGGGGGGGGGGGGTGGGGTTTTGGGGGGGGGGGGGGGGTTTTTTTGGGGGGGGGGGGGGGGGGGGGGGGGGGGGGGGGGGGGGGGGGGGGGGGGGGGGGGGGGGGGGGGTTTTTTTTTTTTGGGGGGGGGGGGGGGGGGGGGGGGGGGGGGGGGGGGGGGGGGTTTTGGGGGGGGGGGGGGTTTGGGGGGGGGGGGGTTTGGGGGGGGGGGGGGGGGGGGGCGGGGGGGGGGGGGGGGGGAAAAAGGGGGGGGGGGGGGGGGGGGGGGGGGGGGGGGGGGGGGGGGGGGGGGGGGGCCGGGGGGGGGGGGGGGGGGGGGGGGGGGGGGGGGGGGGGGGGGGGGGGGGGGTGGGGGGTTTTTTTTGGGGGGGGGGGGGGGGGGGGGGGGGGGGGGGGGGGGGGGGGGGGGGGGGGGGGGGGGGGGGGGGGGGGGTTTTTGGGGGGGGGGGGGAAAAAAGGGGGGGGGATCTGCATAGAGCTTGCAAAAGATTGGGCCCATCAATATTTTATCACTGATTGGTTTGGGGCATGAGGCCTACCTCTACTAGAGGGACCATGCACAGTTAATGCTTGTTGCCAGAGGGAATCTTGCTTTCTTCAATGGTGTAGTCCCATTGGATAACTTCCCACTCATGCTTGGCCAAGTAACTGAACTTAAACACAGCATGCCACACACAAACAGAAGACATGGAATAAGAAGGATGAGCATTGAAAAGAAGGATGCTAATTGGGAGAGGGAGGAGGGTGAGGAGGAAAATGGAGGTTGAAAATGACTGAAATTTATTACATAAAATTTATTACTGTGAGCAATTGAAAACATGAAAAATGGTATGTCTATAAATGAGCAGAGCTTAAATTAGCAACCTTTAATAAAACTTAAAATGAAGTGGCATAGATACATTTGATAGTCTTTAAATGCAAATTTATTGATTATTTAAAAATGCAATTGCATAATGTTTGGAATTTTAAAAGCATCTAGCCCAAATGCTCATTAGAGTATTTAAATATAAATATATACCAACAATTTATATGTTGTGGTTTTAAAATTTATTTTATTTGTATGTGTGTATATCTGATGTGTGCTGGTACCCACAAAGGTCAGAAAAGGGAATCAGATGCCTTAAACTTAAAAGTGGTTGTGAACTGCCTGGGTGTGAGTTCTAGGAGCCGAATCTGAGTCCTCTGCAAGAGCAGCCCATGTTTTAACTCCTGAGCCATCTTTCAAGTCCCCTTATGTTGTGTTTTAACAATCAGTATGTTTTTATTTTAATTTACTTTATTTACCTGTTTAATTATTTTCTGACTTTGGTGTTATATAAATGGATTCACTTTAAAAGGACATTGGACAAACTTATTTCCCCAAGTCGATATTACAATACCATCTAGCTAACAAAATATCATTAGATTTTCAAATTTTTTTTTAATATTTTATTGTTAAACATCTCTAGTTTTGAAATTAATGAAGCTCCACAAAATCACCCCCCAATAAACTCATGAACTGGACCCTCTTAAGACTACTCATTCTTTAAGTACCTTTATATTTGATTCTCTGGCTAAGTCATATAATCTCAAAGTTTCTACTTGAGAGTAAGACTTCAACTTGCATTTTTGTATTATACCTCAAAGAATAGAAAAAAACAGAGTGAATGGGATTCACTAACTGCTTACAGGATGTGATCCAGGTAGTCCAACAATGGCAGTCTCACACCAGAAAGGCTGAGAATCGTAAGTTGTTCAGTCCCAGAGGCTAGCTATCTTAACAGTCCCAATCTGGCTCTGGAATCCTAGAGGATTCCTGGAGCCACTTGTCCTCAGTCTCCATGGATTCCCAAAGATGTTGTTTCTAACACCTGTGAAGGAATGGAGCCATAACAAATAGATGTACTTTCAGGGAAAGTGAGAGCAAGCAAGTAAAAAAAAAAAAAAAGTAATTTCTTCTTTCATGTCATTTATTTTTCTTGACTGCCCTAGAAGGCGCCACCAAGATTAGAGAGGGTCCTTTCTGATTCAAATGATTTGATTGCAAAAGTCCCTTATAGGAATGACCAGAAGCTTGGTTTTAGTCGATTCCAGATGTAGTCAAGTGTGCAACCCCCATCAGCCATCGAAATATACTTAAATGTAGAATTTAGATCATTTTGATTTTAAGTTTAGAATCTTAGTAGTGTTTGCTATAAACAAAGTGATTAGCTAACATGCATTGTAAAAGTAACTTATCTTGTCTCCCTAACATCTAAAAGGTCTATGGATAGAAAGACCTGTGCTTCTAATAGATCCTGCTCCAGTCCCTACCCATAGTAACAACTGTTGATATCAGTAGCTAAGAAAATGAATATGAAGGTCAGTCACAATACCCTGTGACCCAAGGCATCACTCGTACTGGTCTCCAGAAAAAATGCTACCCAAGTGCTGTGTGCTGAGAGTTCCTCACACAAATTACTTATATCTTCATTCACCAAGAGCAGCCACTAGCCTGTGGACTCTACAGAATGATCACCAGTTGAGTGTAACAACTTAAAATTAGGTCGGAGCAATTAAAAAACCAACTGAACCGTGGTGAAGAGCTGGCAAGCATAATAAAATCCTTTACAGGCCATCAAGCAGAGTGGCGACTATGACTTTGGTAGAAATGTATCCTTTTTGCCTTTGGGGTTTCCTTTCATTAAAATAATTTAAATGCCATTAAGCTGTTAAAGATATCATGCAATGATTGCATTGATGTGAAGACAAATTCAAGCAGGATTACATGTATTTCTTCCTTTTCTTTTTCAAATATTAAAGAAATGAAAATATTTCTGTGCAAACTCAAACTACTCTCCAGGCCTAGAACTCTGTGCCTACTGTGACTAAAGGTTAAGTCAGCTCTAGGACAGGCTTATATAATCTCTTCACACATGATAGCCCAAGCTCAGCCTTGGAAAGCTCACACTAGGTTAAATATTTGATCATTTATTTTTCCAATGATCTTGGCTAATGCAAGAAAATAATGAAGTCTTGAAGGGCCCAATTAACATCTTTGTTTTTCCACATAAATGAAGATGAATTAAAAACGAGAATCAAAATATTACCTTTGTTACCAAAAGAACAATATTGGCCATTTGGTGGTTTCAATGAAAATAGCTCTCATAGGCTCATAGCAAGTGGCACTATAGGGAGGGGTGGCCTTGTGGGAGTAGGTGGGGCCTTGTAGAAAGAAGTGTGTCACTCTGGGTAGACACTGGGTTTCAGAAGGGCCAAGTCTAGTGGCCTTTTTGGCACTCTCTCTTCTTGCTGGCTGCTAATCCAGATGTAGAACTCTCAGCTACGTCTCTAGCACCATGTCTGCTGTGTGCCTTCGTGCTACAATCATGACAATAGACAAAAAACTCTGAACTGTAAGCCAGCCCCAATGAAATGGTTTCCTTTGTAAGAATTGCAGTGGGATGGTCTCTTTACAGCACTAAAACCCAACTAAAACAGCCCTTACATTTACTTGTAAGAAGGACAGTAGCAACAGCAGGAGCAGGGACTGTCTCTGACTCGTTGCTTGCCTTTGGATCCTGGGTTTTCCCTATTGGGCTGCATTGTCTGGCTTCAATGGGAGATGTACCTAGTCTTGTAGTCACTTGTGCTCAAGTGTAGGAGGAGTAGGGTAATGGGGTGATACCTAGATGGGGGCTCCCCCTTCTCAAAGGAGAAGGGGAGGATATAATGGGTGAGGATCTACTCAAGAGGGACTAGGAGGAAGAGGGGCTAATATTGGGATGCAAAGTGAATTAAAAAAAAATGAATTGCAGTAGCTCTTCTGAAACAAATAGAGACTCCCTATAGTAAATTCCACATCCCCCATGTGAGAAGCTATCTCCTAAGAAGTAAGACAGAAAGGAGAAGCTATACCAGGCCCACACTTTCCTCCCACATTGCTCTATCAGAAAATTCACTTTATGTGACAAGCATCAAGAAGGGAAAGTAAACTTATGGTTGCAGAGTGCAGGGTTTGGTCCTATTTAGTAATATGCAAGCTATTTGTAGGGCAACATTTGTCCTAAACTAGACTTGTATTTACATGTATATATGTGTGTATCAGTTTGCAAATCATTTTAAAATACATTCATTTACTATTCTTAACACACTGAACAAGCATCTTATGGGCTAAATGCTGAATAACATTAAAATACTATTTAGTTGTTATTACACACATCATCTAAAATGCTTTTAATTAATTGCAATTTGTAATTTGTAGCAGTGCCAGCTACAAATTAATATTTCTCACTTTATGATCTCTACAAATCAGACAGCATAGTCAGCATCTGAAAATACATTTGGAAAGGAGACAGCAAGATGACTGGAAAACGGGCCAACATATAAAAACAAATGTTAAAAGACTGATAATGATATACAAATTAGAAAGCAAACATCCATTCCTCCTCCTTTTCTTTCTAAATAATATTTCATATAAATATTCTGTCATCTTACATCAATGAACATGCTTTGATAACATCTCATTTTCACTGTGTCACAACTCACTGGATGTTTACATTGATGAGACATTAATCGAGGACATTGGATCAGCTAGAGTTATCAAACCCAGCAATTATACTATTCAGTCTTAGGGTGGCTTCCTTTGCTGACATTACCTCTAAAGACAATCCTTGTTCCTGTTCCGGTCAATATTTAGTCGGTCATGTGGTGAGACTTTATGGGGGTAGCATCTGACATTACCAGGGACATATTTTCACAGCAACCCCCCCTTTGATATTATAGCCCTTTCAATCTTTCCTTCCCCCCTTCTGCAATGTTTCACTGGACTCTAGGAGCTGGGACTGCTTTGTAGATGTACTTACTGGGACAGGGCTCCAAAACCGTATACTTCATCTGTTCTGGTTTTCTGTAGTGGTTTTCATCAGTTATAAAGAGAAGTTTCTGTAATGAGGGGTGAAGAATACACTTAGCTGTGGGTTTAAGGACAAATATTTACGGATTGTTAAGGATTATGCTGGTTTACCAAAGTAGTAGGTATTGATTCTTCTCTAATATCTATAACTCACCTAGCACAGGGTAGTTAGCTAGCTTTCTAGTACCATAGCTTCCCTCTTGTTGAGAGGCTTTTAAATCCAGTTAGAAGGCTGATGGGTATGCCAAGCCAATCATGCCACAACTACACCCCCTTAGGGTTACTGTGCCATGTGGTTCATTGATGTGGTTCATAGGTGTCACAGCGTGGTAGGACTTCGGTTGATTTCTCCTGCTGGAGGCCAAACCAAGGGCAACAGCATTAGGTTGTATATTTGGGGAAAATCCTGGTCAACAAACCAAAAAATGGTTTCTCGTGCATTGGGTGCATTTGGGTTTTTTTGTTAAGTGGTCTTTGGATCCTGGAGGGAGCATTTTAGCCCAGATGAGAAAAGTTCATTAAATTCTATATATGTATATTTATACGCTGAATTACATGCATAATAGATTATTTTAAGTAAATACTTAAGAGTATGATTTCCTTTGGCTTTTTCAGAAATCTTGTACTCTGCATTTCCTTTTAACCCCCTCTCACTTTCTGTATTTATCTCCCTCTCTCTCCCTAAGAACCACCACCCCTTCCCATTTCCCTGATCAGATTACTTGTACCCTGCTTGTTCTCTCTCGACTGCTCCCAAGCCCCCAGGCTTTTAATCCTCCCATGTCACTTTCTTGGTTTCTACAAACCATGCATTCATTGGAAAATTTGGAACTAGGAGCCTCCAATGAGTAAAAACATGTGAAGTTTCTCTTTCAGGGTCTGGGTTATCTTCCTGGGTATGATGTTTTCTAGTTGCATCATTATGTGCAAAGTTCAGGATTTCTTTTTTCTTACAGCTCCACAGTATTCACAGACAGGTTTTCTAAAATCGTTGAGGTTTGGCCTTTTGCTATGTGTTATAATTCTAAGTGTGGGCCTCCAAGACCTGGAGAAGAGTGAGTCTGCACATAGACTCAAGTGAGCTGTGTGACTTTGACCCCAAGTTATTTCTGATTGGTGAATAGATGCGGACAGCCAATAGCTGAGCAGAAGAGGCATAAGCAGATTTTAGGGTTCCCTGGCCTGGTGGTTTGGGTGGGTGGGATTGGGGAGAACCACAAGTAGAAAGAAGTGGGGAAGGAGGAAGTGAAAGTTGTCAGGGGTTAGGAGGCAAGAAATCGTGGCCCTGAGGGCTGGCTGGCCAATTGGAGTTAAGAGCAGCCCAGTATAAAACATAGTAAGTAATAACTGGGGGTTATTGATAGGAAAGTAGATTCTAATAGCATCTGGCCAGCTCTTGTGGTATTTAAGGTTTATTTAAATATAAACGTTGTGTGTGTCTATTTATCTGGGAACTGAATGATCAAAGGAAGGGTTTAAAACCCCAAATTGAGATTTAAAATGTCCACAGCATCCAACAGGTCATTACTTTCCCAGGTTTACTTCAGCCTTTTGCTTCACAGGTGCTTTATCTACTGGAAACAGATTATTAGGTGTGTCTTTCCATATACCTGTGTTCACTGTATTTCATAGCATTTATTCTGGCCCCTCTCATCTGAAGCAACAGACATATTTTCTTTAAGTTACTCTATAATACTAGGTAGTGTGTGGGATGCTCTTATACATTTTACATATAGATTTGTTCCATCTTACCTCATATCTGGCTTGCTCATTCTGTCTATAGCACTATGTAGCATCCCTCAGTATTTACACCTCTTTTATAATTTAGGCTGCTGCTTTGATTTTGGTAACTTTACTTAGCTATAAACTTCAGTGGGGTAGAAAGTGATCAATACACCTTTGTGTCTCACTTGCAGCACAGTAAGTTTTATTAGAACCTTCCTTCACTGAATACAGTGTGGCTACCTGGGAGATTGAAAAATCAAATGTCTTAAGCACATCCAAAGACCATTCTGACTATAATTACTACATATTGTATTTCTTGGCTCTATTCCATTTGAGCCAGGGTTTATTCCTGTTACATTCTCCATTCCAGACCTAGAACTGTTCATGATATGTGTGAGGCAATTCTTAAAGATCCTGCCTATATGCCATATGGAAATTAATTGAATGGTTATAACTGAGAGGAGTTAACCAAATACCATTTCTCATTAACTCCATTCATGGTTTTACAACAGATGTTGTACAACTACGTATTTTGTTTAAGTGGAAATATTTGGAATTGTGGTATAAAAACATGTAACTTAAGTAGAGCTTCTGTTCTGTTGGAAAAGCAACAGGAATCAGACTAATTGTCTAATTAGTCCAGCAGCAAAGGCGTACCAACACTGGTGCTCCTGACTGCTATTTAGGGGTCTTGACTTCATTTTCCCTCCTTTCTAAAACTGTCCTACTTTATCAGCTTTGATAGAGGTGAGCTGGGACCACGAGTTTTGAAAATGACTACCACAGAACAGTTATGGAGCCGCAGTCCCTATAATCTTAACTGAAGGCCATCTGGCAAACACACTGCTCCTCCTACCAAGCCAGAGACCCAGGAACCAGCGAGAGGTGGAGGAGGCGGGTCCCCCGTGGCAAAACCCAACCCTCGTGCCCGTTGCTGATTGGCGGGTTGGCTAAAAGCACTGCCTTCCAGCGCGTGCACGGCCGCGCGGTGGGCGTGTCCCAGTGGGTGGGAGCGTGCGCGCTCCCGTCGGGGACCGGAAAGGGGGCGGGGCGGTGGCGCTCGCTCCCGGGACGTGCGCACCGGGTGCGCGGGTGGGAGGGACTGGTCCCCCCGCGGGTACCGGAGCCTGAAGTACGGGTGTCGGAGCCGGGGCTCCCGAGGGAAGGCCGTCACGATGAACACCGTACTGTCGCGCGCGAACTCCCTGTTCGCCTTCTCGCTGAGCGTGATGGCGGCGCTCACCTTCGGCTGCTTCATCACCACCGCCTTCAAAGACAGGAGCGTCCCGGTGCGGCTGCACGTCTCGCGGATCATGCTGTGAGTGCGGCCGGCCCCGCCCGGGGCTGTGTGCTCGGTCCCCGCGGGCCTCACCGCGGGCCGTCCACCCCGCGGACGCGCGTCCCGTGGCCCTCGGACCCCTACCCTGCGCGATCGTCTCCCGAGTGGCCTGGGTCAGCGCTCCCCTTCCTTCCTGTTCTGCTTGTCCCTGACTTATCCCGGCCAATGAGCGAGCAACACAACAGCACACCCACACCCGCGCTTCCGCCTGCCGCCTCCCGGCCTGCGGGCGCGCGTGGGGTCCCCAGCCATCCCCCAGGCCCCCAGAATGGGTTTTCACCCAGACGCCTTGGTGGGTGGCTCTGATGTCGCGTCCAGCCACAGTTGCTCTTTGACAGTCCCTTAACACGTTTGGCTGTTCCTCCTTCTGGACACACAGCTTGCAGCTTCTGCCTTGAAGTTAGGATGGACAGGACGCTCAGGGACGGTTTAAACACCCCAGCCCCTTGTTATTTTCAATGTCATTCTTTAGCCAGCAGCCTGGATAAGTCTTCGGAGACATTAAAAATAGAATTTCGAAATGACTGTTCGTTTCTCTACCGCCCGCTTTATTTATAGCATTTCCCTCCATTTTCTGTCACTTTGATTTTTTCATGCAGTGGTTTTAATTCTTGTCTGCTCTGTGTGTACTCTCTTCTATAATCTGCCCGTTCTTTTAGCCTTGGTTTACTATTTTTTGGTCCGAGTCACCAACAAGTGTCCCCTCTTACTACTGCTGCTGCTTTTGATTTTTCGTTTTTCTCCCCCACGTTTTTGTTAGGTACTGTTGGTGATATAAATAGATGTGGTTTAGATACCGGTTCTGCCATCACCTTCAGTTCTGTGGTGGCCTAGACGAACTTGAAACACATTGAACGTTGATGTGATCTTAAACAGGTTTCTTGCTCTTGAGGGTGTTAACATTTGTTGTAAGTGAAGAGAGTCACTGGAAGGACTGTTGTATGGATTTAAGATAATTGTGGAAAATACATGTTGGCCCTGACATATGGCATGTGTTTATAAACAGATGCTGCATTCCAGATTATCTTATGACCCCTTGCAGTTTTCAATCGCTTATTCCGCCTGCTCCTCATAGAGTATTTGTGTTTTCTTTTTTCTTTTTTAGTTTTATTATTTTTCTCTTCCTTTGTGTTTTCTCAGAGCTTCCTGTTAGGCAGATGAAAACAGCTGAATTATAATATTTATTTTCACACAAAAGGTTACTCTTAAGTTTACTGTAAAGCTTAGGTTTGACTTCTGCACACTACGAGTCCTTCCTGTTTCAGGTTGTGTACACTTCGAGTGATAACTGTGAGGGATGGTAAAACTTTTATCTTTACTTCTAGAAAAAATGTAGAAGACTTCACTGCCCTAGAGAAAGAAGTGACCTGGATTCATCACATTTGATATAACAGCTGATATCCTTCAAGAAAACCCGGCGTCGATTTTTCTGTTCATTTGAGATGGCGAGTGTAGATGTTGGGGAAGAGTATGACTGTAGACTCCACCCCTGCCTGTGATTTATGTGCATATATCTTAATTCTTCATTTAAACATTAATTTGAGGGTAGGAAAGAAAAAAATACAGTTAAATCATTTTGGTTAAAGAAGAAAAAAAATCATCAGAGCTCAGCCTGCCTAGAAATAGTCTGTTTTTCAGTCATTAATAATCTTCATCTCTTAGGAGAGAAAACAAACAATAGCTATATGTTTAAAAAGACATTGCACCTGCAGTGGTTCGTTCAGAAAGCCATTTATGATAACTTATGTCAGCGTTTTATCACCTTTTAAGTCAGATGAATCTTAATCAGACTCCTTTAATCAGTAAGGATGAGTTACTTTCTCCTTACTTTGTGTTTCTGTCTTCACCAGATTGACATCTTGGCAACCCTAGTCTCCTTTAAGGCCACAGGTTATAAACCTCACAGTGTATTATTATTATTTTTTTATTATTGGTTATGGAGACTGTTGTATAAAGCAACTGACCAAAGCACATGTCTGACAGGTTTACCTGCTGTTCATCCTTAAATTATTTGCAGTTTTTAATGAAGCAAATTATTGGATTCAGTCACAGAGTAGGAATTAGTTTAAAATGTACCCTTTTTAGAATACAGATTCCATCAGAAAAATCTTAAGATAAACTTTACCTTTAAATTTTCATGCCACTTTAAAAATCTTAGATTCTAAGGAGTTTAGGCAGAGATAAAAGTGGTATTTTTTATTCTAGAAGATCACATTAAGCCACTGGGAGTGTAACTCATTGGTAGAGTTCTTGCCTAGTGTGCATCTATAAATCCTGAGTTCTATCTCCAGCACTACATAAATCGAGCTTGTGGGCATGCCTATAATGCCAGCACTCCAAAGGAAGGGACCAGATTGCAGGATCAAAAAATACTGTGTTTATACATTACCAATCTTATAGTGTGTTCAGATTTTCTTAATGTGCTCCTCATATTTGAAATTGTCCTTTTTTTGTAAAGAGCTGCTGTAGCCATCTTAATTCTGAACAATAGCTGGTAGTGGGTATACTTTAAAACTAGCATTATAATAAGCCTATCAATATGTAGATACACATAACAGCCTGTCAATATGAATATACATATAATAAAATTAATAATTTACAGATAATATTTAATAAAAATCCACATGTTAGCTCACTTCTCAGTGTGGCTTAGTACTGTAGTTTCTTCTAGTACATCTCCATGATGAGTGGACCCTGTTAGTGTTCTTTACTGTTACCAACCACACCACAACACACACACACACCACACACACTGAAACATTGTGATCTGGACAGAGCTGCAACTGCATCAACTAGTATAGAATGCTAGACTTGGTTACTAAGAGCTCAGTGGCCATGTGCGTATAGTGAAGATTGGTTCTGCTCTCGAGGCCCTCTGAAACTGTTTCTCTCTGAAAGACCAAGTCCTCATTCTTTTGGACTCAGTGGACCGAACTAAAATTTCAGTTTCTTAGGCTTATTTTTTTAAATAAAGAAGTCAGCTAGTTATGTTTACAGGAACAGGGAGGATGGTAATCTACACAAACGCACAGACACCCTTGCAATGGGCTAGATTTTTATATATTATTGTATTGATATATATATCTTGTATTTCTTTAAAATTAGTGATTTGGTACATTCCTGGACTACCTGTTCCGATTTATTTTAATGTTCATGTTGCTTTAAGAATAAGGTCTGTTGAAGTTGCGTGCGCTTTTCAGTGTTTTGAGTCCTTAATTTGTTTACATCTAGAGAATATATTTGATTGGAATGTTAAGCAGCTATTTCTTTATTTATCAGCAGAGTATTCAACAAAAAATAATGTAAGTATTTATCTAAATACCTTATAATGGTTTCTTTTTAAACATTATTTCTTATAAAAAACATAATTTTAAAGTTACTTTTGGGAGAATCAGTTCTCCCTACCTTAAGGATTCCACTGATTGCACCCCACCCCCCTGAGCTGTATCACTGACCCAAGAATATACATTTTTATATATTTAAAATATCTGACCTTCATCGCTTAGTTTAAAAAAAAAAAAAATCAAGTTAATAGAGAGAAGACTATAGTGAGAAAGCTTTCTCCCCTTCAGTAGCCTGTTTTAAGCTGTGTATGCCTTGTAGCTCTCTAGCATTATAGGGCCCATAGGACCCAGAAAGATGTGCACAGGGTTACAGCAGACTATTGCTTAACTGCCTTAGCTTCTCTTATAGTGCTAATACTGAAAAGTATGGAGTAGGCTTACTTAATACATGACGTTGAAATATTCACAAATAAAACATTGCTTCTATGTTGTTGTTGCCAAAAGCAATTCTGTTTTTAATCATTGTTGGTAGATGTGGTGATTTGAATAAGTATGTCCCCCACGGCCTCATGTGTTTGAATGCTTGGCCATAGAGAGTAGCACTACTAGGAGGTATGGCCTGATGGAGTAGGTGTGGCCTGGTTACAGGAAGTGTGTCACTGTGGTGGTGGGGCTTTGAGGTCTCCTATGCTCAAGCTCCACCAGTATGGAATCCAGTCTCCTTCCACTACTTTTGGATTAAGATCTAGAACTTTCAGCTCCTCTAGAACCATGTCTGCCATCAAGTTGCTGAGTCTCTGAAACTGTAAGGCAGCCCCAATTAACTGTTTTTCCTGTAAGAGTTGATTTGATCGTGGTGTTTCTTTACAGCAGTGGAAACACTAAGACAATGGGTAATTTTTATTTACAGGTGGGTCTATATTTTTTATGACTTCTTTTAGTATTTAGCAGGCAGCATGTTAAACAGCTTCATATACTAAGTTTTGGCTTATATCTTTTATGCTAGATATGTCATTAGACATCGGGCATACTGGGGTGAATGAACTTTGAAAATCAGAACATTTTGAAGATAGCAGAAAAAGCTCTCCTTCAAAAAATAGTTTTGATCTCTGCATTTAAAAATCATCAAACTATTTTAAAAGTAGAAAAGCTATTCTTCATAATAAGAGCAACTGCTGTACATAAACAATATTGAGCATGTGTCCAAAAGTTATGAGTATCAGTGTTACTTTTGTGACGAACATACTAAGTTGAATTTATATTCTGCTTTACCTCAGTAAAACCAGTCAGATAACACTAGTTTGGAATTAAATTATTGCTTGGTGAGTAATCAGTACACTTGCATGCAGTTGTTCAGCTCTTTGCTTACTTAGACTTTGATTTTGAAACGAGAATGGTCCCTGACTAGTTATCTAATTACTTTCAATTGATACAGGCTCTGAACCAAGTTGTTCTTTGGGACAAAATGTTTTGAGAGGTGATAATCCGAAGCTACTTTTGAAAGACATGAAGACAAAGTATTTCTTCTTTGATGATGGAAATGGCCTTAAGTGAGTGATTCCTTGTCGTTTTTTAACATTTTTAAGTAACATTGGTGAAAGACTGATGAAATGTGTGTTTTTCTTTTAAAGAAAAACATACTGTTTGGGGTAGTAGTAGCTCAGGGAGAGCACTGGCCTGACATGCTCGGTCTGTTCAACTTCCCGGACAGTGAAGAAGGGAAGGGGATAAAAATATTAGTGCAACAGTTTGGGAGAAAGATGTTTTTGTATTTGAACTCAACTGAAAGACCAAGGAAAGAGAAAACTTGGCATCTGTCGTAGTAATCAGTTCTCTAGTGATGCTAAGATGCAGTAGTCACAGTAAAAGTCCACGGCTGTTGTAGTTTGCTTTCTATTGCTATGATAAAACACCAGGAAACAAATCGCTGGAGAAGAAAGCCTTCATATAGGCTTACAGGTTACAGTTTATCATCAGGGGAAGCCAAGGAGAGAACTGAGGCAGACACTGTGGAGAAATGTCTCTTGTTAACTTCCTCAATTTGCTTTCTGATACACCCCAAACTACCTGTTCAAGGATGGCACTACCACAGTGGCTGAGCCTTCCACTCAGTCATTAGTTAATAAAGTTGCCCCCATAAACTATGTATCTTTTCATGGTCTAATGGGGGTCCTCAATTGAGGTTCCATGTTCTGAGATCACTATATCCTGTTGACATATGACAGACCATACAATAGCTGTACTATTGAGCGTACGAAGGGACATGGGGTTTCTCATGTCTGAGAGGGTCACCATGTTAAAGCTCTGCTCTGAACTTGAGTCAGGAGCTTACATGAGGAGGTGTCTAGTGTTGCTTCTTTAAATTATCCTCCTCCTAACCCCCCAAAATTCAGTTTATTCTTCAGAAGAAGAGGAAATCAGAATGAATGATGATGGATCTCAGGTCATTTTGACCTTTTATGGTTTATAAGAAAAGATTTAGGAAAAGAACGAATTTGACTTAACCATACCTTTGGACTTGCAAATAAAGAATTTGGATTATGATAGATTTTTGATCTGCTGCAGTTTGCAACTCTAAATAATGGCAAAATTAGATTTCAAATTATTGCCTTTGGATTCCTAGCATGAGTCTCGTTTTCTCCTCATTGTGTTGTATTCATGTAAGCTTTTTTTGTTGGTAATTAGCCGAAGCTGTGAGTTTAGGCTGGTCATTTAGGGTACCCGTGATTTTAATGTTGATTCTTCTAGCGCTATCTGTGGATTTCAAATGATGTGAAAAAAATTGTTAGGCTTTGTCTATTAGAAGCAGCTAGTTATAGATGAAGTATGTGGTTCCATAGCACTTGATTGAATTTTTCTTAAATGACAAGTTCGGCTAACCTATGTTTATTACATTTTTTCTAGGGGCAACAGGAATGTCACTTTGACGCTATCCTGGAACGTTGTACCAAATGCTGGAATTCTACCTCTTGTGACAGGATCTGGACATGTATCTGTGCCATTTCCAGATACATACGAGATAACCAAGAGCTACTAAATTATTCTGAATTTGAAACATATTTTTATACACGTTGAATTGCATCTCATCTCTTCCCAGTTTCTTCATTGATTTTTTTTCTTTCTTTTTTTTCTTTTTCTTTTTTCTTTTTTTTTTTTTTTTTTTTGTTTTGTTTTGCTGTAAGAAAGCCTCACATCAGAAAACACAGTTGAAGTGAAAGGTTCTGAGCTTCTTAAGCTTAGCTTTGTAAACAGACAGACGAAAAAAGCCTCCCAGAGAAGAGTAGTATGAAGAATGAGGCAACTGCATTGGAAGAATCTGTCAGCAGTGTAGGTTTGAAACATTTGTTTGCATTATCTTACGGAACACAAAATGAGCATAAAGGGCTGTTAAATGTTCAAGTGTCATAAGAATTCTGAATTGTATGTTTTGTGTTCATGCAAGAGGGTTGTGACTCACTTGTGGGCATTCTCTAGTATCTCTGAGTGGATGCTAGATTACTGGAACTGTTAATGTGGTTCTTTAAAGTCTAGTTTACAAAGGAGCAGAGTGGTAGGATTTTAATCCATTTGTTAGAGAAATCCCCATCATGCTTGCTTTTCTTAGGTGAGTAGCAGCTTTCTCCAAATAAAGAGTAAGGACCTCGTTGTATGCTGTAAAATCTAGCAGGCTCATTTTTAAGTTTCAACCCAAACAAATGTGTATCTTTCAGTGTGTTCAGAGTGCTTCTTTGTATATCTCTCTAAATTTTTAGCTTTGCCATGGAAAGTTGAAATGTTTGCATGGATTGCCTCCTGAATTGAATTCATCCCAGTGAACCTTGCCTCTGTGACTAACTAGTTTTCTTAGCTCCATATTTTAATAGTTGGAATAATAAGTCTTGTGCTTCTCCGCCTACAAATTTCTCTCATGTGTTTCCTGTTGTCTTGAGTGGTCCTAATGAGGTAGAGAGTGCAAATATCAGCTCTTTACAGGTGAAGAACCTGAAGCCCAGGAACTTACTGACTTGCACCCAAATTAAAAAGCAAGCAGTGAACTTCTTTTATACCTCAGTTTACACATCGGTCACATTCATATAATTTTATTGTAGTTTGTTACTCTCCTTTTCCTTCTGGGAATGAGAGAGTATGAAACTAATTTTCTAGTAGCCAGCAACTTATACAGTGATATCATTGTTTGTGATATTCATTTTTACCCATGTTAAAATAACTATAGCTTTGTAAAATAATTTAGAGATTAAATACATTATCTATGATTGAATATATAATTATATTTGACATGAAATTTATTTTCCTCATTGATAAATACCCTCAGAATTAGTATCTGCATATTGGCTACTCTTAAATGTAAGAGTAGACACGAGGTACATCCTGCAGTAACCTAAAAGGGCTGTTTACTAGCAGTAGCAAAATTAGCATTTGTTCTGTTTACCTCATGTGTTTAGTGACATTCATTTTAACAGCTCTTGTATGTGGTGGTACAGGTCTTACAAATGCATGTGCATGAGGTTTTCTTACCAGCAGAAAGGTCAGAGGTGCATCTTGAGATTGGCACTAGCATGTTCCTGAAACATTTCAGGGTCTCTGTTTCTTTGTCTATAAAATGATCCTTTACTATAGTGGAAATCTGTGAAATGTTTTCTGTTCAGTGGATGGTGAACAGGAAACCACCATAGTGATCTGAAGTCAGAAAAGTGATTTGGAAAGATTAACACAGAGTCCATAAGGAGCTGAGCTTCTGCTACATTTTACACCTACCTACAAAGTTGAGCTTTATACATTGATCAGATACTAGATGTGTAAAATCTGCAAGTGTCAAAGCTTAGAGGATCTGGGTGTGGGCGAGCCAAGGAAGCTTTGACAAGTCTAGAGTATTAAAGCACACCTCAGTTCAGTTAACAGTCCATAATACTTGTGATCATGTGTTGGTCCAGCACACACGAACTAGCACTGACATTATCTAGAATTACTATGTATCTGAAAAGCCCAATTCAAGAGTTTGGTAAAGAAAGCCCAGCGTGACAATGGCCTTTTGCTTTTACCAGACTAAGGGAGCTGCTCAGGATATGAGTGCTCCAGCATGCCACTAGCCCTGTTTCTCAGGAACCAATTGCGTGTGTGCATGGCCTTATCAATTTGTGGTGATTCTATAACCTATGAAGTTTGTATGTTTGATAAGCATCTCTAGTCTCAATGTTTTAGAGAAGTCTCATCAGATCTTTACAGAGACTCAGTGCTTCAGAGTCTTAGCCCAGAGGTGATTCTGTAAAAAGATGATTGCAGGAATCTTAGTAAAGAGGTTGCAGTTAAAATTTAACTTGAAAATGTAGCACTCAGCATATCCTTTTCAGTCTTAACTAGAAGTCTTAAGTGTGTGCTTTGTGCCTGGTCATTGCATTTAGTGTCCTTCTGCTGAAAGGAAACTAACAGCTTCAGAAACTGTTGAGAATATAATAGGAAAACTGGTTGGTTCAGATTTCTTTTCTGGTTCTTCAGTGGTCTGGCTAGCCAATTATTTATGTGAAGAACTGGGGACTTTAAGGATCTAAAGCTTTGAATGGGGGCTGGTACAGGGGCTGGTTTCTGATACTTTGACCTTGTAGCTGTGACCTTTGATTGTAAGCAAACATCTGTCTATTTCAAAAGCTTCCCTCGCTTTCAGTAACAAGCCTGTGTACCTTACGTGAGACTGCCAGTGGTTCAAAGTTGTATGTTTGAAAAAGTTATTTCATAGTTTTTATGAAATTTGGAAAGTTGTTTACTTAAAAAACAAATGCATAAGAAAATAATTCATAAAATGCTGAATATATATGTGCAAAAAGTTTTCTTAACTACAATAAATATTCGACATTTTTCTAATAAAGATGATTTTTTTTCTGAGTAAGAATATGCATTTTAAAGACTTCCAGATTTATGCATTTTTGTGAAGCTGCTGAACTAAAAAGAAGAAAAAGTAGTGCACTTAAGATTTAAGGAGTGAGTGTGCAACGGGGCTTTGGGGGTTCATCATTCTACCAGGATGTTCCCAGAGATCTGTATGCTCCCGAACTAGCTGGAAGTGCTCAGAGGGCAGGCTGTCAAATTTGTGCTTGTATCTTGTCTAGTACTCTGCACAGTGTCTTGCAGTGATAGACAGGTGCCCAAGAAATGATGAGGTGCTTGTATCTAATGTGACCCAGATGTAGGTTACACCTTGTAGACTATCCCCTTTGTAAATTCTGCTTTTTTCTCTTTCTCACACTCCTGATTTCTCCTCCTTTCCCTTCAAGCTCAGTTGGACCATCCAACAAAAGTAATTGGTGGTGTTGTTCCAGGTTCTGTCACTGCCCTGTCCCAGGTTTTCATAGTAAGAGGACTGACAGATCATGACTTGTGACAAGGGTAATTAAGAAAATAATCCAAAGCCCTAAGAGACTCAAGTAAAATACTCATGTTCCAGGTCAAGTATTGCTCTGAAAAATGAATCTCACTGTACAGCTCTTTGAAAGTTCAGTGTATTTCCTGAGCCTCAGGTCCTGGGCATATTAACTCTGGTTTGACCCAGATAACAGCACTGAACCTACTGAGGTCTGGAACTTCTCAATTCTGCATCTCAAGAGAAGAATTTCTCAGAAGGAACGTATGTCAGTAAACTTGCACACACACACACACACACACACACACACAACTCCCATCAAAACTGTTGAGGTTTGGTCTGTAGCTATGTATTATAGTGCTATATACTGTTCCTAGTTGTCTCAGGGTGAGAGAATCCTCAGGTACACCAAGTGATGATACATGACTTTGCTCCAATTTAAAGCTGTTGGTTGATGCCAACAGCCTGTAGCTGGGCAGAAGAGAGGTAGGGGGTATTTTGGTTCCTGGCCTTGGGGTTTGAAGCAGGACCACGAGAGAGGAGAAAAAGGTGAGAGAGAACACACCATGGGGTAAGTGAGTCCTGAAAACATGGCCATGAGGGCTGGCCAGTTGGAGTTAAGAACTACCCAGATGGAACATAACAAGTTATAACCCCGGGTTATTGATGAGGAAATGATTCAGATACCTTAGAGGGTAGGTATCTGCCCAGCCCTAGTGCTTTAAAACTTATAACTAGAAAGGTTTTGTGCCTTTTATCTGGGAACTGAATCATCTAAGGCAGGGTAGAAACCCTTGATTGATATTAAATATTCATAGAACACAAAACAAAATGAGGTTAGAAGACTGTTATCTCTTCTAATGAGTAATAAGAGACTTCCTTCAGACCTGTGGGTTTTTTGTTGTTGCTGTTTTTGTTTTTTACCTTCCCTAGAATCCGCTGTGCTAGAACATTTTTTGCTCCTTCACACGTTTTTGTCCTCTTTTTCTTGGAAAAGCATTAAAGCAAAAATTCTGTTTTCAATGCTGTTGTCTGACATGTGACCACTGCTTACCCCTCTAATGTGGTAACTTGAGTATTAATATATGTAAAGACTCCAATCCTATTCCCTCTTTTTACAGCACTTACCTGTGAGTATTTGGAAGTAGTGTTTCAGAGTTGGCAACAGAGACGCTGAATACAGTTAAACATCTGAGACACAAAAATCCAGTATATTCCCCTGCTTGGGGCTTAACATGGCTGCAACTTCCCTAGATAATGACTTAATAAAAGGAATGGGAAAGAATTTACTGGCCATGGTGAGGAAGAAAATTCTGGGGTGCAGTGTAGATCTCAGCCAAAGTATGGTGGGAATTGGACTTTTCCCAGTGGGTGTGGTGTCTCCTGGGTTAATTTGAGAAGTAGGGTTTTTTGTTTTGTCTTTCCACTCTTTAGTGGCTGCCATTTCCTTAGGGGCCACCTGGCTAGCATAAGTAGAGTGCAGAGAGAGACAAACTCAGAATTGCTACTTCCTCTTGGCTGCTCTCTGCTCAGTGTTGGAGAACCCAATTAAGTTCTGAGTTAACACAAAGCCCCATGATAGTGAACATCGAAATTCCGTTAGCTGTAGTGAGTGAAATAACTTCTTGCTTGTGTAGTAGCTGCTGTGGTTATTAAAGCATCTTTCTACAAGATGTGAGGAAGGGCTTTGTAGGTTTTTTTGTTTTTGTTGTTGTTTTTGTTGTTGTTTGGCATGGGGAACTGTTGCCCAAAAATTTACATTTTTTTTTTTTTTTCATTTCAAATCTCCATGAATTTCGAATTAATCAGATGGATGTTTCAAGAACAAATTCACCTCAACTTGGCATCTAGCATTATAGCATCATCCTATTCCAGGGGTAAATGGATTACAAGTCCCAGTTTTGATGGAAATGGCACGTGAGGAGTAGTCTTGACTTCACAGTCACTTCTCAGAAACAACTCTACCACAGGCAGGAAACCTAACTTTTCACTAAGCTCAGATTCTCAACAGTTCCTCATGTTAGGACTCCTAACCAGAAAACTATTGTCCTTGCTATTTCACAACTATAATTTTGCTACTCTTAGGAATCATAATATAAATATCTGTGTTTTTCCATTGTCCTAGGCAACCCCTGTTAAAGGGTCATTGGAGCCCCAAATGTGTCAAAGGTCAAGAGCCAATGGTCTTTCTGTTTATGCTCACCAGCTGAAACTGGCCAGCAGGGAACAAGCAGTTATCACAAATGGTTTTGTTTCTGTGTGTGCTTTTAATTTGTGTGTGTGCACACATTGATTTGTAGGCATTGAGGATTTTCTGATGGTGAGTTAGCAGCCTGACAGATTCAAGCTTTGCAACTAGCCTTGTAGCTTATTATGATATCCAGAGATTGGGGAAAACAAAAACAAAAAAACAGTTCTTTTGTTTGTTTGTTTTTATTTTTGCTTTAGTTTTGCCCAGTTTGTGTTTTGACCCTATATTTGGTGCTATCTATGAAACTCAGTGTAGTTTAAATGTGTAAAAGATTCTTAATGGAAGTCTGTTCAAAATTGTTTGACAAGATTAGTCTAGAACTGCTGACAATCTCTAGACTTGGAAAAGAAAGGAGTGGAATTTAGATATTTACAGGTAATCTGAACCCCCCAAGAAAACATGAGAGCTTCTGTCCCCATAGCTGTGATATAAGAAGCATAAGATTTGTTTCTCTGAGTACACTACCTAAACACATGGACCTTCCTTATTGTCAGTTTCCTTGCTAGCCTCAAACTTGGCAAATGTTTTGCTGAATCATTACTTTATTATTTTGTAGTACAATTACTTATAGCTCTTGTTGGACCTGTGTGTGTGTGTGTGTGTGTGTGTGTGTGTGCGCGCGTGCAGATGTATATATCTATGTATATATGCAGCCCTTAGGACATTTAAATACTTGTTTCATGACTTAATAAAAAGTAAGGAAATGAAAGTGCATTTAGGAAATTTTATTGGCAATCAACCTTAGCTATCCCTGGGAGATTTATTTTTAAGGACTCTGAAAACATCAGAATCCTTACGTACAATGATGTAGTGTTTGCATATAATGCATATGTAAGCTTCTTTATACTTTAAATTATCTCTTGATTACCTATGATGCCTTATGCAATGCAAATGCTATGTAAAATTTTGAGCTATTTAAGGGTAGAAAAGAGAGTTTATGCATGTTTGGAACAGACACAATCCTAACCACATAGCACAGGCAGTACCAGTTGAACTTCAAATATTTTTGACACACTTGAGTGGCTCTGCAGATTGGAAACTTGATTTGGTTGGCTGAGTATAATGGTTTGTCCCTGCTCTCTGTCCTTTCAAAAAGTTACAGTTCTTACTGGAAAATGCCTCACCAGAACAGAACTGGCTGGCTTACCCCATGCACATTCTCGAGTACACACACAGACAGACAGACAGACAGAGATACAGAGAAAGTGCCAGACACTTTGCATTTTGTTGTTGTTGTTGTTTTGGGTTTTTTTTTTTTTAATTTTATTTTTTACCCATCTGCTTTTATGCCATTTTAATTACATTGAAGTATTAAGGTCAGTTCTGGATTGAGGAACTAGCAATACAATAGATGCAAATAGTCAAGGAACAAGCAAGGCAATAAACAAAGTCCTTTGCTCACTTTTTCTAAGGGCTTATCAGGATGACCAAAATATCTGAGCCTACTTCCCTGTTCTATCCCAAAGTCATTTTCATGCCTGAAGCCTGCTTCTTTGTTCTAGCCTAAGATTTAGATTCCTGCCTAAATTACTTCTTTGTTCTAGCCTGTCAGATTCTTGCCTGAAGCCCACTTCCTTGTCCTTGGCCAATGTCAGATTCCTGCCTGAAGCCCCGAAAGCTCTCTACATCTCCCCCTTTTTTATTTCATAAACAAGACTGAGCTTGTCTTGGGTCATTCTGACAAGAATGTCTTTCTTACCCGTTGTGAAATATGCATTATTAAAAGCAATGCACTGCTGTCTTAGGTTGGTATGTTTCTGTGCAGACTCTTGTCTGTCCTTGGCTTGCCAGCCTCTTAAATTAATAACTCTGTTTGGGGGTCAATTTTCAGTTTTAAGCCATGTACTTTGGCTGCCAACACGTTGATGTTGTTAAAGACAAGCTTTAACATGATAGGCAGGAATAAAAGTATTCCCAGGACAAAAAGGGCTAACATGATCAAGCTATATATGCCATTCTTGAAGCTTGACCAAAATGGAAATACCTCAAGCCATGGATAATTTTATCAGCAGTATCTCCAACGTCAACACTCAGCAGAGCAGCATTCTTTAAATTCATAATCTCACTATTCAAAGTCAAAACATCCAGAGAGGTGTTAGAATTATGCCAAATACTCTGCAAGTATCTTTAAACTTTTACCTAGTTATAATGATTATCATTGTAAATTTTAGAAGTAACACAAATTCAATGGTATTTGGCATGATACTTGAGATGGCTCCTTACTCTTAAAATCTGAACCTCCTTTCAATAATTTAAATAGGATAAAGAGCATCAATCCATTGTTCCAAATGCCTATTTAAATCCTCTTGTATACTCAACACATTAGTAACATTTTTTTTGCTAAATGATTAAGAAAAGTAACTGTTAACTTCTTGTGTCAAAGCAAGTGCAGAAGCAGTGGTGCTAGCAATTAATGTAATTAAAGCTGTTATACCAGCAATAATCAAGCCCAATTGCTACCCTCTTGCTTCTGCTTAAAGTCTGACTCACTTCTTCTAGTACTTGCAAACTTTTTTCAGAATATCAAGGTTCTGTAATACTTAGGGCAATAAAACAAAAGCTGGTTGATAGACCTCCATAACAGACATGCCAGGTTTCAGTATACTAACACAATTAGAAAGTGTACTATCAATGCAACTTACATTAAGTACTATAGAAGAAACAAAAGTACTTTTAGCTTGACAATTAAAAGAACCTCAACGCATGCACTAACAGGTGACTTGACATCCACATCCTGTCCCAACTTTATCTCTTGCTAACATAACATCATAGAGAACTGCAGCTAGCTTCCAAATATAATGACAGCATTCCTGTGTGGAGATGAGGGTCAGAGAATGGAACTCATCCTGAAGCTGTTGGTCCAGAGGCCTGGAGTAAGCAATGCAAACAAGACAGCCTTTTGTCCAGGGGGTGGGGCAAAATCTGACTTCTGAGCATTCTCTGCTTACCTGCACTCATGTGTCCTTACACCCACACTCATATATATGTACGCCATATGCAAACACACACATACAAAATAAGTTGTTTTAACTTAGCCTGGGCAATAAGTGCTTAATTTGAAATAAAGAATTCTTTCCATTTGAAGCGGATTAGTTAAAAATTCTTAGAAATATATTTAACATGATGGATAGAAGAAATATAAATATGAGACATTTACATGTAGTTTAATGAATAATTTGAAGTATGTATCTATTGCTGCTGTTTAAATCAACAATTAGAGCAACACCACTCCATCTTGGTCTCATTTCCCACATTGTAAGAGTTAGAGCTCTGAGGGGAAAGGTATCCTGCCAGTCAGGAACCAAGGAATACCACAGAGTCACACCATACAACAAACCTCACCCAAGAGATTTATAGGGAAAAACACAGAAGGGTTAGCTGACTCTGTGGGTAAGAAGCAGGAGACAGATTTTATAGAGAATTGGGGGAGGGAGCCTGGGATTGGTTAGATTTTATGGCCTGATCTTGGGCTTTTTAATGTTAGGATGGAGCTTGATCTACATGGATCTGAAGTGCTGCAGACTCTGGTACAGTGTTCTGTGGGCTCCTGGTGGTTGGAGGTCTTCGGAGGCAGGGTGTGGCCACTCAAGTGCCTCAAGGGACTGAGAAGTGTTCTGCGGGGTGTGGCCTGGTCGGAGGTCAGTAGGGACAGAAACTGCCCACTAGCATTCCTCAAGTAAACACCTCTTCTCGATCACCTCTTCGCCCTCCCTGCCTTCACTTTTGAGGGCATTAATTTTCAAATTTACTTAGAAATTTTCCACCAATGTTACATCTGATTTGTCATTTTCCCACCATTCTGATTCATTGAAAGCACTCAGTAGTCTGTTAAAACAGACACATGTTTCTTGAATCAAGGAGGGCTGATGTAGGCTAAATACCACTTGTTGTCATTTCAATAGTCCAAGTTGGAAAACGAGGTTTCTTTTGGTACACAAAACTGATGGAAAGTTGTGGCCCTTCTAATGTGACAGGCATCATTCCTGTTTATTTATTGGCCCAAGCATATCACACAAATGAAAGTCAGTTACTAATTCTACAGGTGAATACTACGGGTTACATGGCACTAGGTAATCCTCTTATAAAGACAAGGAGAGGGAAGAGAGTTCTTTGGAGTATGATATAATTCATCATACATTTGTGGTGTAGTTTAGTTTCAGCTGGTTATGGATATGTTAATCTTTACCGTAGAAATATTGTTGGGTCTTGCTGTTTCAACTGAATACTAAATGTAAATACTCGACTTATATCTTTTGTACTGATCTATAGCTGATTATACTGTTGCTGTGTGTTAAGTAGTTATCCCTGGCAATCCATCCATCCATCGGAAGCTAACTTAGATGGATCAACAGGTCACTTCAGTGACAGTTCTAATGGGGGAGGACCAGCTGATGAGATGATAAAGAAGACAGAAAGTCTGGGGTCTTGCACAAGCTATAGCTTATCTTTTTCTTTCAATTTCTTTTTAAAAATAATTATTGGATATTTTATTCACATTTCAGAAGCTATTCTCTTTCCCAATTCCCCCCACCCACCCAGAAACTCCCTATTGCATCCCCTGTCCTGCTTCTATGAGGATGTCTCCCCACCCACTCACTCCCACCTCCCCACCCTGGAATTTCCCCACACTGGGGGCATCCAGCCTTCACTGGACCAAGGACTTCCTCTCCCACCTATGCCCAACAAGGCCATCCTCCCTTACATATACATCTGGAGCACATGGGTCCCTGTGTGCTCCCAGGCTGGTGGTTTAGACCCTGGGAGCTCTGGGTTGGTTGGTATTGTTGCTCTCTGCATGGGCCTGCAAATCCCTTCAGCTCCTTCAGTCTTCTTTCTAACTTCTCCACTGGGAACCCCATCATCAGTTCAATGGTTAGCTGTGAGCATCCGCTTCTGTATATGTCAGACTCTGGCAGACCTCTAAGGAGACAGCTCTATATCAGACTCCTGTCAGCATGTACTTCCTGGCATCTACATCAGCGTCTGCCTTTGGTGACTGCACATATGATGGATACCTAGGTGGAACAGTCTCTGGATGGCCCCTCCTTCAGTTTCTGTCCTACAAGCTATATCTTATGCCAAGCAAATTTATTAAGAAATACAACATCTTATATACAGTTTTCAAGTCAGTTTTACATACAATGGGATGAAGTCAGCAGGAAGCTAAGCCAGCAGTGTTGCACAAAGGGAACACAGGTTATCTTTAGTGGCCCATAGACTGAGCACACAGCAATTTTGAGACATAACCATAGCACACTAGGGTGGAAAGAATTCTCAGGATGAAGCCACATCTCCTCCAAGGTCCTGGCCCCAGGCAATAACTGGCCTTCCCATGTAATTTCCTAGGTTTAGACAAGGAATTCTGTTCCTTCTCCATACACCAGGGCCTCAGGGAAAGCCGCGAATCAGCATGATCCTCAAGTAGCCATGTGTAGTAGGCCTGTCCTACTGATGGGCGTTGACTGAACATTCTGGTGACAGTGACTGGATGTCAGTGTTTGCTTCTGTTAGGAAAGGAAGTTCTAGCTGGTATTGTCTATATGTAGATTTGAAAAATACCTTTAACATTATTAAACATTGAAAACATTGTGTCTTATTAATTAAAGGCATTTTGCGGCATACATGTTAGCATTATAAAGTATACACTAGTATTACTCTTTTGGCATTAATTTTAGCAAATGTATTCAAATGTACCTGAGTGCAATTTAAGCACCATAATAATCTGGAACTTAGAAACATGTTCTAATAAATTCTTCAATAAGAGTTAACATGTTTATTTTTTTCTCTTTCAGTCATATACTTCTCTTCAGCAAACTTTTATTCATGATAAATACTGAGAGAATGCTATTTTGACATTCTTTTAGTGATAATGTTAACTACTTGAAAAACATTAATGTGAGTGTGTATATACATATACATACATATATACTCATACACACAGATACACACACACACAGACACACACACACACACATATATATATTATAATACTGAAACTAATCTCTTTAAAAATTTATTTCCAAAGTTTCAAGTATTTCTTTTCTTAAGAGGAACAAATAAATTGTAATATATATCATAGCAGTATCATTACTTATAACAACAATAGTAGTCATACAGTTAAGAGCAAGACTCACCACAAACCTATGAATTATTCTCAGAATTAGACATTCTAAATATAAGTTGTTACCCAGGACTGCTCTCCATACCTGCGTAACTGTTCATCATCCTACATCTCTGCCTTTCTAGATCCTCCTCTTCCTTCCCTCTCCTTCTTCTCCTTACTCCTCCCACCTTAGCTCCTCCCAACTTGTGGAAAATATCCCTTACAATGTACCTATATAATATAACATGTATTTAACTCATTCAGTATTCCAATAATTCTACACAGTAGATACTATTATCATCCCTATTTTAAAGAGGAAAATGCTGATGTAGCGATGAGTGAGGCGTTTGCTCATAACCACCAGAATAGTTAGTAAAGCTAATAGTTATTAAAAGTTAGCACACATTTGCCTGCACATATGTTGTAAATGTGCAGCTTGGTTTTCATGCAGGTCTCAAACATCTGGAGTGGGGGCTATCCCAAAACATGCAGCCTGTATATGGAGTATGGTCTTCTAAAAAAAAAAACAGTTGTTCAGTTATTCATGGAATATTATTTTTTTATATCTCTAGTATTCAGTTTGCAACTACTTCATTGAGAATTTTTGTATGTATATTCATGAGGGATACTGGACTATAACTTATATATTTTTGTTGGGTTTACACTTGATTTCACTATTTCAATATTATTTGCTTTGTGAAGGAGCTTATTGTGGTTCTGAATTTTTTTAAACATAACTCAAAAAGTATTGCTTGTTTGAAGGCTCTATAGAATTCTTGTATAAGTATATCTGACCCTTGGTATTCTGCTTGTTTGTTTCTTTTCATTTTATTCTGTTTGAATGCTTTTTAAATTTTTTTGATTTACTGAAAATAAAAATTAAAAAAAAAAAAAAAAGTTAGCACACAGTTGGTAAAACCAATATCCAAGTTCTGGAGTTGGCACCAGACTACCAGCTGTAATTCCCAGCTTTGCTGCCCTTTCCTCAGAAACAAGAGGTTGGGCAGGCCTTTCTTTCAGAATCGCTGTGGGGAGTTTGTGTAACGCGTTTCCCAGAGCTGTTGGCGCACAGCTGAGTGATTATCTCCGTGAAATACCGAGCCTGTGGAGCACCTCAGGAACTGTAGCAAACTGTACACAGTACAGATTCCAAAGTCTGTTGGTGAAGCACATGTTCTCCTTTACAACTTTTGAACAAATTATCATGTAAAGCAACGAGTCTTGTTCTAGTGTCTTAATGGAATAGGAAACACAGCCTCTGGATAGTGCACTTAATGTTTAAGGTAAGCATCCTGAAAACTTTCTTAGTTCAATCATGAAATTCATTAATAAGCCTGAAAAGAAATGGAAACGTTTATTCTCATTTTTGGCATCTGACATAAGAATGACCAGAGGTAAACAATGAATAAGAAAACTGACCAAAAGTTGGTGTGAATAACAAAAAGCACCATGAACTGAAGATGCTTTTATCCTGGTCGTGATGACAAAGAGGACATTCAGGTCTACAGCATCATGTCTCAAAGGAAGGAAGGATGCTATTTACAGAGGCAGGCCAGCAAGGAAATCATGACTACGAGACAAACAGATGTTCAGTTTTAATTGGGTTACAAGAGGTTGTAACATGCTTATTCTTGTCTAGCTTCAAAGGAATGTGACACAAACTATGATTTATTTATTAGGCTCTGTACAATTACTAGGAGAAATACCCCTAATCTAATTCTCTAATGCTAGACTGCCTACTTTCCCAGCTGTACACTCCAAATACTGGCTGTTTGAATCTTCCTGGGTTATTTATGCTCCAGCAGTCTGGTGTCCTAGGGAGGCATTTCATGTGCTGCTGGTCCATCATGGCTCATGGAGACCTCCTGTTCTGTCTGTTTCCCCCTCCTCTGCCCTTGTGGTCCCTACCTGTGACCCACTAGCCCAGCAGCACAAACTGCACCTTTCTCTATTCTCCCCAGTATTAGCTGTAGCCATATTTTATTTAATCAATGGTTTTAAATTGGGGAGTAAGGCTTGCACAAGAAAGGCTGGTATACGTGGCATTTGCTTGTCTTGGGGCAACCAGATCTTGGGCTACAGAATTTAGCATATGAATTCACCAGCACCAGACCAATCCTCAATAGAGGGTTAGTGATATTTTGGAGAAGGTTTATAAATTTAACTGTTCCGTGGAACGTAAGAGGTGAGGAGTTTTAAACCATTGCCTTTTTTTCGAGTGCACAGAACTCCAAAGCTATTTGACACTGTCACTGCTGTCAGCAAAACGAGGCAACTGTCAGGTAGTGTAGCAAAGCCATAGTTAGAGTATCCAGAATGTGGCAATGGTGTAGGAGATCCGTCACAATGTCTTATTAAGCCTAATCAGAAGACCAAGGTCCTATAGTGATGGACACTTTCACCTCAAGTGCTTTATGCCATTCAACTTCAAGAGTAGTATTATACAGACCTCTGGATTTTTATACTTGCTTATAATCATGAAATTAAATATTTATCAAATTGGGATCTAGCTCACCAGGAGGCTCCAAGGCCCGACCTTATTAATGATGCTATGGTGTGCTTACAAACAGGACCTTAGCATACAGGCCCTCTGAGACCCAACAAGCAGCTGAAAGAGTCAGATGCAGATACTTATACCCAATCAATGACAGAAGCTGCTGATCCCTGTGATTGAATTAGGGAACATCTGGAAGAAGCTGAATAGGAGGGTGACCCCATAGAAAGACCAGCAGTCTCAACTAACCTGGATCCCCGAGATCTCTCAGACACTGAGTCACCAACCAGGCAGCACACACCAGCTGATATGAGGCCCCAGCACATATACAGCAGAGGGCTCTCTGGTCTGGCCTTAGTGAGAGAAGATGTACCTAATCCTTGAGAGACTTGATGCCTCAGAGAGTGGGGAGGTCTGGTGGGGTGGGATGAGGTGGGGACATAGTCTTGGAGAGAGGGGAGGAGGAATGAGAAGAACTGTCAGAGGGTGGACCAGGAGGGAGATAACAACTGGACTGTAAAGATTAAAGAATCATTTTTTAAAAATTAAAAAATTTACTCAGCCTTTTTCTCTTTATATATCCATAATTTTAACATTTTATATTTAATGTGTAATGGCTGAAAGGGGGAGGGAGGAAGTAAGGGTGAGAGGAAGGGATCGTCCGTGGGCAAGTCCTGTGCTTCCTCTCCTCCTGAGGTAGTCATGTTCCATCTAGAAAAAGAGACCCAAAAGTCTCCAGGAAACCTGAGAGTGACAGTAGGATTCCTTTAGTACTTTCCGACTCCCACGACTACTCCTACCGCATTACAGTTTCATAAAATAATACTTGGACTTTGCGGTTCTATTAATTCATTTGTCTTTACACAGAGGAAATTGTTTATCGTCACGTAGTCAATCAATTTCAGGATCCTTTGAGAAAAAGCAGCCAGCTCAGACTTGAAATCACAATTGAAAATTAGAAGCCTAACAAAATTCCCAATTTTGTTTTTCAAATTATTCGCCATGTATTATGGGAGAGTGACTCTGTGAGCGCATGATTCTTCATAGATATATTGAGATTTATTCAGTCAACAATGGCTTCCGAGTGCTGCTTGCTTAGTACACTGCTTGCTAAGTAGAGACGGAACAACAGGGACTTGGGGTGGATTTTGCTCTTGTGGGACTTTATCTAACCTATCCACACATACACACACACAAAATTAAAGCACACTTTGTGTAGAATGTAAAAATAACCAAGGCAAAGGGATAATGAAGTGTGGTGAGGCAGGTGAGAACAGGTAACTTAGCAACCTCTGCTAAGTTTAAGCTCCCCACACCTACTCTCTTGCCAGCAAAGCACTTAGCAACCTGGAACCCACCTCCATTAAACTGCATCCACACCCTCTTTAAATAAAGGCTTACAGTTCCGCTCCCTCACAGCACCCTAGCAAACGTTAGCACACTCCTCTGCCTCTTTATGGTCAAATACATGTGAGAAGCATATCCAGACCAAGGGGCAATGCACCAATATTCTATCCTGGACTGGCTTAAGCCTCCCTCCTCATGTATAGTAAGGGAAACTGTATCCTTTGAGTGAACATTTAAGGGAAAATCCCATATTTTCCACCTTATGTCTATATGGAATTGAGGATGTATGCATTATGGATAAAAGGGCATGCACAGACGAGCAAAGGATTTACATTGCCCAATCCTATTTATTGATCAAGATACAAGACCACCCACCCTCTGGCCTCAGTGGGTCTCAACCTTTCTAATGCTGTGAGACTTTAATACAGTTCTTCATGTTGTGATGACCTGCAATCATAAAATTATTTTATGTCTACTTTATAATTGTAAATTTTGGTACTCTAATGAATTGCAAGTCTGATATGCAGGATATTGAATATGCAACCCCAAAAGGGTAGCGAACCCCCAGTTCAGAAACATGGTTGTAGGGTTCTCCTCTAAGAGCTGTGAGTTTACTAGCCAGCTAGTAACTAGAAAGACAGCAAGGGGTGGTAGATAGCAGGTTTGGACATGGGGGGAAATAAAAAGGGACATGATGTAACTATAATCTGAACAGAAGAAAAAAGAAAGAAAGAAGGAAGGAGGGAGGGAAGAGGAGACTGCTTCAAATGGCAGCCCATTGCTATTAAGGCTCCCTCAGCAGGTGCAGAATTCTTGTTGTGTGTCTGGCCTGTACTTTTGCTTTGCTCAGAAGTGAAACTGCCACTGCTTTGCTATTTGTGCGCATGTTTTCAATCCTTCAAATACGACACCATGAACATGGACACCAAGTCAAGACAACACCCACTGGCAACACTGTAAATATTATTTTAAATCAAGCAGTGGGGCTGGCAAGATGGTTTGGCACTTGCTCATCAGTCTGGGGACCTATGTTGGGTCCCCAGGGCAAACATAGTGGAAAGAAAGAACTAATTCCTGCAGGTTGTCCTCTTATCTTTTTATGCAAATACACACATGTGCACAATAATAGTGTGGTTAATTTCACAGGTGATACCTGGAGAATATAGTGTGTGTGTGTGTGTGTGTGTGTGTGTGTGTGTTTGTAAAACGTTGCCATAGACGGAAGTGAGTTTTCAACACTTGGTTTTCCTAATTTGTTTGGTATCAAATTTTGTTCCTTTACTTAAAAAAGTACCCAGCAATTATGACTTGGACTCTTGTATTCCATTTTATTTCAATGAGCTGGAAATTCTTAACAGAAACCAGAAACACTGCAAAGTTCGGGGAGATTCTATGAACCCTCTATCTTTTCTACAAAGGCTTGTCATTTGCTCATAGCTTGTCATTTGGCGCCCTCTCGTGGTCTTAGCTGGTGGAAACAACACCCAGTATTTTCCATACAACGTAGAAGCATGTACATTATCCTCCCCTTTCTCCCTCTGCTCCCTTTCTCTCTCTCTTCCCTCTAGCCCTCATTTCTCTACACCCCTGTCTAAAATGCACAATTTTCATCCTGAAAAACAAATGCACATATGGATAGTTTTGTTTCAACTTGACACAAGCAAAGTCAACGGAGAGGAGGAAAACTTAATTATTAAAATGACTCTATATGATCGAGATGCCAGCAAGCCTGTAGGGTATTTTCTTAATTAGTGATTGGTGGGGGATAGTCCAGCCCATTGGAGGTGGTGCCATCTAAGATATTATGGTTCTGTGTTCTATGAGAAAACAGGCTGAGCAAGCCATTGGGGGCAAGTCTGCAAATAGTCTCCTTCCACAATGTCTGCCACAGGACTTGCCCTCTTTAAGTTCCTGTCCTGACTTTCTTTGATGATGAACAATGATATAGAAGTATAAGCCAAATAAACCCTTTCTTCCTCAAGTTGCTTGTGTCATGGTGTTTCATCACAGCAATAGTAACCCAAAGATACACACACACACACACACACACACACACAAACACTTTAATTAAAAAAAAAAACATTAAATGAAGGGGCTGAAGGGATGGCTCTGTGTTTGCAGGCACCTGTAATCCTGACACAAACAGTACAGTAAGAAAGGACAGTAAGATATGTCGACATTGAGGTTTATACTTCCTGTCACTTCTTATTTTCGTCCTTTTCTGTCCATAGATTTTTAGGTGTTTTTTTTTTTTAAATCATTTCATTATTTTTCATGCGTGGTTGTTTTGACTGCATGTATTTCTGTGTGCTACTTGTGTGCTGAGCCCATGGAGCCCATGTGAGGGCATCAGATTTCCTAGAACTGGAGGTACAGATGGTTTTGAATGGCCCTGGGTGCTGGGGATTGAACCAGGGTGCTCTGAAAGAGCAACCAGTATTCTTCACCACTCACCCACTTCTTCAGCCTAAGAGTTCTCTTTTAAAGAAGCATTAAGCTAGATTTAAAAAATATGATCAGATAAATTACGCATTTTAATTGGTGGTTATCAAAATATGTGGACATATTTGCTCCTTCTCCCTCTAAGTTTGGTATATAATGTGTTTCTGTGCTTATTTTTCTTCCATGTTTTCTTTTGAATTAAGAAACTTCTACTTATTTCTTATTATGCATTCATTCATTGATTTAAAACTTTTAGTGTTAAGTGTGATATGTTAACTACAGGTGTGACAGATTCATGAATTAGTGGCTCTTAATGCTTAAGGGTGAGAAGAATTCAGGACGTAAGCGTCATGACCTGGAGTTTTTTGTCCTGTTTTGTCCAGTGGCTGTATTCTAAGTCCCTAAGCCATCCCAGCAGTTTAACCCTTACATTGTTTTTGCCACAGTCACATGCTCATGATCTGCAAGCTGCTCGCATCCATTCCCCCGCCCCCACCCCCGTTAGGTAGGACATCGTTGTCATGACAACTGTTCTTGTTCATATTTCCTTCTATATTTCCCATTTTATCCACTCACCATTACTCCTTGCTTTTCAGATACCTTTCAACGTCTATTTCATGGATGTGCCCTAGTGAGGGACTGGTGGAATTAGTCACCTTACTTCTTTTCTCATTGAGCAATACTCTCTCAATAACGTTTTGATAAGCATTACTGAGAACTTGACCGTAGAATAGCTTGTACTTTCTCTCAACACTTTTAAGATAAATTCCTTGTTTATATCTGTCTTTGGCCTTCTGTTTCAGCTCCTGAGAATGTCTCTGTTAGCCTAATCATTTTCTTATCCTGCTATTCCACGACTATTCCTAAGGTCCCTTCTCTTTTAAGTTGTATTTCTTGATTTAATGAAGTAAATTCTTCTTGTGAATTCTGAAGACATCTCATTGTCTCTCCAACTCTCGCCACTCTCCCGTCTTTTTGATCTTATAAAATTCTGAGTAAAGGAATTGGTTTTAAGATGTGGGCTTTTTGCTACCAGACACTGGACTACACTGATAAACTCTCTTTTGAGAGACTCATTTATCAGTGATGGGCATACTGCATGGTGGGTAAATTGGACTCTGTTCCATGATAATTTTGCTACACAGCCAGGAGGAAAATCCAGGCAGACATTTTGCCTTTAGTTCACTGGTCCCTCATCTGTGTGAGAACATGTAAATAAATTTAAATATGTCTGGGCCGTTCATCTCTGGGACATTCTCCAGCACTTTCCTCAGCTCAGTGTTCCTGATGCACTGACCATATTACTCCTATAATAGGAAAATGCTTTCTGTGCTTGGATGACAGCCTATTTGGGCAGCTGTGTCAAAGATCTACAGACAACAGGGCTTCAACACTGAGAACTCATTATCTCAGCTCTACAGGCTAAAAGTCCAGAGTCAGTGTGCCAGGAGCAGCTTGTTTTCTCCCCACTGAGTGACACCTTAGCTGATAAGAAGATCACCAAATTCTTCTTTAAGAGTCCTCAAGCTCCATCCACTGTTTGGCTCTGGATGTCTGTATCTGTCTGAGTCAGCTGCTGGTTAGAGCCTCTCAGAGGACAGCTTGCCGGTCTGTTCTCAGGCTGGAGGTTTAGATCCTGGGAGCTCTGGTTGAATCTTTTGATACTCGTTCTAAAAAGGACAAAAACACCCTCACTTTGGTCTTCCTCCTTCTTCTTGGTTTCATGAGGTTTATGCGTTGCATCTTAGGTATTGTGTGTTTTGGGGCTAATATCCGCTTATCAGTGAGTGCATACCATGTGTGTTCTTTTGTGATTGGGTCATCTCACTCAGGATGATATTTTCTAGCTCCATCCATTTGTCTAAGAATTTCATGAGCTCATTATTTTTAATGGCTGAGTAGTACTCCATTGTGTAAATGTACCACATTTTCTGTGTCCATTCTTCTGTTGAAGGACATCTGGGTTCTTTCCAGCTTCTGGCTATTATGAATAGGTGGAAGGACTGTGGGCCCTAAGGAGATAGGAACTGCACAGGAAGATCAACAGAGTAAACGAACCTGAACCCTTGGAGCTATCAGAGACTGAATCACCAACCGTGGAGCATACCTAGTCTACACAGATCTACCTCCATGGGCTGAACTTAGGCCTCCCTGCACATATGTTGTAAATGTGCAGCTTGGTTTTCATGTAGGTCTCAAACATCTGGAGTGGGGGCTATCCCAAAACATGCAGCCTGTATATGGAGTACGGTCTTCTAAAAAAAAAAAAAAAAAAAAAAAAAAAACAGTTGTTCAGTTATTCATGGAATATTATTTTTTTATATCTCTTGTATTCAGTTTGCAACTACTTCATTGAGAATTTTTGTATGTATATTCATGAGGGATACTGGACTATAATTTATATATTTTTGTTGGGTTTACACTTGATTTCACTATTTCAATATTATTTGCTTTGTGAAGGAGCTTATTGTGGTTCTGAATTTTTTTAAACATAACTCAAAAAGTGTTGCTTGTTTGAAGGCTCTATAGAATTCTTGTATAAGTATATCTGACCCTTGGTATTTTGCTTGTTTGTTTATTTTCATTTTATTCTGTTTGAATGCTTTTTAAATTTTTTTGATTTGCTGAAAATAAAAATTTAAAAAAAAAAAAAAAAAAGAAGATCACCAAATGAAACCAGACACACCCTAATTGAGAGAAGTGAAAAAGCACAGAGCAGTAAGAAATGTAAATCCGCCAGGCAGCGGGGCTCTCTGACTACAACTCTTCAACAACTCACCTCAGAGATGCTGCAAAAGAGAAAGATGAACTTAAAACTTTTCTGTTAAAAGTTTAATGACCTGAAGTTGGAATAGACAGAGAAGTAAATTCAGTGGAAGACACGGGAAGGGACGCTGACAGTCTAAAGGGAAAGGTCAGCAAAACAGATGGAAAAATAATCAGTATAGATGGCAAGGTAAATGGAAGAAAACGTCAGCAAGGAAGCTGAGATGTTGAAAAAAATCCAAGTAGAGAAAAACAAGCAGAAGAAAGAGTATTGAGTGGAGAGCAATACCAACAAAATACTCTACCAGATGTCAATAAGGGAGATGATACATGAGCACAACACCCATGGACTCTGGGATACAGTGATACAACCAGAAGAACAAGATAAGAACCAATAAGGTAGAAGAAGCTGAAAGAGGCACGAAAGGCATAAGTAATCTATTCAATGAAATTACAGCAAGGAAAACATGAGCAATCTAGTCAATGAAATTACAGTAAGGAACTTCACCAACTCAGGGCAAGAAATACACACTCAAACACAAAGAAGTATTTTGAATCCCAAATGACATTACAAAGGAGGAATTCCTCTGTGATGTATTATAGTCAAGATGCCAAAAAAATACAGAACCAGGGAAAATATTAAAAGCTAGGAGGGAAACAGATCAACTCATCTTCAAATACAGAAATGACAAAGTAATATTAAACATCTCATCTGCAGCATCCCTTTCCCCCCAGGAAACCCTGGAGGGACATAGGTAAGCCCTGAAAAGAATTGACTACCATCCAGTAAATTTGTCTTTTAAAGTTGATAGAGATAAGGCATTCACGACAAACATGAAATAAGACAGTTTGTGATTACCAATATAGATATACAGGATATGTCATCTGCAAAGAATAAATATTAAAAGATTCAGTAAATAAAGAGCTAATAAACAGAATAGCTAGTTTTCTTTCTATCTTGATTTTTGAGATCCTGTTATAATTACATCATTCTTCCCTTTCCTCACTCCAAACCCTTCCATATGCCCCTTTTTGTTGTCTTTCAAATTCATGGTGTCTTCATTCATTAATTGTTTATACATATATGTATACACACACAGGCACACACACACACATACGCACAATTACATTTCTAAATATAACCTGCTGCTCAGCCTATACAATGTTAATTGTATGTGTGTTTTTTTTATGGATTGAGAAAGACTTCTCCAGTTCTCAGCATTCCTTGGTTCCTTGTAGTTCTCTGTGTAGGATTGAGGTTTCTTGATCTTTCCCATATCCAATTTTGCACGTCTCTGAGTAGACAATTTTCAAAAAAAGTAATGTAAATTGCCAATACGTCCTTTTAAAAGTATTCAGCCTCAATAACCATCAGGGAAATGCAAATCAAAAGTGCTTTGAGATACCCTGTTACCCAGTCAGAATGACTATAGTAAAGAAAATCAATTGAAGATGTAAGGAAAGAAGAACAATATAATTCATTACTGGTGGGAGTGTAAACATACACATCCACTATGAAAACTGGTGTGGAAAAATGAAACTGGAACTATGACCGCTCTACCACTCCTGGATACATACCCAAAGAACTCCAGCATATAGCAAAAATACTGGCACCACACTTCCTGCTGCAGCAGTCAAAACAGCCTGGGAATAGAACCAACCTCGATGTCTGTCAATAGATGAAAGGATACACAGAATGTGCTACATGTATAAAATGAGATTGTACATAGATGTAAAGAAAATTGAAATCACAGCATTTGTAGGAAAAATGGGTGGAACTATAAATCAATGTATTAATCAAAATAAGCCAGACTCAGACAAATAGGATGTATATTAATCTAAGTTCTGCATCTAAAAGAAAACATATGTTATTTGTCTGAGTCCGGCATAGTGCAATACACAAAAACACACACACAATACATATGAGTTTGAGTGAATATGTATTTACTTGTGTGTGTGTGAGAGAGAGAGAGAGAGAGAGAGAGAGAGAGAGAGAGAGAGAGAGAGAAAGAAGAGAGGGAAAGAGAGGGAGAGGGAGGGAGAGGGAGGGAGAGGGAGAGAGAAAGAAGGAAGAGAGGGAGAGGGAGGGAGAGGGAGAGAGAGAAGATGGGGCACAAGTCATGAAACTAGAAAGATGACCGTTGGAAGGGAGGAAAAGGTTTTAACGCATGGAGAAATAGAGACACATAGCGGGGTAATAGAACTTGTGTGATAAAATAAAGCAGAGAGAGAAGACCGTGTTGAGAAAGGAAATGAGCTGATCAGAGAGCTTGACCCCTCTGTGTGTTCTGGGCAGTGGGGGAAAAGAACAAAGTCTAATGATATATAAATATGAAGATGCCACAGCGAAACTCATTACTTCTTATGTAACCTAAAATTTATTTTCAGATTTTGATTTGAGATGTGATGTACCTTACGCATCACTGTGTTTCACCACCCTACTCTTTGCAGACATATGTGGACATGTAAATACATTCATTTCCAATGCTTTCTTCAAGCTTCAACTCTGAATTCTGAGTCCCTACTTTTCTACTTAGTCACAGCTTGCTGAACATTTTATTACTTAAAATTCTTTCTTCTTTTATAACTGTGCATTGCCTTTATTTTTTTAATCTCTTGGTCTTTGTTTGTTTATTTGATTCTATTTTATTTATCGATTGATTTTATTAGACTATTTTATGTGTTTTCATTTTTTTTTTTGTTTCCGAAATGTCTCATACCTGAAGTCATTTTTATTTCCTCTACTGACTCTGACTTATGGTTTATCCGAGGATAAACGGAAGGTACAACGAAAAACAGGGAAAGCTTAGGCATAGGTCTAACGAACTACCTGTGGCAAGCCCTAAAATAATATCAGAGCTATATGTATGGGTCAAAGGGAATAATCCATGGGCCTACCCACTAAGTAAAGAACCTCAATCTGTCAATATACAAAATATTTGCTTTAGCATGTGTTCCCTCCTCCTCCACAAAATAAATACAAAGTACAGTAAAATCAGTTTAAAGATGTAGTCAAAGGCAGAAATAAAGTTTGGACATGGCTTTATGACTAGTTATAGGAATAAAACCTGTAGTACCTGCCTTCATTTTTTTCGTGATTTGGTGTGTGCTGACTTTTTCTGGTTCCTATTTGCATTGCTCTTGGTATTTGCTACTTTCGTTCATGACTTACACAGTATTAAAGTGTAGTGGTAATTTTGAGCGACACTGCTTTATGCTTTCAGGGAATCATATTTCTACCCACCCATCCAGGGAATCTTTAGATCTGCAAGTGGAAGAATGGAAGTCTCTCTCCTCTCTCTCTCTCTCTCTCTCTCTCTCACACACACACACACACACACACACACACACACACACACACACACACGGCAGTTAATTTTAAAATGCCTTGGCTACCTCAAAGACTGGGCACTCCTAAACTTTTCCCTGCTACTCCAGACCCAATTGGGAAAGTGGCCAGTATCTTCTGGCATCTTCATTGATCAATTAAAAACCAACTGGGGACAAGGACCTTTAGCGCTTGTACACGCAGATTCCCTATTGAATCAAAGCATTAGAACCAAGCTCCAACATTAAAGTGAGGGCTTATGTGAATTGGAAAGGGAACGATGAATTTGGGTTTCCCATTTCATGGACAAGGTGAACATATTTGTGCTTCTATCAAGGAAAGTTTCATTTTCCCAGGAGAAAATATGCCTTAAAAGTGAATAGTGGAGAATTTTTTTGTATAGATATTGTGTTGAGAAACAGACTAATTGCCAAGGGAATAGAGTTACCTACGCAAACACTCATTCTCACAATCCCTAGCTTGAAGAGACACAAACTCACGTATTCTCAGACTTGTCTGTGTTGAGTGTTCATTGCAGGTGATGATTTATATTCTAACAAGCTGAGGTGCTCACACAAGACTCATTCAGGCTTCCATCATGGAAAGAGAGAGCACAAATGGAGATGAATTTCTGAATTAATGACAGTGTGATGACATCCTGATCATGGCAGAAACAACAACATCACTCTCTATCTAGTTTTACATTTTCATTTTGGAAAAATGTTTCTGCCATTTTTTTTAAGCTTTTCAGCACAACAACTAAGACGTTCACATTAAAGTATGACATTTTTCTTTTTCTTTCTTTTTTTTTTCTTTATTATTCTTTAATCTTTTTTACAGTCCAGTCATTATCCCCCTCTTGGTCCACCCTCTGACAGTTCCTCATCCCATTCCTCTCTAAGAGGATGCCCAACCCACCCACCCCACCCCACCCCACCCCAAACTCCCCACTCCTTGGGACCTCCAGTCTCTTGAGGGTTAGGTGCATCTTCTCTCACTGAGGCCAGATCAGGTAGTCCTCTGCTGTATATGTGTCGGAGGCCTCATACCAGCTGGTGTATGCAGCCTGGTTGGTGGTTCAGTGTCTGAGAGATCTCGGGGGTCCAGGTTAGTTGAGACTGTTGGTCTTCCTATGGAGTCGCCCCCTCCTCAGCTTGGTCCAGTTTTTCAACCACTCTTTAAAAAATGCTTACAATTGGAAGCACTGGCCAATACTAAGTAGGTGACAGCCTGTGAGTTGACTAGGTATCCTAGTCAATATTCAAGTGTGAGGATAGAACTCGGATAATGAATGTAACCTATTTTATATCTTTGAGAATTTTCTTTTAGCAGTACCTGAAACTCACAAGTTCTAGTTTATACCCAGACAAAAAAGAGCAGGTGAAGCATCTTTGCAGCCTAGGAACCAGAAGTCAAAGCATTAGCCTTCAGTACAGCATGCTCAAAATGATCACACGTGTGTTTTCCAATACCTAGTATCTTATTACTTATATATACAAAACTGATATTCATGTCGTATATTACAATAATATAATATATTCATAAAACTACATTTTACTTATTTTAGATTGAAAATTATTCTGTGGTGTTAAATAATCTCTATACCATCAATTTTTATGGGTAATCAGTATGAAATAATTCAAGCTATTATTTGAATTTGGGATTTTTAAAAACAGCTAGTATTAAAAACACTTTAATACGTCTTCGCAAAGGAGAAGAGGAAGGAGAAATAGGGGGAGGAGCTGTGTGAGGGGTACTAGGAGGAGAAGGGGGGCTGATACTGGGATGTAACGTGGATAAATAGATTTAATAAAAACAAGGATGCATATAAAACACTTTAATATATATCTGAATTTATAAATACTCATATATAACACTTTAATGTATATCTGAATTTATAAATACTCGTATATAAAGAAATGTGGGTGTGTGTAATTTTTCTCTAGGATAAATCTTTAGGCAGGAAGATTTTAATTTAGATAGTTAAGGTATTTGTACTTATTTTATATTACATATTATCAAATTGCCTTGCAGAAAAGTTGTAGGGATTTTAAGTCAGTGATATTTATAAGAGTTTCCATTTGTGACTGTGACAAAATGTAGACTCACTTGGGAAGAGAGTTTCAGTGAGGGCTTGTCTATATTAGATGGGTCTGTGAGCCTGTCAGGATGGATTTGTCTTAATTGATTGATGTAAGAGCAATCCTACTACAGGTGGTATCATTCCATATGCAGGGATCCTAAAAAGTATAGAGTGGAGAAAATGAGCTGGTCACAAGCAACCCAGCAAGGATACATGCATGTATAGATTTCTCTCTGTTCTTGATGATGATGTGATGAGCCATCTCAAGCTTACTGTAACTTTCCTGTTATGGTTTATTGTGTGACTGTGCACTCAGCTAAGACTCCGTCTCCTGTAGTATTTTTTAAATGATTGGGTATTTTTTTTTTTTTTGGAATTTTAATATAATTACATCATTTCCTCTTTTCGTTTCCTTCCTCCAAATTCCTATGTTCCCCCAACCTTGCTATCTTTCAAACTCATGGTTTCTTTTTAGTTGTTTTTGATGTTGTTATTGTTGGTGGTGATGGTGTATGAGTGTGTATTCCTAAACATATGAACACGCCCGGCTCAGTCATTCAGTTGGTACTGGATACCCAATTGGAGGGCTCGTCCACAGAATAACTATTACTGAGCATTCCTTAGCTGCCTATACTTCCCTTTCTAGGGCTGAGGCTCCTGAGCTCTCCTTACTTTCTCTCCATATTAGCATGTCTATTGGAACCATCCTTGCTCAGGTTGTATTTAGATCTACTTGGCCTCAAACTAATTCTGGCAATCTATTCTAATCTCCTTGCTCCTTCTCCTTCTCAAGCTCATTCCCTGGCTCTGCCTTCGCCTGCAACCAGTCCCAAACCGTCCCAATAAAACTGCTCCACCCACCTGTACATATACCTCTGCACATTTCTCTTAAGTTGCTTCTCTTTCCTGTGCTGTTCTCTTGAGAGTTGGACATGTTCTATTTCTGATTAACTCTGTCAAATCTTTCTTTGTCTGCCCCTCAATTAGAGATCACTTTCAAACATGGCTGCTTCCTTCTATAAACTACCCTTACCAACATTGTTTGGGATTAAAGGTGTGTACTAAGGCTGTGTCAGCATTCCAGCCAGATCACACAGACCTAGAAGGCCTTTGGATGTGATCCCTTAGCAGAGCAGCCATGTTTCTGGATTAAAATTCCTTTACATAATTGCTAATTTATCATAAAAAATCTAACATAATTTCTTTGATTAATATGAAATTAATGCTATATATACATATCAAACTTAATCAAAGATATTGTTTCTTTTGCTTTTCCACCATGTCTTTGTGATAACCTTTTTACCATCCAGTACTGCTTTTCAATTTAGTGGAAAATACTGTATTTGCACCACTAAATTACATTGATTATTCTTAGTCTCAGTTTTCTTGTTAGTTCAATAATAATCCCCCCCCCCCCCAATGCAGTGCTATGGAAACACAACACTTTTTCTATGACAAGGTCCATTATATAGTAGGTAATCAAGTAATCCCTTTGTGTTTACCATCATATGTTTTATGATCAGAACTAAACCTCTGGTGAGCTAACATGAAGACTTAGGTCCTCTTAAGCTTGTGATCGATAAGACAAGTAAGAAGATGAAAAAGAATAAAGTCACTGATACCATTGAGATCTAAAATTTTCTCAAAACCCAATAGTTTGGGGTTATCAAAACATCATCTCTCGAGTTTTACTGCTGTGAACTGAGACCATGACCAAGGCAACTCTTATAAAGGACAACATTTGATTGGGACTGGCTTATGGGTTTAGAAGTTCAGTCCATTATCATCAAGACAGGAACATGGCAGCATTCAGGCAGGCATAGTGCAGGAGGAGCTGAGAGTTCTACATCTTCATCTGAAGGCTGCTAGCAGAATATTTGCTTCTGGGCAGTAAGAATGGGGGTTTTAAAGCCTACCCCCACAGTGACACACCTACTCCAATAGGGCCACTCCTGGGGCCAAGCATATACAAGCCATCAGAGCATCTCACTGTAAAAAGGGATATGATATTTATTCAAGTAACTGATGATGCAGAAAATTCCAAAGTGGGGAGGAACCACACCGCCTCTAAAAGCTGGGGGAAGACAGATTGCCTTCCCATTACTCATTATTGAAAGCTACACTCAATGTGTTATATCTCCAGTATATAAATATTTAATTAGTGTGTTAGTAATCGATATGTTCTAAGTTTTACCATGTTTACATGCTTCAGACCTCTGATGACATTGCAAATGGTAGCAATTCTCCCAACTCCAATAGAAAACAAACAAACAAACAAAATATCCCAGAGACTTACATTTGTCAGATATTAAACATGATGGAGCCTAGGTCTCACAGACATACTCTGTGTTTATTTGTGAATGTACAAAATGCATTCCACCTCTTTATTGATTCCTTGATGGCTTCCTTCTCTTTCTAATCTCATTTTATTTTCCCTTTAACCTAGAGAAATAACTTCTGGCATTGCAGGTCATTCACACTGGAATTATTTTCTACCACTTTCTGTAGCATTATAAACTTTATGATAATTAAACCAACAAAATCTCTCTTTTAGGCAGGTAGAAATATTATTTATAAGATTTTATAGATGAATCAGCTGTTGTAATGGGAGTTAACATTACTGACTTTGTTTAGTCAGTGTGTCAGAAAGTTTCATGTCACATAAAATATGCAGCATCCTCTGGAGATACAGGATTTGTACAACCCAAGGACTAAGTAATACTCCCACTTCTTTGACTTCATTATACTAAAATTTGTTTTTGCATATCACATTAATGAATTTATGAATTACATTGTATTTTCAAAATTTAATTAACTACTTGATTCCATCAGAATTAGTTGTATCATTTTGCAAATATAAATAGTCCACAAATTTCAGTAGCTTACTAGAACATACCTTTTTAATCGCAATACATATCAGATAAATGAGTCAGGTCCTGATCTTTGTAATTGAACCTCTGTCCTTGGCAATCTAATTATAAACACCCAGGGATTTGAGTTAGAAGGAGGAAGTACAAGATGGGATACAGAGAAGTAGAGGAGGAAGAGAAGGAAGAAGAGGGTAAAAGAGAAAGAGGGGGAGAGGAATAGGAGGAGTGGTGAGAATAGGGTATGGTGACTAAGGCAGCAGAGTCAGGTCATCTTTGAGTGGGTGGGTCATATTTACAATCTATAAAATATGAACAGAGCATAGTTCTGGAGCCTCTGTCTTTGTTTCTTTGTTTGTTCACCCCACCTCTTTTGCTTGTTTATCAGGGATAAATAACATCTGTTTCTGGAAGTGGTTTCCTTTCTAGTGGCATGTTATCAAAAAGCCAATCCAGTAACTTGGTCCTATCACCACCCAGAATTAGCTTTGATGATAGTTTCAGTATTCCCCTGCACAATAAGAGTATGTGTGTCAGTGTGATCAAATATCCTGCAACAGGTATGCTATTTCATGTTCATGTCAACAACAGCCTTTCTCATAGTTATGAAGTGATATCTTACTATTTTCATGGTTGTTACATTGTGTGTGTGTTTGTGTGTGTGTGTGTTTATGTATATGTGTGTGTGTACACAACCCAGGAATTCAAATTGAAGTCACATTGCAATTTTGGTGAGTTGGTTGTCTTCATCCACTATGATGGGGTCAGAGATTGAATTCTGGTTACTAGTTTTGAAGGCAAATGTTTTTACACTCTTAGCCATCTTGCTGGTCCTGTTTTTTAAATTAGTATCTAATTTCCAAGTGATGTATAATATTTTTATGTATTTATTTGTCATCTGTATACCTCCTTAGATGAAGTTGTACATCTTTTTCCTATTAAAAACCTTTTTTGTTTACATTTGAATTTTAAGAGTTGTGTGTTTTAGATATAAGTCCTTTGCCATATGATTACTTTGCTAATATTTTCTCTCAGCATGTGTCTTACCTTTTAATTCTTTTAATGTTATCATTTATTAAAAAAGCATTTTCAATTTAATGATTGGGTACTTTGTAATTTTATCTGTTAAAGATCCTGTTTTCCTTATTTATCTAGAAAGTTACAAAACCTAAAATTGTGTAGATTTTCTACTATTTTACAAATTTGATATTTCTTTTCTACATTTAGGCTTATTATGATCAATTTTCAAGTAATTTGTATGAAATATATAACATCTGTCCTTGTCTTTGCATGTGAATGTCCTATTGTTCAGAGGCATTTGTTGATAAGACTGCCTTTGCTCCTCTGTCTGTCATAGGTTGAAACTATTGTTTTATTTATATTTATTTTTTCTTGTGTTTTTAATAAAGCTTGAATTTATATATAAAAAAAAGAGTATGTGTGTAATAGAATAGGGTGATGGGATTTGTATAAACTGAGCATAGCTCCAACTAGCTTGCAGGTCAGTTTAGAAACTATCAGGCAAGAAACAGAAGGAAATGGTTGGAGAGAGATGGTTCAGCAGTTAGAATCATTTGTTCCTGTAGAGGACAATATAATTATGGCTCATAATTGTTTGTAACTCCATCTCAAGGGAATACAACACCCTCTTTGACCTCTGTGGGCATGAGGCATATGTGTGGTGAACCTACATACACAGAAACAAAACAGCCATTCACATTCATATAAAACAAAGATATCTGAAACAAGAAGGAGAGAAGCAGAGAAAGAATAAAGTTCAAGAAGGAGACCTCTGGTGTCACATGGTCTTAGTTTTAGTGTCTGGAGGCAGAAGGTTCAGAAGATTGTAGGATTTTATTCAAGAACACTGAAGATAAGGAGGTGGCAGAGTAGAAACCCAATGCTGTAGATCGAGTAGTAAATATATGGATAACACCTAACCCCTTAAAAGACATCCACAGACGAAGCAACGTTTTCTGTTTTGGATGAGTGAGCTGAAACCCACTCTTTCCCCAGAAAGTGAGTTAGTAAACGCAAGTGAACATACTGCTGGGTTACTCTAGGCCACTTTGACTCAGTAGTTCAGGATTTTATTGCTTTAGATCATTTTCAATGAAAAGTAACATTTTGACCAGTCCACTTCATCCCCATTAGAGAACATTTGTCAATGTCTTATGACTATTTGTATATCAAGAGATCAGGGTTCAATACTTTATATTTTTACAATCATATTGTTTGGTATCTGATGTAAGATAAAGATACATTTAACAAATCAGTATTGTGGAAAGTTAGCACTTATTTCGAGGGCGTTTCCACATTCTGGTTGATCACTGTATTAGTTATTGAAAGATAGGGGGAAGAGCAGCAATCCTTTATAAAACAGTGAATAAGAAGCTACAGCATTTCTAGACGATATCCACTAGGTGGTGGTATTGAGCTCAAGATTCAGTCTGCTGCATATTTTTATTGAGGAATATGACTCCAGAAAGCATTTTAGTTTGCTATTTTCTCCTTGTAGATTATGCCCTAAACCCATGCCTAAGATACGTTTTTTTTTTCAATTTAGAGACATGTATAATGTTTGAAATTTTAATTTTAAAACTGTTAGCATTTTAAGGGTGTGGTATGGTAGTAATTTTTGTTTGTTTGTTGTTGTTGAAGGGCAGATAAATGAACTTTTCCCATTCTTCCCAGGTTTTTGGTTTTGTTTTGTTTTCACATTTAAAATGTACTTTAAATTCCGAATGTGGCTATTTTACCTTTTGGACAGAACATAGATTTCATTTTCAGACTGTAAAAGAGCAGACAAGATAACACCAAGCTAAAGTATTTCCTATGACTTTTATCAAGAAAGATAACCTATCGAATGGATGTGTGTCTCAAAATGCCTGTCACTGAGATCAGACGTTCCAGTTCGTTGCCTTGTGGCATTCTGAAGAAAACCCCAAATGCTAAAGAGTAAATAAAGTTTCTTTCAACCAATGGATGGTGAATATGTCCATTCTGGGTTTACAGCTCTGTGAATATGCTGTGGCAGAGGGATGGTGAGGCAGATGGCGAAGCCCACTTTTCTTTGCTGTACTGGTGAAGAAACTGAGCAAAGATGGAGTCTCTGAAATCTTTATGGCTACTCTATTGTCTGCAGGTCTTTAACCCAACTCCTGCTTAAAAAGCGAACACAATAGCAGGGCCAGATTATGAGGAAGGAGGAGGAAGAGGAAGAGGAGGAAGATGAGGATCTTTAGTAAGTGCTCATGGACAGTACCTACCTCTTTACTAAAATTTTCACAAGTAGAAATTGTTGGTAAAATACAAGTGACAGGTGAAGAATACTGTGTCCCTTGGAGTAGCTTGTGTGGCAGAAAGAACAGACCATGTAGCCATGCAAAACCACATGAACTGGAGCTCTCTTGCTTACACTCTCTGTGAAAGTCGCCAAATTTCTGTGATTATCTGACACTCTGGCTTCCCATCAAGAAAACGAAGTTAAGCCAGAGCGAGGCAAATGCTTGTAGTCACAGTGACTTGGGTATGACTTGAGAAAATTACTATAAGTTCAGAAGTGTGTGACCACGGGAAGAGCTCACATGAAATAAATTAACAACTGATAAGCTGCTGCATGAATGAATGAAAAAACTGAATTACAAAGGAAAAACACATTGCAAAATGGAATTAAAAATTCAACTTCATCGATTCGTCCTGCAATTTGACTGAAATAACAACAGGCCCTCAGTAAACTGTAGTATCCTTATCTCATTAAGAGATCACATGCCGGGTAGTGGTGGCACACGCCTTTAATCCCAGCACTTGGGAGGCAGAGGCAGGTAGATTTCTGAGTTCGAGGCCAGCCTGGTCTACAGAGTGAGTTCCAGGACAGCAAGGGCTATACAGAGAAACCCTGTCTCGAAAAAAAAAAAAAAAAAAAAAAAAAAAAAAAAAAAAAAAAAAAAAAGAGAGAGAGAGAGATCACATTGAAATGTAAAATGCCTTTAAAAGCTCTATCTGAGACATGGAAGGGCAGCATGTGGTGGTGTGTAGACTGTTCAGGTGGAGGCTAGGTTGTATTTAACTCTCCTAATGGCCAATCATTTGGCTGTAGATTGGCAAAGCCTATATGATTGATTGCAGAGACCTGGCCAGACTCAAGCTGATAGAAATCCAGAGGCTGCAGGCATCAGCCTGAAGATGTAGAGAAGCCACAGGCAGCAGACACACACTATTTTAGAGGCTCTTGGCCCAGTTATTTTTAATGGGATTTACCATGATGCCACCCACACAAAGTCACTCACTGTGCCCTTGTCCATCCTGTGACATTACTTTTTCAAGCCTAGAGAATTATGGACAGTAATGTTATATTTTATGTTTTAAGCAAGGATGCATGCTGAAATTGTGACCGCTTACACACTTGAGTAGTTTTCTTTCCATTTCTCACTCCGTCCAGCAGATGGCAGTCATTCCCTTTAGAATCTAAACGTTAGCGTGTGAACGTTTATTCCGACCTGCTTAGGACCAGCAGACGAGAAATCACCTTTAGTTACAATAAGTGACAATGATCTGTCACAATAACAATGTCTCTTATTAGCCTCTCCGGAACTTGAGGGATTTCACATCCATACAGTGATGAATTTTTACTCTTATTTTCCCTGTTAGGTTTTGTTAACCTCTATCTCATTTTTCAAACCGTGTACCTAGGAAGCAAATGAGAAAACAGAATTTAAATTTCTATTTGTGGTAAATAGTTTTTGTATACGAAAAAGAACACAAATCTTGAATGCCAACGTGAGGCTATGATTTTGCTGTACAGTTTAACATAAATACATCATATGGTTTGTGCTATATTGTCATCATTCCAATACTGTGATAGCAAGTAGCCCTCATATCCAGTCATTTGACCTTGTCACGGGGTATGCAAGTTGAGAATAGACTTCAAAATATCAGAGCAAAGCATGCTTCACTTTCAGGAGGTAAGTTTGGGTCTATATCCAGATGTGGAGAAGGGCCGTTTATCCTTTTTGGTTATAAGTCATAGACATGGCTTTAAAATGTGGCAAATGCAAAAGCCAATGGGGTCTTATAATATTTCTCAAAATGTGTTTCAATCCTACCTTCTCTAATAACAATAAGCAGGTTATCCTCCACGTTCTGTGTCTATGTTCATTAAAAGGGAAACACATTTGCCAGCCTTTCCTTAAGATCTCTGAATTTTATTGTTGAGAAATGATTTCTCTGTAACCTTTGGTGATCCTTGCACTTTGCATTAGTTTATAGAGCCTATCTGTTTAAATGAGACATTTTCACAGAGGACTCAATGCTTATCTAGTGACTCTCCCTGATGGATGCACGTTAGCAATGCTTCTCGGAGGGTTTCCTTCAGTCTGGGTCAGAAGTCCTCATTGTTTGCAGGCTGCTTGCATACACATGGAAGAAAAATCATGTTTCTCTTCCATATATTGAGATCTGTTTCATTTGATGTTTGATATATTTGCTAGGTTTCACATATCAAAGGGGTATATACCATGCAGTAGTGACTTACCAGCAAACTCCAAGGATGAGAAGCAAAATATGTAAAACTGGGGAAAAATAGGGAACAATAAAGTAACCGTCGAGCAATGAGCTATTAATAACTTTATGAAAAACAACATGCTTTCATCACGAGGAAAAAATACTCTTTTGCCAATTTTGGAAAACCTCACATGTAAAGCTAACATGACTGTGAAGTTTAATAGAGTTTGAGAATTGCAGGCTTTTTTCTCACAGACTTGATGGTACCTCAGCTGTTTCATTATTGATGTGTCCATCAGAATTGATGAACGATGAGAACGTCTCTCTTGCCCTCGATTTTTCTCACTTTGTGGTCATAGTATATACTACAGAATCTAAGTGACCAAGTACTTGGGTTATCAGGTCTTTGCGGTTTGTGGGAAAGTGGGCAGATAGTAACCAAAGGGGAGACATGGGGCTGTCCAAGCTGTTGTGGTGGTCAAGGGGGATAGAGCTTGCAGGATGAAGCCGAGAGGGAGCTGTGTGTGTTCCCTAGGGTGGACTCTGTACTAGTGAGCTGCTAGCATTTGGGAGCACTGGACGCTGAGCTTTGCTGACAATTGCCTTGCCGTGTGACAAGAAGTCACAAGTGTTATCATGGTATCGTTGCATGTTATCAATCACACTGTTCTTTGTATGAGCTTGAATACTGAATGTGTTAAAGAAGAACACAGTGGAAGTTTAAAAAAAAATCCTCTTTTGATTTCTCTACTTCCTCCCTTTGATGGAGTTGTCAGTCATTCGATCATGGTCCTGGTATGAGATTCGAGGTCCCTGTGGTTTATTCTTTTTCAGCAGTGGTTTTGAAATAAAATACTTTAGAGTTCTCTTGACCGTGGGATTAATATTACAAATGCTCATATTATGAAAGGTTTGCTCAGTTAGTCTGCAACATGAAATATGGGCTTTTAAGTTGCTGTATATAAATTTGAAATTGAAACACTGTCAGAATCTTTGTCTAAAGAATCTAAAGCTTGTTATTAATTATTAGTAAGTGTCCTCCTCCAAACATTCTGTAAGGATAGCTTATATCTCCGAGGACTGAGAGGGTAGGCTTGCTTCAAACAAGATGGGTGATCAGAACATAGTCCTCATTTGTGTTCAAAGATTTTAAATTACCTCTGTCTAGATGTGCAGCTCAGTCTTTATATGGGTTCCACAACATCTGGAGCATGGGCTGTCCTTAAAACTGTTGCCTGTCTGTGAATTCCATTCCCCTAACTGGGCTGCCTTGTCTGGCCTCAATGGGAGAGAATGTGCCCAACTCTCCAGAGACTTGATGTGCCCGGGTAGAGGTGGGTGGGATACTGGGGGGTGGGTGCCCACACTGTCAGAGAAGGGGAGGGAAGTATGGGGGGAGGGACTGTTCAAGGAGTCACCAGGAGGGAAGGCAATGACTGGGACGTAAAATGAATAAATAATAAATAAATAAATACATAAATAAAATTTTTCTGCTTCTTGTTCAGAGTGGAGCTGAGAAGGAGAGAGAGAGAGAGAGAGAGAGAGAGAGAGAGAGAGAGAGAGAGAGGAGCTGAGGGGCAGGTCGTTGGAGCAGTCAGTTTGGACAGCACATCAACTGGACATGGAGGTCAGGATTTTAACGGCCTTCTAAGCTAGTACACACATACAGCAACATCTCCATCTCTGTAAGACTTCATTTCCTTGCCAACAGCACAGAGGGAGGATCAGATGGTTAACACACACTGCAGCTCTGTCACTGTTACCAAAGATAAGACTCTGTCAGTTTACAGAACCAGGGCTCGAGGTTAGGGTCAGCAAGAAAGGGGTCTAGTAGTAGAAGAGCTTACATTATTAGTGAGTGGAAAAGCAGGTGTTCCAGTTCTCAAGTAGGAAGGAGTCAGAGGAAGAAATGGATAAACTGTTCTGTGAAGGGAGTCGCCCAGGCTAGACAGAAAGATGTAAAGAACATGGCTTCTCGGGCTGAGTGAGGTACCTGGTTCCTTGGCTATACCTCAGAAAGTGTGGTACCCTGGCTCAGCACTTGGCCTGGGTGTGAGGAGACCTGCTTTAGCCTAGGAGGCCAGTCAGGGACAGCCTTGGTAACTGTCCCTATATAAATGCATGTTAGATGCTTTAGAACCTTATTCCAGGCTTATGTTGCTTTGCTTTTGGATTATTGGAATTGCCTTATACTCTCTACTATATTTTCTTCACTAACATGATCTAATCTTGTATTGCTAAATTATTTGTCTATAAATCCCTAGTTTTACCCCATTTTCTTGCTTTGAAATCTAGTGAGTCTTACTATGACAAGCCCGACTCATGCTGGCTAGTACTCACTCCTTTCAATTCTGTAGTTTATTAGTTTAAGGGAGTCTCCTTAGGTCTAAGAGGTTTTATTAATGGTTTCCTCCTTAGCCCTTGTCATTTAATAACACTTAAACCCCCTTTGGCTGCAAATGCCACCCACCACCTAACTGATACTATTTGTTTTAAAGCCCCGCCCCTATTTTTTTCCTATGTTCCATCGTCCACTGTCCCTGGGTGGGGGGTGGGATTCATGCCCAAACTCATCCTTGCTGGTTTATGAAGTCTTCGTGCCCTGTTTGTCTCGCTTTCCTCTGCATTACTCAGCATGGAAGAGCGCTTGTTTAGCAACAATTTAGCTGCTTCCCTTTTTGATGTATATTCTCATCTAACGTTGTTAGATATTAGAACCTTGTTAGAATGAAATGATCATTGTGAGTTTCTCTTATTCCAGGGCCTTTGACAAGACACAGCCATCATAGGAAACCCACAACAATGACAGAATACTGGAGGTGTAATACAAATTTACATTTATAGTGGGGCATGGGAGTACACACCTTTAATTATGGCACTTGGGAGGCAGAGTCAGGCCTGTCTCTGTGAGTTCAAGGTCAGCCTGGTCTACAAAAAGAATTCCGGTATAACAAGGGCTGTTACACAAAGAAACCCTGTAGCAAAAACAAAACAAAACAAAACAAAAACAAAAACAAAAAAACAAGAAAACAAACCAACAAAAAGACAAAACAAAACAATTACATTTGTATATTCAGTATCTTAAGAAAATGTGCATTTATTCATCTTTTAAAAGGTACTAATTCTAAGGTTTTGTTATGCAATAAATTATACTTAATGGAGGTGCTAGTAACAATAAAGGCAATTTCACCAAGTTACAGGCTTGGAATTGAAAAATCTGACAGTTCCTTAGTCCATGCCATTTGGCATGCCACTAAATACACTGCCATATCCGTTGGGCTGGGCTTTCTCTCTTGACAGATAGGATTACATTACTGGTTTCTTTCCAAGTGCAAGAGTTTCACACTAGTTTTTATTGTACTCATTGAGTTTTAATTTTTTTAAAAAAAGTCTTCAATCTTCCTTCCACAATATTACCCCTATATCTCTACAATCTACCGTGTAATCTTTCTGTCAGGAGAGTTTGGCCTGTGACCTGGAATGTGGCACCTTTGTTCTATTTCTGTCACACTGTGCCAAGTGTCACATTTCACTCCTGAATTTTTAAAAAGGTATTGTGAAAATGTTTGTCTCTTTACTCAAAACTTTACTCTAAGCATACTTGTTCATTTAACAATCTTTCTTACTGCCATAGAGGTCAGAATTTCGGAAGTCAAGTTATATAGAGATTTGGATTTCCTCAGGTTCTTGGACTCCCAAAAATATTATCATTTTCAGTGCTATTAAAAATGTGTTTAATAAGGATCTTCAGCAGAAGTACCAACAAGAGCAAACGTGTTCTCTTCCCCCAGTCCTAAGTGAGGAGAAGTGGGATCTTATCAATTATGCTGCTACAAGAGAATTTTGCATTTGAACACGATTTCTGTGAAAACTCTTAAATAGACTCTCATGGAAAGTTAAAGCAAATTCAGCAAACTTAGACTATTCCTTGCCGCATGTTTAGTGTGTTTCAAAACAGTGATTTGTTTTTTTCATCGCCCCTTTTAGTTCTTGAGAAAAGGGAAGCGATGCAGGATGAGGTGTGAGAAAGGTTAAAGGGAACAATACTAAGGACTCACGGTTAAGCCCGAGATCTACAGATTCCATGGTTAGCAAGAACGCTGCAGAGGGCTATGAGAGAAAAAAAAAAATTCAAGCTATTTTCAAAACTAATAGTGGCCAAGAAGAAAGTCGAAAAATTTAAGGACCAAAATGCATTTCCACGTCATTCCATGCCACCTCATTTCCTTGAATTATGGCCGTGTGAAATTGATTTCTCTGTAGATTGGATTCACGGGCAGTTTCCTTTCTTACAAAGGCCCACAGTTCCTTTTCCTCCCTTTAAAGAGCAGGAGTAGCCCTTCAGATTTATTAGCAGCCGTAACGGCCATCCTCGCCACGGGAACCGGTCTGATAGAAGGTTTGCTAGCTGAACAGAGGTGGGCTACTGGGACCTCCCACGTTCTTCTCTGACCTGCATGCTTCTGATAAGAGAAGCAGCCGCTGCCTTAAAACAATGCTGCCCAAGTTTACACTGGCAAGTGGCTTTTCCTTATTGGTGTGGAAACGTAGCCTGGGGACCTCTGTTTACTGGGTTTGCCATCAAATTTCTGAAATTGTGATCTGGCAAACGAGAGTTTCTACTGATTATAAAATGAAAAGTTCCCTGTACTATAAAATCAAAACAGTCTTTCTTTCTGGGAACCTGGACCTTCACAAACATTTTCTATTTTTTTCCCCTGTTGCTAACCTTCTCTCGTTTCTGCATGTGGATCTTGTTAACACAAGGCACAGCACTGAAGAGGTTTCTGTTTTAATCAGCATAAAAACTGTGCTGGCGAGATATCTTAGTAGGTAAAAGTATTTGCTGGCAAGCCTGACGACCTGAGTTCAATTCCCCTGACCCCGCTTGATCAAAGAAGAGAACTAACTCTCAAAAATTGTCCTTTGTCCTCCACAGCCACATTGTGGCACACTACAGTGTGTATGTGTGTAACACACACAAACTAATTAAATAAAAGTAATAACAATTAAAAATAATCTTTAAACATGAATGGTGATACTTCAGTATAGAGTTTGAAACAATCCCATGACCTCCCTCAGTGATTACAAATACCTAAAGCAAAGCCACCTAGCCATACTGGTTAAATTCACTATAAAGAAGGGAGACAGATACCCATCCATAATCTTACTAATATCTCTGCTTTCTTATTAAGCTTCTCATGTCTTTTTAGAACAAAGAGACAATAACTTTGTTTTAGCACTGAGTAAAGTTCATCTTGCGAACTTACTTTTAATATGAACAGACTCAGACAAAACTCTACATGAAGGATCCAGAAGTGTTTGGCTAAATATCCTAATACTTAGTGACAACTCAAACTAATAGTAAATTGGGTGAAATATGCCATTTTTCATCTCCATAAATTATGTTCATTATGACAACGTAGAACTGGAGATTTGAGTTTAAAATTATCGTATCACTGGCAACTTGGTTAAGACCCTATTGCTGAAGACAACACACACTTTGCTCATAGGAAATTATGAAATCAAGTTGTTATTGACTAGGAAACTTCCTCCTTGTTGCTGAGATTTCATATACTGAAAGGTATGTGCAGGTTGTTGGGGGAGAATAAATCATCAACAGTCTTATCCAACCACGAACCTATAAATTACAACAAAGACCAACTGGCAAGGTATGCTCATGGGTACAATAGGGACATGGATGTTATGGTGACAACCAATCTCTTCACAAATGATTTAAGGCCAATTCCATAGAAGAAAATGCATGTTTGATATTGTAAATCTGGCCAAGGACCCAAGGTTAGGGCAATCATAGGTCACAAGAGGGAACCTGCTGCAGTTCCTTTTGTAAATGGATATATTCTCAAACTATCTGATACTCATATCCCAAGATCCATACATTAGTGCAGGTTTCAGGCCTCATCAGAAAAATTAATCTGTACAGTGGATGATTAATGCAGTCAACACAGAAATTACATTCCTGGCAAAGTATAGAGGATAAATGTTAGCAGAGGGCTCACAAATGAGACTGCTGGAACACACCTCTTTCCCAAGATTCAAAGGCCATCTCAGAATAGAGGTAGGAAGATTTTATGAGCTGGTGGTCAGGGAGGGTCAATGTGAAACAACATCTTCTGGGTATGACAGGACTGTGACACTTATGAAGTGAAAGTAGCTATGGAAGTCTGCATAAGGCCCCAAAAAGTTCAAGCCCATCAGCATCCTGGCATGGAGTTGAGGGCAATTCACAAGCCTCTATCCCTGGCTAGGGAACTACTGGTAGTCAAAGGCTTATTGGGTAGGAGCAGTCAGTTTAAGTGTGTCACTCCTAGTACATTGACATGTTTCTTCAGGTAACAATCCAACTGAGAATGTATGGGCAGCACAGATTGGATTTGATAGATTATAAACAGAAAACAAAAACAGGTTTGGAGGGGTCAGAATGGTGGGGGTGAACGTACAAGCTGGCTTCCAGCTCTATTCTTTTCCCTTCCAACTTCAGATACTTTCTCACCAAAATGACCTCACAGAGACAAGTGTGGACACTCCTGGGTAGATTCATTCTAACCTCATCCACTCATACCTGCTTTACCTGAGAAATAACTGCTTCTTTACTACCACCTAGGATTCTGAGTGTAGATGCTAGTAGCACTGTAGTCATCATGAGGGAAAGGTCTAGACACATCTAGAAGAAGCAGACTTGGGACTTTAGAGCACAAGCAGAAGTCTGGTATATCCAAAGAATAATCCTAATGTGTTAATATAGGGGCAGTGGAAAGAGAAGAACATCTTAGTTTTTGTGAATATGTAGCTAGAGAAACACAGGGTACAAAACAGAATGCTCATTACCCATGACAGTAATCTATAAACAGTAGTTGGATAAGATTCATAAAGTTATGTATTTGCAAAAGGTAAGAATATTTAATTTACAAACAAAGTAAAATCTAGGATGTATGGGATACTGCTAAAATTTGCTTGGTTATTTATGAGTACAATAAGCTGGTTATTCAGGAGTACAGGATTTTGTCCCAAATATCAAGCCTGTCTCTATGACTCACTCAGCTTTTTGCTTATTCCTGTATATTGTATAAAAAAGAGAAACTATTTAGGTATTGACTCTTTACCTTTAATGGCAATGTAGTCATTTCTTCAACACAGTCATTGAGCATCCTTACTGTTTTAGGAATTATGCTGAAGGGTAGTGATCTACACAGGGTCCCATCACAGACATAAATAAGTAATATCTGAGGAATTCACAGGATTTCTGGAGATAGAACGATGTAAGAGTAAAGTGGATAGGGTTTGATTTTATTTTTGTTTAATCGTCAGCTTTAATTTTTTATGATGAGAAAGCATATATACAAATATACAAACTGCAGTCCTTATTATTTACCAAGTTGTTGTATGGATTACAATTTTATAAGGATTATTGTTAGATCCATTGTCTAAAGAAAGAAGTTCAAAAAGCATAGAACATTACTTTAGGTGTAAAATGGTACAGAGTCAGAGAAAATAAAGCCCAAATGATTATCCAAGTAGTTCGACACTAGCAACTTTTATTTTATTCTCTTTCCTACGCTTGCTACTAAGGACACATTAAGAGTTGCCTGTCGCTGTAAGTATATCAGTGACTGTTTGGAGACAGGAACAACAAGCAAATGTCTATCTACCAGCAGAAACAAAAAGGTCAGCCCTGAAAGAGGCCAGGATAGATAAAGCCATAGGAAGAATAACACTATCAACTAACCAAACCCCTCAGAGATACCAGAGACTAAACCACTAACCAAAGAGTACACATGTGTGGATCCACGGCTCCAGCTACATATGTAGCAGAGGACAGCCTTATCTGTCATCAGTGGGAGGGGAGGTGCTTGGTCCTGGAGGCTTGTTGCCCTAGGGAAGGGGTGAGCCAGGAGAAGGTGGGTCGGGGAGAGAGTACTCTCTTAGAGGCAAAGGGGAGAGGCAATGGGGTGGGAGGTTTGTGGACAGGAGACCAAGAAGGGGGATAACATATGAAATATACATAAAATAAGTTGATTAATTAATCCCTGGCTATTAAGTTGAATTAATTAATTAGTTAATTAATTCCCAGCTGGTAAGTTGACTCAACAGCTAACCCTCTCTGGTACCCACAAATCCTCTCACCTCCACATGCACATGCCACAGTGAGTGTGCACATGCAAGTATATACATGCATACCTTAAATTAAATAAATTCCACATAATTCTTTATGTGGACTTGCTGTGTGAGCATTAAGAGTGTAATTATTTAAGTGCAGCAGCCTCAAGGATCTTGGATAGTTTTATAATCACAAGTTAGCACACTATGTACTGTGCCAAGTAAAGGACATAAAGATAAAAGGCCAAATTAATTAACCATTTCACAGAATTAAAAGAGTTTTATAATTCAGATGGGTTTTATGCACACTATGGACGTTTTCTACATAGCTCAGGCTTCTCGTTGTTGTGATAATCGTGAAAAATAACTTCACAGTCTTTCCAAGTATCTCCCTGTCTCCCATGTCTAACGTAAAGTTAAACTGTTTATTCAACAATTGTGACTGGATCAGCAGATTAGTTAAAACTATGTAAAGTTGATCCAACTATTTCCCCGAGGGTGTGTTTTTACAGCAGGAACTTTTTGGCAGAGTTGGTGTACGGCTACTGTTTTTAAACACTATGCTTTGGTTCCTAGGATGACGGAGTTAAAAATCTCCATGCACCAAAGAATAGTTTTTTTTTTAAATTAATATTTTTGACCTCTAGGATTTACTATTAGAGGTCTGCAAGAGTCTGACATATTCAGAGGCAAATGCTCACAGCTAACCACTAAACTGATCATGAGGTTCCCAATAGAGGAGTTAGAGTGAAGACTGAAGGAGTTGAAAGGATTCGTGACCCCATGAGGATAACAATACCAACCAACCAGAGCCCTCAGGGTCTAAACCACCAGCCTGGGAGCGCTTAGGAAGGGACCCATGGCTCCAGCTATATATGCAAGGGAGGTATAGGTGGGAGAAGAGATCCTTGTTCCCATGAAGGCTGGACGTCGTGTGGGGGGAAATTCGAGGATGGGGAGGTGAGGTGTGGGTGGGGGGTAGGTGGGGGCACACCCTCATAGAAGCAGGAGGAGGGGGATGGGATAGGGGGTTCCTGGGAGGGAGGGGGGGAAATGGGGTAAGGGAAGAACATCTGAAATGTAAATAAAATATCCAATAATAATAAAAAAAAGAAATTAGATGAATGGACTAGATTGGCATGCACCAATAAAGGAAAACCTTAAAAAAAAAATCTGTGGGATTAAGGATATGGCTCACTTGTTAAAGTGCCTGCTATTGAAATATTTGGACCTCAGTGCCATCCGTAGAAATCATGTATAAAGCTGGGTATGGCTATGCACATCTGTAATACCAGCTCTGAAGGAAAGAGAAGTGAGAAGTGAGGATCCCTAAGTGAACTGTCTTGGTAGCCTAGCTGAAACTGTGGGACACTGTCTCAAACAGCAGGAGATGGGCAACTGTCGAAGAAGGTGTACACTGTCAACCTCTAGCCTTCAAATACATGTGCTTATATATGTTGTACACACATATACACATGCAGTTAAACACATGTAACACATACAAGGACACCATACATGACAGCATTATGTAGTAATTCAATTCATCAATACGACTCAGTTGACAATCAAAGAATATACATGGAAGGATCCATGGCTCCAGCTGCATATGTATCTGGCATCAATGGGAGAGGAGGCCCTTAGTCCTGTGCAGGCTTATTGCCTCTAGCATAGGGGGATGCTAGAGGGTGAGGAGGGAGTGGATAGATGGGGAGCACCCTCTTAGAGTCACAGGGGAGGGGGTATGGGGTGGGGAGTTTGCAGAGGGGAGACTGGAAAGGGGGACAACATTTGAAATGTAAATAAATAAAATAACCAAATAACAATAACAACAAAATAATAATAATAATAATAATAATAATAAAGGTTGGATTGACTACTCTTCACAAACTCCATGTCACTTTTTCCTTGCAGGTGTTACAGCTGTGACAAAAACTATTGAATGAGGCAATATCTTAATAATCATCCTAGTTGATCATATCCTTTTACTTTTCCTGCAAAATGAAAGGTTTTTTTTTTTTTTTTTTTTTTTTGTCTTCAGCTACTATTAACCAATTCTATGGGCATGTGAACACATAAGGTAGTATGATTATTCCCATTTTACAAATGAGAAAACGAGACTCAGAAAGGTAAACTCTCATATTCACACAATTAGTAGCTGAACCAGCATTTTATCCTGGACTTATTCTTGTAGGTGAAGCTAGAATTCATGCCTGTGATCTGGTGTACTGCATCTGTGTCATTCCTTTTATGGGGCACCAACACAGCAGTTTCTATGTGACAAGTATTGACTTTTTCATCTTTTAAGATAGGGTGTCACTATGCTTTGAACTTGAGCTCCTCTTGCCCCAGCCTCCTGACTCAGATTATAAGCATGGCCCACCACATTTGACTCCCAGGTCTGATGAGGCTCCCTAAGTGAACTGGCTTGGTAGCCTAGCTGAAACTGTGGGACCCTGTCTCAAACAGCAGGAGGTGGGCAACCGTCAAAGAAGATGCACACTGTCAAAACTACCATGCATTAGCTCATTAAATCTGCACAAATAGGACTTAACATTTACATGTGAAGAGACAGGCACAGAGCTATTGATGGCTCCGTAATATCCACTGAGTTATCCTGAGAGATGCTCACACTCTGCCCTTCCTCAGACTCATTTCCTTATTGCCCCTAGGAAAGCAAATCTGTCAATAATGACTCCAGATACACAATTTCACGTCATTTATGTACAGCAAAAATGTACCCAATTTTCACCTCCTGAAGCTGTACCCAATTTTCACCTCCTGATGCTGTCACACCCAAGGAGCAATCACAGGTTACATTAAGCATACATGAAAAGCAGCAGAAACCTCAGGGAGTCACTTCTTGGGTTTGATTATATAATTTGAGGAAAATGGAAATATCTGATAAAACTGGGCTGGAAACTGTCATAGTTTAGGCTTTAAAGGTTAAATTCTATTTTGGTTTAAGCTGTTTGTGAAATTTAGCAGTCTTGAGGGCTCTTAATCCTGAAATCTGCTTTAATTAATTTATCAAATCCCTTTATATGAATATGCTTCAGTGTTTCTGTGCACCTAACACAAACAGAGCCTTCTTAGTCTTTGTTAATCTTTAAATTAGGCTTAGTCATATGATCTAATATTCTGTGCATATGATCTAATTTGCAGAAACTTATCCAAAAGGGAGCTCTAGTCCTCTATTTAAATTTCCAGTCCTGTGAAGCCTCCTTAGAATATTCTTTGTTCATATACATTTTTTTCTTTATTGACACACACACAAAGCACTTGATGCCACACGTTTACACAAGTACTATAAGATGTAACCTACAAACATGCTAGGATTAATATTTGTTTGCTCTACTCAGACTGAGGACATGCCCAATAAATATTGATAAAAGCTGATATTTTTGCTTCAAAATGGAGTCTACCTATGCTTAGTGCAACTTTTTTCTTTTCTTTTCCCTCCTTCCTTCCTTGTTTCTCTTTTTCTGTCTCTCTCTTTATTTTTTTGGAAAGGTTGTGACTTTTACACATACTTGATATTGAATTACACACCAGAATTTTTAAGGTTTAAATATCCCTTGAGAGTGCATCTAAACATTTAGATACATTCTTGTACTATCTCAATAACAACTTTGGCTTTAATTTTGTAATTTCTCTGACCATGTCTCTTTCGATGTTTTGTTGTTGTCACTTCATTCTGGGTTTTTGTATTTATATATTGATAGTATTTTACCATGCAGCTTGGGCAGGCCTTGACACCAGTCCCTCTAACCAGGCCTCCTAAAATCGAGGACTTCAGTATGCATCATCATTCCTAGAATTGGTAAACATATATAAGAACAGGAGGTACAAGATTATATGTACTGACAAACATATTGCATTACCATTATTTTTAAAAGAAATTAAATAGCAGGATAGCTAAATATTTTTTCAAATAATCTTCTGAAATTGTCTATTCACTAGTCAACTTTATAAGTAAGCCTTTATAAAACATTGTTTTTATAGTCAAGTAACCAAATTTTGAGTTAAATTTAACATAAGTGTTATTTGTCAAGTGAAGAAACATTTTATTTGGATGAAAAGTATGGTTAAGTACTTATTTGATCATACTAAAAGACTTTGGCTCATTTAAAGGTTGTCTATGTGAACTTTGAAATAAAGGACCATGGGTAATATATTGAGTAAAGATTGGAGTAAAGACCAACGATTGCTCTCTTGAAAAAACGTGTTAGAAAACTCAAGTCATTGGAGAGTTAAGAGAAATTTGGGGGTGGGAGCAAGGTTTATATAAGAATTTAAAAGAGAGGAGGTAACTTTTAAAGAGGATAATTTGAGAATATAGCCCGATAGATAGAGGGCCCATAGAAGATGACACGGTACAGCATTGGAGATGAAGAACTTTGGGACACAGGAGCCAATATAGAGGAAATCAAGAAGTGTGGCCAGGAGGCACGCATGGATCCTCTGTGTGCGTGTAAACAGTGACAGCAGGAAGAGGAGAATACTGAACCAGGAGTCCCAGCTCACAGAGAATCTAACTGAACCTCAATGAAGGGGCTCTGAGATCCTGAAATGAAGATAGGAAAGTTACACCAGAGGACAAGAAAGAACACGGGTATTTTGGAGGATGCTGGTAATTTCGTAATTTCTTTCTGAGAATGTTTAAAAAGGAAAACAGGACCAACTGGAAGGGTTCAGTTTTGGATAACTGACTATATACTGGGTACATCCTTTAACAAATAAAGATTTAAAAATTGCATGTTTCCTGATAACGTACTAAGGCAGAGTAGACATGACTCAAAGATGACGTGAGTAAAGTGGCAGAGGAGAGAACCCAGCCGGATTTTGTTGAAAGCTGTAGCTATTTTTCTCTGGATTGGTGAAAGATTGAAAAGCTAGTACTAAGAGGAAAGTGCATAATGGGAGAAACGTTGTAATGGTGGGATGGGTCCTCATAGGGAGCTAACCTTGCGGAAAGAAATCTCAGAGCACACTAATTTTCCCTGATACAGGATCTCACTAGTAAAACAGCTAGCATTGAATTGAAACTACAGATTCGAATCACCTTAAGTATCACTTACAGTAAGATAAAGATCCTGGTTCTTTTTTTTTATTTTCATTTTTTAATTTTAAACTCCAAATTTTATTTCCCCCTCTCACCGGCCCAACCTCCAACTGTTCCACATCCCATGCCTCCTCCTCACCTCCCTGTTTCCACGATGATACCCCCCTAACGCCTCTCCCTCCCCACTTCTAAACTCCCTGGGTCCTCCAGTTAGAGCCTGGTTCTTAAAGGGTATGTGATGTGGCTGAAATCACGTGAGAAGAAACCGCTAAAACTTGTATACCAGTAGGTTTCGCTTCAGTTTCAAGCCTGTATCATAGCATTATACCTACTGCCACCTTAAAGAAAGCACTATGTAAAGAAAGAGAGACAGTGTAATCATGCCCTCATTGCTCCTTGGAGTTCTTTGTTAGATTTATATTGCCAGCTGCGTAAAACTCCAAACCATCGGTGCCATGCAACATCCTTGTAGATTTGGTCTTGGCTGTCTTGTGAAAACTCATCTTCCACAATTCCATCTTCCAACTTATAGGTGAAATCTCTAAGTCTGCCTGCAGGTGCAAGTGCCAGAGACCTGACAAAGACTTCCTAAAACGATGGGCTCGAAGATGGGAGCAACAGAGTTCTGTGTCTTTAAATCTTTCAGCGTGTGCCGCTGTTGGTAGAGCTGAAATGAGTGCAAGCAAGCCTGTGAGTCTGCATTATACAGCACTTTGAGCGGACAAGATTCTTGTTGCCCATCCTGTCTGAGGAACATAGGGCTTCTGTCTCCTCAGTTATAGGGTAGCAGCTAAGGAATGGTTTGTATAACAACTGGTTTGCATGTGTGGCTCACTTGGGAAAAGTCAGCATCTTCTTTGTTTCTCAAGAACTCCCATGGTTATTGTGTGTCGAATTAGGTTGCAGATTATCGAAGTAATAGATTCCAATTGCTTTCTCCAGCTGAATGGTTGCTTCTGTAAACTGAATGACTCTGTAGCGAAATGACGAGTTCCTAGTGCCACCTTGCAGTTAAGACTGTTTTGGGAACAACCATCCAATTTAAACTTGTGTGTTGCTTTTGATTGCTATGCTACTTTCTGTCTAGAATATTTTCTCTGCCCTTTAGAATTAATTTATTGCAGGGATTTGGAGAGATATAAGGAATTTTATTTTTCAAATTTAAAATATTCCAAATGGCTTTTTCTAACTCTAGCACTTTCTGTTAATTTGTACTTACGTTGAAAGTCTTATTTAGACTCAAAGTAAATACATTTTGGCAGAAAAGTATTACATTATCTTATAGCTAGATATATAATACCAGTTACCCCTACAATGCCAAGTATGGCCTGTTTGTTAAGGAGTGACCACTCTTTAATAAAAAGCCATAGTTCTCCTTTCCAGATAACAAATAATTAGTGAACAGCAATTTAAAAGCATCCTTTCCTTCAATGTCTTTCACATTTATTTATTTTTCTACTGATTGCTGAACAACTTATTTATAATACTCTTTGGAGTCTGAATGTCACTTTCCAAGTGAGACAATGTTTGAATAGAAACTAAAAATCCAATAGGAACTTCTTTTATTTCCATTTTCTGTTCACACTCAAACGATCTGTCTGTGACAGTGCTGATGTCGAGTTTTCATGACTTAAGGACTCTGCTTTCCTGATTTATGTGTGCCAGCGTCTTCACATCTGTCCTTGGCGGTGTGCTCACTCTTCCTGCTGCTGTCCCCATCTATTACCTCCTTAATTCACTCAGAACACTTTACAGAACTCATTTATTTCTTCATTTACTCTCATTTTTTCTGCCTCATTGCGACGATTAGTTATTGCCTTGATAATTACGTTTTTAGGTCTTTCAAACCCTCTTGCTTTGTCATTCTTATGAGAAAACCAGCATGTGGAATCAAACTCTTGTCTTGTTTTTGCAGTTTTCCTCAAAGAAGGATATGAAGTACTTACATGTCTGTTTCCCATAATTTTCCCATAGCAAATTTATCTCTTCCTTTGGGTGGTATTAATTCTTGTGCTACATCACCACATATCTAACTTCAACCCAATGTAAATATCGGCAAGGTCAAACCTTGACAGATGTTGCATTTTGGGTTAATGACTCTGTCAGGTTTTGGAGAAGGATGCAGTTTGCAATCACTGCTATTTATTGATTCCATGTCAGCCTCAGTGTCTGCTTCTTCTTTCTCTTGGATTTATCCAAATGGACAGGCATATTTTGCTGTCTCCCGTGACACCCACTCCATTCCAATGAATCTATAATAATTGCTTTTTTCATTGCTGTATCAAAATACCTGATTGAAAAGAAACTGAAAGAAAGAGTTTTAGTTTGCCCCAGTTTCAGAACAGAGTCCATTCCATAGGCAGAAGGCTTGGTGGTGGCTGTGGCAGCCCAGACACCTGCCGTCACCAGGACCAGGAGTACAAAGCAATAGTTCTTCATATCTTGGAGGATTGGGAAACAGAAAAGCTCCAGTGTGGACCAGAAACAGATAACACTCTAAAGTTCCATTCCCACAATCCCATGCCTTTGACTAAGCTACACTTCTTCCAAATTCTACAACCTCCTGAAACAACATTAGCACCCAGAGAATCATCATCCAAGCATGAGATTCCAGGGCACATTTTACATTTAAACCCTGACAAGCACCCTCTGTATCTGTTTTTCTCTTCTTCTCTCTTCTCTTTGCTCCTCCATTAAATATAATTTACTGTGGTAACACTATATTAACACAGTAGTTAAACATTGTCAGCACATTGCTGATGCAATATGGTTGACTCTACAATTTGATGAGAAAGCCAATTTGGTCATATATACATTACCAATTTGTCTGTCTGTCTGTCTGTCTATCTGTCTGACAGAGAAAGACCTTCAATTAAAATTGATAATATATTTTTCTTGCAAATTTTATCTAAAGAAACCTAAGACAGGGACAGATAAACATTTCTGTCTTAATGACATTTATAATAATAACATTGTGGGAAATACTTTACCATAAAAAATTTGTATCTCAGTGTGTCCAGCAGAGGACATCCTATTATAGTTAAAATTATATGTTTATGTTACATTGCCTTGATAGGAGGAAATGAAGGGCACTCAACATTAGATTTTTAGTAGGTTGTCTTCCTGTCAGCTTGGTTGTACAGGAATAACTTGTTGCCTATTACCTAAAGTATAGAGTATAATTTTTTAATACTTATGCTATTTCATGCCTATCTAGAGTTTCATGAATGAAAACTTCCAGAGAAACAGCAACATTTAGTTACACATCATTGTTCTGAAAGAATAAGGTATGTAACTAGTTAGGAAGTGGAGGGCAAGTTGACACTGTTCCAACATTCTTGATGACCAGGATGTGCACATGGATTTCCCTGAAGAGCATCACATGAATTAAAGGCTATAGCAGACTGGTCATCTTAAGAATTTACAATTGTCATCGAGAAAGAGTACATTTTTCTTATTTTATTACAGTTTCATTTCTTAGACACCAAAGGTGCTCACAGGATCCCGTGTGCTTGAATCTGCATTGGATGACAGAAGAAATGCTTTGCAAACTAGTGTTCTCAGCTGGTTTTCATCAAATTTTGCAGGGCAATAAAGGGATTCCAGAGATAGCTTCTTTTCCTGGTGATAGCTCATCTCTGACAGACCTGTGCCATTGAACGACCATGAACTTTCAGTTTCTTGATCTTCAACATTATTTCTCCACCCTCACTCAGTCACCTACACCCAATTGCATCATGTCTGAGGATTTATTACCCATATCTCTATCACCCCCGTCACCTACCAACAACGATCTCCTTTTCCAAATACCATATCTTATTTTTCTCATCCTTTTCTTTCTCTAGATATCAAAGACACCAGCTACTCTTGTACTTGCACCAGTCTGACCCTATTGTGTTCACAGTGACCTATTCCAAGACATTCAGCCCTTTTAAATTATACTCCTTGGATTCCCTGCCCCACTTTTGAGATGTGATCCTGCTGAATAGTACAAACTACCTCGAGTCTTTCAATCCTGCCACAACCCTTCATTGGTGTGATTGTAGGCATGCGCAACCACACCCAGTTCTCTGAACAGTATGATAATTAAGGAAGCGATCGTGCTGGACAAAGTACATGATCATGACTAAATTGTAAACTACTAATGATAAGTAATTGCACGTGTTCTCAGGGTTTCCAGGACATACCTCCATTCCTTTTCCCCATTATTTTAAGTCATTATTACACTATTTTTCTCAAACTCTCCAACTTTCTCTAATGAGTTTCCATTGATGATCTTGCTCCCCCATTTCCCTAAAGCAACTAAAAGAGACTGCCCACATGCTCTTATTATTACATGTACCTGCCTATCACCACGACTGGACAGTTACCTTGGTAAAGGCAGCCCCCCAGTGTTATGTACTATTCTTCATCTGCTGCTGCTTCTCTAAGATCAGTACTCTGAAATTGCTTCTCGTTCCTCCATGAACCACTTTCCTTTAAAAATCATCTTCTTATGCCTTGATGCCACAAACCCTTCCACTTAGTATCCCCAATTCTCTGCCATCTTAGCACAAATACTCTTTCCAAGTTCTCATCAAACTCAAATCATCTTTTTCCTTAGTTTTTCCTCCCTTGAACTAACTACAATTTCAACAAGGGGTCTTGCCTCCTCTATCATGGAAGGGATTGTACTAAAGCCATCAGAGACTTGTGCATTGACATTTATGTGATCGATACTTTTGTCTGCTTATGTTGTTCCTTCTTATTTGTTTTGCTTTTTCACCTTAATCTTCAAGCTACACTTGACAGACTTTAGGCCCTTTATCAATGTATTCTTTCAGTTGTTTTCCAGGACTTGCCTTTCTCTCAGTGTTTCCCCCCTCTATCACTAACCATTTTCTGTCAGTCTTTCCAGCTCTTTGATCCTTCCCAACATTCTGGGCATCCCTGGGAATTCACTGTCTTATTGTTTTCTCTCTGCTATTTTTACTTCTTAGGTCAAGTGACCCTTCAAAGGCCAACTCCTCAGTCTCTGCTGAACTTACGCATCACTCATCTAACTTTCTATGTAACAGTCACCTAGGTAGTTAATAGCAATTCTAACTTTAATATATCAAAAGGAAACCCTTGATTTACTCATTCACTAACTACACGAGAATCTAATATATCTTTCCTCCCCTCATCTTATTGAAGGCATATTCATCTTCCTGTTCACCAGGCCAGAATTCTCAGAGTTATTTTTGACTCCCCTCACTTCCCACTGCCAAACTAACAGGAAATTCTGGCAGTCTTCCTTTGACATATGTCTCGAAGAGTCTGACTACCGTTTTTTATTTGCACTTCTGCAGCTCTTTCCCAGCTTACCATACATTCTCACTAGGACGTTTGCAATTGTTTTTCTTATCATTACATCTGACCTTGCCTTTTCACGCTGCGTGCATTCTTCACACATAATCAGAACGATCCTGTGAAGAGTTAAGTATGATCACAACAGTATTTGCAGAAGACTTCGATTTCGAGGCTCTGCATCTCTGGCAGTGTGAACACTGTTTTGAACTCAGATCCTGCTACTCACTGTTCTGCTTTATTTCTTCACCTAATTGGGCCTTGGTGCTGTGTCAGGGTTACCAAACAATGTGCCTCATGGCCTTTTGTACATGTCCTTGCCTCATTTTACTGTTCAGAACTCCCTTGAACAATTTTATTTTATTTCATTTTGTTTTTTCCCACATTGTCCTGGCTAGTTTTATGTCAATTGACTCAATATAGAGTCATCTGAAAGGAGAAAACTCATTGAGAAAATGCCTCCATAGGGAATTTTCTTAATTAGTGATTGATGGGGGTAGACCTAGCCTAGTGTGGCTGGTGCCATCCCTGTGCAGGTGGTTTTGTGTTCTGTAAGAAGCAGGCTAAGTGAGCCACGGGGAATAAGCTAGTAAGTAGAACCCTTCCATGTCCTCTGTATCAGCACCTGCCTTCAGGTTACTGTCCTGTTTGAGTTCCTGTCCTGATTTCCGTTGATGTTAAACTCTGATGTGAAAATGTAAACAGAATAAATGTAACTTGCTATTTGGTTGTGGTGTTTCATCGCAGCAATAGAAACCATAACTAAGACACCACATCACTTTTTAGCACTTGAGAAATCAGATATCCATTTATTTATATATCTGTTTTTCCCACCAAAATGTAAGCTCCGCAGGGTAAGTTGTATTCTTTCACTGTCATATGCATAGAGCCTATGAAATTACAAGGCAATAGTTAATCTTAACCATTTTAGAATGAATGTTCACAATCCTGTAGAAGTGACAGGCCTATGGGCTTCCATTTACAGATGAAATCCTTATCTGTCCTTGTATTGGCTCCAGTTGATAAAAAGTTGATAAAAAGATCTAGTAAGTTTATTAACAAGCATAAGTACTATGAATGAGTAAATAGTTCATCTATTCTAAGCCTCTAAGCTATCTAATTCTTAGCTAAAAGTCCTGTGTTACTTGCAGTTTGAGTCTTGCCCAAGCTTGCTCTGGTCCATGTGTCTTCATTGCAAATCCCTTGGTGATCTGCTCATTCTGACTCCTCCTGGACCTTCAGTCATAGCCACCTCTTCTCTTCCTTCCTCTCTCCTTTTAGGACTCCCCACAATAGAGATCAGAATCCTGGTTTCTCAGCCCAGTCATAGGCTTATCTGCTCTTTAGTAACCAACTAGAGATAACTGGGAGCATTCTTTTTACAACACTGATACAGGAGCTGGCTCAGTAATCATGATAAGGCTAGTATCTAGACTGTAACCAGAGCTCTGGGCAGAAATCAGCATCTGAATACAGTATCCCAATCCATCCCCCAACAATGACCATATTTCATAACATGAGGATGTTAAGATATTTTGGTTCCCCACTGATAGGTATCAAATATAAAGTTTTAGCCCTAACCTCCATATGCATAAAAGTAAATCAGAATTGACTCAGCAGCTTTTACTTATATATACATATTCATACATATAGATGGACTATACATACATATGTCTACATGTATACATGTTTGTGTGTGTGTGTTATGGTAGTAATTATTATGGAAGAAGAGGTCATGAATCTGTGAGAGAGTGAGTGCCACTCAAATAGTTGAGAGAGAGAAGAAGGAGGTATGAAATAATGTAAATACAATACTCATATATGAAACATGAAGCTCATGTACGAGTCTTACGTATCAAACTATTAAAAAATATAATTGGTTTATTGCCCTTTCATTTACTCTAGATTCTCACACCAACTAACTAAACTACTTTGTAAATTTTGTTTTAGAATTTAGTTATTAAACCAAGGCTGACAAAGGTTTAGAACATTTTGAAGGTCAATGAATTGATCAGAGATGAAGAAAAGGCCCAAAGTCAGAATATTCTTTAGTTGCCTCACTAAAAATGACTCTTTGAGATGTGATATTTCTGTTTAGTGGTGATGCTATTTTTTCATAAAGAATATAGCCTATTATGTGGGGTAGGCAAGTTGGAAACAGGCAATGCATTTATGAGGGTGTAAAATTAAATGTGACCTCATTACCTTGAAATGTAACTGTCAACTCCAAGTTCCTCAGTTTTACAAGATATGTAGAAAAGACACAGATGTTCTATTACCTATTCCACTTAATTTCCCCTTGCTTTCCTTAGACATCATTAGCTTCTTCTCAGAATTATAGCCTGCATCTTGGGAAGGATGAGACAAGTGTAATTTCCTCTGAAAGCTTTCCTACTCATTTCCCAGGGAGATCAAAATATTGAGAACACGAGTATTGAATATTTTAAAGTTTTTTTTCTCATGGTAATTTTTCAGTGGATTACAAATTTTCAGTGAATTTGATTTGGTCTGAGATCTGCACTCTAGATCTGGGTTTGCCTTCATTAGTCTAATGCCCTTTGGAATACTTTATGACTCCAGAGGTCCTTCCTATTCTCTTCCAAAAAGTTGACAGTCACACCAGCTCATGAAATAGGGGACAATTAAATGTTTCTATGTACAAAATAGTTTTGCAAATAATAAAACACCATTGTATCTTAATAATCAAAGATATTAACATATCAACTATTTGGATGGTGTTCACAGGAGAAAAATCACTAGCGATAAAAACTGATAGGGGCTTTTCTATTTTTTCACTTTTTAACTAAGCAATCTGAAGCTGAAGAAATAGGCTCCCTCCAGAAGGCTGAATTGACAAGCTGGGCTTATATAATAGTCTATGATGAAAACAGATGGTCATCTAATTTACATATTTTCTACTGGTATTAATAGTTTTTATGTTTTATGACATGAAAAATTAATAAAAGAATATTTAATGATATATGAAAATTGTTTCAAAACCAAACCTCAGTGCCCATAATAGAAATATTATTTGAGGGCTGCTATTCTTATTCTGTCTGTATCTCTCACTGTGGACATCAGCTGCACAGCTGGTTAGTAGTGAAACACAGAATGAAATTATTCTCAAAATCAACCTCAAAAGCTAAGAAGGGGGGAAAGAAGAGACTGAGCTGACATTGTTTCAGTGATACTTTTTTTTTTAAAGAAATATTCATTCTAATGTTTCACAAACGAAGAGCGATAGTCTACATTTACTCTTAAAAATATTTTGCTTTGTATAGTTTCTGTGAAAATGATATTCTTCCTGGGAACTGTATTGAACAATAATGTAACTAATTAACTAACTGAAATGACTAATACTATAAGCATGGTAACTATTCACTACATTTTTAAAGATGATGTCTGCCATAGATCCATTCCTCCTAATTTTCTATCACTCTAAACATCATACCATTAGGATGATCATTGTAAGTTTTAGCCTGTGAATATATGCATTCTTAAACTTCTAAGTAGTGGGTTCAAATAAGAGAATACAATGGAAATCTATGATGTTGTCATATTATTAGATATGAATCCATGATGTTGTCATATTATTAGATATGAATGTTACTGGTAATTTTCAGAACTGGCAAACAAACCTTGAAGTGTTTGACAATTTTAAGAATTAGGAAAAGAAATTCTAATAATTGCTACCAAACAGTCAGCTCTAATACCTGAACATGTTTGATGAAACTCTGTCAAGTAGTATTCATAATATAACACAAAAGGGCTTCATTCCTTGAAAGACAAGTCAACGTTTGTTTTTTCATTATTTGTGCAAGTGTTAGGTGCAATTAAAGCAATAGATTATGTTATTATGTGTCCATTTATCACACAATAAATTTCCTATTTTCAGTTAATGAAGGCTACTGTGTGGCCATAATGTTACATAAGTCCCCACTATACTTTCACTCACTCAATTACAAAGTCCTAAGAATTCTTTAGCCACACACTCTGGATGACCTTGTTTGTTTGTTTTCCTGAAATTACACAATGTTTGTTTCTAAGAACATTTTGCAATCAGTTTTGATCAATTAAATCCTTATCAAACCTGAAGTCTCTTTGCTTAAGTGTTGTTATCAGAGCAATATATTATATAGTATCCAAGAACAAAAAAATGCGTACTTAAAAAATCATTTTTTCTGATTCTTTGTGAATTTCACACCATGCATCTTCATCCCTCGTTATCCTCCTTCTGCCCTTGCAACCCACCCTTAAAAGAAAACCACAAAAAGTAAATATAAAATACCTCTCCACACACTCAAAAAAAAAAACTATAAACAAAATAACAACAATCCCCCTGCCCCCTAAAACCCCAACCCAACCAACCAACCAACTAACAAACATCTCACCGTGAAAGCTGCAATATGTCCCAGAGTCACACAGTATACACTTTGCCCAAACAGCCTCATATGCAAGTGTTCATTGCAATGAGTCACTGGTCTGGTTCAAGGCTTTAACTACACTATCTCTACTGGATCCTTACCAGGATCCAGTTGTTGCCCTGCAGCTTTAGTTCTGTAGGATTCTCCAGCTTTCCCTGGGTTAGGGGTGGGTGGGGCCACCTCTCCTGAGAACCGCATACCCAAGGAAACATTCTCATTTTGAAAGTATTTTTGCAGTTAAGAGTTTGGTAAAGGATGCTTTGTGGGCTACAGAGAAAGCTGTAGTCATTTGAATGAGAATGAACTATGTGACCTCCTATTGTTTGAAATCTTGGTCCCCAGTTGGTGGAACTGTTTGGAAAGGATTAGGAGGTGTGACCTTTGGAGGAAGAATCACTGAAGGTAAGCAAAAACCCCCTGCCATCCTTAATGTGCCCTCTGCCCCCTGTTTTGTGAATGTAAATGTGAGTTTTCAGCTCTTTTTGTCACCATACCCTTATAGTACCATACCTTTCCTCTAACTCTCTGCAACTATAAGCACCACTAAATATATATATATATATATATATATATATATATATATGTAAAAAGTTATGGTTATTTTACCACATCAATAGAAAAGTAATAAGTCAATGGCTCAGCTGGAAAAACACCTGCTGTGAGGTTACAAAACCTGAGTTTGGAACTTTATTACCCACATGCTCAGACTATAGCCACAGCACTTCAGGGTGTGAGGACAGCGAGACTGGAGGATTCTTAAAATTTATTGCCAGCCTTGCCAGCATGATGAGCTAGGGTTTAGTGAGGAATCTTATTTAAGATATAAAAATCCAAAACAACAAAAATTAAAACCTGGCCACACAATCTTTTTAATCATGTCTTTGAACAATATCAATTGTTCGTGTTAATGAACAATGAACCATTGTGCACTGAGGTGAAAGTACATTTTCAAAACATTTAAAATGATTGATTTGTAATAAAAATTTAAGTTGAAATGTCATAATGTAAAACTGTGCAGTTTACACATTTTGGAGTCTAGAACTAATTCTATATTTCAAGAATAGAGTTATGAGTCTGGGAAATGGACTGGACAGGAAAGAGTGGGTGATATGAATGGGAGAGTAACTATGAGGGAGAGAGACAGACAGAATGTATAATATGCATGTATGAAACTGTCAAATAACAAAACTAATCAATACAACGTAATAATAATAATATAATAAAGAAGTATTGAAATCCTGCTATTGTAGCACACTGCCTAATACTGATGATACAGGTCACTTGTGGCTTTAGGATTTGCCTTGTATGTTCTGTATAGAGAAGTCTGGGGCCACACGAGCCATTATCCTGTTGACTTGTAAAGCAAATGAAGTAAAATAACATTGTGAGTAAATCAACAGGTAAACAGAGAAGCAGATTTGATGGATACTTCTAGTCGCCAATTCTAGCTGCTTGGAAAGTTTTTGTTAGAGATAGTGTTCAGTTTTGAAAAATTTCAGACAAAGAGTGAATGTCTCCTTAGGGGCATCCTGTGATGCTAGTTACATGAATAGTATCTGATATTGAACTACCACAGGTAGTACTTACCTGGAGGTATCTTTAGAGTTTGTCTTCAATAAATAAATATTTAAAGAATGCTCTGGGTTTCATGTTTTAGTTTTAGTTTCTTCTTTAAACAACTTCCTTCAATGATGCCCTATCTTCTAGTGGTCCTATCTCCATAAAAGTCATTTCAAGTTGGGGGCTAAGCATTTGAACAAATGAACCAAAAGGGGATATTTCACACCCAAACAACAATAGTTCCATTCTCTATTCCACAGCTGAGAGTCACATTTAAAATGAAAAGTCAATCCTAATAACAATTTGTCTAAAACCATGTATCAATTTCTTGTCTCACTAAGGCTTACGTCATAAAGCTTAATAAATTTTGACTACTTGCCTTTTCTCCTGACACTTTCTGCTTGCTAGTCCCACCACACATCTGTCTAAGACCCTTGCCATGCCAAGCAAACTCTTGCATTAGAGAGCTTAATCTTGGTTGTTTTTGTGTCTTGGGATACTGTTGCTTTATTATGGCCTTATCTTCTGACTCCTTCAAGCCTCTTCAGATTTCATACCAGACAGTTACTGGTGGCTTCTGAAATGCTGAATCACAAATGATAACAAACACTAGTTGCATTCCAACAACAAGGATGCATATAATGCATAAACATCATTCAATCTGAGCAGACTTGCTTGTTCTTCACACTTGGGCTCCTTGACTTGTCTTCTTGTCAGTTACAGGTCAGCTAGACTCTTCCTGTTTATCGTTGGATGGTCAGACTCATAAGTCGAAGAGTCTTTTAGCTAATCTATGGCCTTGTCTAGGATAATTAGGGCTATTAGCTTTTAATCTTCTGTAAGCCCTGGTAAGCTTTGTTTGTGAGCAAAGAACGAGGCATGTGATATTTTAAGCAGGTCTTTCTCAAGCTTCTGCTCATCTTTTAATTTTGCATTGGCAAAACCAAAACAAAACAAAAACAAAACAAAAAAAAAACCCCAAAAACCAAAAACCAAAACAGAAAAAACAAACAAACAACAACAACAAACAAAAAAACCCCAGTGATCAGAAAAAGAAAAGCACACAAGAAAGTCAGCCCTGTGGGAATGGCTGGGAAAAAGAGATCTTGCTTTTCCCAGTCAACTGCTGGGAAAATTGATCTTGCTGTTTAGTAAAAAGTATTGCAAAGGCACATGGTAAAAGGGCTGGGTAATGTTGGGATGAAGAATTATACCAGTGAGACAATCAGTCAACCACAGTATCTTATCAGTGAGCTTTTTCTGGCCACCCAATATAAAAAAGCAACCTCTTTCCCTGACTCACTTTTTATCACCCCAGTACAGCTTTGTTTTTATATCTGTGTCTGGCATTGTATAGATCTTGGTCATGGTTTAATCTGGGAAACAGAGACACTAGGAGATATAAATCGCATGTAATTACCTGCCTGTGGGGGCTGACTAGGCAAGTCAGAACTCCACTGGAAAGGCTTCTAGTATGAACTCTCGGAAAGAGCTAAGGCTGTATTGTTACTTCTTTCTCAAGGAAGAGGCAGCTCTACTCTTATGTCTTTCAGCAGCAGATGGAATCAGGTCCACCAAGATTATGTAGATCATGTCTCTTGTTCAGTTAACTAATATTTATATATGTATGTATTTAGTACATGTATATTTTATGAAAAAAACTTCACAATTAATGGAATTAACATTGAAGTCAGTAATCGGGAACTGTAACCTAGTCAAGTTGACACTTAAAGCTGATCATCAGAGGAAAAAAATTCTGTTCATTTGTTCCTACAGAAAAGGTGCTCACAGGAGGTGAACTGAGCCTTTTCCACAAATCTTTACTATTTTACAACATGGAGTACTTCTGGAACAAACTACTCTAAAGAAAAGTTTGGGACAGTGTACTTAGTTGAGTGAGTAGTATGGCTCACCTTTCACTTATTTTTCAATTTAATTTTATTACTTTCAAATAAGCAGACAAGGTGATAAACATTATTGTGGCATTTCCTAACAGAGTACTTTAATAGATTTCCCTCCGTCATAATCTCTTCTATCTTCCCGGGCCTGACTTGTAGGTTTCCTCCCAATCTCTTTCCGCTTCCATGTCCCATGGAGCCTTTCGAGACCCTCTGTCCCTCCTACTTTACCCTTTCTTGGTCTCCTTTCTAGCTTTTCTGATCTTTCCTCACCAAACTCAAGCCTCCTGTTGATTCTCCACTGTTGGGTCTGGTATGATGTAGTCCCTCAAGCCTCTCTCCAGGGCAGCACACAGTTAGGTAGGCATCTACACTCTCATTTTACCTACAGCACGATTTATTTATTGTGCATCCCATCCTGACATTGTAACTCTCTGAAAATTATTCACAACTGAAATAGTCAGTGTGTGGTGATCAATGTTTAAGTCTCAGATATGAATACTTTTGATATGTCAGTTACTTAATCACTTTGCTTCATTAACTTTTCAAGTATGTTTCTCAAACTTTCCCCAATAGTAGTTGGAATTATAAATTTCTTCTAAATATATATACATTCAATTAACTATCAAATTCCTCCCTAGTCTTACTCCTCCTCACCCTTCTTTGGTAGGTGGCACGGTTGTCACTCTGGAAGTTTATTCTTCCACCAGCAAGCAGCACACTTTGATTTCATGCTTTATTTTCCCATTCTCTCCAGGACAAATTTCTTTTTCTTCAATTCTCACAGTTGTTTATGTCACCATTATAAATTATAGCTTTTGATGTCAAATATTTGCATCCTCATTTGTCTTCATACACTCAACTTCTGTTATTTATGTCCTATGTCTTATTTATTAAACCCTTTCTACCAATGAGGTGAAACCACAAGACGGTTTCTACCCTCTCATCTTCTGTGTCACTTCTTTGAAGAAATGTTTACCCAGGATATTTTCCCGTTTTAATCAGGTAATTTATATTTTGGTATTGAGTTTCACATGTCCTTTATGTTTGGAATGCTAATCATTTTTTTATTATATTTGCCAACGTTGTCTTTTTCTTTTGTTGCATACCATATAGAAACTCTTTCATTTGATCTAATATTGCTGGTTGTCTTTCTATTTGTTACCTGAGATTTTGGCGTGAAATCTAAAAGCTGTTGCTGAACTCAGTGTCAAGAAGTAGGTCCTCTACTGTCACTAGATGCGAATGAACGCTGAAAGAATATGAGAAAATCAAGCCTGGAAGACATCAATAGATAGGAGCAGTGGGTGTTTCTTTTTCTTGTTTTTGTTTTCCTTCCCTCACCCACACATTCCACCCCTGTCTTTCTCTGAAGAAGTTTCACTCAAGCTCAGACAAACCTGGTGATCTCTCTGTAGCCCAGGCTGTCCTTGAGCTCATGACCACCATTCCTGGTTAAGCAGAATGTTTTGAAGAGTTATAGTAATCAAACTGGACATACTTGACCTTGCCTAAAATTAAATGTAAGAATCTGTAGGAGAGTTATTTCTTGGTCTATAACATTTTTAGGAATATATTTAACAACAACAATAATAAAAACAACAAAAACAATGGCAACAATATGGTTTTGAAAAATGGGAATTAAAAGGTGGGAGTGGGTGGGGTAGCACCCTCATAGAAGCAGGAGCAGGAAGGATGGGATAGAGAGTTTCCAGAAGGGATATCTGGAAAGGGGATAACATTTGAAATGTAAATAAAGAAAATATCCAATAAAAGAAGAAAAAGAAATTGAAAAATGGCTCAGAGAAAAATGCTTTCAACAAAACTAGACAATAAAATAACTCCCCAGCCACAGCAAATTGGTAGGTAGGATCAGATCCTATGGCTGCATAGGAAGAACTTCTATCTAGCACAGGAAGAGGAGAGTTCTGATAATCTTACAAATCTACTTTACTTTAGGTAGAGACACTGTCTGTCATGTAAGAATCTTTGCTTTTGTTGCCTGCAGAATCTCCTTGAGACAAATGCTACTTTTTGGAAGAAGGGAAAAAATCATTTTGGATTAATGAACAGCAAGCAATGAACAATCTACATTTTACAGCCACTTACAGTGAAAACGATTCTTAATTTCTCATTTCTAGAATCTTTAATGTAATTGGTTACTAATTACTTCACTGAAAAACTAAGCAGCTCTTAATGCTTGCTGAGACACCAAGGAACATAGAAGTGATTACTAAGATTGTCTTTTCCTAAACAAAAATGTCAAACCCACACTAGCACTCTCTGAGAATCCTCAGAATTTTGTATACTGTTGAGGTTCACTGGAAAAACAAATGTATGGAGTTATCATTTCTCGCTGATTAAAATACAGGATTGACCGACAATAGAGCAATACTTAATACTACTCTTGGTAAAATTGACCAGGACATGCTAATCTGCAATTTTGGGGCATGTATATAATTTCTTTTTGCTACAATTGTTTAATGTATCTGCATGCAATCATTAAGTGAATGTTAGATTTTCCTATTACTTGAGGAAACATAGATGCTTCATTAAGTCTAATTTAATTTGCCCTGGAAGAGCAGTTCTCCACCTGTGAGTTGTGATCCCTTTTGGAGTTGAAAAGCTCTTTCATATTTGTTGCCTAAGACCATCAGAAAACACAGGTAGTTACATTAAGATTCATACCAGCAGCCAAATTACAACGATAAAGTATCAACGAAAATAATTTTATGCTTGGGGATCACCACACACGAGGAACTGTATTAAAGGGTCGCAGCATTAGGGAGCACCACTGCCTTAGAACTTTACAGATGTTTAGCTTCCAAGAACATACACATTTGTACATTCAAACTGGAGTAAACCTGGGCAGTTGATTTTCAGAACACAGCTAAAGGATGAGGGACTCTAACAAATGATAAGTTTGCATTTCCAGTTTCAGGAAGTCTGCAATGCCATTTGTTGGAAGACATAAATCAAATATTTTTGATACTACTTGAAAACATCTCTAAGTGAATTATTTTTATTTATTTATTTTTTTGGTTTTTCGAGACAGGGTTTCTCTGTGTAGCCCTGACTGTCCTGGAACTCACTCTGTAGACCAGGCTGGCCTCGAACTCAGAAATCCTCCTGCCTCTGCCTCCCAAGTGCTGGTATTAAAGGCGTGCGCCACCACTGCCCGGCTCTAAGTGAATTATTAATCATCACAGATCATATAGTGGAAAAATCTTTGTAGATAATATGAATATCTATGACATTCATATTTAGGTAACAAAGGAGGACTGCAAAAGAAGGAGAGAAGATAAAGGGAGGTTCTAGTTGGAACTCTCTTCCCGATATCCAGCCCCCCCCACCATTGACCGGAAATTAACATAATTAAATTTAAATCTGAAGGGCAGTTTTGCTTTTTTTCTGGAAGATTTGCTGCTTCTTTTTCATCAGACAAACTAACAGAAAAGGTAACTATCTTTTGTTTTCAGCTGCATCTAGTGTGCTTTGTACTGTAAAACAAAAGGCCCTGCTCCCTTTGGGGACTGCTTTGAAGTCAATCGAATTCCTCCTTTTCAAAAGGTTTGTTCTGTTGAGGCTATTGTGATGTTTGGATTTAACTACGCAGTGAAAAAAGTAGCCGAAGAACTGAAGGGAATTCGTGTTAGAGGAAAGGGAACCTTGTTCTCAGACTGCATCAAAGCTTCCCCAAGAGCAGAATCGCAGGCGGCACCCAGCCCTGGCTGGATCACCATCTGTACTGCCTGTTACCCCTGGTAGCTATACAGCCGGAGGAAAAACAGACAAGAGCTGACCTAGAGGAAGACAGAAGGTCAAATCTACGAAATCTAATCTAATCGAACAGCTCCCAAACAAACCATCTCATTCACTTGCCAGGGAAATTAAACACAGACAAAAGGGGCTGGCAGTTTATCTTACTAGGTTTGGCTTTAGGAAAAACAGTTTAGTTCCCCAAATTTTGCTGGCTATCTGTGAAATAGTTCTCCAGTATTTCGTAGTTTAGCTCTTGTGACTTATTTACTATTGTAATTTATATTCCTATCTTTACATGTTACTCGTTGAGCCTTTTATCCTTTGACTGGTTGTTGCTCTGTTCTATATGCTTAGTTTCTACAATCTGTCTGTGAACTAATATTTTAACACTACAGTGAAGAACTCATTTTATCTTCCTTATCAATTGCCCTGTACTGACCTGCTCCGGCAACTCCATCAGACAGTGATACAGTTTCATGTTTGTACATTATTTAATAATTTGGTTTATGTTTATAATGTATTCGATCATATCAATCCCTCATTTCTTCTTCCCAAGCTAATTCCCTTTCTATATTCATGTTAGCAATTAAATGTCTCACTGAAATAATTACACTTCCTTGTGTGAGTCTGGATATAGCGCTGTGCAGGCAGTTTACCAGTGGTAACACCGCTGAAGAACTTTATTCTCTTTCATCCAGTAGCTAGTAGCTGACCATAGCTCCTCAGGGAGTGTTGGGCCTCAGTACTCTGTCTCCCTCACATTTTATTCTTTAAATCATCACATAAAGCATAGGGAATTTTTTTTTGAGTTTTTTTTCTTTTATTGGATATTTTCTTTATTTACATTTCCAGGAACACCCTATCCCATCCTCCCTTCCCCTGCCTCTCCATCACCCACCCACCCACTTCCACCTTCCTACCCTGGCATTTCCCCTACACTGGGGCATCAAACCTCTTCAGGCCCAAGGACCAGGCCACTCCTCCCACATATGTCCAACAAGGCCATCCTCTGCCATACATCTGCCAGAACCATGGTTGGCGGTAAAATCCCCAGAGTTCTGGGCAGGGGGCGGGGGTGTTGGGTCCTGGCTGGTTGACACTGTTGTTCCCACCAAGGGGCTGCAACCCCCCTCAGCTATTTCAGTGCCTTCTCTAATTCCTCCATCAGGGACCCCACACTCAGTTCAATGGTTGGCTGTCAGCATCCACCTCTGTATTTGTCAAGCTCTGTCAGAGCCTCTCAGGAGAGTCTTATCAGGTTACTGTCAGAAAGCACTTCCCAGCATCCTCAATAGTGTCCGGGTTTGGTGATTGTATATAGGATGGATTCCCAGGTGAGGCAATCTCTGGATGGCCTTTTCTTCTGTCTCTGCTCCACACTTTATCTCCATATTTCCTCCTGTGAGTATTTTGTTCCCCCTTCTAAGAAGGACTGAAGTGTCCACACTTTGGTCTTCCTTCTTCTTGAGCTTCATATGGTCTTGTAACTTGGGTATTTTGAACTTTTGGGCTAATATCCAAGTGAGTGCATATCATGTGTGTTCTTTTGAGACTGGGTTACCTCATTCAGGATGATATTTTCAAGTTCCATCCATTTGCCTGTGAATTTCATGAAGTCATTGTTTATAATAGCTGAGTATTGTGTACCACATTCCATTCTTCTGTTGAGGGACATCTGGGTTCTTTCCAGCTTCTGGCTATTATAAATAAGGCTGCTGTGAGCATAGTGAAGCATATGTCCTTGTTATATGTTGGAGCATCTTCTGGGTATATGCCCAGGAGTGGTACAGCTGGGTTCTCAGGTATTACTGTGACTAATTTTCTGAGGAACTGCCAGACTGATTTCCAGAGTGGTTGGGGAATTTTTAAAAAGAAGTTTTGTGTACATGCAGATATTAGTGATGTTTGTTTATTTTTCTTTGTTTTGATGAATTTTATATATTGGAATATAATCAATAATGTAATGGCATTAATATGTAGAGCCTTTGAACTCACAAGCAAGACTAGTATCCTTAGAAAAGAGGCTCCACGGAGCTGGCCTGTCCCTTCTGTAGGTGAGAGTACAGTAAGAAGACACTTTTATGAGTGAGAAATCCAACCATAAGCTGACACTGAAAATATTGCCACCTTGATCATGCATTTCCTAGGCTAATTGTGAGAAATAGGTTTCTCCTATGTGTGCTTTGTACCCTTGAAGATCAGAAGAGGGCACCATATCCTTTGGAACTGGAGTTACAGATGGTTGTGTGACACCATGTTAGGCTGAGAACCAAATGTGGGTCTTTAGCAAAAACAGAAAGTAGCCTTAACTGCTGAGCCGTCTCTCAAGTCACAAGTTTCTGTCATCTGTAAGTCAGACAATCTGTATTATTTTCTTAGAATCAACTTGGGAGGTCCAGATTTTTCTACACTCTCCTTTCTCTGCTATCTATCCTGAAATGTCTTTTGTATTTCTCATTGTCTGGAGCCTTGAATTTAAAATGTTAATCCATTTGAGTTGATTTTGTATATAGTGAGAGATAGGAATTTAGTTTCAGCCTTCTGAATGGGACATCAATTTTCCCCAGGACTGTAAAATTCAAAAGACTATCTTTCAGTTCATATTTTTAGTACAATTTTTTTTTTTTGAAAATCACTTAGCTGTGGAAGCATGTCTTTATACCTATTCTCGCCATTCTGTTCCACTGGACTATGTTTCTGTTTTTAAACCAATTTAATATTGTTTTCATTACTATAGCTTAGAGGCATCCTTGAAATGGAATAATTTAATGTTCCCTGCTTTGTTATTGTTCTAAATATTACTTTGCTTAGATTTTTGTTTGCTTTTAATATATTTTAGTACTATAATATATAAATAAATATATATTTTAACTTGTCATTGAAATTTTGATAGAAATTGTACTTAATCTATAGATTGTTTTGAGTAATATGAACATTTTAACAATGTTAAGTTAACAAGGAATGACTATAGGGTGTTTTTCTAATTTGTAGTATTTTCTTCTATTTTTTTACATGATTATTTTCAGTCTTATTTGTTCAGTTAAATTTCATTCAATGTGAGGTAATTTGCTATTTGTTTACAGTCAATCTGATGAAGATCATATGCTGACTCTGTATGCCGCAAACTCGACAGCACTTACTACTTCTAGAGGAGGCTCTTGGTCTTCCTCTAATCACCCAATCATAGCATCTGCCATCATAGCACTTGGACTTCTACCTTCCAACTTGGACACCTTTGCTTTGTTTCTCTTGCTTGATTAATCCAGCTGAGATTCCTGAGTTAAATTGAATAAAACAGTAACTAAAGAAGAATTCATACATTTGAGGGGGTAGAGGGAAGATGAGTGGGGAGTGGAAATGATGAGTTTATGCATGAAATTCTCATATACATATATACATATGAAAATATATGTGTATGAAACTGTGTTGAAGGAAGGTGTTCCTGTCTTGTGTCAGACTTTAGAAAGTCTGGGTACTGGTTCCACTTGGACTACTGTTAGACACTGACTTGTCATGGACACTTTGCATTAGTTTGAGATGAGTCCCTTTATATATTTTTGTTCATCATGTTCATCATGAGGAGACACATTTCTTCAATAAGCTCTATTAAACACAGATTCACACACATGCACCAGCTATAGTTATATCAACTGCTGTTAATTCTGTTTCTTTAGCTTCACCATAATTCCTCTTTGACATCATTATTTTCCTATGGAATATTCCACTTTCTGCCTCTATGCACCCATTACAATTTTTGGAATCAGAATTAGATGACTTGTTTGTTTTATTGGAATTGCCCATTCACTATTAGTTCAAAGTCCTTCTCCTCACAGCATAACTTCATCCACATTATCGAGAGAGGGAAGGGGGAGGAGAGAAAGAGACTGAGAGGAGAGAGAGAAGAGAGAGAGAGAGAGAGAGAGGAGAGAGAGAGGAGAGAGAGAGGAGAGGTGAAGCGAGGCAGCCAGGAACATTAGGAGGGGGAGGAGGAGAGGGAGAAAGGAGTGGAGGAGAGAGATCGAGAAAGAAAGAGAGAGGGAGAGAAGAAAAGAGGGAGAGAGGGAGAAAGGGAGAGAAGGAAAGAGGAAGAGGGCAACTCTGTTAGGTACTAACCTTTGTTTGTAATTTTAACTACTTGGCACTAGGGAAGGTCAACATAGGCTTACTTTAAACTCACACTTTACACTGGAAAATTGAATCCAGAGGCAAAGTGTTGTTTCCTTTTCTCACAAGTTGTTTAGCCAAGATATACAATCCACAAACAGGAGTTCATTAGTGAAAACACTGTTTAAGTACATACCTGGATATGAATATGTTTTCCCATACCTAAAAACCAGAGTCTATTCCTAGGTCAATATGTATATTTTAAATTAATTTTATTTCTATATTATTTAAGCTCTATAGTGGGCTGATCTATTTATTTTAAGGACTATAGAAATAACTATTTAAAACTAGTATTTGTGGCATCACTAAATAGTTTTTTTTTTTTTTAAATATTACACTTATAGAAACATCAGTATATTTGAAACACCTAGTGTTGAAAAAGCATGTTGCATTTCAAGCTTTAAGGAATTTACTCTTCTACAACTTAACTTAATGCAATCTCTTAGCTATTATATTGTTTACTAATAACTACATTGGTGTTATTATAACTGTGAGATAATATTATGAAGTGTAATCAAGGAAAAGAGGTCCATTATGGGCTATTCATTATACAACCTGTAGCTTAGGATAATTGTGTAGTAATATATCATCACAATTGCAACTGCTTTAAGATGATTTAATACAAATTCCTTATCAAGGTAGGAGTGACCTAAACGAAATGGTGTAGAAGGAAGAAAAACAGAGGGTTCACAGCAAATGACTTTATTATTATTATTATTATTATTTTTGTTTTTGTTTTTTTGTTTTTTCGAGACAGGGTTTTTCTGTGTAGCCGGGCTGTCCTGGAACTCACTCTGTAGACCAGGCTGGCCTCGAACTCAGAAACCTGCCTGCCTCTGCCTCCCAAGTGCTGGTATTAAAGGCGTGCGCCACCACCGCCCGGCAGCAAATGACTTTCAAGCTGAAGTCCAAATGCCAGTAAAAAGCATGTGAATGTGATTATTATTTTTCTTCTCAGTGCTATCAGATATGTTTAAATTCCTGGGATATGTAACCTGAGCTACAAATCTCTCCAGGGTCTACTGCTTCCTGGTCCTTTGGGATTTCCTGTTTGATTCAAAAGGAAATGTCCCTACAGGCTATTTTAAAAGATTCAGTCTATGATACTTAAAATTTCCAGGTCTAAGACATAAAAGAAGCTGAAGCTGTCAAACCGTAATTTCATTGTTTCAGAACTTGTTGCATTTAAACTATCGGCTCACAGGATATGTTCCTCAACATGTAACATACTAAGAAATCTATATTTAGCTCCTTCAGTTACCTGCTCATTTAACACACCACAGGCCAAATTCCATTACAAAGTTCTTGAGTCAGAGGTTAGAAGATAAAGGCAAGAGTGTCAAGTTTCAAACCCAAAACAAATTGCTGATGTGCCTATTTAACATCTCGAAGTGGACCTGACCTCCAGGTTCTTTGGCATCCATTAGTCCCTATTTATTACAGGGTATGGCTGGCAGAGGCTGACCTCCATGCTGAGCTCTCCAGCCTATGGGCTGGGCTGCTTTTCCCCGGAGGCTCTTCCCTATATAATCTAAGACATTTTTGGGTTACCTGTCCTTTCTGTCGCCCTTTGGCTTCCTGGCTGCTACACCTGGTTCTGCCTCTCCCTCTTCCTTCCCCTCTTCATCTCCCCACAAGGCCCAGCTCAGTCTGGATGTGTCTACTCTGGACCTTCCAGATATCTCTGCCTCTGGCTATCTCTCCCTTTTATCTTCAATTAAACTCTTCACACCATATCTTGGAGCTCCTTTCTCTTTCCTTTCCTTTCCTTACCTTTCCTTCGTATTTTCTTTATTCCCACATCTGAAGAATAGAGCCTTTTCAGGATTAAAAAGGAAACAGTGTATCTTAATTGCATGACCTATACACCTATGAAGAGAGCAGGCTGGACAGCAGCCACCCTGAAAAGGACTGAGTACCCGGTGATCAGAATGGATGAACACACAATGAACTTCTGATATTCTTCCCTCTCAGGGTGTAGAACTAGATTAGAATATTTGATCCTTCTTGATTTTTTTCTTTCTTTCTCCCTTTCACTTTATTAATTTCTCTACTTTAAATATGAAATCTTAAGCAGAATCTCGATTTTTAACAAACACTTATTCTTTCCTCTGTAATTCAGCAAGTGTTTACTGAGTAAACATGTACTACATGTCTGATACTGTTCAAGGAGCTGGTACATGGAACACACAATAGGCTGAAATAAGTGTTGACATGGTGGAGACAGGACTGAGGATCAGGAACTCTGCCCTCTTGGACTCTGAAACTGTATGTTTGATTAGTGCGCAGTTTGAAAGTCACTGAGATTCTCTTTTGTCTCATAAGTGATAGCACAAATCAAATAAGGATCACACACTCTACTTGATACCTTCCCAAATTAAGAAGTGAAATAAATACACAAAGAATGTAATAGAGAGGGAAAGAGAGGGAAGAAAAAAGGGAAAGCAGAGGGAGACAGGGAGAGAAAAGAGACAGGAGAGGAGAAAGTGGAGAGGAAAGGAGAGAGAGAGGAGGGAGAAAGAAGAGAGAGAAAGGAGGAGGAGAAGAGAGGGGAGAGAAAAGAAAGAGGAGAGAGGAGAGAGAGGAGGGAGAGAGAAGAGAGAGAGGAGAGAGAGAAGAGAGAGAGAGGAGAGAGAAGAGAGAGAGAGGAGAGAGAGGAAGAGAAGAGAGAGAGAGGAGAGAGAGGAGAGAGAGGAGAGAGAGGAGAGAGAGGAGAGAGAGGAGAGAGAGGAGAGAGAGGGAGACTGCTAAAAGAGGGTGGGGAAACAGGTACAGTTGCCATTCAGGATTTACAAGGATACTTCTATTCCATAGTTAAAATATATTAATCACTTGTCCTTGCAGCCAGTCAAAGATAATTTCCTTCCTTTCTTTCTTTATGAAGTCTCCAAATAATGTGCCAGGTGTTTTCTTTCTCTTTTAAGGAAAAAAACAAAACAAAACAGATAATCTCTGAAATTGTATGACATTTAAATGATTTATGCCCTGGTTTGAAAATTTAGCTTGGAATCTAATGGCTAGCCTGACTTTCTATTGCAATAACATTTTATTCCCCACACCTGCCTTCAGGAGCAGTTTCGATCAGGAATAATGGGGTGGGGGATGGTAAACATTATGTGTTCAGCAAAGGTCTTTTGGTTCCTAGCCAACATGGAAAGGGAGAACAGCTATTACCACAGGGTAGAGCCTTGCAGGGAGTCTGGAGTCCTGCCCTGGCAACACAAGGCTCCGCAACTCTATTCTCTTTGTGGTTTTCAAAAGACTTGATCTTTCTAATGTTACATGCTGAAATCCAACTTAATAGACACTCTATTTCTGAAGAACTTTGTAGGCTGAATTATGGAAAATTCTTGTGGTTGTTGTCATGCTTTTTTGATGAAGGAGCTAAGCTCAGAATAAATTTTTCTCATTTGCATAATGTTTGAATATTCACTGACAGTGATGTGGAACTGGATCTTCTTCATGCTATAGGGGAAAGAAGCATTATTTCCAGCAGCCGGATGATGTCCTGGGGACTGAAGACACTGTGGGGGCTTTGCTTATGTGCTTGGCCCTACCCTGGATTATTGATTGATGCTGAGGATTAGGAGACAATCAGAAATAGTATTTCAAAGTTGGGACAGGTGAGGGTTCTTTCACGTTTGACGTGATTTGAGAAGGGGTAAAAAGATTTAGTTAAATATCTCATTTCTAGTACCCATCATAACTGAATGATTTCTTTGAGCCGAAATCTTAGCTGACCTTATTTAGAGGGAAGTAGCTTGTGTGAGAAGCATATTAGTTGTCACCACATTAGAACTAGCCACTGAGTAGGAACCTACAGGAATGACATCAGAGAAACTATGTTGGTGAGAACAACGGCAGGTGGCAATGCAGAGTAGAAAAGTCCAGAGTACCCAGCACATGGCCTTAAGATGATTCAGGCTTAACTCAGTTCCTGCCTTTACAGGAGTCAATGGGACATTTGTCATGGGAAAAGTCCCAAATGTTTCTCACAAAGCATCACTCACATCAAATATTTAGCTCCAAGAGTTGAAGGAGGAAGCTCTCCTTCTTTACAGTCATCCCCTACCCAACTTAATTTTCCTATTTAATAAGACAATTTCACTTTTCACCTCCTACACAGTTTCACAATAACTTTGTATCTGAGAATTCATAGAATTTTAGACAGTAGAGGATTTGAGAGTTTAGTCTTTCTACTTCTGCCTCACATATTTCAGACAGTAACTGAGTTGCACAGCCATCGAAGACTTTTCCTTCTTCAGTAGTGCTAGCAACCCACAGCATTATCTGCTGTATACTTGGCAAAACTTCCCCTCTCCTTTACTACATAAGTGTGTTCTTTAATATAATCCAGTCAATCAAAGGTAAGCCATCAGGCACTTCTGAGCAGATCGTGCATGGTCCAGGTAGAATGTTTGTAGACACCACCATGTATTCTGAAATGCTAAGGCAAGGATCTCTACTGAAATAGTGTTTTCTCGGGCCTTGTTCTTATTTATTATGAATCTGAGTTTGCAGTCTTGAAATTTTAGAGAGACTTGTCAAAGTGAGGGGATCACACTACCCACACAAAGTAATTAAGCCATGGACACTCAGTGTTTCATGACTTCGAGATAACAGTCAATCTGCATTTTCCTAATATCCTGCGTTTCTACTCATAGCCTTTTATCAAATTGTAATGGAAGAATTGTTTGAGTTTTATCTGTTTAATATCTTGCCTGCATTTTGCCTTCATCTTCTTTTTCATGTCCCTTTGGTACAGGGTGTATGTTTGACTTTATCTGTTGGTGTCTTCTTAGGGAAGAGACATGACTCCAGATGCTCAGAGAAAGGAGCAGCTGATGTCAGTTTTAAGGATCACTGAGTTTAGCATCCAGGAAACCTTCCCAGAGGTTCTTCAAATTAAGTGGAGGGAAAGTCCAAAGATTGCTTTGGCTGAGTCATGCCCTCCTCTGTCTACACCACAAGACTGTAATGACACATCTTTTTATCTGGGAATCCCCAAACTGTTAGAATCAGGAAACAGCGGATGCCTCATTTCCCAGTGTGGCTTGGACAGACAGCTAATACAATCAGACTTGATCTGTTCTTATGTGTGGCCCAGATTATATTTACCACATGATCATATTCTGTTTCATGATCTTGCATAAGGGAAGCCTCGACTATCTATCATTCCAAATCCTAGTTATTGCTGTTAATTAAACATTTTGATGGGAGTATCTTACACTGAAATGTCTTACTTTCTTCAATGTTTTTCTTTTTTCTTTCTTTTTTTTAAATCTTGGTTTATCATTATTACTTTCGGCTCACATGGGATTCAAAAGAATTCAAAAGTGATGATCACTTCTCTCCTCTGACAGTGTGCAAATCCACTTTCATAAGTTGAGCTTTATGGGCTGAAATCTGCACAAAAGTCAAGTGAATGTTCTAGTAGTTGATGTGAGTAACATCCTTTTGAGTTTTTGGTCATGGTAGTTCAAGAGACTCAAAATATGACACAGGCAACTGCCCTTGGTTGCCTTTCAGAGTTTGAAGGTAAGTTTCTATTGTGGGAGACAATGCATAGTTCTGACTTAAGAATAAGGCCGTGGATTTATTGGAAAACCTATTATCAACATTTTACTAAATCAGCATCATTCCTAACTATATTCTAAAATTTATTCTTCTACCTATAGATAAATGTAGCTTTTACATTCATCAAAGAAGCTCCTCTTTATTAGATTAGACCATCACTGAAAACCACAACTGACCATAGTACTTATATCATATAACTGTGGGAACTCCAGCCCAAATGGATATCTACAACACAATTCCTGCACCTATAGGTTATAGAATCTTGAGAAAGAGGATGTGGGGCAATTGTAAAAAACCTATGGGACAAGGAAGCCAGGAAGTCGGCTGTGAGGTTGTGACTTCTTGAAATGACAGGAAAGCTACACCCTGAATGCCTCAACAACAGGGCTGTTTAAAGAAGACCTAAATCATGACAATACCAATAGGTAATCTAACATGAAAAGGGAAAACCTTTGTGGGTCACAACCCTAGAGAATAAACTACTGAAAATTATGACTGTTAAAAAGGGGAGAATTAGTCACTCTCAGGGATAAGCTTCCTGTGTGATTATATAGTTGAGGGTGGTCAACCCTAAGACCGTATACATAAGCTACACAAAAAGGCCAGCAGGTTGCATTTATACATTTATGCACATATACAACAACAATAATAATGATAATAATAATGAAAAAGAGGACATCAATTTGAGAGTATATGGGCGACATAAGAAGGGATACAGGAGGGGTTGGAGTAAGAGAGGAATATTTGATCCTTCTTGATTTTTTTCTTTCTTTCTCCCTTTCACTTTATTAATTTCTCTACTTTAAATATGAAATCTTAAGCAGAATCTCGATTTTTAACAAACACTTATTCTTTCCTCTGTAATTCAGCAAGTGTTTACTGAGTAAACATGTACTACATGTCTGATACTGTTCAAGGAGCTGGTACATGGAATACACAATAGGCTGAACTAAGTGTTGACATGGTGGAGACAGGACTGAGGATCAGGAACTCTGCCCTCTTGGACTCTGAAACTGTATGTTTGATTAGTGCGCAGTTTGAAAGTCACTGAGATTGTCTTTTGTCTCATAAGTGATAGCACAAATCAAATAAGGATCACACACTCTACTTGATACCTTCCCAAATTAAGAAGTGAAATAAATACACAAAGAATGTAATAGAGAGGGAAAGAGAGGGAAGAAAAAAGGGAAAGCAGAGGGAGACAGAGGAGAGAAAAGAGACAGGAGAGGAGAAAGTGGAGAGGAAAGGAGAGAGAGAGAGGAGAGGAGAAAGAAGAGAGAGAGGAGAAAGAAAGGAGGAGGAGAGAGAGAGGGGAGAGAAGAGAAAGAGGAGAGAGGGAGAGAGGAGGGAGAGAGAAGAGAGAGAGGAGAGAGAGAAGAGAGAGAGGAGAGAGAGAAGAGAGAGGAGAGAGAGGAGAGAGAGGAGAGAGAGGAGAGAGAGGAGAGAGAGGGAGACTGCTAAAAGAGGGTGGGGAAACAGGTACAGTTGCCATTCAGGATTTACAAGGATACTTCTATTCCATAGTTAAAATATATTAATCACTTGTCCTTGCAGCCAGTCAAAGATAATTTCCTTCCTTTCTTTCTTTATGAAGTCTCCAAATAATGTGCCAGGTGTTTTCTTTCTCTTTTAAGGAAAAAAACAAAACAAAACAGATAATCTCTGAAATTGTATGACATTTAAATGATTTATGCCCTGGTTTGAAAATTTAGCTTGGAATCTAATGGCTAGCCTGACTTTCTATTGCAATAACATTTTATTCCCCACACCTGCCTTCAGGAGCAGTTTCGATCAGGAATAATGGGGTGGGGGATGGTAAACATTATTGTGTTCAGCAAAGGTCTTTTGGTTCCTAGCCAACATGGAAAGGGAGAACAGCTATTACCACACGGTAGAGCCTTGCAGGGAGTCTGGAGTCCTGCCCTGGCAACACAAGGCTCCGCAACTCTATTCTCTTTGTGGTTTTCAAAAGACTTGATCTTTCTAATGTTACATGCTGAAATCCAACTTAATAGACACTCTATTTCTGAAGAACTTTGTAGGCTGAATTATGGAAAATTCTTGTGGTTGTTGTCATGTTTTTTGATGAAGGAGCTAAGCTCAGAATAAATTTTTCTCATTTGCATAATGTTTGAATATTCACTGACAGTGATGTGGAACTGGATCTTCTTCATGCTATAGGGGAAAGAAGCATTATTTCCAGCAGCCGGATGATGTCCTGGGGACTGAAGACACTGTGGGGGCTTTGCTTATGTGCTTGGCCCTACCCTGGATTATTGATTGATGCTGAGGATTAGGAGACAATCAGAAATAGTATTTCAAAGTTGGGACAGGTGAGGGTTCTTTCACGTTTGACGTGATTTGAGAAGGGGGTAAAAAGATTTAGTTAAATATCTCATTTCTAGTACCCATCATAACTGAATGATTTCTTTGAGCCGAAATCTTAGCTGACCTTATTTAGAGGGAAGTAGCTTGTGTGAGAAGCATATTAGTTGTCACCACATTAGAACTAGCCACTGAGTAGGAACCTGCAGGAATGACATCAGAGAAACTATGTTGGTGAGAACAACGGCAGGTGGCAATGCAGAGTAGAAAAGTCCAGAGTACCCAGCACATGGCCTTAAGATGATTCAGGCTTAACTCAGTTCCTGCCTTTACAGGAGTCAATGGGACATTTGTCATGGGAAAAGTCCCAAATGTTTCTCACAAAGCATCACTCACATCAAATATTTAGCTCCAAGAGTTGAAGGAGGAAGCTCTCCTTCTTTACAGTCATCCCCTACCCAACTTAATTTTCCTATTTAATAAGACAATTTCACTTTTCACCTCCTACACAGTTTCACAATAACTTTGTATCTGAGAATTCATAGAATTTTAGACAGTAGAGGATTTGAGAGTTTAGTCTTTCTACTTCTGCCTCACATATTTCAGACAGTAACTGAGTTGCACAGCCATCGAAGACTTTTCCTTCTTCAGTAGTGCTAGCAACCCACAGCATTATCTGCTGTATACTTGGCAAAACTTCCCCTCTCCTTTACTACATAAGTGTGTTCTTTAATATAATCCAGTCAATCAAAGGTAAGCCATCAGGCACTTCTGAGCAGATCGTGCATGGTCCAGGTAGAATGTTTGTAGACACCACCATGTATTCTGAAATGCTAAGGCAAGGATCTCTACTGAAATAGTGTTTTCTCGGGCCTTGTTCTTATTTATTATGAATCTGAGTTTGCAGTCTTGAAATTTTAGAGAGACTTGTCAAAGTGAGGGGATCACACTACCCACACAAAGTAATTAAGCCATGGACACTCAGTGTTTCATGACTTCGAGATAACAGTCAATCTGCATTTTCCTAATATCCTGCGTTTCTACTCATAGCCTTTTATCAAATTGTAATGGAAGAATTGTTTGAGTTTTATCTGTTTAATATCTTGCCTGCATTTTGCCTTCATCTTCTTTTTCATGTCCCTTTGGTACAGGGTGTATGTTTGACTTTATCTGTTGGTGTCTTCTTAGGGAAGAGACATGACTCCAGATGCTCAGAGAAAGGAGCAGCTGATGTCAGTTTTAAGGATCACTGAGTTTAGCATCCAGGAAACCTTCCCAGAGGTTCTTCAAATTAAGTGGAGGGAAAGTCCAAAGATTGCTTTGGCTGAGTCATGCCCTCCTCTGTCTACACCACAAGACTGTAATGACACATCTTTTTATCTGGGAATCCCCAAACTGTTAGAATCAGGAAACAGCGGATGCCTCATTTCCCAGTGTGGCTTGGACAGACAGCTAATACAATCAGACTTGATCTGTTCTTATGTGTGGCCCAGATTATATTTACCACATGATCATATTCTGTTTCATGATCTTGCATAAGGGAAGCCTCGACTATCTATCATTCCAAATCCTAGTTATTGCTGTTAATTAAACATTTTGATGGGAGTATCTTACACTGAAATGTCTTACTTTCTTCAATGTTTTTCTTTTTTCTTTCTTTTTTTTAAATCTTGGTTTATCATTATTACTTTCGGCTCACATGGGATTCAAAAGAATTCAAAAGTGATGATCACTTCTCTCCTCTGACAGTGTGCATATCCACTTTCATAAGTTGAGCTTTATGGGCTGAAATCTGCACAAAAGTCAAGTGAATGTTCTAGTAGTTGATGTGAGTAACATCCTTTTGAGTTTTTGGTCATGGTAGTTCAAGAGACTCAAAATATGACACAGGCAACTGCCCTTGGTTGCCTTTCAGAGTTTGAAGGTAAGTTTCTATTGTGGGAGACAATGCATAGTTCTGACTTAAGAATAAGGCCGTGGATTTATTGGAAAACCTATTATCAACATTTTACTAAATCAGCATCATTCCTAACTATATTCTAAAATTTATTCTTCTACCTATAGATAAATGTAGCTTTTACATTCATCAAAGAAGCTCCTCTTTATTAGATTAGACCATCACTGAAAACCACAACTGACCATAGTACTTATATCATATAACTGTGGGAACTCCAGCCCAAATGGATATCTACAACACAATTCCTGCACCTATAGGTTATAGAATCTTGAGAAAGAGGATGTGGGGCAATTGTAAAACCTATGGGACAAGGAAGCCAGGAAGTCGGCTGTGAGGTTGTGACTTCTTGAAATGACAGGAAAGCTACACCCTGAATGCCTCAACAACAGGGCTGTTTAAAGAAGACCTAAATCATGACAATACCAATAGGTAATCTAACATGAAAAGGGAAAACCTTTGTGGGTCACAACCCTAGAGAATAAACTACTGAAAATTATGACTGTTAAAAAGGGGAGAATTAGTCACTCTCAGGGATAAGCTTCCTGTGTGATTATATAGTTGAGGGTGGTCAACCCTAAGACCGTATACATAAGCTACACAAAAAGGCCCAGCAGGTTGCATTTATACATTTATGCACATATACAACAACAATAATAATGATAATAATAATGAAAAAGAGGACATCAATTTGAGAGTATATGGGCGACATAAGAAGGGATACAGGAGGGGTTGGAGTAAGAGAGGAATGGGAAAATTCGATTAGCATTTAATTAAAGTAAAAATTGTCAATACAGTATTCTTTCAAAGTAAACCAGATTTTATTTTCTCTGAAAACAAAACAAAAAGAATATAAAGTTGGGTGCATAGAGAAAGGAGTAGGTCCCGGAGGACTTTGGGGGAAGGGGTTCAATGTGATCAATATAATATAAAACTCTTGAAGAACTAATTTGTAAAACAGAAGGGGTAAAACCCAGAATTCAACATAATGAAATAGCAAGGGCCTTCCTGAGGGATCAGGGTTCTATGTGCATCGGGACTGGGAAGACATCTTTCAGCGGTAAGGAGGCTTCTATAAAGTTCTCTCTGTAGCTCCTAGTTCAAAAAGCAGGCAGCTGGAGGAACACCTCTTCACTGTTCTCAGCAAGCTCTCCCTATTTCTCTCTGGCAGAAGAGGGGACATCACCCAGCTGTGCTGTGACTGGAGCTTTAAGAAGTCCAAACACCAGCTTTGCCATTGAATGGGTTGTTTTGCTTTTTGTTCTTTGTTTTTCCTCATATTTTTGAAAACTGCTTCAGTCCAAATCAGGTTTTGCTTCTCTTGAGATAATTCCTAGCATTCCGAAACAAGTTTCAAACCACACCAGTTCCTAATCGCTAATGAGCACTGTGTTTCCCAAACCGACTAGCGAGTTCAGCAGCTACACATTTCTTACCTCTATTTGATTGCCTTTGAATACAGGTCAAAGGATTGTTTGGCTATCAGGAGGTTACTTACATCTTTACAGTCATGACATGCTTGTGGGGGATGAAGAGCTATTAAAATAGAATGATCACTGGTCTCATTCTGAAGTGATTGCACCCACCTTGGAATCCTAGATACATCGTTTCTACCCAGAGGACAGAACATTCCCAGTGAATAAGTCCGTGGTCATAGCAGGTGATGTTGACTCATTTTAACAAGGTAAACAGTATTTTATCCAGATGAATTTGGCACTGAAACCCCTGGGGATTCATATTTTCAACAAAATGACACTATCAGAGACTGACACACACTTCTGTCTTTCTCGTATATGCTCTGTGTACCACACTCTTATATTTGGTCTCCTGGAGTTAGGTATTCAGGTAACACACCTGGCTTGGTTCCCTGAAATTCCAGTCCACTTTGGACAAGTGTTTAATTATATTAAATGTGGTTAAGATAATTAAATTGTGATTTACTTTTCCAGAATACCAAAAAACCCCTAAGAATCTCTTGTATTAATAAACTAATCATTTAAAATCATATGGAATGTTGAAGTATCTTCAGATGTTCAAAGTAGACTCCAAATTCTAGTCCAGGTGTTTGCTCTTTTTTGTTTTTGTTTTTAATCTCTCTCTGTCTCTCTCTCTGTCTCTCTGTCTCTCTCTCTCTGTCTCTCTCTGTCTCTCTCTCTCTCTCTCTCTCTCTGTCTGTCTCTCTCTGTCTTTCTCTCTCCCTCCCTCTCCCCTTTCCCTCTTCCTCTTTTTACTTCCTTCCTTCCCTTCCACTTTTCCTGTTCCTTCTCCCCTCCCTCCCTCACTTTTTCCCTCCCTCTTCCTCTCTCTCCCTCCCTCTCCCTTTTTCTTTTTCTCTCTTGCCTCCCTCTCCTCCCTTTCGTTCTCCCTTCTCTCTAACTCCCTCTCTCTTTCTCCCCCTTTTATTTTCTCTGTCTCCAGGGGAACAGATTCAATGAATATTGTCTGACAGTGAAAAACAAACATATTTCAATGTACTCCAAACACGTACAAGATGCTTTTTTTTTTCCCCAGTAAAAGAACCACACTCTTTTTGGCCACAGTCCGTGCTGTCTTTTTGCGTTTCCCCCAAGTTCACACTTCAAGCACCTTTTAATGCTATGTGACCACCACCTATTTCCTGTTATTGTGTTTCTTATTATAGGCTACCCTCTTCCAACTCTTTCTTATCTTTCCATCGGCATTTTAACAGTTTAGTTGAGAAGACTTAGCCAGAGGCAATGAAAACTGAATGGATGATTCCTAATGGACCAAGAACCCCAACGCAGTCTATTAAAATAAGGGGTGACTGCCCGCCCGCCTTGCTCTCTGCTGTGCTTGTGGCTTTCCTGTTGTTGTTTTTCCCTCCAAGTCAGAATGAAACTTTGTAAAATTTTCAGACTTTTAACTTTCCCTCCTACCTCTTTTTCTCCTCTAACCTAAGGGCAATCCTGAATTTTGTTGACATGTCTCTTTTACATTATTTTTGGCTAAAGCAAGAAACAAATTATGTTGAAAAATATTGTGAGAACATGTCTCCTTCTAAGATTTCTAGCCCAATATAGTAAACTCCAGAGGTTTGGATTGTTGAGATAATACTTAAGAAAGCATCCAGGGCTTTGCTGATCCTCTCAATCGAATCCCAGTGTGGAGCGGAGTGGCTGGAGGCTTTCTTCTTTAGAACTGAATGCTTACACAGGACAGAGTGACTTGAAGGAATAATCCTGTGAGCTACTACGTGGGCAGGGAGCTCTGAGCCCCATGAGTAGACAAACAGCATGTCTGACTGAGGAAGTCAAGCTTGTATGCATTTCCCTTATCAAGGGTTATTTTGCAGAATACTGTCTCAAGCATGGCTATAGAATAAAACGTCCGATTTCCCTTGAGAGGATCTATATTTTAATCAGAATGCTAGTCAAATTATTTTAAATAATCTTGTTTTTACCTGTGAAAGCTATTTTAAGGGAATTTTTTATTAAAAAAAATCTTAGCTCATGAACATTATTAACAATATAACCCCCCCCCTCTCTTTCTCTCTCTCTCTCACCTTTCCCCTTTGTCTCTCTTCCTCTCCTTATAGGATGGGGTCTAATGTAGTCCAGGATTGCCTTGAATCATATTGCTGAGGCCATCCTTAAAACTTTTGATCCTGTTGCCTCCATATCTCAAGTGCCAAGGTTAAAGGCAGTCCTCTGGATTAGATGCAATGACAACTATTTATAATCATGAAAACAAAAGAAAATAATCCTGACTCATATAATTAAGGAAACATGTGAACACATATACTCATCTTAAAATGTACTGTGAATTTCAACACAACGGCATCAGACATTGGAAACCCAGGTGGTCGGTTAACATTTAATATCATAAATAACACTTTAGGTAAATTATGACATTGTTGTAAGATGTGCACCAAATCCTGAATGAAGAGGGATTTTCCTTCAACCAAAATAGAAGGGTCAAAGTAGAAGCAAGGGATTTTAGGACATAGTTCATGGAGTATATGAAAAGCTAGAAAATTGAATTATACCATTTTCTCTATGTCCATACAGTGAAGTTCCTGTAACTTGCTATTCCATATACCATAAACTCAGTGCTGTAGTTAATCATTGCAATTTATGAATATGACAGATTTGTCTAAAGAGTAAATATATTAAAACATGTGAAACACATAGAACAGTTCAAACATGGCTCAGAAAACAGTAAGATAATATATATTACCATTATATTTAGCATTACTTCCATGTCTCTCCAATCTCACTAATAATGTCAAATCCTAAGAAAAAGAGAAGTTGATCAACTCACTAATTTATTTACAAATATTTGTTAAGAACTCACTATGAATCAAAGATAGGAGAACGAAAACAGAAAAGATCAAACACGTCTGAAGGCTTTAAAATGCCAGTTTGAAATAAGAGAAAAGCAAAATACATTTCCTCACAACAAAGCAAATGGTGTAAATCCATCAACTGCACATGAGAATGTTACGGCTGGAGCAGAAGACATGCTGTCAATGTGTTCCCGGAAAAGTAATGTTAAAAATCAACAGGGAGTTAGTCCAATAATTTCTTGACTCGTGAACATCATTAGCAACTTAACAAATCTGACACTACATAAATCAATCAATACTAAATCAATCAGACTGAAATTGTCATTTCTTTGTTTTAGTTTACTTGAGGTCCCTATTTTTTTAAACCAGTCAACACTTCCATTGATGATAATCTCGTCTGTCATGATGGCGCCAGTCTTGACAACAAATTGACTCAGCATTTGTCTGCTTACCTTTAAAATAGGGGAACAAATTAGTATGCCATAATGAGTCTGGAAGAATTCCTCCATCTGCCACAAGAGTGGATATGGCTAACAGTGATAAAGGGAAAGCCTTCAACCAGCATTAGTCTAGCTACTTTTCTCAATTTTCTGAAGACAAGCATTGGCTACTGAAGTTTCTATAAACACTAACATTGTCTTTTTATGTTACAGGACAAAAAGCTGCTCACTCTATACAAATTGTTCTCAAGATCTCTGTGTAATACCATCACACTTGTCCACACCTTACTTGTTCTTCATAAAAATCAATTCAGTGGATTCTTCTTGCAGGCACATTTGCCCTATATTTAACTTCTCTCAGGCTTATAAAATCTCATTACATACATACATACATACATACATACATACATATAATACACACACACAACTCTTGTGAGGCATACATTGTCTTTCACAGGTAACATTCAATGATTCATGGTATATAGAGAAATTGATACTTTTCTAAGAATAGAGATTCTTTACATCTGATATTTCATAAATCAATTGATAGTAAGACTTACTTTCCTGAAAAACATGATTGAAATATACATGAATTTTACCTTTTTCTCACTTATTTTAGTGTTTCTGTTAATTAACATGGGTAATACTTCTAGATTCTTTTTTTTCTCTTCACCCTGACTTCTTTTCCATTAATTATTTCCATGGGAAAAATTAAAGAATGAAACTGCAGTGGACCCAAGTTTACTGAAGAAATCCATATGAAAGGCTGTCATCTTCATACCCTGTATGAGACTTTGTGGTTGATGGATTGCTCTTGAATTTTTCCTTTTTAGATGTAGTGCAAGCTATTGTTGGGCTAGCTGGCTTGCATATCATAGATTTAAAGTAAGCTTAACAACACATCCCAAGTCAATTCTATCCCCATGACATTATTTTACCTTCTTTTGCTGCTGCTACAGTTAGTCACAACATCTTTAAAGAAACATTTTATGTAGTTGATAATGGATAAGAACACATGCTGCCAAGCTTGACATGCTGATTTTGATCCCTGGAAACCACTTAGTAGGAGAGAACTTAGCGTCCTTCGGTCTACATGAGAGTACCAGAGTATGCATGTACTATCCCTCCCCTAACACACAAAACATAATAAGAGACCTTAAGAATAATGCTCAGAAATAACGTTCCCATTAAAGAAATATTTTGTCTTAAAATGACTGCTACTTTTTCAACCTTTTTATTGAACAGGTGAACTGAAGATACTTGCATTAGGATGTGAATCCACACAGTCTTTCCCTCTTTTTTATTCTTACACAAGAGTAGAAGATTAAAACCCTGCCAATCTCACTAGGGAATTGTGTTCAGCAGTAGCACCCATGTCATTCCCCAATTTTCCTTTTGCTCCTCAGCAGCTAAAATTTCTTTTCTTTTCTTTATACCTAATTTCAGGGAGCTGGTTTGGATTACAGTCACATAGAAGTTGAACCATCTCCAACACCTATTTCAGAATGTAACTGTAGCTTGAAGTAAAGGTCATTGGTGGGACAACAAATTTCTATTGCTTATTCTGGCTCCCCCTCACCCCCTTTTTCTGTCCTCAAGATCATTTGGAAGATCCACTACTGATTTATGTGTTCTAAGCTGTGAATGTGGATGTACAATGATTTCTTGTTGATTAGCACTTCTCTTGATGAAGTATCCAAGTGTCACGTGAAACAAAATGGACTTTGCACATGATGGATTGGACTGGACACTCCACTGGGGCATCACTGAGCCAAGACCACAGTGCTTTGGCTCCAAGTTGCTCATGGAAACTTTTAATTGGATGTTTCATAGCCCTTGCCAATTGTTCTCAAGATGAGCCCTTGAAATAGAACTGAGATGGGCTTATGAATTTCTAATGCTGAAATTTGTTTAAATCAGCGATCTTTCGCTCTAGCCCGAGATTTCTCATCTTTCTAGTTGTGTATGATTGTCTGTGGCTATTCTTCAACATAGTTATTTAATTGTTTAGTTATATTTGGTTTCACATTGATATGTATGTAATCACATCACATAGTTTTAAAATTTTGACACTTTGAAAACTATTGCCTCTAGTGATTTTGACTTTCTAATGCCTTTTTAAAAAATAAATAAAATTGCCACACATAATGGTATCTTTGCTGTTTATTACCAGTATCTTGCATAGTCATTATTCATACAGATGTATGTCCTATTATTTCTTTGATTAATATTAGTCCTATAAAATTATTCTGTTGTCTTTGTTTTTTTAAAATATATTACAAAAATCCTGAGGTTGGTACTTGCCTAACACTACATTGCAATCCTAGAATTATCAGGTATAAGATAATAGAAATATAAACCTTTTACTCCTGAACATAATCTTTTGAATTTATTCATCCTGTTGTTTCTCTATAAGTTCACTGCTCTCCATCTCATTCTTCGACACATATTACAGTTTTTTTTTTCTTTTTGTCTCTTCTTGCTATGTATTCTGGTCCTCATGTCTACGTCCTCAACATCTACCATATTGAAATCTAGTCCCCAGTGTATTAGTGTGAAAGGCAGAATTTTTAAAGGTGAGCATATAATGAGGGAAGAGAATTTGTAAGTAGGACCAATGATCTCATAAAGAGAATTGGCGAGCTTCTTCATCTTGTCAGAAATGGAAGGACACCACCGAAGCATCAGGCTACCGCAAAACACTGAGTCCACTAGAAGCAGTATTAATCTGAAACACTACAGTCTCAGGAACTCTCCTCAATACATTTCTATGATTTCTAAAATAATCTTGTGTGCTGGATATTTTTATGCCATTGTGAACAAACTAGAGTCGTTTTAAAAGAGAGAATCCCTATTGAGAAAATGTTCCACCAGATTGACCTGTAGACAAAACTGTGGTGCATTTTCTATGATTCGTATGGGTGAGCCCATCCCACAAGGAGGAGTGCCAACCCTGATCAGGTAGTCTTGGATGCTATAAGAAAGTGGACTGACCAAGCTACTAAAAGGAAGTACTCCTCCATGTTTCCTGCATAACTCTTGCCTCCAGCTGCCTGCTCTGACTTCCTTGGATAATAGATTATAAGCTGTAAAATGAAATAAACTTTTCTTTTCCAAGTTGATTTTGATCATGGTACTTTATCACAGTGGTAGAAACTGTTAGACACCTTGTATTAGACATTTTTGATAGCAGCCTGAAAGCATGAGTACAATATTTTATGAGATTTTGTCATGTGTTAAAAACAAGCTTCTGTAAATATGCCTTTTTCACTTGATTTTTTTTTGGCAGAAAATGATGTAACATTAAAATAATGATACTATTTATGTTTTTCTTTAAATACTACTATGACTTTTCACATTTCCAGTTTTGCATTGGCTAGCATATATAGAGTACTTAAATAGTGGTCAGAATTATGATCTTTACAGTTTTCAGACTTTCTTAGTATCATGTCTAGTATTTCATTGTTGGAAAATCATTCTTTTATAGTTCTTTTGTTGTGAAAAAGATATTTATCCTATTGAGAGCTTTTGATATTGTTGTTATTGTTTGTTGTTTGTTTTTTGTTTTGTATTCAACATAGAACACTCATTGAGGTGCTCACAGTGACGGAAAATATTTAAGAATTGGAACTATTTCTTATAAATGTGATTGTTAGGATGAAAATATGTTACTTTGTTACTCTCTGATCTTCTCTCAGCTCTACAACATCCACACATGAATATTCATGTTGTTTGTAGAACTAAAAAGAAAAAAAAATCTGTGTTCTGTTTTTGAGCAATGCTTTGGAAAACATAACTCGGAAGGCAATATATATGAGACCCAGAATTCAGTAGGAATAGGAAATTGTAATAAGAGTTGAATGCTAGATTATAAAATTAGCCTTCTGATCTGCTATTGTGGTATGAACAATCTTCATCCTAATGGGAACTCTGGACTACAGGGCTCCGGGAGCAGATGTTTCTTTCATGTAGCTGGTTCTCAGTCCAAACACTGTACACGTGGATTTCTGCTCCTAGATAGTGAATTCCTTTAAATAAATGTCTCCTTGGTGCCTTTTGATGTTGATTATTTGAAAACCAAATTTCAAGTTCAATTTTGTCTAAATAAACTCGTTGGAAACATCTTTATCGAAAAGTAATAACACATGATGTTAATAAAATAAAAAAAGAGGATTTAAGTACTTAAAAGAATGTTGTCTGCATGTGGTAAGTATAACCAGACTGAACTCATGTCTTCACAGTGACATTTGTTAGTGTTTAAATACAGGGAGAATGACTTAAGTTATGTTTCAATTTACTTATTTGTAAAACTATGCTAATAGTGCCAACTTAAACACATGCAGCAAAGTTTAAATGAGATTAAGTACATAAAATATGTAGTTCAGTGTTTAGTATATGGTCATCAGTCAAAGATTTAACACATTCTGAGTTGGGGATGTAGATCATTTGGGGAACATTTGCCTAGTATTCGTGAAGTCCTGGATTTGATCCGCAGCAGTGCATAAAGCTAGGCGTGATGATGCAGGTCTGTTATCTTAGCAATCAGGAGACATAGAAGCAGGAATTTCATGATTATCTTGCAACAGTGTTGAAGGCAAACTTGTATTACATGACATCGTGTCTCAATGGATTAGCACCTATAATTGTATGCACGATTAATGTGGTTGCTGTATTTTGTTTTGTTTTTATCTTTTGTATAGCACTGAGAAATAAGCAAGAACACATGGCTGAAATAGAACAAAAAGCTATGAATTCTAAGAGTTCTAAGGATCTGATGAATAATACATGGGGACAGAGTAGAACTATATAGAGGACCACTGTCAGATCCTACACTTGACATGGGTTAATGTCTGAACTTTCCATTCTACGTTTCCCTACATTTCCCTTTTTCACATTTTTGATGGTTTTGAGGTGGCTGCAGGCTTCTTTTTTCTATATCTTTGATATTTACAAAGCATTTGAAATTCTCTGTTGTTAATTTTCTTAAGTTAATATCAAAAGGTTTCACACATATAAAAATTAAAGTTCTTAAATGACACCTGAGGAGATTCACAGCTGTGGCTTTACAAAGATGCAGGGTCATGCTCAGGTTAAGAACAACTTCACTATTTGTGCCTTTTGTCAAATGCACCTAAAAAAATTTGAGACTCATGCAAAGCTTGCACCCATTATTTCATGTTTAGCAGTTTTGATCTTTATAAACCAAATTTCATAAATATTTATTTATAAGAGTCGTTATTTTTTCTTTATTATTTCTTTAAGATGTTCAAAGCCTGAGAAGTTTTGATCTATTCCTGGTTGTTTTTTATTTTCAGGATTTGCAATTGAACCTTCATAGAACAATAAATTCAGAGCCGTTTTCTATTATGTCTGATCGAAATGTTTCTCAAAATTAACTAAAAACAAATGTAAATAGAACTGAAACTATCATTATTAACCAAAAGAAGGTAAAAAAAATTTAAAACCCAAGAAGGCCTTTGCAACAGATACCAGATACCAACCAGACTTAACTAAACTCTTAGCTCTATAGTTTCTATTCTACCTAGTAATCAACCTGCATGCTAATATGGTACTGCAATTTTTTGCCATATGAAGTCCTATCTTAAAAATTAGCTTTCCCTAATTAACTGTCCCTGCTTTTCATAATATGACGTAGACTCTTAACCTGCTTCCTTCTACCTTTCCCAGTATCTTTCTGTGCCAGAAAATTATGAGCTTAGATAAATATAAACTGTAATAAAAAGATAGAATATAAATCTTTCATGGAATGATTTATTTTATAACACTACCTCATCCATCTCCACACTTCATCCGTATGACTTCCTTCCATTTGTGACTCATATTATTTTCATACAATTCCATGGAGATAGAGTACATGAATCAGACAGTTTATGACTGAGAATATGTTCCTTTTGGAAGAACCTGTACAAAAATGTGTAAACATCTCTGCATTCATGGTTCATTAGTGTTCTGATTCATTTAGGTGCTAAATTTTTAATTCACATGAGATATTTCTAAGTTATCAGTTCCAAGTTTTAATTTTGATTTGTCCTTTCTGCAAAATTTAATGGAAAACAGAAAGGAATGTGTTGTAAATTCTACTGAACCTGTTAGCAAAGGAGACGGCATAAGAGTCGCCTCCCCGTCTTATTCCCTTTGTCAGACATGTAGGTTAGCTCATATTACAAGTGGGTTATGTGCTAGATGATGATTTTCATTCTGATTCAAAGAAAACAGCAGGAGTCTGGAGCTGAAAGCCCTGAGAGTTGTTATTCCTGGTGTTTTAATAGAAGTAAGTGGAGATGTGTGCTTCAGATCATCAAAGGAAACTACTCATGGAATGTACTCAGGCTGTCGAGATGTACAGTTAAAACTTTAGTCAAAATAAGTGAAGCTGGGTGAACTTCCTATGTGTTGGGACATCTACATGTTCAGGGATACAGTGAGCTTGATGGAGCCTCAGGATCCTTCACATAACACGGAAAAGGCTGTCAAACACCTCTGAATGGCATAAGAGGTTCATGAAAGACAGAGGCATGGGGTCTGAGAAGGAGATAGTACCTGTACCTACAACTGGACATAGGATTCAGTAATCAGCAGATAATGTAAGAAGACATAAGATAGCGTTCCCATCAGAGAAACTGGTCTGCAGTGTTAGTGGAGCCTGTGTTATCACAAGCCAGTTCCCTTGCCTTGGGTGGCAGGGAGTTACAAGCCAACTCAGGAATCCAGACTATACCCAAGGGGGAAAGAAATGGGAACATTATGTGGGAAGCCCTGAAAAGTGACAAAAGATACCCTGGCAAATTGAATTGGAGTTGATAGAATTACTTCATAAAGATAAGAGGAAGTTACTTTATTATCAGGAATTTGTAAAGACATATGATCGTCCTTTGAAGTACAGAGAAATACATGCTCATCTTTGTACACTTGGTGATATGATCTGTAAATTGCCAATGCGATGCTTCTGAAACAAAATTGAGTAGGAAAACTGCTTTCTTTATCATGTAATTGGTTGGAATCCTGCCCTTCGTTAATCTAAGTGTATCACAGTCCACAAGTTCATCATGAAAAATAAGTTATCCTATATTTTTAAGGGAAAAAAGCCACAGGATTTGTAACACCAATCCTCTTCTGTTTGCACTCATCCTGCTCTTTTTTCTTTAGCTTTACATGGAAAGCAAACTAAGACTAGATTTCAAATCAATATCATGACTGCATTAGAACTTGCTTTCAAGCTATTATTCTGAATTTCATTAGTAATATTAATATAAAGGTCAGATTTTACAGGAAGATAACATTCGTTCTTTAAGGTATCACTGAAATGTGTGTGTAAATCCTTTGTCCACTAAGGAGAATCCTTTCATGTTTCTGGTTTTGAAAAGCCTTGCACTGTGGATGGATCGTCAATCAACTCCCAGCGGCACTGAGACCTTAGATTTGCTGTATCCATGGCAACGTGCCAAAAATGGTGACACAAATTAATCCATTTGTGTGGAATTCTCAGTGAGAGTCCACTTTTATCTTTCAGAAACTATTGTTAGGAAGTGATAATGTAAAATACTAAGCAGCAACAAAACAGTGATGCACTGTCCACAGGACATTCTGCATGGAAATACTGGGCCTTCTCTTCCTTTGTATCTGTAATAGATGACAAACAACTGTTGGGAATTTGATATTGCTCCCATAATGTTCCCATAATAATGAATTCTACATTAATTTAATGCTCATCTCTAGTTTTCTTTAACTTTTTTTAACTGATATCATCTAATCAGCACTGAAAATGAGTATAAAGATTTACAAAAAGGTAAAATATAGGAAAATATATTTATTTGCAACATTATTTCTGTAACATACAAATAATAGGCAGCAGTAGAGATAATGCAAACATTAAACATAATTCATTACTACTTTAGTCTATTATATGAACAGATTAATTCAAGTGTATGTGTTTTAGGAAGTTTCTATTTTTTTTTTATTACTGTCCTGGTTGACTTTTATAGCTCTGATAAGACACTGCCAAAATCAACTTGAGGAAGAGGAAATATTTAGTTCATCTTATAGCCTATAGTTGATCATGAAGGGAAGTCAGGGTAGGAACTCAAGGCAGGACTGAGACAGAAACCATGGAGGAGTGCTGCTTACTGGCTTGTGTCCCATGGCTTACTGAGCCTGATTTTTTACATAGCCATCTGGCCAAGAGTAGCAATGCTTGGTGAGCTAGGACCTCCCCTGTCAATCATTAATCAGGAAAATGTCCTATACAGTTGCCTACAGGCCATTATAATGAAGGCAATTATTATTCCCAGATAGGTCTAAGTTTGTGTCAAGTTTATAGAAATAAAGCAGTGCAATTGCTGACTGTGTTGTTTCGTCTTGTCTTGTTCTGTCTTTGACATTAGTTCTACATCTAGACTGTTCTGCTCTTCAATGACTATGTATATAATAAAAACCTATGTTTTTTTTCTGTGCATTTAGATGAATGTCTTTAAAACTCAGTTGTCATTTTGGAGACTGCTGCTCACACACACCATCACACTCCCAGCCTAGTAAGGGTCCTATGCCCATGCTTGGTTGTTTGTTAGATACTGCAGATTGTACACCAGTCTACCATGGGGAGTGCCCCAAATTCTGACCATATTGTATCATCTTCACAATACCAGGCCAAGTTCAGATATCTGAGCATATACACCAGCCCTCACAGACCCAGTCTTGAGTCATATTCTCTTATTTTCTTGGCTACTACTTAGCTGGAATCATCACTGTCCTTCTATTAAAAAAAGAAAACAAAACCAACTACCTGAGGGATTGACTGATCAACTGGCCATATCTGATCTGAAATCAATCTAACTTGGATAACAAAAAAAGACCAAAATTACCCTCAACTGTCTCAAGCTGAAACCTCAAACCAGACACAACCAACAATGCAAACCCACATACCCAGGTCAAGTCACACAAAACAATGTAAAAGGTCAAGGCAGGGCTCATCTACTCTCCCTACCTAAACCTCTACTAATCCCACAGGAATGTTCTCAAATGAGAACTACCTACATGAACCGCAGGACACAACAATTGTAACCATGATCAAATAATTCAAGGACTTTACCAAAGACAGGAACAAACATCCCAAGAAGCTTAGGATAAATAAACTCCTGAGTGAAGTTCAAGAAAACACTGTAAAGCTGAAAGAAATGATAAAGGCAATTCAGATATGAAAGGTGAATTCAATGAAGAAAGAGAGATACTGAAGGCACTCAACCTGAAAATGAAAATGGAATTGAAAATTCAGCTACTCTAATTTAAAAACTCGGGGAAAGTCTTACCTATAGAAAAAAATCAAGTAAAAGCTTTAATATTGGGATGGATGAATTGAAGGAACTGTATCAACAGAGAAAAAATTTAAAAAATTAACCACGTGAAAGAAATATGCATGAGTTTTGGTACACAATGTAAAGACAAAATCTTCAAATCAGAAGAAGAAGACTGTCAGGTCAATGGCATAGAGCAAGTCTTCAAAAGGATGATAGAAAAAACTTCCCCAGATTAAGAAAATACATACCAATACAGATTTAAGAGGCATACATAGCATCAGATAAGAATGGCCAGAAAGAAACTCTCTGTGGCATCTTATAGTTTAAACACTAAATATACAGAACAAAAAGAAGATATGGAAAGCTGCAAGTTTATATATATATATATATATATATATATAATATATATAAACTCTATCAGTATAGCAGATGACTTTTCAAATGTTAAAATTCAGAAGTGTCTGCAGCAACATACTCTAAGTTCTGAAATACCACAGGTGCTAAACTAGACTACGTCACACAGATAAACTATGTACAATAGCTGAAGAAGAAAGAAAATAATGTCCATGATATAATGTTCAGTCTAAAAGAATCCATGTCCACCAAGACAGCCCCAGAGAAAGTCCTGAAAGCAAGAGCCTGTGGAAAGTAAAAACCATTAAACAAATGGAAAGCAAGTCCCTGTACACAGCTTGTTAAGCTGTGAATTCTTATGAAACGAGTGAATAAAATCAGTACAGCCTAAACACAATTACAAGCGACTTCACATATTTTGAGAAACTGACAGAATGATTTTAAAGATTATATGAAAGCTTAAGATTTCTGCAGTACCTACCACAAATCCAAAGGAAAAAAAAGTCAAAGTATTCATATTAGGGATATTCATTCTGTAATATGAAGCACTGGAGACAAGACAGTGTCGCATCAATGAAAGCATTGACAGTTATCAGTGTAAATGGAATCATGTAATCTTTGACAATGTAATAAAGAATATAATTTTTAACAGATGGTGCTGGGCAAATATGAACATCTAAGAAGTAAAGGAAATGCAACCAACACAGGCCATACACATTCTGCAAAAAAGCAAAAACATATTGTAGACCCTCATTTAAAAAGAAAGAGCCTCCGTTTTTAAAGTCACAAACAGGAGATGTTCTACAGGACCCTGGGTTTGTGGTTGTTAGATTGACCACAAAGTCATTAACCATGAAAGAAAGAAGTGTCTTCTTTTGGATTTTGTTAAAATGAAAAGGAAAAAGAGAAAGAAAGTTATTTTTCTGTGAGAGAAAATACTAAAACAAAGAAAAACAATCCAGAGATTGGGAGAAAATATTTGTGAAATATCTGATTATAGACTCTCCACCAAAGTAAACAAAGAACTCTTAAAATCGAACAAAAAGAAAACAAACACTCAATTAAAAAATGGGCAAATCATCTGAACAGACACCTTATGAAAATACAGATGGAAAATAAGCAGAGGAAAAGATGCTAAGCATTCTATGTCATCAGAGAGGTACAGATGGAGACAAACAAGGAGATGACACCACAGTCCCGTCTCCAGGAAACTGCAGCCACTGCTGTTCATTGCTGGTAGCAACACCAAGTGGTACCAAACACTATAAAGATCAAGTGTCATGTTCTACAAAGGTAAACATAGTTTTGTCATGTATTCAGAAATCATTCCTTGGTACTTGGCCAATAGATGTAAAAAATGCATTTTTCACAAAAGTCTGTATGTACACAGTTGTACGTAGCTTAATTAATAGTTGTTAAAACTGAAGAATCAATGAATGAAAAGGCTGGACATGATGGTTGCCGTGTAATGCCAGGATTTAAGAAGGTTACCCTAAGTTTTAGACCAGCCTGAGATGCATAGTGAGTTCAAAGGCAGCCTTTGACACTTAGTAAAATTCTGTCTCAAACCAAACAAACAACAACAAAGAAACAGTAACAAAGAAAACTGACTATATTTTGAAGCTGTTAAGACTTCATTGGAAGATATGCCTAGGTCTTAAATTCTTAGTGTCAGTAAAAGAAGGCAATCTGAAAAGCTATCTAATATATAACTCTGATTGTGTGGCATTCTGAAAAGGGCAAACTATTGAGACCGTTAAAAATATCCACTATTGTTAGAGATTAATGGGAAGAAGGTAGAAGTTGAAATGGCCCAGTACATATTTGGATTTTTAAATGTTGTTAAATAATTCTATATGAAAACTTAATTGGGGGATAGGGTACTATATTTGTCAGAACCATAAGTATTTGTCAAACATAAAGTGAACATTAAGGTATATGCATTTTAATGAAAGTTTTCAGAAATGTGGATCATTCTGGGATGAAATTAGATAGGTTATGACCAAACAGTTTAGCTACATTACAAATGTATGAAACATATTGAAGTGAGGAAACCAAGATTGCTACCCAAGTAACTTTGGAAATGGGGCCACAGTACTCAAGGGAAGGATATGACACAAGTACTTTCATGATAATACCATTTCCCATGGGATGAAAAAGATGTTGCTGAGAATATTAGACAGAAATTTAAAAGTAACTGAAATGATGGAGAATGGCAAAAGACAAATACTCAATTTTTGCATATTTGATAATCATGAACAGAAGATTGACTGATCTGTGTATAATGGAGTTCGAGTTACCAAAATCAATATGAATTTATTTTGGGGTTAGTTAGATACAGACATTTACAGGTAAGCATATTATTTAGATATGCATCTAAAGATTAGTTATTATACACACATATATTTCTTTGTTTTTTTCCACTGACATGACCTAGAAAGAGTAACTCCAGTAACATCCATACCTCCATACCTGGTATCTTAGATCTAATATCTTTCTGAGAGAGAGAGAGAGAGAGAGAGAGAGAGAGAGAGAGAGAGAGAGAGAGAGAGAAGAAGAGAAGAAGAGAAGAGAAAGAAGAAGAAGAGATAAGATGGAGAAGAAGCTTAAACGAGGAATGTAGAAGTCATGCAGAGAAGAAGTAAATTGAGGATCAGGAGAATTAGAGAAGAGAGAAGAAGTCATAATGGCATAAAATATAACCAAGCCTTAAAATCACACCAGGAAATGTCTCCTCAATTACACAAGTTCTGCTAGGACAAAAGTTTTAATATCAGGAACTCCTAATGCCATAATTCTAGATAAAGTTAGTAAACAAGGCAATAAAGAGTGTAAACCTATAACAAGTCCCATATCTACCACAACACCTCAGGAATGCAAATAATATGGTGAGCGGCCATATAATAGCAGCAACGATGTGTTCTTCCGAATTCCAAATAATTTTGTCTATCCAATGAGCAGAGCTATCTTACATCCTCACATAGGCTGAAAAGAGTTGATTTATGTAAAGTATCAAGAGTTTACGTTCTGGGAAAGAGAGTAACTTTGAAGGGCAGGAAGATCCTCATGAGTCTAACCTCAGTCAGCCTTAGGGAAGCATTTGATGTAGTATGTCGTTGATGTAATGGAACACTTGGTTTTCCTGGATTTTCAAAATTTTCTTAGATCCCTTTTGATTTGCAGATCTAAGAGAGATAGAAAAGTGTTTTGTACAGCAGTCCCTAATCAAGGAATTGTTTCTTCACTTTCCTGCACATTATGACAGTGAATTTAGAGAAAATACCTCACTAAATCAAGAAGTCGAAAGGAAGGGAAGGAAAGCAGTTTCTGTCCAGTGGAGTTTAAAATCTTAGGCTGAGCACTCAAGAACTAGAATGTGGTTTGCTTCCCTGTGTTATCAGAAATGATAAACTATAATTTTTCATATTGTTGCTACAAACATATAGCCCAATGTACATTATACCTCTATCTTAAAAGAAAGCAAATAGACAGAATTATGTGGACAGGGAAATCCCAGGATACATCAACCCTGCACAAAGAATTGCAAGCAAATACGGGAATCTTAGGAGTGGGAGAAAGAGTTTTCTCCAGAGATGAGGACTGAAAACACACAACACAAGTAACATTGTACATACTGAGTATGTTATATTTATGTATTTAGGAATATATATGTAATGCATAATCATGTATGTTGTAATACCAATGAAAAAAGAAATCACACATTTGAAAGACAATGAGGCAGGCTATAGGAGAGTATATTGAGGGAAAAAAGGGAAAATGATATAATTGTATTTTAATTTCAAAAACTAGAAGCAAGAAAAAACAGAAAGCAAACAAAGCTTACTTCTCTGGATCGAGAATTGTTACTTAAAACTTCCTCTTTTTCTAGTTCCCTCACATCTCTGCTTTTAACAGCTTCCTACAGATTTTGCAGGTTCTTTGTAACCAATTTATTCTTTGAGTCTCCCCAATCTTTCCTTCAATCCCATTACCTAATTGAAATTGCCTCTGTGTTATGTTGTCAAATCTTTAATTTGTTTTATGTTACTTGGGTTTGTAAACAGTGGAAGTTTTTATCACCCCTTCCTTTCTGAAGCATGGTACTGCTCTGGCTCCTCAGAATCTTCCTTCCCTACATGCTCACAGAAGCCTCACTTTTAACTTTAGCTACTTAAGGTTTATCTGATTGGCCCTCTTCTCCATTGTCTCTCTTTCTTGGGGTATTTTTGCTTACTCTGTCTTTTTGCATGTACAAACTGTTGATATCCATATTTACCTCAGTTGTATCGTCTGGGAAGCTCATTAATATAGTCGACTCCTCACTTGATCTCTGTGTATTTCACAAGCTTCAGACTCAGAGTGAACTGTATCTCCCACTTCAGTCTTCTCTTTTCGTAGTAAATGGCAGCCTTGTCTACCTACCTGTTCTCAACTCAAAATAAGGTAGTCTCTTTCCATTAGCCCTTCTTTTCCTCCTAGTACCCAGGTTATCACTTATGGAGTCCCGCATTTCTGTGTATATATATTTCCCACCCACCCTATCATTACCTTTGTTCATCTGGCTTTTGACAAACCTTCATTTTTATCTACGCTTAATTTCAGAATTTACAATTATCAATGTATAATTCATATTAAAAATAGTCCTAGAGCTCATGTTAAAAACAATAATTTTGTTATAAAATAATTTTCAAATTTGCTTAAAGTATGTTTGATGACAAAATTTAATTATACCTAAGAGCCTTCAAAAATTAATGATTAGTAGACAAAAATCATTTGAGTATTTATTAAAAATGAGGGGTTGTAACTAGCAAACTGATGTATTAATTGTGTTTATAAATTTTCTATGTAAAGTTAAATGACTTTAATATATTATTTTTCATAGGAATTCAATTCAAGCTTTGCTTATTTTAATTTCATAGCAATTTTGTCACTATCCTTATATCACTAGCACTGATTTTTAGATGAAGAAATCAAACCACTAAGAGCTAAGAAGAATCAATGCTGGGTGATGGCTTTGTGTAGTGTATAATTCAGATACTGATTTCTGTACCTCAGAGGTTTGTTTGCACTCTGGACTTGGCATTGTCAGTATTATTGAAGTATCTCCTAACTCTTGTTTTCCATTACCTCTGATTGGTTAATACAGTGATCAGTCTTTAGCTGGGCAAGAGAGTTAAGGTGGAACTTTCAATACTAGTGAGAGGGGCCCAGGTAGAAAAGGGATGCCATGAGGGAATTACCAAGAGAGTCACCAGGAGGACATGAATGCAAGAGGAGCAGCCTGGGCAAGACTAAGACGGCAGATATCAGGGCACGTGGCTGGGAAGTAGCCAACATAGTCAGGATAGAATAGATGAGGATCCACCCAGCTATAGTGCTAGAAGACTTTTCATAAATATAATAAGAGCCCCATGTCATTATTTGTGAACAAGGGAGGCATAGAAAAGCCCCACATAATACTTTTACAACTCAAAGTCATATTTGATGCCAGTGATATTCTAGAACATTGCTGACAGTCGTGACTAACATTACTGAATATTCTGTATACTTTGAGAAAATTATTCCTTTGGTTTTAAACAAAATCTGAAGTTCATCTTACTTGCAAATATGTATTTGTTAAGCAGATGGTTTGTTTCAAGTACATCAAGTGGAAGACAGGAAAAGTCAATGTAAAAACCCTACTGGCTATGATATGTCATATAATAGCTTTTACTGAGCAAAGGCAACTGGCAATGTTATTAATTAATTAATTGCACCCCACGGTGGAAATAAATTATCAGACTTTCAAAAGTAGTTTTACTTTGAACTTTCTGATGTGCAAATTCTGTACTAGCATGAATCTAGTTATTATAATATACTTTTAAATCAAAAACTGATGAAATCAAATAGTGTATTCTTACCACACATAGTGACTATGTATAGTGGTGGATCTAATTAATATAATTATGGTAATCATGATGCAATGGACACCTATATCAAATCCTAACATAGAAATTAACAATGTATATATACAACATTTATGTGTTGGCTATATCTTGAATAGCTGTCATAATTAAAAAAAAACAATGGTTTATAAATTTTGGTACAGCACAGTCTGTACAACCGACATGTTTTTCAAAGCAGATAATTTTCCAGGGTGCTTCATGCTGGCTGAAGCCTTCCTTCACTGTCCATAGTCTGCAGCACACTGGATGATAACCTGCCTGGGAACTCGTTCTTCAGTGCCATTGCTTCGTGTGGGATTTATTTTTAATATACAAATCCCTTGAGCTTTGAGTTACTTTATATTTTGGCTATGGTCATGGTAGAGTTTTATTCTAGGAGGATTGCCAAGAGCAAGTTTGGTTTCTCTCTCTCTCTCTCTCTCTCTCTCTCTCCTCTCTCTCTCTTCTCTCTCTCTTTCTGTGTGTGTGTGTGATATTAACCTATATTTTAACAATGTTTGAATTTGGATTGGGGGAGGGTCATGCATCCCATTCTTCTTGCCCGCCATATTTATGATACTCTGGGATTCACCCTCAAGACAGAATGCCATTGACAAAGAGACTACTGTGGTCCAGTTGAGCTGTTTTACATTTATTTTCTGAAAGCTGCAGAATGTCAGAACAGTATCAAACAAGTAGGCAGTCAATGTGATTCAATTTTCCATTTGTTTATCTCTGTGTTTCATCTTTTGTATTGGCTGAATTTCAAGGAAAATCTGAAAGCTTGTTTAATATTGAATTTTCAATATTTAAAATAATTCAAAATTTAAAACAGAATATGTATCTGTAAAACAACTCCTAGAATTTTGGACCAGAAGAAGAAAAGTGTCCTAATTCCTATAGAGTTAATATAAAATTGTGGTGTGAATTACTATCAACCATTTTTGTATCTTACTGTAGATTTATTACTTAATATGCATGTCTATTAACTATGTCTGACACTCCTGTTGCATGGGGATGTGACTGACAGCAGGCTATCTGCGCTTAGAGATTGAGTAGTGCAGCGAGCGCCTTTTAAGGATGATCATGGAAAATAAACTCTTAGCAAGAATATGCTCAGAAAGCCAACCAAATTGTATCCAAGGTGATGTAGACAAACTGTGTTCAAATGATCACTGGACATGTGGTCTAGGAATGTTCTAATTTTTACTCACAGTGTATCTAGCCTATCTTCAAAAATAGAGGAGCCCTTAATGAGACCCTGGATAAATTAGAATAAATATTCATTAAGTTGAGTATTTAAAACTCTAAAATAAATTTCATTTACCTAAAAATTGTAAGATATGGTTTTACATTTTACATTTATATGATTAGTTCACAGAATTATACATTTGAGGTTTTTTAAAATTCTAGTAAGAAGTGATTGTAAATATTTATTCACAAACAATTAACTTTTATAATTTGTCACGAGGAAAACAGATTAAACTTACTTGTTTATACTTTCTCTTCCTGTTAGAGTTCATTTATAAAGATGAAGATAAGCGTATTATTCTTCATTTCATTTACTATATTTTTAAGATCCTTGCTTTTTAGGAGGCTATGGGACTCTACTTCTTTTCCATTTCCTATTTTCTTTCTCTCACTACTAGAAAGTTTATTTTTATCTTTTTAATTGTTAAGACATGAAATACATAAAAGACAAACCATTGCAAATATACACCTTAGAAAGACCAATCTAGGTAATTTATTACTTTCAATTCAAGTACTCTGAAACACTGAAAGCAGTCATTAAAAGTAGAATACATTTAAGTACCTCTCTCTCTCTCTCTCCCCTACCTCCCCCCACCCCCCATGTGTGTCTGTGTGTGTACCAAGCACTCTTCCATGGCTATAAAACCCCAGTCCACTTTACCATTTTTTAAAAGCAGAATAACAAATATAACATGTACTTTTTAATAGAGACAAACATTTGACAACATTTAACATCCATACATTTACTAAAATCTTCAATGAGATAGGTATAGAAGGATCTTACCTAAACACAATAAAGTCTATCTTTGACCAGTTGACATTTTTATCATAGTCAGTTGACATTTATTATCATTTCAGTGGATAAAGTCAATGTTTTCTTATATGATAACAAAGCAAAAATAGAATAATAGAATTGCATAGCAATGGAAGCCAGAGAATGAAAAGACAGTGATGGAACAGGTAAGAGATCTTACAACATATTTATTTAAGAAGGGGTCTGCATTATTTACTTTTCTGTTGCTCTGATAAACTCCATGCCCAAAAGCAACGTAAGGAACAAAGAGTTTATTTTGTCCAGGACTGTATAAGAAAGGTAGCTGAACACAACCTGGGAGCCAGTCCATATATACTGCTGCTCTATGGTTTCTACTTCAAGCTTCTGCCTTGAATTCTTTCCCTGACTTCCTTCAGTAATAAATTGTAACCTGGAAGTCTAAGCCAAATAAACCATTTCCTCCCTAAGTTGCTTTTGGCTTGTTTTATCATAGCAACAGAAAAGCAAACTTGAACACAAGGGGAATGCGAATTGATATCACAGTGAATTATGACTTCACTTCTGCTTGGATGGTTATTACTAGGAAGACAAGGGGTGGCAAGTATCAAGAATGTGGGAAATAAGCTGGTGGTATTAACCTTACACTACTGCTGGTGGGTGTGTAAATTGCTATAGTACCATGGGAAGCAATATAAACTAAAAGTTACTTCCCCAACATAGAACTGAGAAATTAGAACTCTATACAATCCAGAAATCTTTCTTTTGTGTGTTTGTATCTATCCAAGGAAATTAAGTAAGTATCTCAAAAAAAATGTTTGCATTCTAATCTTCATTTCAACACTATTTTTAATCATGGGATTATGGCAATGCATACCTGCAATACAGTATATATGTGCATGTGTATGTGTACATATAGGTGCATGTACATTCATACACACACACACACACACACACACACACACACACACCACACAAGAAGAAGGAGAAATAGAATGAGAGAGAAAGAACCTTAGTATTTGTCATTAGATAAATATATAAAGAAATTGTAATACATGTATATACATATAGATATATATGTATATCAAATGCTATAATGTTAAATCTTAGGAAGAAAATCTTATTTGAAGTAACATAGATGAACCTTAATGGTATTAAGCCAAGTGAAACAACACATATCTAGAAAGACAAATCCTGTGTTGTCTTATACATGTATGAAATCTAGAAGTGTCAAGTTCATAGAAGCAGAGTATAAAATGGTAGTTATCAGACCTGAGGTGAGGCATTGGTAAATATCCACCAAAGGGTACAAAGTTTAGTTGTGTGAGATACATAAGCTCTAGAGCTCTGGAAAGCTGATGTGAACAAAATGACCAGTTAATAATACTAAGATCTACTGTATAGATCTTACGTCTTCTCCCTACCCTCTCTGCATGTGATAAAGTATAAGTTGTTTCATATGTCAATTAGTTTGTCTGTGGTAATAATCTGACAGCATGTAGACATAAGAAAGCATCATAGTGTATACCTTGAATACTTATAATTTTTTATATAAACTTTCTCAATGTACCTTGGAACTGTGCCAAACTCAGGATTCTCTCACCTCACCTTTATTATTATGTATTATGGTTGTAGGTATAACCACCAGGGACGGAAGTGCACATGATTTTCAATTACCAGCTAGATTGAGGGCATGTGATGCATTCATTTCCCCATCCTTACATTATCCTCTCAGTTCTCTCAAGTGACAGTTTGGGTTAGTTTTGCTTGAGATGACTAAAATGGTTCATATCTTTTTTTAAATATGGTTTCTGTTCTGCCTCTTGTAAATGGTAAAGTTGACAGTAATAGACCCTGTGTGAGTATGCAAGTTTTTGAGGGAAATACTCAATTCAGGAAACTGACTGGATTTCTCACATGAGAGGCAGGAAACCTTGTGGTGGAGATGGGAGGAAATGAGAGATTAATGTGGTCAGTGGCATTATGCTGGGCTGAGTGTGGGCCTAGGTTTTACCTTCAGGGTTCCTGAGGACATTTTTGCTGCAGTTCAACTGTGGTTGTACAGTTGGCTTTTCATATACAAAAACCTGAGTAGGTGATTCTAATTCCAAGGCCATGTAATGTTTTGATTTTGGCTACTGACTATGATGACAGCCTTCTCTGCAGTAGAACAGCTGCTTTAATAGCCAAGACTGTGGAAAACGGACCTTCCTGGAACAGAGTTACATGAGGATTAAGTTTTAAGTACCTAGTGCCAGGCGTAGGTTAGTAGTAACACATCAGTTATAATGGAAACGATTTTGCATGCTGGTTCTAGGAAGGAGCCGTGAAGGAGAAAACGTTAGCTTTGCATCAGCTTGGCACCTCTCAAGTCAGGCCCCGCTGTGTGTTCTCAAATTAAATATAGATGGTGAATTGCACTTGAGTAGAGTAATCATCCCTTAGACAGCTGTGATAGGTCTAGGCTAGAGCAGCACGGGGTGACGCAAACAGCCATTGAAGGATGGGACTGGAAACATTGCAACAAGAGTGAACATGCTAACACGATAGGGGTTCCAGGATCCTTGGACTCAGAAGAAAAGAGAAATTAAGCAATTTTCAATGTAATGGATAGAAAATCAAGGCACTTCAAATGAAAAGAAGCTGGACTGTGCCTTTGCAAATTGCTTTCTTCTTCTTTTTCTTTTTTCCCCCCTCTATATAACAGTAATGTCTTCCTTCTCTAGGAGAGGGAAATGGGTAACTTGTGTGTATTTTCACTCTGTAAGAGTGCTTATCTGCCAAAACCTGCCTCTTGCTCAGTGATTGTTCTGAGTGAAAGTCAACTCCACAGATCAAGGATGCTCGGGAGTTTTTCAGAAGGCTTGGGTTTTCTCCTAGGAAAAGTAACACTGAGAGTTGCTTCATGTACCTTCCTTTAGGAAGATGTCAGAAAGAGGACTTGGCCATAGTTCTTGCCTACAATGAGAGACACGCTGCTATTATTCTTATCAACAAATTTCCTGGGTTCTGGGAATATGGTTTCTCTTCAGATAATTGTTTTTGAGTCTGAAGCTTATCTTGTTTGCTAAATTGTATGAGTGTGATCTGTGGCTCTGTTCCATCATCCATCCTATGGGTAATCATGTGAATCCCTAGATTCTCTCTATAAGGCCTCAGAACAGCTTTGGAACTCAACAAATACAAATTCTGAATCTCTCGGGGACTATGATTCATTCCAGTGAGGGACTTTCCAGGCCTTGTGGCCTGAAGAAATCAAGGCTCCTCTCACACGGAATGAAATAAATGATCAAGCCAGATAAAACCTGGATTTGGATGGGGAAAACTGATAGTTTCTGGGAGGGGAAGGGTCAGTTTTCTTCAGGAAAATGGTCCCTGAGAGGTTGTCCTGTTCTTCCAGTAGATGGCATTACACATGTGCACATAAGGGTAACACCCAAACAAATCAGAGGTTTTTTTTTAAAAACAAAGATTCCATGCATTGAAAAGATATAGTGCCAGGGGCATGGGGGAAGAACTAGAAGGAAGGGGCTAGGAGGAGGAGCTGACCAAAACACAGCATATGCTTTTGTGAAATAAGCAAGGAAAATATGAAAAAAATTTGAACTTAATCTTAACTTTGATATCATTACTTTTAAAAGACTAGAGTATTTTTTAGAAGTTATTTCTTATTTTTGAGTAAATTTAAAAATTAGGTGGGAGTTCATATTAATACTTGAGGCCCCCTCAGGTTTCTTTTGTCATCTCTTGGCACTGCAGATGAGTACCTTGTCCTGGGTTTTTCGGCACTGTCTGTCTTAATGCCCCACATTCTGTAATCTCCCAATCTCAGGTCAAACTAGATGAACTGTCATCTTTTCTGTTTGGAAAATGTATGTAGCCAGATATGCTTTAGGATAGGGCATAGTAAGAGACAATTGCCTTTGGATTCGGGGAAATGTTGACTTTAATGTGAATTTAGCAGACAAGACACTTCTAATCTACCATAAAACCCTTGGGTAAAATGTTGATGTCTTATTAGGCACTTCTGGAAGTTATCCAACAAGTGGATCAGTAGGAACATCCAAAAGGCCAACTGCTGAGGGTGAGTGAGGACCATGTAAGGAGGGCTTTGCAGAGCAAGCTCTCGCTATGGAGTCGTGCTTACAAATTTAGTTATGCTGTTTTACAGAAAGGACTTCTGATAGCAAAGTTCTTCTAGTTTTGTTCTCTGAAGTATGTAATCTGTCTCAGAGTTTGGTTATGACCTTTGAAACCGAAAGCATGATACAGTGCTGGCTATTCACTCTACTTCCTCTTGTAATCACTCTTGCTAGTTCAGGGTTACTCAGAGTAGTCTGCTGAAGGCATTGCCTTTGCTTGAAGAAAAGGAAAACTTGGTGGCTCCATCACTAAACCTACTTAATCAGAGCAATTTTGGTTGAAGATGCAAATTAAAACTACTTTGAGATTTCATTTTACCCAGTTATCATGACCAAAATCAAGAGAAATTAAAAAGACAAAAAGGCTACCAAAGGTATAGGGAGAAGAGAATTTTCATTCTCCATCACTGGGCTTGCAAACTGGCTGAGCTACTCTGGATATCAATGTGGCAAGTTCTTGAAGAGCTAAAAGTAAGTCTACCATATGATCCAGTGTTGTGGTAAATCTCCAACTCAAATCAGGCTGGGCGATGTTTTCTTCTCACAGTTTTTCAAAGCAAATATGGCTAAAGAAGTAGTCGCTAAAACACAGAAGAGAAAACATATTTCCTAACAAATTCAGAACTTCAGTTAGATAATGCATTTAGTCTAATTCATTTAGAGAACCTAGTTATTTTAAGTGAACTTTTAAGAGAGGAGTAGAAAGAATATACAGGCAATATTCCTGTATAAAATCTCCCAAATAAAAGCAAATATAAAAGAAAAAAAAAGGTCGGGTGAAGAAAACACAACTCAATTAATATGAATACAAGCTGCACGCCTAGATTCGGCAAATATGCTGCTACACTACTGTATTCCCCATCTATGAGATCCCTTATAACTTGTGGTTTCTCTAGGTCATGTACTCCTGCTCCATTTTCTTCTACCTTCTGTCGTCCTTTCTTCTCTACTCTCCTCCTCCCTAAACTTTTCAGCTCCACCTTCAATTCTACTACCCAATCACCAGCTCTAGCCTTTATTTTACAAGTTAAGGTCGGGAGAAGGTTCATAAGAAGTCACCTGTGTACCTGATTCACTCTTAGTCCTCCACATCCCCTCCCAGGAAAGCAGAACTAGCATCAAAATACAAGCAACACCAGGGCTATCCACAGCCCAGTTATACAACTCCTTGGAATTTACCCAAAGGACTTGACAAACTATGCCAAAGATACTCACTTGGCTATATTCATTTCTGTTTTATTCACAGTAGCTAAGAAATGGAAATCATCTAAATGTCTGTCAACTGATGATTGGATAATGAAAATATGGTACATATACAAAGAAATTCTGTTGAGCTGTAAAACAAAACAAAAACAAAACAAAAAACCCAGAAAGTCTGAAATCTGTATATAAATGATTGGCACTAGAGAAGATTATATTGACTGAGGTAATCCAGTCAATGATGGGCAAAATTGGAAAAATGTTGGTGGGATATTTAACTGCTTAGGGGGAAGAGAAGACAATACAGATGGAGACTGAGAAAGAAGAGATACATAGCACTAAGGATGCTTGAAAAAGCAATAGAGAAACATCATACATGTACATATATATGAATCAATAGTATAAAATATATTATATAATATATGTTGTCTTGCTAATTAAGGTCGATTTCTACCATCTTCCAGATAGCCTCTGGGCTCAGTGCAAAATGAAAGGACCCCCCTTTTACTAGCAGGGCTTACTCTTCTTTGACCTTAACTCATACATACCTCTACTAAAAAGTGTCACGTAGCCTTGATTAAGATTACAGGTTCAATTTCCTTTCTCCAGATAAGTAACTATTCAGCTAGCACCTGAGATTCCTGGAATGCATCTCTATGATAATGAGACACCTTGGTACCTTAAGCCTTCAGCATGCTGGAGTTTTGTGGGGGTTTCTTTGGTAAGGACATCACTAAAATAAAGGTGTTGATCTTATTATCAACTATCTAAATGAAACTACTTTTGTATCAAGTACTTAATCATCAGTCTTTGAGATATCCAGTAAAATCTCAGTAGTGATAACGAATATTTCTGAATTCATCGTAACTCAAGGAAAAATAATTCTGTGATACTTCATCATTTATTTTTCCAAATAGTTTATATTATGGAAAGAAAGTCTGTTTATCTATTTTGTTAAAACTGCTTTTCAAAAATTGGTGTTGAATTTATCACATGCCTTTCTTCTAACTAATCCCAGAATAGCTCTTCCCATTTAACTAATTGGGTGATTAATCCCATTGATCATTTCCAGCTGTCCAATTATCTATTTTCCACTTATAATTCCTAACTATTAAATTCATATCATACTTAATTTAAATACACCATTTTGCTCACATTTTATTTAAAATTGCATTTATCTATATAAGCTAACTGCTATGGCATGCTTTCATATGTACATATTACATGCACATGAGATGCTTAGCTGGATAGAAGTGGAGCCAGGAAGAGCCAAGGAGGTCCCTGATTCCTCCTTAGAGAGATGACAATAGCTAAAAGTTGTAGGCTGGTGCCTCCAGTAGACTCCTGCTTGGACAACTGTCATTTGTCCAAGGAAAGTGCCAACAACTTCACACTTTGGGGGAAGGTTGTCTCCAAATGAACATTCAGTAACACAAGACTGGTACATTTATTCTCTAAGCCTTCTTTGTCTAAAAAGTTGTAGACTATACCCTGTGTAAGACAAAAAGTGACCATATTTTAAATCCAAATGGTTTTAAAATCCATGCTTTTTGTAAGTCCTGGGAAGAAAGAATATTCTTGATCATGCCTGAGCAATGATTATATGGAAAGTTGGGTGCTTCCCATTAGACATCTTTCCCATTAAATTAGATGTAAACCAGGACACTTATTTCTTCTCAGTCTCACTTTGATTTGTATTTTGGCCTGATTTTGTATAAGAACCTTAGGTTTTGTGTACAAATTCAGGTACAAATGTTTTGTTTTAACTATACTATACTAAATATATGTTTTCTTTTTGAATGAATGAATGGAATTTGTTCAGTTATTGTTATATTAAAAAAACAAGAAATCATAATTATCATAACTCATGGTGTCTACTAGCAGTATTAGAGAAAGTCCAGTTATTTTAAACTGAAAATCACATGGGTTACTAAAGAAATTCAAACATTTCCTTGATTGATAGCATTAAGCCAGTTGACAGTCTCTTGAAACTATTGTTTCTGATTTAACTGATATAGACCTGTGATCACACTATATTATACAGCATTTGAAGTGTCCATCAGTGCTAAATTCTGAACTATTAAATTGTCTAATTACTGAGGAAAATGAAGAACTATGAAACAGCATGTTCACAAGCTAACAGTTGAAAGTTTCGTCAATGGTGCTGAGATAAATTCTTGAGTGTGCATCTACTGCTCACAACACTGCAGTCCTTGTGGTTCATCAGTCACGTTTGATTCTCTCATCAGCTGGATCCCTCATTTCACAAAGGCAACTCAGATCCTGTTGAGTCTCAGCACTCTGCAGTCTTGGTCTCCCTCTTGTCATTTAGATCTACTGATTTGTGGCTTTGTTGCAGATTAAAGAAAGTAACCTCAGACAGATCCAAGTTAGTATTTTCATCAGTCCTTGAATTGCCATGAGTCTGTGAAACTAGAGAGGACTCAAGTGCTTTCTACATGTGTTTTATTTACTTTTCAGGATGAATCTATGTTAGGCATATGCAGTTCGACTTGTGGTAATGTGCAGTACATTAGTAGAGTACAATCGTAACTGACATCGCTGCAGTCACAGAGTTAGTTAATAATCAAGATTCAATTTTCTGACTTAAAATCATGTTCTGTCATTGGCCCTAGGTTGACTTCAAAAAGATTATTTTGAGTGCTGGAAGGTAACTCACTGCATAAAGTGCTTGGGGTACAAACAAGCACATCTGACTGTACACCCCCAACATCCACATCAAAACTTATCCAGGGGCAAATGTCTGTAACCTGTCACTGAGACTGAGATAGGGATCCATGACAAGTAGCTCTTGGGTGTTCACTGGCAAACCAGCCTAGTCAAAACTGTAAACTCCAGATGAAAAACACAGTTTCAAAAAATTAAGTTAAAGAGGCTTTAGCATCCAAACTTAACATATATATATATATATATATATATATACACACACACACACATATATATATATAAATTCATTTGTCATACATAAAAATCATATTTGCAAATATATAAATCATATTATTTACATAAAATGCATGTATATTATATATATACATACACATACTCATGTTTACATATGTGTATACATAATATATTCACATATATAATATATATACATATATAATGCTTGAAGCAGATTTACCTTCCCTTATGATTTTACTTAATTCTTCATTAAATGAATCAGCTATCTGGACACATATAGAGACATGTTTTAGAAAAACTAGAGTTTTCTGCTCAGGAAGTAATTCCTGTGTTTTTTTGCTATATAAAACCAAGATACTTCATTACTGCCATTGCAGTAGTACTTTACATTTGAGACAACATTTCTTTCTTTTGCAAAGATGACTTTCATGTTGTTTTAAAATGCAAGTGCGCACTTAGTGACAATACTCTAGCTTAGAAAAGTAAAGTTCAGTTAGTTCTTTGGGATGAGTTTATTACAAGCCATCAAGGCCATTTTAAACATTGCTCACTTTCCCAGCACACATCTTTTAATCAAGAAAGGCCAGCTGCATCTTCTGAGGTCTATATTATTTGACTGTTTGGGGATTGTATACAGAAAGCCCTTGTCTTACATCCTGAGTGTCTGTGAATGTCCTCCAATTCAGAAGGCACACCTAAAACGAAGAAACAATCAAGTGACTGATATTTTTCCCTGTTCACTGTGACTAAGAGGCGGAGGAGTGATTTTATCCACACAATAAGCGGAAATCTCATTTCTTTGTAAGAGACTTCCAGTGTTATCTCTGCTCTCATTGCTTAAGGAGAAATTACAATAGTAAATTTTGTTTGAAAATAAGGATGATCTGATGTCATAAAAACTGTGGTTTTTTTTTTTTTTTTTTTTTTCTTAAGAAAAGCTCTGAGTCAACCAGATTTATTTTAAATAGTAATGTGACCGGCAAAGCTTGACGGGCTGTCAGCAGTATGCTCATGGAATGTTTATTTAAGCTGTTGCCAGTTTCATAGGCCCCATTGCAGAGTTACAAATTGTGACTAATTGCTTTCACTAGTCTCTGAATTTACTGACATGATTTTTTTTTTCCTTCACAAACTCAAAGCATTTGGAATCTCTTGTCTTCTCTAGACCTGAAAGGCAAAAAGAATATGCAGGTGTTGGGTGTTTCATAAGTAGCATGTGTTCTTGTAAGACACTGGGATTCATAGGTCAAAGACCCTGTGATACAAAGGAACAACTTCTCCAGTGAGTGAGTTTTCCGCCAAAGTTATCACACTGAAGAGTTCATACTAAGTACTATTTTCCCCCAGAATGGGTTATAGGTAGATATTAATTGTTGGCATACCTATAAATAAACAGTTATTTTTGCCTGAATTAGGAATAGGAAAAATTCACCAAATCAAAGTAATTATTTTTCTAATAAATATGGTTGCCATTGGGGAAGTATGAATTTAAAAACAGATGACTATAATATTTAAACAAACCTCAAAAAGCATAATGGGATAAATGGAGAATTTAAAGTTAGGGTTAGTTAGTATGTGAATTTATAGAAAAATACACAGAGAACAGAACTAGAACATTGGTCAATTAGGCTAAAAATAACATCCCTGTCACTATTGTCACTAGGTTTTGTGTTGACACACAATTCACATACCCACTCTCAGTAACCTGTGCTCAGATAGTGAAAACAGTCAGCATTTTCCTCTTGATTTGTAAAGAAAAAAGACCAAGAAAAACGTATACCATATATTCTCTTCCTTCTTTATCAGTAAGTCTGCTCTCTTTCTCCTGCTTTTCATGAATATAAAGGGGAAATATTAAACATATAAGTTTGAAAATTAGAAGAAAGGAGAAATAGGAAGTAGAACATAGTCATTAAAGGGGATTTCCCAAATTGCTAAGTTTCTGTCTTTAGATTTTCATATAGATTTACTTGTTCATTCTTTTCTGCATTGAGATCTCAATGTCACCTGTGTTACAATACTACACTTCTTGAATCCCAGTTCTCAAATATGGTGAAGACAGTGCGTTTTCAAGCTTGATTAGTAAGTACACATGTTGTTTTTCTTTCTTGTTTTTTTGCTAGCATCATTTATGTACTTCTTTAAAATAGTCATAATATTAATGGAGACTCCAGAGATGGGGAAATCAGAGTTCTGAGCCAATTCTCTTGTATATGAAAGCCCTAGTGAAATCCAAATGCCAACCACAACTCTTTTGTGGTACCTTTTAGTGAAGACATGCACACTGATCTCATGGAGATTTTTAATAAGGACATTAAATGATATATATTTTGTTAGATGCTTTAAATTGTGGAAAAGACCATAAAAAGATTTTTTTCGGAACAACAATTCTGGTTATTCTGGTTATGTGTTACTTTAACTTTTCTCTTCTGAGTTGGTCTTTTTTTTTTTTTTCATTTTTGCATGTCTTTTGCACACTGATATGCGTATCAAATTATATATACATGTGTTTGTGTGTGTGTGTTTATGATTTTTCTAGTACAATGAAGTAGACAAAAATCCTATTCATTAAAGCAACCAAAGTTTTCCTTTCTCTCTCTCAAGGTCTACATCATGTCTACCTTCCTTCTTGCCATTAAATCAAACATATTAATCATAAAAGATTAGAAGTTAAAAAAATAGTCAAAATTATTGTGAGCACTTTTTCAGTATTTATGTAACAGATACTTTCCATGAGACATATTGCTATCTCATTTAATTTGCAATTGCATCCCATAAGATATTTCTTCTTCATTGCCATGAGCATCTAAATATTTACCTCAACTTACTACTGTGTCAGTTTAACATATACAAAATTTTAAAATATTAGAATATATTATATATTATTTATAGCTTTCTGCTTAATTCCATTATTTTAATTTAAAAACAAGAGGTGTCTTCCTTTCTATTCCTTAACATCAAAAGCATTGCTTCTACGAACATGACCCAAACCAAATGCTTTCCAGAGATAGTTCAGAGAAGTTTCATTTTTCTCAATTGGAAAATAGCAACTGACAGATGTTTAGATTACAATGTAACTTTGATATATTTGAGTATAGTATTAATAAAAGCCCAATACTGTAGCTAAAACCAATGTAATTTAAAAGCTTTTAACAAAGCTTCAATGTACAAGGATTCTCTGACTGCTAAGGATGATGAACATTCTTGAGGCATTTCTTAGCTAGTTTTTGTTTCTTCTATTGAGAACATTGTGTCTTCAGAAGAGGGAGTCTAGCCGTTGACAAGGTTGAGTCCTCTAATTGATTATCCACTACAAACATATAAGCCCTGAAAGTACATACACATGGGCACCCCTTTGTTGTAGTAAGTATTAAAAAAATCACCCATCGCCAGTCACTGTCTATGTCAACTATCTAAGCTGTGGCGGCTCTGCCTAGCTCAGCCGCCATGTTTCTTGGCCAGAGGCCATGTGCGCGCAGCAGCTGAACTAGTCAGCCAGAAACACCAGCCCTGCCACCCACAAGACACCAGTGTGGGAGATGGCTCTGCCAATCTTCCATGCTGTCTCCATAAGGCTGGGCATTGTCCAGACATCCCACCATCCACGCGGGCCCAGTCGAAAGATGAGACTCTAATGCTTAAAGATTAATCAAATTTGGTAATGATTAGTAACAAGATACCCATACAATCAGAAGTGTAACCCAATACCCAACCTAGGTATACCAACTACCTTTGACTGCAACAGATACGTGAACAGCCGTCTCCGTCTTCTCTCTCTCTCTCTCTCTCTCTCTCTCTCTCTCTCTCCTCTCTCTCTCTCTTTCTCTCTCTCTCCTAGTTCCTCCTCTTCCTTTTTCTCCTCTCCTCCTTACTCCTCCTCTTCCTCTCCTAACTCCTCCCACCTTAGTTCCTCCTACAACACATGAATAACCAAAACAGGCTCATCAGGTTGGATCATGGGTGCCATATCTGGGTAAGAGTGTTGATTTCTCTTCTCCCTTGGCAGCCTACATAGTATTTTCTAGTACCATGGATTCTAGACTGCAGGAAAGTGGCATTCCAGTTAGATTCAGCTTGAATAATCTAAGCTCCATGTCCTAAATGTGCAGTGTCTCCAGCAATGAGGGCTTATGTTCAATCTCTGAGAGGTAGTCAAGGGCAACAGCTATAATCTTAATACAGGTGATAGTTACACTTTTCTGTGGATATAAAAATAGGATTTAGAATGCAGCTTATCTACCAAAGTGACAGTGGAGATTTCCCTCCTGTCGAGTGGGCCTTAAGTCCAACTAGACAGCTGTTGGTTGCCACACGCATGTGAGCACTACTTATTTGTCTTTATGAATATATTGCCATGCTGGACATTGTTGTATTTATATATTTATGCATCCATATCTATGTATATATAGCAGTAATAAGAAAAGAGGCTATTACTGTGAGAGTTAGGGGTGGGAGGAGTTGGAGGTGGCTTGAGATGGTCTGGAGAGAAAATGGAAGGAGAAAAGTGATTATTTATATTTTTAGTTTAAATGTATAAAAATAAGTACAAAATATTATTTATATTCTTTGCACATAGCATCAGAATATTTTATCTATTTCATTAGAGTTCTAAAACACTGAACAACTTAAGCCTGATGATATGATTTCCTCAAGGCAGTTGGCTGTACCAACAATTTTATTTTAACAATAGTTTTGTTGAAGTAGACTTCAAATACACTGAGCTTTGCCTTTGTCAGGTGCACAGATCATGTTGAGTTTGAGCACATTCAGAATCAGTGTCATTGTCACCACAGCTGAAGTAAGGGACACAGCAACACTCCCTAGTTTCCTTTGTGTCTATCTGTATGATTGGAGCATAATAAAATGCCAGCTTGCTTAAAGGGTTTTCAAGTACACAATATGTGACTATAAACTGTAGGCACTGGGTTGAACAAGTCTCTCTACTTATCCAGCACAACTGAAATGAACAGCAGCATTTCATTTCCTCTACTCTGGAAACCATTATTCACATCTCTGCTCCTGTGAATCTGGCAATTACTCAGTTCTCATGTAAATGGGATCACACAGTGTTTCTGCTTCTATGACTGACTTACTTCAGATCACGTAATCACCTTCAATTTCATTCATATTGCTAAAAATTGGAGAATTTCCTTCTTTCACCAGGCTGAATGATATATCCAAGCATCTAAATTCACAAATACACTCGTTTGTTTTTTTACCCATGTGACATTTGTTTCCATATTTTAGCTACTGTGAAGAGTCCCTAAGTAAAGAGTATCATTTTAAATAAATATTTTTAACTATAATTTTAATAGTTTTGAGTATGTAGAATGAGATTGCTGGAACTTTTAGTAGATTACTTATTTGCTTGTTCATTTATTTAGCAGTATGGGGACTTGAACCTGGGGTTTCATGCTTGCTAGATAAGTACTCTATTACTGAACTAAATACCTAACTATAATTTTTAGCTTAGAAAATCCCTCACATTAGCATTCAATATTACATTTCAACCAAAAATGTCGAAGGGATTTAATTACCCTTGATGTGAGTCCCATCAGCACTCACATTTTTAAACACCCTTTTCATAATAAACATCTTATCAAGTATAAGGTTATATCTGACCACACTTTTGATTTCTATTTCCCTGATGAGGTTGAATACCTTTTCATGAATTTGTTGGTCATTTATTTTTGTACATTGGTATACTTTTGTTCCTAGCAAAACATTAGCTCGGCTTTATTTTTTCACTACCTATACATATTAACGTAAAGAGAATTAAAATTCAAATGTAAAACGTGAAACTTAAACTACTAAAAAAGTTGCTCTTGAGAATGAATTTTGGATATAACACCAAACAGTGTGCCATAGGAAAGGTAGCCAAGAGGGATTATATCAACCTCAAAACAGTGTGCACAACAAAAGAGTCAATCAACCCATGGAACGGGAAAAAACACAATGTATTTGATAATGGGTAATTTCAAAAATTATACAAGGAAGCGCCACACCTCAGTAGCCACTTATCTTTGGACAGCTGACCATTCCCAAATGATTTGATCTTAGTAATATACATCATTTGGGATTAACTGTATCAGAACTAATATGAATAATATACATTATGACCATTTATATTTACATTATTTAGGAACTTTATAAAAATTCAAAAGCAAACTTTTGAATAATAGTCCCATGTATTATTTCATTCAATGATAATGTAAGTTGGCTTTAATATTTCACCAATGAATTTTTAATTTATTTCTTGATAACCAAAATATTTGATTTGCTGATAAAATAGGAAATAATAAATTTTTCACTTCCCTTGTTTACAAGCCCATAATCCCTGTAACAGCTCATAGAGTACTTATCGTAAATCAGCTTGTGTTATTTAAGATATCTCCATTATGTTTAATTAATGTCTTTTTGTACAGGAAATCTGTTTATGGTCCTGAATACAGATAAATCATACCATAATATAGTCAGCAATCTTCACCAGTTCTCATAGGACAGAAAATAAGGAACATAATGCAGTTTGGATTTTTGAACATTATTAATGATGAAATGGGCTCTTATATTTGGTTGAAAGAGATGATTCTCCAGACACTGTTATTTCCATTTATTATAACAACATTACATACTTTTCTAATCCTGTGATTCTATACACTGTAGTGAATGACTAACAACTGACGTACAATCAAGGAATAAGTATTTTCACTGTCATCCTAGCTGAACCAGTAAAAAGTGATAATAGAACCACATTGAAAGAGGCTTTCTGTAAATATTAGACATATGTTCTAATATTTAAAATTAAAACATTTGGTATCTCGTAATCACATCACAAGAAATAAGTCTTGATTACCATCTGTTGATAGTGTGGCTGTTTACTGAATTCGTCTGAGCTATGTATTTTAATTTGGAACACATAGAACTATTTTCAAATACACCAGAAGGACTCTGTAACTCAGCATATGGTAAGAGCAGAAAAACTAAGTTTTGGGTTATGGTCTCAGTTATGCTGCAAATTCCCTTTCCAAACTGCACATGGCACTTTGACTTTCAGGGTCTCCATTCTGCGTCATCCTAGACTTTTTTTTTTTTTTTTTTACAAACAACTGAGATATTCTTGCTATTTGAGATTTGATTGAATCCAGTGTATAGCTCTAGTGACTATCAAGGAATATTATATTACAGGTACATGGCCTGGGTATAGATCTAGATATCTCTCAATATGGATTCTGCTCCATTTTCCCCTAAAAGCTGTGGAAGCTGGGCTTGACTCTCCTTGACGTTTTCCAGATGTGAGCATCTCAGCCGTCCTCACTCCTCCCTAATCATCTCTTCACAGCTTAGACATGAAATGATATGGATTAGATATGAAAATGTTGATTCTCTGAGACTTCAGTTTACAATTAGTTTTTATTGTACATTCTATACAGCCATTTGATTTTCTTTTATAGCACATATCAGTTCATACTAATGTGTTATTTATTATTGTAAATCTGACTCTACCACATAGTTGTATAATCCATTAGTGTAGATTAACAACTCTAATATGATTTGTATAGCATGGAAATTCAAAATATTAAAATGATTGTGGAGTAAATAAATAAGTTAAACCTGCTTAAGTTTGCTCACTCTTTAAAATGTTAATAGAAAAAGAAAAATAAAGCTTAATAACTTCCCCCTCTATGATTTCCTCAATGGAAATTAGCATACCCTGTTTTTTCTATTTATTTCATTGCTCTTGTACCTGCATTTCCATTGATTATTGGATCTAATTTTCATGACTTTTCATTCACTTGTATCACTCTCCTTTATTATAATGCAAATATCTGTAAATCACTGTTGATGACATATTTGCTACTTGAATATGAAAGTCACCTTTCTCTCTCTCCTCTCCTTCCTCTCTCTCTCTCTCTCTCTCTCTCTCTCTCTCTTCCTGTGAACTGAATTAATTAAAGTGATAAGTAGCTTCATGGCTTTCTATCTCTTTCCAGACCTGAAATTTCTAGGAACCAGGGAGGAGGCTTGAAGAGAGATGTGTTTTTGTCAAAGCTAATTGTAAGCAATGGAGTTCTGCTGATGCTTTGCCTGCACAAACTGTCCTGCTGTGTCAAATGCCACATTTAATAGGGAAAATATCTAAGGGGAAAACATTAAAAGATGCAGACTGTCCTACATCTTCAAAATGCAAAACACATGTTTTTCATGATTTAACATACCTGGGTTCCATCAGCAGCGTTCCATCCTGTGACCTTACAGCACCCCCTGTTTTGACATTTTAAATGAATTGTTCTTCACATAAGTGCCATGACCCATACTAGTAATTCTGACCCTGTTCTCAGTAGTAACTTCAGAGTCTCACTGCTGCCTGTACCGTTACCCTTTCCCCTTGAGAACCAATCCATCTAAACAATAACCAATCAGTTGGGCTTATAGCCCATGGGTATAAACCTAAAGTATCATATATAGCTCCAGTTGGAGATAGATGTACCAACTGTATCTTATTTGGACCATGTCTTTACTACGTTGACCTACCTCCATCTAATTGATTCTGCCATTGATGATAAATACTGTATTAAAAATACAGTTCATCCAAATATCAGAATTTCTTACTCAAAACTTTGGAGAACTTTATATTTAAAACTGGAGTTTAAAATTAAAGAACTAAGTAATAAATGTGACTCAAAGAAGACTTCCTTATTGTATTACTACCCAACTGTACAACCTCAGAAACAGAGATTATTTAATTACTATTATTAGTTACTATTCAAATTTCTGGGATCAAAATCTCATCAATTCTCTATAATCTGCATTATTTCATTCAGTGTTTCAGAGCTTTTAGAAAGAAGTACATTGTTTGTCAAGCATTCTGACAGGGAACTTTAATCCATTCATTTTGTTGGGACCTATTTTTTTTTAATTTGCATGTTCATTCCTATGCCTCACAGATGGAAGTCTACTGAACAAGGGAATGGGGCTAATCTCTGAAGTCTTTGGGGGTGACCCTATCTGAGACTCCTAGCACCTGGGGATATGGAACCTGAAGAGGCCACCTCCTGTAGCCAGGCCTCCTGCAGTAGGCCTCATGCCTGCCAGCACAAAATGGGTTTTGTTGTTTTTGTGTGGCTATTTTGTTCCTTTGGGCTTATTTATTTATTTATTGTTCATTTTGATTTTCATTTTACTCTTTTTTTTAGGGATGATTTGAGGGAGAAAGTGGAAGAAAAAAACAAAGTTCAGTGACGAGGCAGGTAGGGCAGATCAAGGGGAACTGGGGGAGGGAAACATATTGTTGTAATATATTAAATCAGCCTCTGGCTCAGGCCGACTATCTAAGCTGCAGCGGCTCTGCCTAACCCAGCCGCCATGTTTCTTGGCCAGAGGCCACACGTGTGCACAGCAGTTAGAATCAGCCCGCCAGAAACACCAGCCCTGTCACCCACGAGACACCTGCGTGGGAGATGGTTCTGCTAAACTTCCACACTGTCTCTGCGATCCATGCAGGCCCAGTAAGAGAATGAGACTCTAATTCTTATAGATTAGTCAAAGGCTTTATATGTTTGATAATGATTAATAACAAAATGCCCATACAAAGAGAGTTGTATCCCAATTAGCTAACCTAATTATAAGTTTATAAGTTGTTCCCCACAAGTGCTCTCCATACCTGTGTGGTTCTCCATCCTCCTACATCTCTGCTGTCTCTCGTTCCTACTCTTCCTTTTTTCTCTTCCTCTCCTAACTCCTCCTCTTCCTTTTCATCTCCTAACTCCTCCCACCTTAGCTCCCCTACAAACATGATTAACATACATTGGATGAAATGAGAAATACTTCTAAATTATATTTATTTGATTTATGTGCTTGTGCACATGCATGTGAGTGTGACCATGCTTGCCAGGGCATATGTGTGGAGGTCAGATGACAAATCACAGGAGTTAGTTAATTTCTTTGACAATGTGGTCCTGGGTTTAGGTATATAGAGTCAGCAGGAAACCGATTTACCAGCATAGACATATTGATGGCCCCCCCTTTCTTCTTTTTTTCTGGACCTTGTTTTCCTCACTGTATATTGGTGTAACCATAGAACTTACATCAGATAGTTATTTTATGGATAATTATTAGTACATGTGAAGGAAATGTAGAAGTGTTCAAATCAAAATGGAGTCATTGTGTCAAACCTAAAAACAAGACAGAAAATGAGAAGAAAGAAGAGCAGGAGGAGGAAGAAGAAATAAAGTTATAAATAGAGGTTATTTTCTTTTATGACTTCCTGATAGTGATTATCATAAAAGGCTATCAGAGACATGAAATTACATACATCCACTGTATACTTACACAGTATACAGTGTGTAAGAATATTCTATAAGGACATCTGTCTAGAATCTTATTCAGATAAGTCACAGAGTAATATTTATTCTGCCAGGGACTGATGCTATTCTTATTAATTATTGTAGCCAAGGATTATTATTCCAAAATATCTAATCTAACTCTTATTTTTATCTTTAAAAAATACCACAACCTCATTGATGTGGATGCCAGGAAGTGCATGCTGACAGGAGCCTGATATAGCTGTCTCCTTAGAGGTCTGCCAGAGGCTGAAATATACAGAGGCAGAAGCTCACTGCTAACCATTGAACTAGATCATGGGGTTCCCAATGGAGGAGTGAGAGAGAAGACTGAAAGAGCTGAAAGGGTTTGTGGCCCCACGAGGAGAGTAACAATACCAACCAACTAGAGCTCTCAGGGCCTAAAGTACCAGCCTGGGAGCACATAGGGAGGGCCCATGGCTCCAGCTGTATATGTAGGGGAGGGTGACAGTGTCAGGCATAGGTGGGAGAGGAAGTCCTTGGTCCAGTGAAGGCTGGACGCCCCAGTGTGGGTGGGGAAGTGAGAGTGGGAGGTTGGGTTGGGGCATATCCTCATAGAAGCAGGAGGGGGGCGATGGAATAGGGGGTTCCTGGGTGGGGGGAAAGTGGATTACATCTGAAATGTAAATAAAATATCTAATAAAAATAAAACAAAATAAACCAAACCAACCAAACAAACAAAATACCACAACCTTTGGAATAGGTTTATTTTACTATGTCAAGTGCATTTGTACTCCGATGAGCTGCTCTAAACAGAAACATATAATAATGCTTTGGAGTACCTCTCTCAGACTGTTCTATTATTAGGTTGAGCTGTATATGTACAGTACAACAATAAAAACAGCGTAATAATAATAGCAATAATAATTATAAAAGTACATAAAAATAATATTGTAGGTAATTTGGCTTTATGATCATATATATATGTATATATATCAATTTGATGGTTTTGAAAACTCTTATGAAACTACCATTTTAAGAATTTTCTGTCTATATTTCTCATTTTTTAAAAATAAACAAATAGGAAAAAAAAGTAAACTCATTTCTTCTTAAACTTTTAACTAAGCATTCTCAATGCCTTCTGCTTTATTTTCCATGTATTCTAATGTAAAGGAAATGACTTCTCTGCTAAATAACATGATCAGACAACTCCAAACCTTGCTCTTTAAAAATCTACAGCAGAACAGAAATTTAGTGGAGAATGGAGCTTAATGCATGTGATAACAATATAGCGCATTCTGTCTTGCCTCAGTAATTTGTTTTTCCAGGTGTTTTAAAGGGTGAATAAATACACCTTCCCTTCACTGTGCCAGCAAATACAAATGGTTCAATGACTTTTTCCCACTAGATTTATTTTATTTCAAAATGAGATAATAGATTATTGACTTCAAGCCAGAAAGTCATCACAAGCTAATCTCAATGCTAGACCCTGAACAACTAAATGTCTCCTTTGTAATAAGCGCTCATATTGGCTGATGAATTAATTTTCATCCTTTTCATACTTTATTTGTATTATGCCCTTGATTATGGCTACCTTGACAGTAATAAGTGACTTCATTAAACCAAGTAGGTAATTAAATAACTACCTCGATGCAGATAAACAGTTGAACACAGAGAAACCAAAGGTGCTTAGGCGAACTTAAGAGGTACAACCCAGAGCCATTATTTCTGGTTTCTTGCCAAATTTTAATTCTTCTACAAAAGCATCAGAGATTGTAATAATGCCATTTTAAAATGAGAAGTTAGCAAAGTGTTGAGGGGTGATCTTATTAATACAGGTATCAGAGATTATTGGCAATTGTACAGAATCTTCATTCTGAAACCATCTGCTACATTTCTGTTGAACTAGAAGGAAACCTCACTTTCTGGATCACATCCATAAATCTGCTCTTATGTCACTGGATGTGCATTGCTGATGTGTTCCCGAGAATTCTCTTTCATTGATCATCTATTTTCTTGTAATAATTGCTACCACTCCAACCTTGATTCCTTCTCATTGGGTACAACTATGTCTGTTTAATCTCAAGGCTAAATCCTTAGCTTGACTCCAGCCTCAGTGGGGAGACCTATTTATCAGTTCATTTAGTAATTTAGTTCATCTACAAATGAAAAGTGGTAGTAGGAAAGAATGAAGAATAAATTAATATAATATAAATACCACCTAAGTGCATGATAGACCTCCGTGTTTAATCTCAGAACTTAAGGACTGCATAGTATCCAGGTCTCTCTCTCCTCTCTCTCTCTCTCTCTCTTCTCTCTCTCTCTTCTCTCTCTCTCTCTCCACACCCCCACACACCATACCACACACCATACCACAGACACACACACAACACACAGACAACACACAACACATACATACACAACACACACACACATACACACACATACACAACACACATACACAACACATACACACACACACACACACACACAAAATAGATGAGATTTTTATGTGAGTTGTAATCAAAGTTTACGGCAAGTACGTGGGGGTCACTTCCAGTATGGAGTATGAAGCAGGGTAATGAAAGGATTTGAAATTTAATCCCTCATCATGGATTTCCCATGTTGTAACTTAGTACAGTGAAAGAAGAGTAGAATTTCTTACAGGATTATGAAGTGTGACGTTTAGAATGATTTAAAAGCCTCTTCAATGAGTATTGGTCTTGTTTCCAGATGTGTGGGACCTAAGGTCCATGAATTTAAGATGAAGTAGTTGATTGAGTTGACCTTGAACACACTAAGGTTTTCTGGTAAGGGATGTTTCCTCACTTGTATTAGGTGAAGATTTCTATTTTTTCCAACATTGCTTCATGTTTCTAAATGAACATTAGATACCTGAATACCTTAAATTCCTTGGTTTCATCTGTTGACACAACATTTCAAAATGCAAGACTATTGTTTTCTCTCCTCACCCAGTTTGTATTTCACGCTGTTCTCTTTCTCTTGTTAGTGAGTTAGTTTATTTCTTCTTTCTTTCCTTCCTCCCTCTCCTCCCTCCTCTCCCTCCCTTCCTCCCTCCCTCCTTTCCCACCCTCTTGACAATTCTATCCCCATGAGCCACCAACCTTTCTACCCTTGTATCCAGGTTTATGAAGAAAAAAATGCAGTGTCATGTTGATGATTCTTCCACACTGCCTGACTTTGTCTTTTCATTTCATGTGCAACAGCGGCAGCAACAACAATAGCAGCAGCAGCAGCAACAATAAGAAAAAGAGCAGAAAGAAGGACTGACCCCACCCCATCCTTGCTATCCACTCTTTGAGTCTATCTATGGCTATCTACCTTCTCTTTCACTCATGTTTTGAGCTGAGTTATCTCTTCCTACCCTAGTTCAACCCTCTTTCTTGCAAACTGTGTTCTTCCACCTCATTCATGATCAAAGCAATTGCTCCAAACTTTCTCTCACAAATGACCTAAATTAAGTTTTCTATCTGCAATATCATTCCCTACAGATATATACTATCCCTCATATTAAAAAACACACTATCTTGGTTTTTCTCTGTAATATAAGTTCTTTGTGCTTCAGTGTATTGAGAAATAGTGTTTTCAAAAGCTATCTGTATTTGCTTTCTTCTTCCACCTATCCTCTCTGGGACATGTACCAGCAAAGAATTTATTACCCATGCTATTAAAATTGCTCTTGTCAGTGACCTGGAATTTATTAAACTGAATTGTATACCTTTTTTTGGAAAGAAGTAATCATGTCTTCTTTGAAATGCTTTTATTGTTGGAAAGTCATGGAATGATGAGGAAGTAATGGGCATAGTGATTATTTTCAGTATTTACATTAGATAAAAAATAGTGTAACAGTACTTTATAGGTTTTGAAGTAACTAACTCTTTAAAAAATGCATTTTTAATTAACCAAAGTAAAATCTTATTTGTTTTTACTTCTTTTGTAGAGAAGGGAGAGACATCTGATATTTTTGATTTGCTTAGCTTTTTCCCAGTATTATACTTTTTATTTTTTTTTTAAAATGTGCTTTTGTGGTATATATTGAAAACTCTGATCTCTATCTCTCTCTTTCTTTCTCTCTTTCTCTTTCTCTGTCCCTCTATAGATAAATACAATGACAGAGAGATATGTTTAATTATATGTATATATATTTAAAAATCTATGTAACTATTGCTTTGTAAATCAGTATGTTATTTAACATGGAATTATTATTTGTGATTTGTATTCCTTCTTACATTTACTTTTAGCTTATGTTAAGTTTTTTTTTTTTTGGTGATGAACTCATTTTAATTTTTCTTGTAATTTAATTAATATGTTTAATTGTGTTTACATGGGTCCAGTGTGGTCACGTGCATGTCAGTATACTTGTGTGGAGGTCAGGGGACATCTTTCTTGGGGTGGTTATCTCCTTAGACTATGTGAGTCCTAATGACGGTTTGAAAGCAGATAATCATGTGTAGCATTCCACACCTTTGCTCGCTGAGCCACATTAGCAATCTCCACTCAAGAATTCTTTAATTTATTTCTGCCAGTGACAAGTTGTTTTAAAAATTTGCTTAAAAGTATATACATATTTTGTTCTTATTCTGGAAAGTTCTCGTCATTGACAAAATTTCATGCTGTCTTTTAATTTCAACTTTGCCACCTCTAGCGTTTACTGTAGCATGGGTAGTCAGCTCTCAACTCTTACCTCTCTGAAGGTAAATGTCTTTGTTTCTCTTTCTGCCCTGACTATTTTATATTTTTTTCCATCACACATGTTAATGTAATATACCTACTTATAATCTCTATGCGTTTTTATGGATACAGATAGATCCTCCATCCTGCTTAAATCTTTTAAGAATATATTTCAGCAGAATTTAAATTGTGAACCATTTAAATTTCAAGTTTTCTTCTGCCTTGTTTTTTCTCTTTTATTAGAAATTATGTATCTATTTTTTATACTTACTCGTTGTATTCTCTATGTCCCTTATCTTGTCTTCTGTGTTTCTAATATTCTCCAGTTTTCCAATGCTTTTCTCTGTTTGACTCTAAATATACCTTTCTACTTCGGAGTAAACCAATATTACCACCCAACCATATGACCAATTCTATCTTGCTCTACAGTTCTTTGAAAACAATATTTTTATTTTACCCCTTCCTCTCTGGACAATTTATCTCATCATCTCTACGAATTTCTTTGATAGTTCTCAAATTTGCTGAGCAGCCTCTCACTTCAAGGTCTTAGCATGTGTCGTTGCCATATTTGGGACATTTTCCTCCTACTATTCAGGTGAATTTCTTTTGACTGCTCTGTTTAAAAGTAACTGATTGAGTGCCTCTCACACATAGTACCATATAGCCCTCTCATGATTTAAAGTTTCTTTTCAGACTACAGTTCTCTACAGGACTGGTGGCCATCTGACTGTTCATTTTTGTATCCTGTGAATCTACAACACCTTTTGCTCTGGAGAAACTTTTAAAATATTTTTGAGTGGGGCTGAAGAGATGGCTCAGTGGTTAAGAACACTCACTGACTGCTCTTCCAGAGGACCAGGGTCCAGCACACACATGGCAGCTCACAACTGTCTATAACTCTAGTTCCAGGGGATCCAACACCTTTATGTAAATAAAATATGCAAGCATAACATCAATGCATGTAAAATACAAATATAAAAAATTTAAAAAAATATTATGCATGTGAATGTAAGAACAACTCAACTCAATTATTCAATTATTTATTTTTTTGGGGGGGGGAATTATTTGTTTATGTGTAGCACTGAGCAGAAGTCTAGTGCTTTTCTCCCCTATAATCTGTGTTGTGGTAATGGGAGAAGATACAGACGAGAAGAGCATCTAGAAGGTTTGGAGAACCCTAATTTTGTCATTAGTGTGCTGTGTCATTTTGTCTAATTAAAATTTTAATTCTGGAGAGCTAACAATACAGCTAAATTGAGATGGTTCTTGGCCTAGCATTCATGAGGCACTAGGTTTGGTCATCCGCACAAAACCAGGTGTGTTGGTAGAACTGTAATCCAATCACTCCAGAGAGGGAGGTAGAAGAAGAAACATGGTCAATCCATACTATTCTCCTCATCTACACAGTGAGTTTGAGGTTAGCCTGTGTTTTATGAGATGGTGTCTCAAAAAAAAAAAAAAAAAAAAAAAACCTGCCAAATTTTCCGCACTCAGTCTCCATTTTATTTCCTATAAAATTATGTATTAAATGAAAGATTTCTTTATGGGTACAATAAATATAGAATTTGAAGGGTTGGTAAGATTGTGCACATGACTGATCGAAAAATCAAACTAGTATACTGCAATAAGTTCTTGAGCAAGGATGATGTATTGCTCCCAGTCTTGTCTGAGAGCTTCTGTGAAATGTTTGTAACTCTGAAGTGGGTGTGTTTTGCTGACCTCTTGTTGGTAGAGGTCAGGATGCTAGCAGAGCCTCAACAGTGCAAGCGCCCTCCAGGACAGAAGTATCCAACCCAAAGTGCCAAAATACTACAGTTCAGAAGCCAAAGTATATATAACAAACGCACTGCTCAGATTTTAGGATGAGACAAATAGGATAGCATACCTTGAACCACAAACAAGTGAAGACAGAAGCTGCCAAGTAGAGCAGAAAAGGAATGCCCTGTTCTCATAGTGGAACAAAGATTACTATCTGAGGAACACTGATAATAGAATATCATTACAGACGTGGGTGGCATCGTGCATGAACTTGAAGACAATGACCACAGATGGACGGCAGCTTATCTCAGTTTGCCTCATAGCCATGTCTCTGGGGGCATTTGTGATTACGCACATCCCAACCTTTTTGTTCCTAATTGCAGTCTGTTATATCACTGAGGTGAAACATTATCAGATTGGAGAGGAAATAAATCTACAAGATGCTCCATCAAAGCAGTCTCTAGCCTTCTGGCACCTAAGCTCATCAAGCATTGATGAGGCAAACAGGAAGCTTAATGAAAATAATACAAGGAAATCTTTTCATCAACACCCATTCCTAATGTCTCAGCTATCAGATCACTGTTATTGCTTCAAGAGGTGGAATCTGCATTGGCAGCCAACATCGGAAGCTCTGCTTTTAAACAAGTTGAGCAGTTATTTTTACCACATGGCTCATATCAGTTAAGTGGTGCTAACTTGACCTCAATTAAGATACAGTGCTTTTTAAATGTGTTTATATTAGATCCTCCCCACTCCCTAATGCACCATGCACAATAGAAAGACACACACGCATGCACGTGCGTGCACATACACACACAAGAATGCTGTTAGACTAGGACTGTTTGCTCATAATTTAGCTATTTTTTCAAAAGAAACATGTACATAATATTTAAAGGAATTAAAAAACTCCTTTTATTATTGGTCAGTAGAATGATAAAAAATTAATTTGGTATTTTGTATTGATTCCCATTTTCTCTCAGCTTGGAGAAAAGTGAGTATTTCATGACATTTTCATTTTCTTATTCATGTGTAAAAAGAATGAAAGTTGAGAAGGTGCGGGCTTTCTCCCATGCCTCTGAAACTTGCAAGTGTAGAAGTTAACAGAGCTTTGTGGCAGAGGATGTACCTGGGAGGATAAATCCCATCAGGGTGTGTTTCTTGAAGCAGGCGAGTTGCGTGAAGGGTGTGTGAAGGCAGGCATGAGGATAGGGTGGGCAGGATATCCTCTTCATCAAACATTATACATGGCTTTCCTCATCAGTAGCTCAGTGAGTCACATAAATTGTCCAAACTCAAACACTTAGGGGATTATAAACTGAACACACCCTTCCATTAGGTTCAAAGTAAAATTATCAGACAAGGAAACTTGTAATGTCCTGTCGAGAGAGTGTGGGGAGATAATGAAGATTAAAAAAACCAAAACAAAAAAACCCCCCCAAAACAAGGTCTTCTGATGCTTTGAATAAGACAAAGTACTTCTGCAAGGTGAAAAAGAAGCATAGCAAGGTCTATGGTGGGAGAAAACATATGAACAGGCTTATGGTATGATATATGCTAAAGGTTGTCGGTTCCTTTCTAACTTGTAGGTAGCATTTTCTTCTGATTCCTTGGGAAGAACAGAAAGGATCTGTAAACATGACCTCAAAACACCAGCAGTCATTCTGCTAACACTTTGGTATTTGTAGGTGTTTGAAATGTAGTTATTTTGCAATAACAATCATCAATCACCCAATTTCTGCCACATTTGTGTAAGACATAGAAAATAAACCTAAAGAAACTAAGAATATGGCATCTGCTCTCTGGAAATTTGAAACAGAATTAGAGATGCTAAAAAAAAAGCTATAGTTAACATTGGTTAACTATAACTATTATTAAAACTATAACAAACATGGAAAATTATGGTCTATGAACTGAATCTGGCCCATGTCAATTTATTTTCCTAGTGTCTGTGACTGTTTCTGGATTACCACAGAGGGATTAAATATAGCAGTGTTTGTTGGCTGGCAGTGCCTAAATTATTTACAATTTGGTCTTTTACTTAAAAGCTCACCAAACCCTAGCTTGCAATGATGTTACATACACAGAAGTAAGCAATTAATATACACATTTCAGTCTACAGAAGCAGCTGTGTATTACTCAAAGTTTGTAAATAAACTATGGTAACTTAAAGAATTAAATAAAATTGGCAGTGTCACACAGACACATGCTAATCCTGGAGACCATTCCTTTTATTTATGTACTCCATTAACAAGAGATACATATATCTCAATATTTATAGTAATATGGTAAAGTAATTATTCTTTCCCATCATCAAATTAAATTTCATGTGCTTCCTTTTGCTGTCAGAACCTTGTACAATTTTTTAAAAAAGCCAATTTCAAGTTTTTCTCACCTCTTTTTCTTGGAGCTTGATTATTGGGACTACTGTATAATGACAGGAATAATTGTTGTAGCTTTCCTTTGCCTCTGGTTTCAGGTCCCCAAATGACTTTTCAGTGTATCCCCAACTGGAATGCAGAGTCCTTCTAACCTTGATTCAATTTTGTGATTTGCTGTGATCAATGGGGTCTTGAGAGACATTCTACCAGCAAATAGAAACTATATTCCTGAAGTAAGAAAGGTTCTCCTTTTTCAGGTCTTTGTTTTTGCTGTGAGAATGTGAACAGGAGAGCCTACCTGAAGGCAAAGAAGAGCCAAGTCGTTGTGGATCCTTCAGGGGGTATGGAAGGAACTCTAGCAAATGTGAACAATAAAAGCTGATTGTTACACCTCAATGAGAACATATGGGTATTTCCTGTGTAGTGTTATTTCATAACAAGTAATAGATACAGAAAGTATGTATCATAAAAATCAGTATATAGGATGCAAAAATGACTAGGTCAGCTTGCTTCCTAATTATTTATTATCATTACTGCTTCTTTATTCTCTTTCTTTCTTTCTTTCTTTCTTTCTTTCTTCTTCTTTCTGTTGCTTCTTGCTTCTTGCTTCTTCTTTCTTTCTTTCTTCTTTCTTCTTCTTTCTTTCTTCCTTCATTCCTTTCTTTCTTCCTTTCTTTCTTTTTCTTTTCTTTTTTTCTTTTTCTTTCTTTATTCATTTATTATTTTAGAAACCATTTTATTCTGTGTTACCTACACTATTCTCAAATAGTTGGGTTTAAGTGTTTCTCTGTCTTTAGCTTTCCTAGGAGCTGGCAACATATATGTATACTCACACCAAGTTTCTCTCATTTTTTTGTTTTTATTGCAATCTTATGGAAAGTCGAGAGTTTAGTCTAGACATTGACCATCACTACCATCTGTCTTTGAATCTAGAAATTTGATGTGATGGAAGTCACATAATTTAAAAGCACCAGAGTTGGAAAAGAGAAGTGAGTGCCTTTAAGGAGTTTCTAAATGAATCAGAAAAGGCAAGCTCTATATTTAGAGCTAGAGTACATAAGGCTTGGGAGATTGTGCAGTAAGTAGATGTACTTGCCACTAAGCTTGACTACTTAGTTCCATTCATGAGACCAACATTGTGGAAAGTGAAAACCAATTGCCTCAATTTTTCCTCAGACATGCAGTCAGGTAATGTGTAATGTATTTGCTTCCCCTGAAAAATAAATAAATATACAAAAATACCTAAAAAGTAGGAAGAAGAGGGAAAAATGTTGGAAAACAAGACCTATATTATAACATGTAACTATTGAGAGCATACGAAAAGGAGAAGAGGGAGGGTCTCAGAGTCAAAAAAAAATATAAGGGCAAAGTATTAAAATAATCTTAAAAGTGTCAAGAATATAAATACATTAGGAAATAAAAATTCTGCTTAAAGCACTAGTTTGATATATGTAACAAGCTGTCACAAATTCACAGATAGGAGATCACATGGGAATTGATAACTATGTATCGTAGGCATCTTTATGACAGCAACAGAAAATTCCATAATATTTATTGGAATATTTACTGTGAATGCCCTATATTTTATATGAGAAATATGAGTGAGTGCAGAAAAACTAAGCAATTTCAGAAGTTAACGTATGTAATAAGTCCTGTTAAATTGAGTCTCCACCAAAATGCTTGTGGCCTTGTTGCCCTTGTTGCTGACTAAATGAAGACTGCAATGGAGACTAAAAAAAATGACTAAAATGAAGGTAACTTTTCACTTTCATTTTAACAACTTTTAGAGAGCCATGAAGTATTTTCTTGATAATTCAGAGTACATATAATATTAAACTAGACTATACAGGTTGGTTTCATTTAGTTAAGTCAACTCAATAGTAGGTTTAGAACATTTGACTCTAACCATTTTATCTTTGCAAATATAAACAACTATGAACCTGGAAAGCACATAGTAAAATAATTTTATATGTTATATAGAAAGGCCTCTATAAAATCTTCAAGTATTTGGAAATTAGGCAACATCACTTTTATATTGCCCATGACTTAAGTGAGAACAAGGAAAAACTGAGAAATTTGATGTGAATAAACACAGAGAGAGCATGACAGAATACTGGACATACTGACAACATAGTACTTAAATAATAGTTTGTAGCTTCAGATGTGTATATCAGAAAATCAGAGTGGCATAAATGAGTCACATAGATTTCTATGTTCGGAAGTTAATAAAACACAAATTGAGCATAAAATAATAGAAAAAATAATAACCAAGCAGAAATAATTGACAAAAGCATGGAGAGTCCATATTAACGAAATTAAAACATGTTTTAAATAAATATTAGTAGTTAAAATTGCCTTTAGGTAGACTTAAACAGGGGTAAAAAGCAGAGGGATCACATTGCAAATGTCATGAATAAACAAGTGGATATCACTGTGGATTTGGAGGAAGTCCGTTTGGAGACACTCTGTGATCCCCTATCCAAGTCCTTGTACCTTTAAGTCTTCCATCCTAACAGAGACAACTACAAGTATGTAACAGAATGACTAAGAGAAGTATCTGCTGTCAATTTTACTCAAGTTTTTGACCCAGGGAACATTAGTGAAGTTTCACCCATTTGTCTTAAATTTTGAGTTTGTGTTTATGAAGCAGTAGATAATACCAAACCATTGAAAGGAAATACTGTGAAGTACTTTGTTTCAGTAAATTGTAGCAACTTGGAAAATGTAGTAAATTTTCTTGGAAAAAAAAAAACAGTAAAAAAGATAGAAATAATAAAAAAGAAATGGAAAAGTTGGAAGAGATTCTACCATAAATAGTTAAATATTCACTTGCTGCCAAAGACATGATATTAGAAGAATTCTCTCAATATTTGATATCACACACTGTACTCATCAGCTAATGTGGTACATCTATCTACTGAATCTCGTTATTGACAGTGGTATATGACAGAA